>VONZ01000137.1:32500-707500 GCA_012976165.1 Labeo catla | reverse complement strand
TCAACAGCTGCCATTGTCTGACATTTCTGTTACTTAAAGTTATAGACTTTCAGGAGACTTAAAGGGATAGCTCACCCAAAAATGAAAAATACCCTGTGATTTACTCATCTGTGATATACCATCCTAGGTGTATACACTCCTGAACAAAATCTTAAGACCAGGGGAAACATTACACACATTCACATTTTGCGCTGGTGGATCATAACCGGGTTGTAAGTACTGCTTCGAAATGGCAAAAGAAATAACAGGAGCAAGAGCCAAAAAATAGAGAGTAGGCAATTCATAGAAAACTGAAGAAAACTCAAACAGGCTGTTCATCAGCTGATCAAAAGTTTAAGACCATTGCCCAAAAAAACCCACAACAGAGCTAAAAGTGTCAAAAAAGGACTCAATAGTGAGCAGCCCCACCACTTTTGCTGATTACTTAAAGCATTCATTTTGGTATGCTTGATGCGACTGTTTCCAGGAGGATGGTGGGAATGTGTGTCCATGTGGTGAAGATGGCTTCACGAAGGGCATCCACAGTCTGGAACTGACGCATTTTTTTTGTAAACTTCCCTTGCCATCCATCCCCAAACATTCTCAATGCAATTTAGATCAAGGAAACACACAGAAAGGTCCAAAAGAGCGACGTTATTCACCTTCGTCAGGTGGGCGTCGTGAACTGCAGCGTTGTCCTGTTGAAAGACCCAGTCATTACCGCACAGACGAGGGCCCTCAGTCAAGAGGGATGCCCACTGCAACATGTCTACAAAGCCAGCGGCCGTTTGACGCCCCTACACAACCTGAAGCTTCATTTTCCCATTGAAGGAAAAAGCACCCCAGATCATGATGGAGCTTCCTCCACTGTGCCACGTAGAAAACATCTCCAGTGGGATCTCCAAGTCATGCCAGTAACATTAGAAGCCACCAGGACCATCCAGGTTACATTTTTTTCTTGTCAGAGAATAAAACTTTCTTTCATTTTTTCAGTGTCCCATGTTTGGTGCTCCCTTGCAAATTCCAAACGGGCAAGTTTGTGGCATGGGAGGAGATCTGGCCTTTGAAGATGTTTTTTGTCCTTCAAGCCCTTCTCTTGCAGATGCTGTATTGTGGTTTTTGGGCTGCAGTCAGCATCAGTAAGGGCCTCAGTTTGGGTCGATGATCAGTCTGTGTCTTCACGGACAGCCCGTCGGATCCTCCGGCTCAATACAGGTGAATTTACTTTGGGTCTACCACTTGACTTTTTTGTCTCATAACTCTCAGGATCTTTTGAGAAATGTGAAATGGCTGTCTTATTGTGTCCAATCTCGGCAGCGATAGTGCGTTGTGCGAGGCGTTGCGCGTGCAGCTCAACAATCCTGCCACGTTCAAAGACAGAAAGCCTTTTTGCCTATGTCATCAGGAGGTCATGACAGTATGACTGCCTGAAGAACAATGACATCGAAGCCATATTTTGTGCAGATTTTAACTTTTAAAGGTTATGGTCTTAAACTTGTGATCAGCTGATGAACAGCCTATTTGAGTTTTCCTAAGTTTTCTTTGAATTGCCTACTCTCTATTTTTTGGCTCCTGCTCCAGTTTCTTCTTTTGCCATTTTGCAGCAGTACTTACAACCTGGTTACGATCCACCAGCGCAAAATGTGAATACTGGTAATGTTTCCCCTGGTCTTAAGATTTTGTTCAGGAGTGTATGACTTTTTCTTTCAGATAAATACAATCAGAGTTATATTAAAAAATGTTCTGGCTCTTCCAACCTTTATAATGGAAGTGAACGGGTGTTAAGATTTTTAAGTTCAATAAAATGCATCCATCCATCATAAAAATACTCCACACGGCTTTGGAGGGTTAATAAAGGCCTTCTGAAGTGAATTGATGCGTTTGTGTAAGAAAAACATCCATGTTTGCTGGCGCCGATAGCCTTGTGGGCATCGCGCCAACATGTATCGACATGTGGGCGTCCTGAGTTCGAGTCCCAGCTCGTGGACCTTTTCCGATTTTTTTTTTTTGTATACAAAACTTGGTTCTCGCAAGACTAGTATATTATCACTGGAGTTTATGCTATGCCTGCATCCTAAATCATCCACTGGAACGCCACTCTCTCGTGAACGAATGTACGGTAGTTAGCGGAAGCTAGAGATTATGATTTATAAGTTGTACGTATTTATATAATTTATATAATTGTACGTATGGATATTTTTCTTACACAAACACATCAATTCCTTTTAGAAAGCCTTTATTATCCCCCTGTGGAGTACTTCATGTAATGGATGCATCCACTTTATTGGACTTCAAAATCTCAACACCCATTCACTGCCATTATAAAGCTTGGAAGAGCCAGTACATTTTTTAATACAACTCTGATTGTATTTGTCCGAAAGAAGAAAGTCATATACACCTAGGATGGCTTGAGGGTGAGTAAATATGCACTCAAAAAAATTATTTGTTGGACTTACTTAAAAAAAGACTGTCAAGTGGTTCCACGCAACTACATTGAGTAATTTGTACAAGTAACAATTTAGTTGTATGAACAAAAACAATTTAAGTAAAGCTGACAAAGTTACTTGAAGTAAATACAAATCATTTGAATTTGTCACTGTTACATACTGATTATATGTGCTGTTTACTTAATAATTTTATGTTAAATTTGTAAAAGTTTATTACGTAAAGTAGGGATGCACCGAAACGTATCGGCCGAAATGCTTGCGCGTTTTGTCAGTAAAGCCGGTTCTGTAATCAGCGGTAAATGCCATCAGGTGCGTGATTTCACGTTGAGCCGTATATACTACACACAGCCGTTGTTCACCGACGAGCTGCGCAAATTCACACTGATAATGAACATGGATTTGCGCAGCTCGTCAGTGAACAACGGCTGTGTGTAGTATATACGGCTCAACGTGAAATCACGCACCTGATGGCATTTACCGCTGATTACAGAACCGGCTTTACTGACAAAACGCGCAAGCATTTCGGCCGATACGTTTCGGTGCATCCCTAACGTAAAGTAAACTTATTTATTAACTTCATTTACCTCATTACCTTATTAACTATTTGCTCTATGAGTGCAAGTGAAAAACCATTAATGGCAAGCATATTTTAGAAACAAAACACATTTATTTTCTTCTCAAGGTCTTACAATGAGCAACTTATTCAAGAAATTGTAATCATTCTCAGTTCAAGATAGGCAACAACATTCTTGTCAACAGAAAAAGTTCTTCCCAAGGTCTTGCAATGTAATACAGATTTATGCTGTATATGACACTCAAATGCAGAGCACAAGCCTAGGTGTCATCTCCATGCTTCTGCACTTTTAGTTGATTCCAAAATCTGATGGAGGGTCACAGACCAGGTTTGATGATGTAAATCCCAATGACTGTATAAGTCAGGTCTCTTTCAGCATTCACAAAGTCATGAAAACAGTAAAGCTGTTCAGTAAATTTCATTACACTAACAAATGCAGGTTGCAAATTTAACATCACTTAGCAATACATCCAGTAAAAGCAAAGATTCTGAGAATTATGTATCCACAGACCTTAGTCGGGTCATATTAATTTTAGACAGGAATAAATAAAGGCTGTAATTAATAGGTTACAGTGCATTCAATGAATTATACTGTTGTTTAACAACATACATTTTCAAGCTGGAAAAAAAAAAGTGGACACAAACTCCATGAAACTCCACACTCCAGTTTTAAAAGTTGTCAGATTTATGCAGGACCTTTATGCAGTGTGTAATTGTAAAGACTGTAAATCCATCCCCTACAGCCTCAATTTCATTTGTTAAATTCAATATGCCATCTAACCTGACTAGGGTCTATTGTCTGTGCCTTAATGTTTTACATCCATTGGACACTGGATTTCAAGGTACAACAAAGCAATCAACAATCACTAAAGCTACAACTGCTACCATGTTAGTGACTAAGCTACTCAGGTTTAAGTGTTTCATTAAAAAACTACTGTGTGTATGTGTGTATATATATATATATATATATAATGTATATATGTGTGTGTGTGTGTATGTGTGTATGTCTGTATGTATTTTAGTTTGTTTGTTTGTTTGTTTGTTGTTTTGTTCTTGCACTGTTGAGTTACTTATACTGTGTGTATGAATATAGTCCATATGTGATTCCTGTATTGTATTGTCTAGTGATTTTATTTGGGGTATTATCTGTCATAACCGTTCAAAAGAATGCCTGAGAACACTTACTGTATACTCCTTCATGAGGATTTCATAGTCTTCATTAAAGGGACAATTCACCCAAAATTTAAAGTTTTGTCCTCCTTTACTCACCTTCAAGTTGTTCCAAACATGTATGATTTTCTTTCTTGTGTTGAACACAAAAGATATTTTAAAGAACGTTGGTAACTAGACAGTCGACAGTAGCCATTGACTCACATATTTTTTTCCCATACTATAGAAGTCAATTTCTGTCTGGTTACCAACATTCTTCAAAATATCATCTTTTGTGTTCAACAGAAGAAAGAAAATCATACAGGTTTGGAGTGACATGAAGGTGAGTAAATGATGATAAAATGTTTGGGTGAACTATCCCTTTAAGACACACTGATCCAAACTGAGTCGGTATTGTTCTGTGGAAAAAAAAATTTAAAAACAGACAAAATTACAGTTCACCATGCCAAAGTGAAAACAAGCATCATATCATAAACAGATATCACAAACCTTCTCAATGACAGCCATTAGTTTACACATGTTCCGTCCTGCAACTCCTTTATTGGTAGATGCTGGCCAGTTTACTTCTGTATCCACCGAGTGTTTGTCTTAATCAGTTGAGTGGTGGTAAATTCAAGTAAACTCAGCAGCAATCTGATTTAAAAGACATAACACAACACTGAGGGTATCTTTGATTTTTAAAATTACATTCAGGGTTATTCAATGAAATCTGAAGACAAAACCGCAATTAGACTACCTCCACATGGGCTTGAACAACTAAATAGAACATTGTAAACACCAGTTTCCTTAGCATATATACGATTAAGATAACTCCGTAGTACATTCCATGTTATAAGTGCATGGGAAACAATTACTGTGACCAAATTAGCAATGTGTTAATCTAACATTATAGTGCTTCAAAAATTGCCATCTAGTTGACACTGTTATTTTGCAGTCCTTACATTGCCACATGCTTGTTTTGAGAGAGAAACATGAGTTAGCATAACTGACTAAAATGGAAACATACAAGAGAATGAAAATGTAGCCTGTATGCAACAGATTAGCATTGCCAGGGACCAAAATAAACTCATAACTTTAATAAAAACCCTTTGTGCAGACTTAAATCACTTTTTCAAAGCAGTATTTATCAGGATGGTAAAGAATTTAATTCATACCTGACAAGCAGAGTCACCCGCATCTTTTCCTGGTTTGTCTGTCTTCTGTTGCAGCTACGGTGCACCTAAAGGTCCATCCTACATCATTTTACTAATTTGTGCATTTCACTCAGCGTTGTTAAGTTGACTGAACAAACACTTAAGTAAAGCTGACAATGTTAGCTTTTTGTAGAAACCACTCAGTTATATTAAGTCCACGACGTTACATGCATTTTTTTAAGTAATGTGTACATGGATGTATAGAGTGAAACTAACAACAGTGAAAGTTCATTTTTTTGAGTGTGGGGTAATTTTCATTTTTGGGTGAACTATCCCTTTAACAGCATTTATTTAGGTAATAACATTGCCACTGATGTTTTTCCTAACATTCTGTAGGAGACATAGAATTGGACACAAATTAGACAATATACCGTAAGTGTATAGGGCTGTGAAGCTAATGTGCATGGCATAGCTCAAATATTTTGGTAGAATTTAATGAGAAATGTTATTGTTGGTATTAAAATTTTACCTCAGACTTTGGTATCTTTATTCTAAGCTGCTTATTTGTTTCTACAGGTAACACAAGCTCACAAAAACATTCTCGTTCACCGTGGTGGGCCGAGCTGAGGAAAGATTTACATTGATTTTGAACAAAAAAAAAAAAAAAAGATGTTTTAGATGTTTGCTGTGTTTGTGCTATAGAAGAGTATCTTCTAACCAACTGCTATGCTAACATCAGAACCAGTTGTGTTTGTTGTGTCACTGCAGTTGATTCCCATAAAAAAGCTCCTCACATGAGTCACTTATTCCATGTCTATGTGGATACAGTCAGCTTGCAAGACTTAAAGTGAGCTGAATGCTCTGAAATCTTTCTGTCTTCCTTGTCTTCACTGATGTATCCCTCCACAGCACCTAAGTAGGAACTAAATGATTTGGCAAGGCCAAGAAACCAAATAAACCCATTGCTTTGCATCAACAGTGAAACTGGTAAACATACTAGATGAAAGAACAGTTGTACATGTCATAACACCCATCAAATGCATGACCCCCAGGGGACATTTATAAAATTGCACTAATGGGCTTCAGCTGTGCATCACGGGGCATCACAATTCACTTCTCTCATCGAGTATTTTAAAGTAATTAATCATCAAACTTACTAGAAGAAACAACAGAGAGTACAGATGAAATACAGACAATTGAGTGTGGAAAGACCATTTATTGATTTAAATAGCAAACAAAGCAGCAAAGCTATTCTTAATTCTTCAAACTTGGACCAAATCTGCTTAGGTCTCTAAATGATTTTAGATTTAGTCAGATTTTACTGACTCATGACCACAGAATGAAATGTTTTAATTAATTAAACACAGTCTGCAATGGTGTAGAATAAACAGTTATTAAGAAAAGAGACGTGACGTGTCATATTGAGCTTGGATTTCTCACATCGGTGGAATAATTTCTAACTGATTTTTTACTGAATTCTTCAGCAGCACCGTTGCTGGATGAGAGCTGCCTGACAGTAGAGGCTTCTCTCTCAGACTGGTCAGAGAGGCAGTAAAGAGCTGATCTCAATGGAAAAGAATTCAAAGCCTCTTCCCCCTCCCTTTCTCTGCAGTTTAATTCAAGCAATATGTGTCTAAAGTGACACTGAACTTTTCCTTCCTCCCTCTCTTTCTCTCTTCTTGTGGAGAATATGAGCTTAAAAGTCATTTTTACTGTGTTTTGCATTGTGTCACAGTTATGGTTTTGTCTTCATCTCTCTCTCTCTCTCTCTCTCTCTCTCTCTCTCTCTCTCTCTCTCTCTTTCTGTTTGTCTCGTCTGTATTTTCATCTTCAACAGTGTGGATTTTCCTCAAGACTCGATACGTCACACTGCCACGTTATCGGAAAGCCATATTTACTCGCTTTGACTCTTGGTTTCTGGACTGCTTCTGCTGGCCAGAATCAGAATATGGTCATCATTGGTTTAATTTGTACCATTTGGAGCAATCCTGGCCTGTGGAGCTCAGATTTCACCCACAGTTCCTACTAGATTAATAGATTAGTCACTTTTCACTCAAAAAAATTGGAGTAAATTGTGAGTTTTTAATCATTTTAAGATTTTATTAATAGTTCAGTATTTAATGAATTGGTAGTGTATGCAGAATCTTGTAATTTAAACATTTATAGAGAAATACAGAATCTAAAAGTAGAATAGAATAATTAGACAAAATTTGGAATGTTTACTTAGAATGAACACTACCTATATACGTCTTTAGGTTTATCTATTTTTTTTCACTAAGCTTGTACCAGTGCTTTCTGTGATTTTTTCTATACATTGAAAGTTGCGTGCAGCCTTAAATCTCAAGGTATCTTAAGTATCCAACTTTTGGAATAGTCTTCACTTTGGGCGTCTATTTATAATGGCTTAATATGACGCATACGGCGGCAACTCGCTGGGTTTTAGAACTGAGTGCGTATGTTTGTGTGCTTTTGTATACTCATGCATTTTGAGTATACAATGCATCATGTTGCATTTTGGATTGACAAAGAAGAGAAATGAGAAAGAAAGTGACTGAGCGAATGGCTATTCTAAAGGAACAAGGCGTTCCTTACATTTTTGTGGTGTGGTCAGGAGGTCTCCCTGTTTTAGACGTAATGTTAAAAACTAAAGTGGGACATTTTTTGGAGCTAATCCTTCTCTCTCATGCATTTCATCTTAAAGGCTCCTGCTCTCAGTTTGTAATGGGCCGAGACTGTTTATTCATGATTGCAGGTCAAGCCAGAGAAAGGCAGAAACTATAGCTGAACTATGGAGTCCTGTAATGTTGCTCACATGTGACACGCAGCATGTTGTAATTTCGTCCTCTACCCAAAGCACTACCTTTTGCCACACGACACTGGGACTTTGACAAAGGGCTAGAATCATTTATATAAATAGTTTAAAAGATGATTATTATGTCTTTGTATATATATTATATTATTTTACAGTTGATGTCAAAAGTTTACATCCCCCTTTCAGAATCATTAAAAATGTTTGTTATCTTACCAAAATAAAAGAGATCATACAAAATGCATGTTATTTGTATTACAGTTTTTCTCAATTGCTTAAACACATTTCTTGAAATTATGCCTCGCTTTTGCGATACTCTAAACACAAATCCGTAACTTCTAACTCAATTCCCCGAACTTACTATATTCAGGTCAAAATGAAGCTCTCCACTCAAAACAACTCAATCTTGCTGAAAAAACAAACTTTGTTCTCAGACATGACACACAGACCCTCAAAAACACACACACTACGACACAGTTTTACACACTGATGAGATCAATTCAAAACAATACTATGAAAACTGGTAATAAGTGTTGCTTGGAAGAAAAAAAAATCACATGATAAACACAGCAAATGTATGCATTTGCAAGTGTTTTAATCCTTAATTTATTGTACTGTAAAGTACATCACAAAACAGCAAACAACAACAAAAATAATTATTCTGCCCCAGCATCCTGTCTTTGGTCTGGGCAGACCAAAGAACCTCCTCAATATCACAGACTAAATTGGCTCTGGACCGGCAGCGGGGGTAAAATCCTCTTGCATGCCTGATGCCTGATATATCAACATAAAATATATGTGTGTGTGTGTGTATATATATATATATATATATACATACATGTATACATATATATAAATACATTACAAAGTCATTGTGAAATAGAAAAGAAAAAGGAAATATGGGCAAAGGCAGAAATATAAATTAGAAAGTCCACTGTCAGAATTTGTAAGTCTTGTGTTGTCGTCTGTCTATATATGCTTTCCAATTGAAGGTTCATGAGATGTTGAGATGTACCTTTGAGCTATTTCAGATAACTGCTTTATCATTGGTTGATCTGTAGTTTCGACATTAGCAAAAGTCAATATTCACTTGAACAGTTCATGGCAAATTTACAAAAAGTCTTATAGAAATGTGTAGAATATGCTTGACAGTTTATGACAACTAGATCAAAAATTTAGCATTTACTGCAAATACATATACGATGAGCTAATGCCTTGATGTTTTGAGGGGTAAGGCTATAGCAACAACAATAGGAAGTGATAATGTAGGAAACAGCAGACAAATCAGTTGCATAATCAGTTGCATGAATGTACCAAAGCAAACGCAACTTGTTAAAAAAAAAAATAGAAACATTTTATGATATGTACAAGTGACTAAATGATGTGGAGGTTGAACAAGTAATTTTGAGAATTTTATTTCTGATCTGAGAAAAGCACCAAACTGTAAACTGGTGGGGTGCTGTTTGAAAAATGGCATTATGGTTTTGAAATTTTAGTTCAAAAGACTGGTTATAGTGTTTTAGCAATCGAGAAAAACTGTAAGTACTGACCTGAATAAGATGTTTCACGTAAAGGATGTTTACATATAATCCACAAGAGAAAATAATAGTTACATTTATAAAAAACTGTGTTGTTACCTGAATGATTCACAGCTGTGACAGTTGTTACTTGAATCCCTTGTTTGCCCTGAACAGTTAAACTGTCTGCTGTTCTTCAAAAAAAGCCTTCTGGTCCCACAGATTCTTTGGTTTTTCAGCATTTTTGTGTATTTGAACCCTTTTCAACAATGACTGTATGATTTTGAGATCCATTTTTTCACGCTGAGGACAACTGAGGGACTCATATGCAACTATTACAGAAGCTTCAAACGCTCACTGATGCTTCAGAAGAAAAAACCATGCATTAAGAGCCGGGGGGTGAAAACTTTTGAACTGAATGGAGATACATTTTTCTTATTTTTCCTAAATATCATAATTATTTCATCATAACAATTTTAATTTAGTACTGCCTTTCAGAAGAAACTATAGAAACTACAGAAGACACTTATGTTCCCAGAAGACAAAATAGGTTAAATTTACCCTGATCTTCAAATTCAAAAAGTTTTCACAGTTTCCTTCTGGAGCATCAGTGAGCATTTGAAGCTTCTGTAATAGTTGCATGCGAGTCCTTCAGTTGTCCTCAGTGTGAAAAGATGGATCTCAAAATCATACAGTCATTGTTGGAAAGGGTTCAAATACACAAAAATGCTGGAAAACCAAAGAATTTGTGGGACCTGAAGGATTTTTCTGAAGAACAGCAGGCAGTTTAACTGTTCACGACAAACAAGAAACTCATGAAAACTATCACTAAACAAAACAAAACCCATCTGTGGATGATTCAGGTAACAACACAGTATTAGGAACAAGCATATGTAAACTTTTGAACTGGGTCATTTTTATAAATTTAATTATGTTCTCTTGTGGACTATATGTAAACATATATTTAATGTGAAATATCTTATTTAGGTTATTACTAAATAAACAATAACATGCATTTTGTATGATCACTCTTATTTTGGTAAAATAATTAACATTTTTAATGATTTGGATGGGGGATGTAAACTTTTGACCCCAGCTGTATATTATATTATATTATATTATATTATCATATAATGACATGTCAAGTTCTATCATGAAACTCTAGATGGGACAGGCTAATGGGTCCATTAAAGGAGAAGTCCACTTCCAGAACAAACAATTCACAAATAATTTACTCACCCCCTTGTCATCCAAGATGTTCATGTCTTTCTCTCTTCAGTCGTAAAGAAATTATGGTTTTTGAGAAAAGCATTTCAGGATTTTTCTCCATATAATGGACTTCAATTGTGCCCCCGATTTTGAATGTCCAAAAAGCAGTTTAAATGCAGCTTCAAAGGGCTCTAAATGATCCCAGCCGAGAAAAAAAGGTCTTATCTAACGATCGGTAATTTTTTTTGGAAAATAAAAATGTGTATACTTTTTAAGCACACAAGCTCGTGTCGTGTGCATGCACAACTGAACGAATCACTCCCCGAGATGACTCGTTCTTCATGAGTCACATTAAAGATTCATTCAAAATGAACGAATCGCTCAAGAACGACCCGTGGACGAGCCTTTGAGAGCCTGTGCTATGCGAGATTTAGTGTTAAAAAAGTATAATTTTTCCCAAAAAAAATGACCAATCGTTTCACTAGATAAGACCCTTCTTCCTTGGCTGGGATCATTTAGAGCCCTTTGAAGCTGCATTTAAACTACATTTTTGACGTTCAAAATCGGGGGCACAATTGAAGTCCAATATATAAAGAAAAACCCTGAAATGCTTTCCTCAAAAACCATAATTACTTTACGACTGAAGACAGAAAGACATGAACATCTTAGATGACAAGGGGGTGAGTAAATGATTTGTCAATTGTTGTTTTGGAAGTAGACTTCTCCTTTAATAAATTTCGGACAGCAATAATGCTCTCTTCCATTTTCTGATATAACTGGCACAAGAACGAATTTTCCACTTGAGTTAAAATATTTCAACTTGTGCGGAAGACGCAATTGAGACTGATATTGCACGTCATTCGCGTCGCCCCACATAAATTTGCCTCTATTCGCATCTTTGCACTAACTTTGTATGTAATTGACTCGCGCGAATAAATAAATTTGCATTTGGTGTGAACACACCATTAGTGTACAAAAACGATTACAAGTGGACAGTGTTTTACTGCCTCTAGTGTTAAATTCTGTTGGAAACCGCAGTGAGATGTACTTATTAGTACGTATTTCACGTCTTGCAAAAAAGTTCCCACAGGTATGTTTTCGTCATGATATCAGTTAGTGTAAATCCAACAAACTTAAACAAACAAACAAAAAAAATAACGTGCATTCAGATGGAGCGGCATTTAATACACAGAACCATAAATCGCTAACAAGCTACGCAATACCACATTCATAATTGCAGATGAATCACATTTGATTATGAACGTGATATTGTGTCGTTCATCAGCGAACTACGGCTCTGTGTATTAAATGCCGGTCCATCTGAATGCACGTGATGGAGATTTTTAGTACTAATCACAGAACCGGCTTTACTGACGAGATGCACATTACAATCACATGGGATTTATCATGCAGCCATAGATATTAAAGCAATTTAAAAAGGTTCTTTTTAGTTATTCAAAAAAATTGTTGGATTCATCCCACATGAGCCATTTTGTTGCATATGGCTAATTATATATGTTGCATTGAAATGCGCAGCACATTTAGTGAACTTAAATTGAATGTATTTTGCTTGACTTACACTTAGTATATAATTTGCATGCCGGTAAAACTCATTTTAAGGGCGTAGACCAAGAAGCCTTTAGCTGTCTTTGATCGTGAGCTATAAAGAATCAAAACAAGTCGTATGCTATTGCAGCCAAGAGTGACCGCTTTGTGTCATATTGCCAGTGCTAGGGCTGGTATGTTAGCACTCAACCCTTGATTGTATGTGTTCTGCCATATGCAGGGTCATCACCCATTGAAGGTGGAGCTTCAGTCTAATGGAGAAAACTTCTGCATCACAGTCTGAAATTTACAACCCTCTGGGGCCGAAAGTTCCTCTGGGAAGAACCACAGGTCTGTGATTGGGTTTCTCATGTCTTCAACAAAACACAGACTGATCCTGGACCTGGGCTGAGAGAATATATGCAGGTAATCACAGTTTATGAAGAAGTGGCTGGATGTGTTTTCCTCCCAAGTAAAATTAACTGGTATATATGTGTCACTGCACATTTTTAAGGGCAAAAAAGCCACCCAGGCCACTGTAGCAGCTGCCAGCGTTGACCTTCAAGGGTGTAAACTTTGACCCCGCTTTCTAGCAGATCCCACCCACTTCTTCTGCTTTATTTTCCCCCCTAGCAGGCGTCTGGTGGCCCTCTTCCCATCATGCCTGGATCTCACATGTGGCTGCAGAGAAGGATGAGATTTATTCTATTCTTTAGCGCTGGAGGATCGCCTTGGCAGCGTCACTCTAAGCACTAACAGATGTGTGTTGCAAACAGAGTGAGGAAAAAATGTATTCAAGTAGACGCTTGATTTACTTATAGATATATATGAAGACTACAGGAATTTGTAGGCGTCTTTAAGGTGCTCTTCAAAGATTTAGACAGCCTCTGAGTTTCAGGTCCCGTCACAGAGAAGGAAAAGGAACTGTAAACACTAACTTTTTGTGGTTGAAACCTGCTATTGTCCGCCGTCTGTAAGCTTGGGCTTCAGCCAAGCGAGACGTGGCTACAGAGGGAACTTAGCCCAGAATGCTGCTTCCTGTAAGGCTTCTGCCACAGAGGGCTGGGCGGGGCAGTGGGTGGAGTATATGGCTTTTTATGGGTGAGACATATTCCTAAATGCCCTGACAGAAGCTAAATCTTGGAGCGACTAATGTGACACATTTAAACCAATAACCTTCGCTCTCCTCATTTTTCTTTTTCCTCCCCTGTTCTTTTTTCCTTCATCTCTGGCGGGTGTTTTTGCATAGGCATGATATCAAAATATTTTGGATATTTGCAGACCAAGTGGAACTGAGATAGAGAATGGAGAGGTGCAAACCTCTGGGTTGAAGGCTTGTATGATGTGCAAAAACTGTCACAGCCAGGATAGAATAGAAGTCAAATTTATTTATGTAGCTCATTTAAACAGCAAAGCTGACCAAAGTAATGTAATAAAATGTAGGACGTACATAAAACTAAAGGAAACTACTGACGCTTTACCTCAGGTGAAAAATAATACAGTAAGTTCCAGACTTGTAAATAAATAAATAAATAATATCCTTGTCAAATTAGAAGTTAAAAGCCTTTTTAACAAAGGAATTTTTTTAAATAAATAAATAAATTAATTAATTTTAAGGGTAGTCTGGTTCTGTTGCAGATTTTTTATTTTTTTATGTCATTCTTTATAGACAGCCACTACATGTACTTAAAATATTTATTTTTAAAATAAAATAGAATATGTTTTCTATGTTATATAAACCTTTTTTAAATGATATAAATTACAACACAATAAGATATAGGGCATACATAATACAAAAAAAATTAACAGTAATCATAACCTGTGAGCAAATGAATGATTGAATGAATGAATAAATAAATGAATGAGTAAATAAAATCCTTGTCAAATTGAAAGTAAAAAAACTTTTTAACGGAGTGAATTTTATAAAAGCTCCAACTGTACGGTAATCATATTCTATGAATGAATGACTGAATAAATGAATAAATAAATAAATAAAATCCTTGTTAAATTAGAAGAAAAAAAAAAAATGTAACTTTTTAACAAAGTGAATTTTATAAAAGCTCCAACTGTACAGTAATCATGTCCTGTGTTTAAATAAATAAATAAATAAATAAATCCTTGTCAAATTAGAAGTTAAAAACTGAACTTTTTAACAGTAAGTAAATTGTATCAAATTTCCAACTCTATGGTAATCATATCCTGTGCAAGTAAGTAGGCAAATAAATAAATAAATAAATATTATTTAGAGGTATTTCCAAAATAAATAAGGTAGAAGAAGTGGAAGGTGTATGTGCTCCACATTGCACAGTGGTGCTCAAATGGGTTATATGAGTTTGAATCTGGTTCGCATCCATTTGCATCTCTTGATCACATTTCTGGCTCGGCAGTTGCTGTATGTGCTTCACATTGCACAGTGGTGCTCAAATGGGTTAAATGAGTTTAAATCTGGCTCGCATCCATTTGCATTTCTTGATCACAGTTCCCATTTTTCTCCTTATTTCCTCTCTCACTGTCCAAGAAGTGAGAAAAAGGCTGCAGATAAACATTAAGAAATCTCTGAAAGCTATTCTTGCAACTCCTACACCTTTTCCTTTCTTTGGCTTTTTCTGACTCACTGCAAGTCTTTCTCTTCAGTTCAGGATTTTTGGAGTTTATTCAAAAATCCTGTTTCTCCATTTTCTCTCTTCCTTAATTTTCTTTTTCCCCCTCTCACAGTGCACCTATTCACCTACTTTATCTTTTGTTCAGCTAGCACCAATTAACATTTCTCTCTGTATGGGATGGAGTGGAACAAACAAAACTCTTTCACTCTTACTGTTTCTCTATCACACACAGACTTGGGCTTGACTTAAAGCTGACTCAACAGTCTCTCGACAGCTGATGTAATGGCCGTTGCAGAACAGAGAATGTTGTTTGTGCTGAACGGGGTGATGGACAGAATGAGACACAGAGGAAAAAGTGGGCTTGACAAAGGAAGTAAGCCTAACTCTCTCCATACGTCATATGTTGTGGTTACCTCTCGCACTGACTATTACATAGATTACATGGGTTGTATCTTTTAAAGAAAATAATCCAGATAATTTCACAGATATATAAAGCTTTAGATGGTGAGCCCTCCATCCTGCGCATAACCTAAGCTTTCATATTTCCACATGCTGTGATTCACTATCCTGATTGTTTTTCTTGGATCATGTTTTCTTTTCCTCTGAACGTGGCTGCCAGCAGTTGGCCGAAGGTCAAAGGTCAACCAGGATCAAAGAGCTGTTTAGGAGGCAATGAGTTAAAATAGAGCCTGAAAAAGTGCCAAACAAATCTCATCTAAACAGCCAGAGTCAACATCAACACACTGAACTTATCACAAAGAGTGGTGAACTTTTGGAAATATCAGTTTCTCCTCCAATATTCACTGAAATTAAATTACGTTTCATTTAATTTTTTTTATGACTAAGCTGAATGCCTTAAATTAGTGGAACTCTTCACAAAATGTTCAACCATTTTGACAATACAATTTTAATCAAAACTGCAGCTACTAAAGTCTAATTAAGCCAGTTGTCTTTCCTGTTGTTAACTAAAGTCTATCCTCTTGAATTTTAAGAGAGCTCTCAAAGTTTTGCTTTACAGAGTCCGAGGCGCCACACAGATCTAAACAGATCCTCCAATGAAACTCAAAACAGTCGGTCAAGCAGTTAAACACACAGGAAATAGCAGCTCTTCAGCATTTATGTGGTATCGTTATTGGGCCTTTTCACCTTAGGACATTTCACACATTGCGTACAACAATTAAAACTTGCAAGCGCAGACAGCGCCACTCAAGGTTTCACTGATGACTACTTTTAGACCTTTTTCAGACTTCCTTCATCTGTTTCTAATCATAAAATAACTGAATACCTGAAAGCAGGTTTTTGTGCATATCAGATTTTATTTTAGTTTTAGTTTTTTTTTTTAATGTTTTATTTTATTTTATTTTATTTTAAGTTTTATTTTATTCAATACTGCTGTAGAACTATTATGCCTGTAATTTTTTACCTGTTCAATCTTACTCTCAACTAAGGACCAATGCAGAACATCCACATTTTAAGTACAAGGAAGCAAAATAAATAATATAAAACCATTATTAACCAACTTCTGTCAGTACAATGGTGAATTTTTCTTGGCTCCTCCTATCGTTTGCATTTACTTTTTTGAACCCAGCCCTCTACAGTAGATCAGCAGGCAAGTGAAAATGTGTGTACATATTCGTGAAATGAATCACCAAGTGTCCCCCTCCAGGGTAAGAGGAGGACGTCAGTGCCAGACAACCTCTCAAGTCAGATAAACTAGCCTATGGGAAGGAATTCCTTCAGCTTGAGAGTGAAGCACTATCTTAAAGGCAACATATATGCTATCCTTAAAGAGACGGTGACAGCCTGCCTCCTTATAGTTTGCATTTACCCCAGAACATTCAGCTCCGCATCACTTTTGTCTTCTGGGACAGATTTATAAATCAGTTGCATATGGTTGTTTATCAGTGACACATAACGGAATACACCTGGAAGTTGTTAAATTTCCTATTCGTGGCCGTTATTCTCACAACATAGTTTTGTCTTTACTCTTTTGCGCATTTCAGAAGTCAAGAGCCTGAGAAAGAGAGAGAGAGAAAGGGGGAGGTAATGTTCTCTGCAGACGTAGAGTTCAGCTCACTCCCTGACTAATTTTCCCGGCTGGAACACTGCAGAAAGGGGGAAGGGAGCGACTAATAGCTTTTCAGCAAGACATTTTTCCTGCAGCACGCAGGTCTGGGCAAAGTGCTCCCAGTAGAAAGAGTTTGAAAATATTGAGAGGGGTGATTCTCAGAATGACTGATCAATGGCATGTTGAAGAACAAGCCTCATTCCTTGACCTTTCACATCTAGAGATGGCAGCTGAGGACATGAGATTACCAAGACAGTTAAAATGATGACTGTATATCTAATGTATCCGTTGAGTAGAAATCCAAATACCATATTTTACGGACAGTTGTCAATGAACGCAGGTTTGCATTGCTTGCGATTTATTCCTAAATTCACAAAAGCCGACTTATGAATGAATTTTTGCTTATGAGAGACTTTTTGGACCTGGGCACTTAATGTGTATCTGATCATGAAAACGCCCTCCGAGAGCGTTTTCGAGATGGATTTAAATTAAATCGCTCAAACTACTTCAGAAGGTGGTCTGGGACGCATTCCAGACGAAACTGGACAAGTGTAAATGCATCTGATTGTTGAAACCACACATAATAGACGTGTAAGAGCACGTTTTTTCTTCAACATGGAAGTAAGCCTATGGGTGAGACTTTGGGTTCATTATCCGCTTTAGAGGGTTTGCACCTAAGTCACGGTGTGGTCAGTTCCTCGGATGCGCAGCCATATTGACGATACTCGTATGTAGACAACAGCATGGATTGCACAGTTAATGTACTACTGAAGTAGACATATTGGCGGTACTGAACATAAACAGTGCCACTGAACCAAACGAAACTCACATATTTTGCTGATTATTGCTGCTGAAAATAATCAATTATTGTCATGTTTTGGGCTGTACTAATTGATCAGACCGGAAAAAAAAAACATTATAGACTGCCAAAAGTTATAACAAATCAAGGCGAAAAATGATAAAAACTGTCTGTGGAACAAAAGGCGTTTGTGGTTGGCCAAACTGAACCAGGATTTCCAGGGCAAGAGACTTGACAACATACGTGTTTGTTCTTATCATTTCTGGTCAGGTGGGTGAAAATTTAGGCCAATATATTAATTAATAGTGCCCGTACGTATCTTTACCACCTGTTAACTTTAGTTTGTCAAAATATTGCACCCATTCCTGCTTACCAAGTCCTTCTCTATATGATTTAGCAGCTTCCACACATTTTTCTGTGGTTTAGACAGCATAAATTATCAGAGCAACATATTCAGTAGTACATTAACCGTGCAATCCATGCTATTGTTTACATCCGCGTATCGCCAATATGGCTGTGTATCCTGGTAACTAACCAAATTGTGACATAAGTGCAAACCCTCTATTAGTCAACCCTCTGGGGTCGAAAAACGCACCGGCGCGGTTTGTGGCAGTTTTTCTGATAACGCCAAAAAAAGCTACAATTACTCTGTCATTTTTGATCGTACAGATAAGAGCAATACATCAATTCAATCTGTAAGGAATCTACGTTTATTTGTGTACACTCATAATAACAACAACACTCTGTGGTTTAGTGAAATAAAGAAAACGTACAGGGTATGCAGTGTGCTGCGTTGTTCTCTGTGATCATCATTAAGAAATGCGTCACTAAAATGAACTAAAACTCAGCAAATACTTCACACAGAGACATGAGAAATATATCTATAGAAAGCCTGATATGTCTACTTTTAAATGAAGTAAGTCTTATCAAAAACAAATATCATGTGTTAAAGTAATCTGTATGAAACCAACCCCATGTCCAGTCTTTCTCGTCAGACCTAATTATTTTTAATTTGATCACGCCCACGAGCTACTAACACTTTTGATATTATAATCAGCCACATGGAGACTTGGCTCTGTTGTTTATCTCGATTACTTGCATCATGTTACTGGAAGAAGATGCGCTGTGAGGAGAAAGATTTATATTTCCCTCAGAGGAAGAATGCGATGCCACGCACGGCGAGATCCACTGAAGGAGTAAGTCTTTCTTTTATTAGCCTACTTACGTTAGTTGATATGAGTCTAACATTTCACCTGCCTGACAAAAAAATAAGAACAAACACGAATGTTGTCAAGATTCTTGCCCTCGAAATTCTGGTTTAGTTTGACCAACCACAAATGCCTTATTTCCTCAGTTTTTGCACTCTTCTCCTTGATTTGTTATAACTTTTGGCAGTCTGTAGTACTCCAAATGTTCTTCCTGGTCCGAACGATTAGTACAGCCCAAAACATGACAATAATTCTCCATATAATGGACTGATGTGGTACCCGATTTTGAACTTCCAAAATGCAGTTTAATTGCGGCTTCAAACAATCCCAAATGCAGTTGTAAATGATCCCAGCCAAAGAAGAAGGGTTTTATCAAGTGAAACGATCGGTTGTTTTCATTAAAAACAATACAATTGAAATACTTTTTAATCTCAAACACTCATCTTGCCTTTCTCTCCCTGAACTCTGTGTATTCTGGCTCAAGACAGTTAGGGTATGTTGAAAAACTCCAATCATATTTTCTCCCTCAACTTCAAAAATCATTTCAAAATCATCCTACATCGCTGCAGAAGTACTGACCCAGTCTATGCAAAGTGAACATGCAAAGAAGATCAAACACCCTTAACAAAAAAGGTAAAACAAAGATGAAGGATGATTTTGAAGTTGAGAGAGAACATGAGATGGGAGTTTTTCGACATACCCTAACTGTCATGAACCGGGAAAAAAAACAGTACAGGCAGAGTAGGACAAGATGAGCGTTTGGCATTAATAAGTATATAAATTGTATTATTTTTATTAAAATAACCGATCGTTTCGCTAGATAAGACCCTTCTTTCTTGGCTGGGATCATTTACAACTCATTTGGGATCGTTTGAAGCTGCATAAACTGCATTTTGGAAGTTCAAAATCGGGGCACCATATCAGTCCATTATATGGAGAAAAATGCTGAAATGTTTTCCTCAAAAAACATAACTTCTTCACGACTAAAGAAAGAAAGATATAAACATTGTGGATGACAAGGGGGTGAGTACATTATTTGAAAATTGTTGTTCTGGAAGTGGAGTTCTCCTTTAAAGGTGGTTTTCATCTGGCCTCCTAGTCTGACCAGTGTCTAAAACAAGCATATAAATCAGCTTGGCCAGATTGGGACAACAAAAAGACCAGAAAACCATTTTAGACTGGTTTAGAATAAATTAGACGGTGTTTGAACCATTTATTTACTCATACTTTGTTTACTCATATACTATACTTATTTTAAGGACACATTGGCCAGGATATTCCTCAAAGCACTAGAAAGAAAGTCAAACAGATTTGGAATGACATCAAGGGTGAGTAGATAATGGCTTTGCTCTTGAAGCTGAGATCCAGGTGAATGCTACCTGTGAGCCAAAAACAGCAGCCGGTTTTTGTGCATCACTGATTAAAGTTTCTGTGTGTTTATAATGGCGCATCAAGTTGTAGAATGAATAAAACAAGTCCCAAGACCTGAGGCTATAACAAAGTCATGAAAATTCACTAGATTCTCCTCAGATTGACCCACTTAAGCACAACTGCTTGTGCTTGGTCGCCAAACTACTGAGCAAATGTTGTATTTGCTTCACACAAATAATTGAATTCACATTGTTTTAATATTCCAGATAAAAGTTCAGTGTTTGAAGACCTTTCTGCTGCATGTGGGTTATGTTAAGTTTTTAAAAACCGTTTTTATTAACCTTTTGCACATTGCATTTAGCTATTCTGGTTTGTTAAGATGGAGACTAGATATCTACTTGACTTCCTGAGAACACATGCAGTCAGTTAGAAGAAATAACACCTTCTTGTATTCTTCCCCTTTACCTGTTCTCCATTCACTTTGTTGAAATATTCCATGACTTTCTGTTTTCCTTTGTCCTCCCCTACAGCAGAGAGGAAATGGTTGTGTCCAGTGCCAGAGTTCTCAGGATTTCTTTATAAAAGTATCAAATCAGTATAAAAATTTCCACTCCGTTTCACTCAGTTTCCACTTTTCACAGTTCTATCAAACCATAAAAACGTAACATCAAATCGCATTTGAGAGGCTATAGTAATCGCAGCGTCATAACTTCTAATAATACTAAACTATAAACTGTAAAAACTTTGGGGTCACAAAGATTTTTTATGCATTTGCATGTAAAGACTTTTAGACGGAGTAAAAGACGGAGCAGCACAGCTGTTTTCAACACTGATAAGAAGAAATGTTTCAAGACAGCATATTAGGATGATTTCTGAAGGAACGTGACACTGAAGAGTGGAGTAATGATGCTGAAAATTTAGCTTTGCAAAGAGGAATTAAATTTAAATTTAATTTAAATTTACATTTAAAATATATTCAAATAGGAAATTCTTGTTTTAAATTCTAATATTTTAGAATATGTTTTTTTTTAAATCGTAAAAATCTTACTGACCCCAAACTTTTGAACGGTAGTGTATTTGTCACTGAATTTAATCAAATATTTGCTAAAATGTGTTAAAAGAAGAGAGTTGCACACTGTTATTATTACTAATTATAAACATTTTAAATGCAAACCCAGCTAATAACTGCCATCTAAGATTCAAGGAAGTTTGTGAGTGATTTGTGAGCATTTGAATTCTCCCGAAATTTTCAGAGTGTTTCACGCAGGCCTAGTAATAAATAACCAAATGACAATCATATAATACTGCATTATAAAAGTAAGCTAATCGTAATCATTGATAAATACAGTAGCAGCATAGATGCATTAACGTGGTTTGAAGGGTGGATTTTCTCTCTCTCTCTTTCTTTCTCTCTCCTACATTCCTGAAATCCTCGTCTCTTCTCCTCATCACCATTTACTTTAGGTGATTTTGGGTTTTCCTGCCTCGTGTCCTCCTTCTGTGCTGTCATTTCTGGCAGTACAAACGCAGAGTGCTGCCATACTTTCCATAAACTCTATCACTCTTTCTGTCTCTTTCCTTTTCTTTCTCTCTTTCTAACCCGTTAGAGTCTTGTGGTCCTCTAATAAAATGGGGAAAAAAAGTCTACATTAAATTACTGCATTGTGTCTGCAAGACAGCACTGTATGGAATTCCCTCATACCTTCTTTTTATCCTTTCCCCCACCATATTCTGTGACTAATTCTGCTCAACTCACTTGCACAGACTCCAGTCAAATGTTGATTTGTTTATAGTTTTAACTTTTACTTTATACTTTGTTGGGTGAGGAATTGGCTGAAGCCAATGCATTGCAAAATCAGCTGAAAATTTTCCTCACCCTCAGCTCATCTAAAATGAAGAAGACTTTATTTCTTCATCAGAACAAATTTGGAGAAATGTAGCATTACATCACTTTCTCACCAATGGATCATTTGCAGTGAATGGGTGCCGTCAGAATGAGAGTCCAAACAGCTGATTAAAACATCACAATAATCCACATGATTCCAGTCCATCAATTAACATTTTGTGAAGTGAAAAATGGTGTGTTTGTAAAAACAAATCCATTATTAAGGCATTTTAACCTAAATCTCTTTCTTCTGGCCAATATACCCAATGTGATCCCATGAGAATTCGTGTGTATTTTACATAAAATGTGGTAACATTCATTTGCTTATGTTTGCACAGACACTGAAATGTACAATACTGACGTATTGACAACACCATAAAAGTACATTTTTTACGTATGAAATTATTTTCATGTGCTGTATTCCAAGTCTTCAAAATCCATACGAATGCAAGGAACAGAACCAAATCCAAGCCTTTATTCAGCAACTTCATGTCTATCCTCAGCAGCAGCCATAAGCAGCAATACCCGTTTTGACACGCTCATCAAAAATGACCAAAATGCTTCAAAAATTGTTGCTTCAAGACACTTTACAACAGGTTTTACAGCAGAAAATCGAATGCTCATTGACTCTCGTCTGTTTCGTCACAGATTAAAAAATCATTTCCCTACATATTTCGATCTATTGTATTTTTAGGGGTTCAAGTGTATAGCGCTGAAACCCTGTTGTAATTGTTAGAATGGTCATGGATCAGTGATCTCCACGTAAAACTTATCATGCAGACCAAACCATAAGTCGTAGAGACTTGAAACTTGGAGGGATGGTAGTACTCACACTGCCTACAACGTGACTGAGGCTCGCCCCAATCGGCCTGACGGAGGGAACAAAAGTACGAAATCTTTCATAACTCTTAAACTGGCAGTCGCAGGGTCAAATGTCTTAAGTCATTGGAATCCTTGGCTCATGCCAGACAAAATGCACTCCTGAGATTCAATCGTGACCTTGGTGAATTTTTTTTGTTATTTTGCGTTTTTTGAAAAACTTACTTTTGCTTAGTCCTAGGTTTTACTTTTGCTTAGTCCTAGGTTTTACTTTTGCTTAGTCCTAGGTTTTCGCCTGATCGGAATCAAACCAGTGCAGAAAGATTCTCCACAGAGTGAATATCAATAATTATCAAAAAAATAAAATAAAAAATTTGACTCACCGTCGCAAAGGGGCACCAAAACGTTCAAAAGGGGCAGGGCCACTTTTAGTAAAATCCCTTTAACTCCTGAACGGAATGAGATATCTTCGCCAAACTCACATAAATGGCCAAAACTGCGCAACTATTCGTCCTATCATTCGTACGTATGCTATTTGTATCATACAGTAGAACTCCTCATTCTGGACAACTTTGCCTGTAGAACCACTGCAGTCAATAAAATCGTTTGTTAAATGATTGAGAAGATGTAAAAACCCTACTTTTGAGAACTAGTCCTGTCTGGAACACTGCAGTACAATTCTCTGGACTCTCTAGACCAATAATTATTAAAAAAATGTTGAAATTTACCCTTTGGGAAGCTATAACAGGGTAATTTAAAAAAAGGGGTCTGCCCAAATTTACCCGAAATCCTATAAAGCCTAAAAGAAAACTCAAAACATCACAAAACCTGCCGAGCACATGCGACAGGTGATTCTAAACAAGCATGCAAAGTTCTAAGGAGATCAGACCACAGCTGGTGCTATAACAGTCATAAACATTAAAAAATATTTCTATACCTGGATTTGCCAAAAATGCTTTTTTATATCGATTTAGGTGGTTACAGGCTTGCTAAATAATGTCTTTTTGTCATATGTGCTTATATGCCTTAAAGTGCTTGAACCCCGGTAATCACTGCTTGCAGCTATATTATATCTTTTTATATTAGCTATAAAATGGGTAGGCTAAAGTTCAGGGGTAGGTTAAAGGGTCTAAATAATCTCAATCGCTTAGCAATTAAAATGATAAGAGTGCATTGATGCAAATATTCTAATGATATAGACAGTTTCATCGGACGCACACGCCTGGCCCAAAGTTAACTTCCGGTCTGTGTTTGTTTGTCTGGGCTAGTTACCGGGGAAGCTGCTCCAAAAGCGCCTCCTGCTGGCAGAGAATGAATTTGCATTTTCAGTCAACCCGTCTGATTTATGCAGCAAATGTGCGGAGCAGATAGGCTTGGCAGCAAGGCAAGACATTGGTTTAACTTACTAGCTAATGTAACTTAACTGTTACTTGTTACATTATATTTTGCTTGCTATCAGAAATGATCTACTCTAGAGGGACTCCGTTGTTATTGATTCTAAGTGTACCGGACGTTAAGTTTGGGCCACAAAAGCGCGCATGCGCAGTAACGTTTCTTTACGTTGTTGCTGTTGAAACTGTCTATAAAAGATTTGTATATATTTGTCATTTTTTAGCTAAAAATATGTAACAAATTGTATGTTTTAATCGTTGTAATTCAATGATTGTCCAAATTGTAGATTTCAGCATCAATAAAAACATACAAAAATGTATGTTTTGTGCTTGTAAACATTACGCACTAATACCTACAATAAGACCAGGCTGAAATGCCAGTCCATGATTCATAATAACGCTTCCTCCAGTGAAAAAGTCCATCTCTTTTTGTTCTCTCACATCATCAACCAACATGTTTGTTTAAAATGGTTTTGAACTGTTCACTTGGTCTGTGCATATTTCTCTACTGATTCAGACGAGATGACTTTTTCACTAGAGAAAGCAATATTATGGATAGAGTTCTTGCATTTATTTGAAGTTAAAGTAGTTTTAATGATGGATTTGTTTTTACAAACACCGTTTTGCGCTTCACAAGACATTTAACCGATGGATGCGAGTCGTGTAGATCACTTGTGGATTATTGTAATGTTTTAATCAGCTTTTTGGACTCTCATTCTGACGGCACCCATTCTCTTCAAAGGATCTATTGCTGAGCAAGTCATATAATGCTACATTTCTCTGAATCTGTTCTCATGAAGAAACATACTCATCTACATCTTACATATCCTGAGGTTGAGTACATTTTGTACAACTGTTCCTTTAAGGAAACAGTAAGACTTACTCTCAAAGGACTTTTTTTTTTACTTCTCGCAGATGATAGCAAGAGCAGTTGTTGTGCATTGATAATAATTCAGGTTTGGCCACTGAACCTAAACTGTTGGAATTAATCTAGCGATCTTATAATATTTCATACATTTCTTAACAGGACAGAGGGAGATGGAAAGAAAATAAGAGAAGAGAAAGAAAAAAAAATCAAGAGCCAAAGTCAAGAAGCCTCGCCTAAACCTAAAACACATAATCAGTCCAAGGCAAAGGAGATTAAATTATACCAAAGTAAAACAGAATCCTGCTTCCACTCTTTCAAGCTGTTTTGGTAAATTACATGTCTCTTTCTCTCGTCTCTCTCTCTCTCTCTCTCTGTAGGTCGTCCTTTAACCCTCCTAACCTCGTTCTCGTCTGGTGTGTGCTGTGAGCAGCCATGGTTGAGCAATAATGTACATTAATCAAAAGCTCATGCCACATTGATTTTGATATTCTCAGTCTTTTTTTATAGACGCAAGGACCACACAGATTGCAATAGTTTGAATATCTCTGGAGTAGCAGCTTCCCTTCTCAGTAAACGGTGAGTTGCACAGAAGACGCCCCCCCCCTGCTTTGTTTCTTTCAGCTTTGCCAGCTTGGACGGCTCTCGCATACACACACTCACGCGGCTCCATAATGCTTTGCAGCCTCCGGCATGCCCAATCATTAGAGCTGTCTGTGTTTGTGTTGAGAGCTGGCATAACAAGCATCCGGAGCATTTGTCAGGGAGGGCAGGTAGGACTACACTAAGTGATATCAGGTGGACGGCATTGAGAACGGCTGGTCTCGGTTAAATGGAAGCAGCAGGAATCGAACCTGGAGGCGAAGCTCCTATCAGCAGCTTCTTGAAATCCTCCTTTCGTTCGTTTTCAATCCCTATAAGACCCCTGTCAGCAGATGCCCACGGAGATGTGGCCTTGCGTCCTCCTCGAACCACAGCGCTGTTCTTCTCGAACCAACACAAATAATCATGGAGAAGTCAAATTTATCCCAAAATTTATCCCAACTGAGGGTGGACAGACTCTCAGTTTCCTCAACTACTCTATGTCCTTCCCTGAGCTATAAAACAGTGCAAATAACATTGAACAGTCAATAAAAACTCAAAAGTACTTGTACTATTATTGATCCGAGTTCATGTGGAAACAAAAATATGTGGTGCAATCACAGAAATGTATTAGTGAGTGTATTATTTTCATGCCCCCGTAATACATTAAGGCCTGGTTTTACAGATAGGGCTTAGACTAAACTAGGATTAGGACATTTAAGTAATTTCTATAAACATTCCTGGTGTGCGTCTTGAGACAAAACAAAGGCACTGATATATTTTAAGATCAATAAGTGCAAGTTCCTTTCAGTTGAAACAGCTCAGACTTACATTTTAGTTTAGGATTAGGCTTGAGCCTTGTCTGTGAAACTGGGGGTATGGATTAAATATTAAACTTTCAGTTTTTTTAAGATGCAAATCATATTAGCTTTTTTGTTTTTTAAATAATGCCAGAGTTATGTGAACTTTATTTTATTATTGCGAATCTAAACTAAACGTTTTCTTGGTTATATTATATAATAATAAAAGATAAGGCAATAATACCTGTAAGATCTTAAATTTACTGCCTCCTTTATTTTTTTGTTTTTCTTCTTTTTATATATTTATTTTGATTATATTTTATTGCAAATTAAAACTTAACATGTTTTCTTGATGACATTATAATATTAAAATAGCTTGCAAAAATACAACTAAGATCTAAAATTTACTGCATTTTATTTTATTTTATCTTATTGCAGATCAAAACTAAGCATGTTTTCTTGGTGATATTATAGTATTAAAATATATTGCAATAATACAACTAAGATATAAAATTTACTGCAATGTACTGTATTGTTTTTTATTTTATTTTATTGCAAACCAAAACTAAACGTGTTTTCTTGGCAATAGTGTAATAATAAAATATATTGCAAAAATACAACTAAGATCTAAAATTTACAGCTATTTATTTTGAAATGTTCTAGGTATTTATTTTATTTTATTGCCAATCAAAACTAAACATGTTTTTCTTGGTGCCATTATAATATTAAGATATATTTCAATAATAAAACACTAAGATCTAAAATTAACTGTATTTTATTTTTTTTATTGAAAACTAACACTTCTTGGTGATATTATAATATTAAAATATATTGCAAAAATACAACTAAGATCTAAATTTACTGCATTTTATTTTATTGCAAATCAAAACTAAACATTTTCTTGGTGACATTATAATGTTTAAATATGCTATAAATAAATAAAACATCTAAAATTAACTGCATTTTATTTTATTATTTTATTTTATTGCAAACTAAAACTGACAATATTTTCTTGGTGATATTATAATGCTAAAATATATTGCAAAAATACAACTAAAATCTAAAATTTACTGCATTTTTTTATTTTATTGTAAATCAAAACTAAACGTTTTCTTGGTGACAAAATATTACAATATATTGCAATAATACGACTAAGATCTAAATTTACTGCTATTTATTTTGAAATATTTAAGGTATGTTATCATTTCTAATGGAAGTTCAGAACAATACATGTTTTTTGGTGATATTATAATATAATTATTTTTTTTTTTTATATTTTTTAAGTAATCAACTTAGTTTTTTTTTTCCTCTGTGATTTCAGTTTCAATCCTTTCAGTCATTCTCAATGAAGTCTACTGTAAGAACTCAAACTTAACTACTCGAAGACAGACCCCTAATGACATCATCCACCAGGAAGTGACGTTAGTGAGTACCAGCAGATTACTTCAGAGAAATGACTGACTTTAGCCCTTTATTTTTATCCTCTCAGGTTCCACTCTGATAATTTTGTTGCAGTTGTGCATGTAATGAATTCACCAAGTGTCTGAGCTTGATATCAAAAATCTACATAACAAGAAATGACCCTTTAGTATTGGTTGCCCCATCTTTTAGTAAGAATTTACTAGTTTATACTAAATATATGATTGTTATTTGATTAGATTCCAGTTCTGTAACCATAAAACATTCGATCAGCTGAGGGTTTGCAAATATGAAACTCAAACCACCTGTTCCCCAGAAGCCTGCATTTCCCTCCAGTCTGTGTACAGTGGGCACCTGTAATTGTGTGGGATGATTTTTAACTCTGCTCTAATGACAGATGTTTACTGTTGTCTCCAGACCTGGGGCCCCTTTCACCACCACCCACCTTCACCCTGTCATTAGTCTGGAACGTGAAGAGATTATCAAAGCTGAAGTGATGCCATGGTAGCGCCTGGCGGCAGTAAAACACGCTGTCTGTGTGGAGGAAGAGGGCACTGAATCCTCATCATTTCCTTTCTGCAGGTGTGTATCCACCTCAAACTCCTTAAAACAATAAATAAAGGGGCACTGCCAAGCTACAGATGGTAATACTGTGGTGCTTTGATATATGTCGTGGTGCAGAATGATTACCATATTCATGTACCATGGTATTTACATCACAGATGTGCTGAAGGCAATACACCCATCTCTCCCTCCATGATATTGTTGGATGGATGGATAGAAAAAGTTCAGCACTTTTGGAGTGAGTAAATGCAAGCTGTTTTAGTGCTCAAGCATTGTGAATTTGTGCATGCTTAGTTTTTGTTTATTAGAAGCTGTTAAATCGCATTGTGGTTCTGGAGTGAGAGCTGATGCCGTAAAAGCCTGTGTAAGTGTGCGACTGCTCACCTGCTGAGCTCCAGTAGTGTCTTAGTAAGCACAGGCGCCAGCTAACACATTCACGTTGCTCTTTAACTTCTAACAGGAGCTTGTGAAGTGTGCCTCACACCCAGAAGCTACTGTTTGGCACACATATGCAAAGTGCACACGCAAACAAGCCAACACGCACTTCACAGGGCCAATAAACACACACTAACTGAAACATGCGGCGTGAACATGTTGCATATGCAGACGTGTGCGGCGTGTTATCTGTCATTTGGCATGTTTTAAAAAATTGCAAGGTTTGCTGTGATGTTTCTTAAGGTTCTGTGGCATTCTGAGCTGAATTGAGCCTTTTGAATCGCAGTTCAATTCCAGGATTTGAATCGAATTTGAAGTGAGGTACAAGTTTTGCAAACAAATCAGTGTGGAGAATTGGAAAATCAAATTTGAATGTGAAGAAGCAAAATTGGATAAATGGATAGAATGATAGATAAATAAATAGAATGATAGAACGATAGATAGATAAATAGAATGATAGAATGGTAGAAAGAACTATAGATAGAAGGCCAGATAGAATGAAAGATAAGTAGAACGATAGAATGATAGACAGAACGATAGATACATAGAATGATAGACAGAACAATAGATAGATAGGATGGTGGATAAATAGAACGATGGATGGATAAATATAAAGAGACAGAACGGTAGAACGCTAGATAAATAGAATCATGGATAGAATGAAAGAACGATAATGAAATAGAATGGTAGATATAACAATAGACAACAATAAATAGAAAGATAAAACGATGGATAGATAAATAGAACAGTAGATAAAATGATAGACAGAATGATAGAAACTGAACGATTGATAGAACGATAGATAAATAGCACAAATGATAGAATGATAGACAGAATAATAGACAACCAGTCTATCCGAAAACCAGTCAGTATCTGGTGTGACCACCATTTGCCTCACACAGTGCAACACATCTCCTTCACATAGAGTTGATCAGGTTGTTGATTGTGGCCTGTGGAATGTTGGTCCACTCCTCTTCAATGGCTGTGCGAAGTTGCTGGATATTGGCAGGAACTGGAACACGCTGTTGTATACACCGATCCAGAGCATCCCCAACATGCTCAATGGGTGACATGTCCGGTGAGTATGCTGGCCATGCAAGAACTGCGATGTTTTGAGCTTCCAGGAATTGTGTACAGATCCTTGCAACACGGGGCCATGCATTGCCATGCTGCAACGTGAGGTGATGGTCGTGGATGAATGGCACAACAATGGGCCTCAGAATCATGTCACGGTATCTCTGTGCATTCAAAATGCCATCAATAAAATGCACCTGTGTTCGTTGTCCATAACATATGCCTGCCCATACCATAACCCCACCGCAAGTATGGGCCACTCGATCCACAACACTGACATCAGCAAACCGCTCACCCACACTACACCATACACGCTGTCTGCCATCTGCCCTGTACAGTGAAAACCGGGATTCATCCGTGAAGAGAACACATCTCCAAAGTGCCAGACGCCATCAAATGTGAGCATTTGCCCACTCAAGTCGGTTACGACGACAAACTGCAGTCAGGTTGAGACCCAGATGAGGGCAACGAGCATGCAGATGAGCTTCCCTGAGATGGTTTCTGACAGTTTGTGCATAAATTCTTTGGTTATGCAAACCGATTGTTGCAGCAGCTGTCCGGGTGGCTGGTCTCTGACGATCTTGATCTTGAAGATGCTAGATGTGGAGGTCCTGGGCTGCTGTGGTTACATGTGGTCTGTGGTTGTGAGGCCGGTTGGATGTACTGCCAAATTCTCTGAAACGCCTTTGGAGATGGCTTATGGTAGAGAAATGAACATTCAATTCACGGGCAACAGCTCTGGTGGACATTCCTGCAGTCAGCATGCCAATTGCACACTCCCTCAAAACTTGCAACATCTGTTGCATTGTGCTGTGTGATAAAACTGCACAGTTTAGAGTGGCCTTTTATTGTGGCCAGCCTAAGGCACACCTGTACAATAAACATGCTGTCTAATCAGCATCTTGATATGCCACACTTATGAGGTGGATGGATTATCTCGGCAAAGGAAAAGTGCTCACTAACACAGATTTAGACAGATTTGTGAACAATATTTGAGAGAAATAGGCCTTTTGTGTACATAGAAAAAGTCTTAGATCTTTGAGTTCAGCTCATGAAAAATGGGGGGCAAAAACAAAAGTGTTGCGTTTATAGTTTTGGTCAGTGTAGATCGATAGATATAGAACAATAGATAGATAAATAGAACAATAGAAAGAGAATGATTCATAGAATGATAGATAAATAGAACAATAGACAGAATGATAGAACGCTAATGATAAAAAGAACGATAGATAGAACGATAGATAGATAGATAGATAGATAGATAGATAGATAGATAGAGAATATCTAGAGCAGAACACGTAGACTCAAACAGTTTATATTTTGTTACTCCCTTATTATAGAGCAGAGAAATTGCAGTGTCTTTGGTTTAATATGGGGGCGTTATTATAGGTCTTAAAGGTCTGGCTTCAGTTTATATTTAGAGGAAGGAAAGGTAACTTTTTACACACTGTTTTAGGACATTAAGGACATGTACTGTATGAACTTCTGATGCTTAAATTAAATGGCCCCTCAGACTGCAAGGCCCCTGCGTAACAAGGCAGTGATATGGTACCTGCTTTAAACTTTTTTCTTCTCTCATGCAGTGCCTTGGGCAAGCACAGCCAAATGAAACATCTGTCTACAAGCTGCTACAAGCGGAGAGAGGCATAGTAGTGCATCTAACCTCTGAAATGTGTCCATCTTTCCAATGAAGAACTATGATATGAACCCATCTGGCCATCCAATCATTCAGATTTATATGCAAGTCAGTGACGTCAGCTGTGTGCCAGGTTTTATTTTCTTAGCTATTAAGTCTGTCGCTGCTTTCGATATAATATAATAATCACTACAATAATGATTCAATTCTAAAATCGTGTTTGCTTATTTAAATCCAGATGGTGTCTTTTTCTTTTAGCCAGGTAGTGTAACGATACTAGTAATTTAATATCGTGAAGCTAGGTACATTTTTGTAAAGCAGTATCATATTATGAGTCGATGTATGTTTATATAACCACAACTTCAAAACACACGAGCAGGAAAGCACTGATATACTACAGTTCCAATGATAAACGACTTCATCAGGAAACAAAGCCATTAAATTTCACTTTCTCCTACTGTTCTGCCACAAATCTTCTGGATGATAGAAACAGGCTCGCCTGTAGACAGACAGAAGTGGAGAAAGGTGAAAGAAGAGTAGCTTTGCCTCAGGTGTGGAGGCTTTCATTAAAACTGGGCTCTAATGCTTCATTACCTGGTGTGCTGGTTCCTGCCCTGCAGATGTGTGTGTGTGTAAACTATGTGTTGTCAGTGTGTGAGTGTGTGTTTGCATCCACACTCCCAGCAAACATGTCCTTTAACAGCTTTTCAAACGGGTGGCTTCCGTTCATAAAAGCGAGGCCTTCAAAGAGAGGCACCTTTTGGTTCAGGCAGTCAGAGCGGACAGCTACAGTGTACTCATTAGGACCCTATTATGAAGGGCGATGAAAAAGCAGCTGTTCACAGGGATTCATAAAGCTTCCGCAACACTCAACAGGGCTAATAGTGTTTTTACACAATTTAATAGACCGTTTAGTGAAACAGTTCTGTAATTACTACAAACACACATGAAGGTTTTACATATGAATGGTGGGAATAACACTTTCAAAAACATCATGCATTTAGCTTCATGAGTGTGTGTGTGTAGTTTTTTTTTTTAGACATAAAAGCAAGTGACAGACCAGTTAAACAAATATATCCAATTCTCTTGATAAACCATTAAATTGGAGTGGAAAAGATTCAAAGGTGTTTCAAAGATTTAAAGGCAAAAATGTGACCCTGGACCACAAAACCAGTCATAAGGCTCAGTTTTTTTAAATTAAGTTTAATACATCATCTGAAAGATGAATAAATAACTTTCCATTGATGTGCATGCTTAAAAATAAAGGCTCCAAAGGGGTGATTTTGCGGTGATGTCATAGAAGAACCATTTTTGGTTCCCCGAAGAACCTTTCAGTGAACAGTTATTAAAAGAAGAACATTTTAAAAATCTAAAGAATCATTTTCAACTATAAAGAACATTTTCTGTGTTTGAAAGGTTCCATGGATGTTCAAGGTTCCTTATGGAACCATCAATTCCAAAAACGAACCTTTATTTTTAAGAGTGTATGGTTTGTTAGGATATGACAATATTTGGTCGAGATACAACTGTTTAAAAATCTAGAATCTGAGGGTGCAAAAAAATCCAAATACTGAGAAAAACCCTCTTTAAAGTTGTCCAAATGAAGTTCTTAGCAATGCATATTACTAATCAGAAATTAAGTTTTGATATATTTACAGTAGGAAATTTACGTAATATCTTAATGGAACATGATCCTTACTTAATTTCCTAATGATTTTTGGCATAAAAGAAAAATCAATCATTTTGACCCATACAACGTATTGTTGACTATTGCTACAAATATATATATCCATGCTATGTATGATTGGTTTTGTGGTCCAGGGTCACAAATAGTAATATGTAAAAACAGTAGTATAGCAGTTAGAATGCTCTGATATAGCTTTTTTTTTTGTGCAAAACTGTTTACAACATTCATAATAATTAGAACCATTATTAATTAATGAGCAGCAAATCAGCATATTAGAATCATTTTTGAAGCATCGTGTGACACTGGAGTAATGATGCTGAAAATTCAGCTTTACCATGACAGGAGAAAAATTACATTTGAACATGTATTAAAATAGAAAACACTTATTTTAAATTGTATTAATACATTACCAGTCAAAAGTTTTTGAACGGTAAGATTTTTAATGTTTTTTTTAAAGGAGTCTCTTCTGCTCACCAAGCCTGCATTTATTTAATCCGAAGTACAGCAAAAACAGTAAAATGTTTAAATATTTTTACTATTTTAAAATAACTTTTCTATTTGAAAATATTTTAAAATGCAATTTATTCATGTTTTCAAAGCTGCATTTTTAGCATCATTACTCCAGTCACATGATCCTTCAGAAATCATTCTAATATTTTGATTTGCTGTTTAAAAAAAAAAAAATTATTATTATTATGATGATGAAACAGTGGAGTAAATTTTTTTCAGGTTTCTTTGATGAATAGAAAGTGCAGAAGAACAGCATTTTTCTGAAATGGAAATATTTTGTAACATCAGAAATGTCTTTATCATCAGTTTGATCCATTTAAAGCATCCTTAAATTAATAAACATTAATTTCTATAATTACTCATTCCTCATTCCAAAAAAAATGTACTCAACTGTTTTAAATATTGGTAATAATAATAACAATATTAAATGTTGCTTGAATGAGAAATCAGCATATTATTATGATTTCTGAAGGATTATGTGACACTGTAGACGATGCTACGATGCTATTAATGATGCTGAAAATTTAGCTTTGATCACAGGAATAAAGTACATTTTAAAATATATTCAAATAGAAAGCAGTTGTTTTAAATAGTAAAAATATTTCACAATTTGACTCTTTTTGCTGTACTTCGGATCAAATAAATGCAGGCTTCGCAAGTAGATTTCTTTAAAAAAAACTTACTGTTCAAAAACTTTTGACTGGTAGTGTATATCATATTATTACTGTTTGTACTGTATTTTTGAACAAATAAATGGAGCCTTGGTGAGCATAAGAGACTTCTTTCAAATGCATACATTTGTATTTTTGACTTCTACATTACATTTGGCCTGTAGTGTATGCTATAAAATATACATAAAATTCAATAGATAATATACTGTATAAGTTCACAAACTCTCTGAAATACACATCTTTATATATCTTCATATGAAAGCTATTTTTATGATAGCAATTTTTCTCTATAATGTACCAAGCAACTTCTGTTGATATTGTCTTAAGTAAATAACCTCCATTCATGCACACGTTTTTAGTGGAGACATATTTTCTTCCTAACCTGGATTTACAGCCACCATTAGACCACATTAGAGTTTTTCGTGTCTGTTTTCAAAATGAGTACACAATCTTCCACTTCAGTCAGCAGGCCGTCCGCAGACTCAATCAGCTATTATTGTACTGTCATTGCAGAAAGAAAGAGAGAAAGAAAGAAAGAAAGAAAGAAAGAAAGAGAGAGAAAGAGAAAGACTGCATGTCTCTACTCAGATCTAACCTCATTTTTCAATCCGGTGGGACTCCACCCATAATCACTAGCTGACCTCTACTGAGACTCTGACCACAGAACTATAGATTACAAAGACCAGGGTCAGACGAGGAGCTTCTGAAAATGCCAGTTTCTATTTCAGTGCTGTGCCGTTCTGCCACTGTAGCTCTGTAAACTCAGTGAGCGCTGAAGACATCCACCACAAACACTAAAGAAATCAACATGAGAAGGCGTGACATGGAAGTGACATGACTGCTGGCATGTTTCTTCATTTGTTTGTCTAAATCTATTTTTGGGTGTCATTTGTTAAGAATAGATAACAGTAAAATGCAGAAAGCTATTTATTGTACCCACTCAATTATATCCAAGACATTATTAACTTTAGTTATAGTAGATTGCAATACTTTACCATAAATGTTTAGGCTGAAATGATTTTTAATGTTTGAATAGAAGTTTCTTATGCATTTATTTGATCAAAAATACAACAAAAACAGCAGCATTAAATATTACTGCCGTTTAAATAACTTTTCTTCCTATTTTAATATGTATTAAAATGTAATTTATTGCTGTGATTTTTCAATGGATCAGTGTCACTTCAGAAATTATTCCAATAAGCTGAATCACTGCTCAGTAAATGTTTATTAAAAACAGTTGCTTAATATTTTTGTGGAAACTGAAACATTTTTTCAGGATACTTTGATGAATATTAGAAAATGTAAAATATAACAGCATTTATTTAAAAACGTATTCTTTTACTGTCATCTTTCATTTATTTAATTCATGCTTGCTGAATAAAGTATTAATTTCTTTAAAAAAAAAAATAAAATAAATAAAGATCACTGACCCCAAACATATTTGAACTGTAGTGTGCATTAAGGTTCAATTCATTATATATGCATTAGGTATCATTTTAAACATTTTTATTATTTATAGTTGTATAAATTAAAAATCAGGTAATGTATTATAAACAATAGTATATTTACAAAAATCATTTCATGACTGCTAATATTCTAGCTAATGTTAATGAAATGCACCTGAAGTGTAAGCAGCTTCACATAAGGATCAAATGAAAATATTTCTCCTCTTCCATTCCAAAGATTCTCATCTGTATTTCCATTCTAGTAGAGTTCATACTCTAGTCTCTAGTGAACTGGCATTCCTGAGCCAGGAGATTTTTTTTTTTTCCATGGTGTCTGGATTGAACCTTCATTTTAATCAATTCCTCCAAAAGTTCAGTAAATACCGTGCCTGCAAAGATAGTTGTTACTTGTGTAAAATTTACATTATCACCAGAATATAGCAGCAATCCCCTTTATAATTACAGACTTATCTAATCTAAAGATAATGCATAAAAACCTTTGTTTGTGTGTGTGTGTGTACACTATACATTTCAATACACAAATGTAACCCTGGACCACAAAACCAGTCATAAGTAACACGGGTATATTTGTAGCAATCGCCAAAAATACATTGTATGGTCAAATTCGCATGTTCACAGTTCTGATGTTGGTTAATGGTCACACTGAGATGCAGGTAAACTAATAAAATAGTTATATTTGTACTGTTCAAGTGTTTGCATTTTTTAAAACTGTAAATTTTTATGATTTGATTATTAGCTTTTGTGATGTTGAAATTAAAAAACAGGAAGATATTTTCTTTCTCTTCACTTTTTTATATCAATATTGTGTTTAATAAGTGTAAAACAAGTTTTTTTTTCCCGTAAATTTTACTGAAATTTTTTTCTGTGTACCCAGCACTTCCATGCATACACTGTAAAAACTGTCTGTGATTTTAATGGTAAAGGACTGTAAAAATGCTACAGTAAAATCGTATTAATTGGTCAACGGTAAGTTCCCTATATACATTAAAAAACTGTACATTACTGTCACACTGTAACACTGTCATTTTACGGTAGTATACCATTTTTGGAAATGAAAAAGAATGTATAATATACAGTGAATAACTGTAAATTTCCAGAATTCCCTGCGTTACATTATACATTTGATGTTTTTTCATTGAAATAACCGTTTCGTACTTCAGTTGTACTTCAATAGGTTGGTATATAAACATTATATCACTTAATAAAATGACAGTATTTAAGTGTAAATTTAAGTTAAATCCATAAAACCTAAAATGTTGCTACCGTATTTTTTTATGGTAACCTGGCAACCACAGCTTCCAGTTTTTTACAGTAAATTTTACGGAATTTGTTTTACAGTGTGTATAATTATATATACAATTTAAATCTCCATATATATGGTGCTATATTAGACGCAATTACAGCTTTAAATACAGCTAAGTACTTCTGCATCTGACAAATGTAGTTTACTGGTTTTTCCTGACTTTATAGTGCAGTTTATTTTGCGCTAGCTTTATTTGTTATAATGCAAAAATCCAAGTACGCCTACGTTTGACCCTACCGGAGTGTAACATAAAAGGGCGCTATATTGAGAAGGATATCATAACGTATAAATTGACTTGCAGGCAAAAACATTGCGGTTAAATGTATTTCTGGCAAGACACCGCTCTTAAAAAATACTACATTGTTGTCCTCATGGTAGCCAACACACATGTTGTTCGAGAAAGCAAGCTTGCGTCCTTTAATTGGGCTTTTTGGAGCAACTTCTATAACATTCCACAAAACGGATGGATTTAGATTTAAGAAACAGTAACAGAAGCAGTTTAATCAATGTTGTAGTATGTGGTTTCCACATGCCATTAAATCAAACTCTGTTCAAACTAGAGGAACTCAGAGTAACTGACCAAACAAAAAAAAGCTAAGCTTTGAAGAATCAAGCTAAGATGAACAGCATCCAAACTACACAGGATGATTTTGGAGAAGCACGATGGCGTTTTAATGTAAAATAAAACAAACCCGACCTCCTGATGAGCGGGCTTGTATCCGACGTGATTTATCAGTGTTTTACAATCACCCATTCCTTTAGCACATGCTTCCCGTATTTCCAGGTTCACAGATCCTTCATCGTATTGTGCATGTGTGTGCATGACTGCAAACCATAACGAGGATAAGCACTTTCCTAAAGAGGAACAGCTGTGGAAGCAGGAGCAGAGTGAGGCTGGTATTTTTGGAGAGCAGGCCTTCTGCACCATGAAAGCGTGGGGTGGGTCACAACACCTGTTTGCTCAGGACAGACACCCTTCTATCAAAGCACTGAGTCTCCGACCGTGCAAGACTGAGCCGGTTGCTATAATGACAAGACGGTCGGAAAGCTCCTCAGTAGTGCTGCAGCGCCAGCGTGTCCCTTTTCCTCATGCATGAATGTAGCCTATGAAATGCTAGTGTTTAGCTTGGTTCTGCTTGATAATGAAAGAGCGATATGTGTTTGTGGACATTCAGAATCTTGAAAACAATCCGTAGATGTAATGGCGCATCAGATTCATGCACAAGGGACAGTTCACCCAAGAATAACTGACTCGTGTCATCTTCAAACCTTCTTCTGTGGAACACAAAGATATTTTGAGTTTTTGTCCATACAATAAATGTCAGTGTGGCCTAAAATGCATTGAATTTAATCGTATGGAACAACAAAAAAAAAAAAACACTTTCTGGAGTGAATTTTAAATGTCCAAACACAGAAAAATGGCTTTTTAATGGTCTTGGTTTACTGAAGGGTGGTTCCTTGTCCCGTACAAACCACTCGCTCTGATGTAAAACCAACTAGATCTCATTTAAGATCAATTTTTCGGCCCAATGAAAAGTTCTTCTTCTTCCCTCTGTTCTGCTGCCTTTTCCAGGTCACATCTTTAGAAGCTGTCTGTGCTGTGTTGTGCTTGGCTCTTTCTCCGCTTGCAGCTCACGCTGGCTTTGGACAATGTGCGAGCTCCCAGAAGGCTTTGCTCTCCCAGGCTAAACACTAATACTTGGCTTCTTGCGGTTGCATCCATTTTCATAAATTTTCAAGTCTACTTTGGCCACTGCTGGGCATTTTTTTTTATTTATAGTATTTTGACAAATGACAGAGCCATGTGAAGACATTTCACTGCACATTTCTTGATAACAAATGCTATATACTTCACAGCTATATACAGTATTGAATTAGCATAAAACTGACACTGAAATATTTTGATTGGACTTTTTTTGTTGCTCGTAAGCCACTGACTGACAGTATTACTACAACGCACTTTATGATTTGCAATTTGAGCATCAAAGAATGTTAAAAATGTACACAATCTTCAGTAATCGTTTATAACTTAAGGTTGGCCTTTTGACTGCAAATTATACGTCTGTTTCTCCGACTTTGGATATTTATAAGTAGATGAATATGTTTTGCTGTTTTGTTCTGTAGAAATGTCTTGGCAAGCCTTTGGCAACATTCTTGTTTCATTTCTATGCCTTTCATTTGAAATATGTTTGGTTACTAATTTTGTGGAAATTATTGGATGGGGGAATAAATAGGAAGCAAAAAATGTCATTTTTGTGGATTTGTAAAGGTCACGGAGTGTGTTGACAATGATATAGTGCATTTTGCCACGGAAAATAAAAAACATCAAATAAAAATTAATTTAAAAAACCTTTCTCTTTCATTTTTTCTCTGTTTGCCACAGATATAATACTTAAGATTTTGTACTTGGTATTGCACTGCTAATACAGTTTCATGTCGGCATTTAATGATTTGTAAATTGCTTCAGTCAGAAGTATGTAAATAAAGTAACTATAAGATTTTTTTTTTTTTTAACAAAAATGCATTCTTGTATTTTAATGCGGTAATTTACGTACACTACTAGTCAAAAGTTTTTGAACAGTAAGATTTTTAACGTTTTTAAAGAAGTCTCTGCTCACCAAGCCTGCATTCATTTGATCCAAAATACAGCAAAAGCAGTAATATTGTGAACTATTTTTACTATTTAAAATAACTGCTTTCTATTTTAATGTATTTTAAAATGTAATTTATTCCTGATAAATTTTTTGCATCATTACTCCAGTCACATGATCCTGCAGAAATCATTCTAATATTCCGATTTGCTGCTCAAAAAACATTTACTTTTTTATGTTGAAAACAGCTGAATAGAATTATTTCAGGTTTCAAAGAATATAAATTTCAGAAGAACCACATTTATCTGAAACAGAAATCTTTTGTAACATTATAATGTCTTTATAATCACTTTTGATCAGTTTAAAACATCCTTGAATCCATTTAAAATAACTTTCTATTTGAATATATTTTAAAATGTAATTTATTCCTGTGATTTCAAAGCTAAATTTTCAGCATCATTACTCCAGTCTTCAGTGTCACATGATCCTTCAAAAATCATTATAATATGCTGATTTGCTGCTCAAGAAACGTTTTTTATTGTTATAATTCTCAATATTTAAAACAGTTGAGTACTTTTTTCAAGATACTTTGATGAATAGAAAGATCCAAAGATCAGCATTTATCTACAATAAAAAAGCTTTTGTAACATTATAAACTTTACCATTAAAAATCCTGGAGTCAGTATAATTTTTGAAAAAAGAAATGATGGAAATAACTACATTTATTTAGCCAAGATGCTTTGAATTGATCAAAAGTGATGATAAAGACATTTAAAATGTAACAAAAGATTTCTATTTCAGATAAATGCTGTTCTCCTGAACTTTCTATTCATCAAAGAAACCTGAAATAATTCTACTCAGCTGTTTTTAACATAATAATGAGAATAAATGTTTTTTGAGCAGCAAATCAGAATATTAGAATGATTTCTGAAGGATCATGTGACGAGTAATGATCAGCTTTGAAATCACAGGAATAAATTACATTTTAAAAATATATTCAAATAGAAAACGGTTATTTTCAATACTAAAAATATTTCAAAATATAACTGTTTTTGTTGTACTTTGGATTAAATAAATGCAGGCTTGGTGGGCAGAAGAGACTTCTTTAAAAAACTTTAAAAATCTTACTGTTCAAAAACTTTTGACTGATAGTACACGTAAGCACATATATTAACATACAGCATTAAACATACATTCACACACTGAGCTGCAGACAGATCGTCTTGACACAGTCTGCACTTGTCAGAATCTTAGTTTTCCAAAAGGTTATTAGTTTAAATGTTCATTCCTTTCCATTATGCCTTAAGTCACATTGCTTTGACCCTCCATAGTGTGTGTAGTAATGTAGCACAAGTGCTTTCGTCGCGACTGACCCTACGTGCACCTGAAAGCGATGAGGTGGCGTTTTCTCTCTCTCTGTCTCTCCCTCCCTTTCTCTCAGGGCTCCCGACTCCTTTCATCTGCATTATTCTGAACGGAATAAGGAGGCAGACGCAGCTCTTGGATGAGACGCTGCTATGAAGATGAAGAGAGAGGGGGAGAGCGTAAGCTCTGATTGGCCAGCTCCAGAGGTGCGACGTGTCTGCGGAAGAGAGATGCAGCCGTTCCCAAGCCAAATCGCTTTTTATGGCTCACGCTTGCCGCGTATTAAGGATATGCACCTTTAAGAGCCTTTTCCGTTATTATAGTCTGAGGCCATATTTGTGTGTTTTTCCTCTCATTCTTTCCATTATTATTACAATGTGGTTTCTTTCACCGTAACAAAAATCAGCCCACTGACATTGAAAAATTAAGTTAAAATGTTGCCTTAAAGTTTAAAGTAAAATCAAAATGATGCCTGCGGTTTTTTAGTGCATGAATTTTATTTTGCATACGTAGAATTTGATTTGAGTTGCAACTCATGAAATTGAAAAATCATACAGTCCAGCAGACCTATAAATGACAGAAATAATGGTGACAAGATAAAAGATGTTGTTATTATCCTTTTATTAACAAGAAAGCGTGTCCATCCTGAACCAGCATCACAATATAAGGCCTATACGTTTCAAATATTCACCAAACACAACTACTTATAGAACAAATACGAAATTTTTGGCTAATAATTTCAATAAGTGCGAATAGCAATGATAAACCACTTTGTCCAAACGATTCATATATGACTTTTCAATGATAGATAGATAGATAGATAGATAGATAGATAGATTCAAAACAATCTCCTGGTCAACTTTGAGTTTTAACTTGGAATAAATGTTCAGTACTTGGCTGCAGAAATCCTCTAACAAGAAACGACCTTCTAAATTCGTTATGGAATCTTTAAAAAACAGAACTGTTCCGTCGGTAAACAAAATAACAAAAAAAGAAACGAAAACGAATTTAGACGAATTTAGTTCGGAAAGCATTGTTGTCCTCATCTCCAAGTCCTCATCTGAAGAAAGCAAGTCTGCCAGAATTCGAGATTGAAACAAAAGTCCGGAGATATGCCCACAATACAGGTGGTCACCTTGGCACACAACCTGGCTTCACCAAAAAGAAGTTTTGAGAGCAAACCCTCACCTTTTTATTAAGAGATCAGGTTTCTTTAGATGTTCGCTCTGCAAACGTTGTGAAGACAGCCCCCTGTCCGGTGAAGGAGGGACGCTATTCTATTAAACGTGAACATGCTTGAGTTATCTGCTGAGCCCGGCGCCTCCCAGAAAGTTTGGGGTATAAAAGCCAGGACCTAGAGTTGGTTTAGGCAGTAGGGAGTTTCTGCTGGGGTCTGGATTGGAGTCACAGAAGACCGGACCCTACCGTGTATGATTGGAGTCTAAAGGAAAAAAAAAGAACTTCCCTCGCCTCAAAGAGTCTACATGTCTAATATTTAGACATGTTCAGCTTTGTGGATATTCGGTTGGCGCTGTTGCTCAGCGCAACGGTGCTTTTGGCAAGAGGACAAGGCGAGGATGATCGTAAGTATGACTTTTCTACAACTTTTCAAGCTTTGCTGGAGGTTAGTGGGTGCAAAAGTGCAGCATTTTGTGATGCGTGCGAGAGAAATTATTCTCTCAGGACTGAACTTGCAGGCTTTTTCTATAGCCTTAAGCATAGACTAAGTTTTCAGTTGGAATGGGAGAAGAACGTTTGTTCAGTCTGGATGTGCATTAGACCCACCGGGCCTTTGGAGACAAGTTGGCACAGGTTTGGAGACTCTTCTCCACGCGCAATTTGTTATCCTCGACAGCTGCTAAAAGACAAAAGCAGACACAGAGAGATCAAATGGTCCATAATGTGCTCAAAACTTCTTTTACTTATGATATAAATGTAAAAAGGAGAAAGTCTTTGCCTAGTGATAAAATTGGCCAGGTGAGGGGAAAAAGCAAGCAACTTAGTCAGAATAAAAATGTGCAACTCCAGTAGGGGAAAAGAAGGATATGGGAGACATCCATTAAAAAAGTTTTTCCCCAAACCAAAGAGAGAGAGAGAGAACGCGATGATCTCATTCTTGGATGAGCATGTTTCCAAACTGAATAGTTAAGCCTGCTAACTCCATTAAAACAAAACTGTTTGATTTTCTGTACAGTTTTAAAGAAACACAAATAGTTTAAGCATAACTTTTACTTTTTAATTAATATTCCAGAGCCATAATTTTACCTGTTGAAGTGCTTAAGGATTTCAGGCAGTCTCACAGCGCCACCTGGTGGTTAGATATGCAATGACATCATATTTTGAAAATCCCCCCGCCCCGTGCCTTTCACTTTTCCCCCCTCTGTTATGGTGATTGAAAACACATGCGGACCCTGCAGACTTTCCACTGAAGGAAAACGCTAGTCGTTGCCAAGCCGACAGTTTTCAATTACTTCATGATGGACGCGCAGCTTCGGCAGACGTGGAATTTTTTTTTCCCCTCAAACTTTTTCCTCTAAATCATGGAATCTGGGTGTAACGACACTACGCCACCTAGGGGTGGTTTTCAATCCAAACATTTTCAAGCAAAAGTAAAGGTGCGACCTAATGAGCTCCCACGTCTACAGGAAATATCTAAAAAACAAAATTCTCAAAAGATGGCCTCATTTCAATAGATGTAACAGTAAACCAGTCGCATTTCCCAGACTACAAAAGTGCCTTATAAGCATTTCCCACCTTCCGTCACCGATTTAACTTAATTGATACGACAGTAAACAAGAAGCAAACTGACCTACATTAGACATGAATATCTTATATTCTTTGACATAGTCAAATAACTAATGTTTACATTTTTACTTAAACACTCATGCAACTATTATACTCGTTATTCCCGTAGGCACAGGTGGCAGCTGCACATTGGACGGCCAGGTCTACAATGACAGGGACGTCTGGAAACCAGAGCCATGCCAAATTTGCGTGTGCGACAGCGGCACCGTTATGTGCGACGAGGTTATCTGCGAGGACACGACCGACTGCCCCAACCCAGTGATTCCCCACGACGAGTGCTGCCCCGTCTGCCCAGACGACGGTACGACGCCTTGATTCTCACGCCCCGCTTTTTTTCTTACCTTGGGCAAACAGAACCGCCCCACATCCCTTCATTTAAAATGTCATACGGAGCCACAACATTCCCTCCCCATTGGATTTTTTAAATGTGATCGTCACGCTTCGGGCCTAATGGTTACTCACTGGATTAATTTGTGGTTTCCTTCTTGGTATAGTAGGCCTAAATCAGGCGTAAGGCCTCCAATCTAATCTAAAACAGTGGGGAAAACCACAGACTTGCTTGTTAGGCTGATTGCTATCATTTTAGTGCTTAACATTTACAAACCAAAAGAGACATCTGACTATTTTCTATTTTTATATGGTTTTAATTTTTGTTTTTATTTTTCCTCAATTTTATAGAGCTCCAGGACCCCGCCGTTGAGGTAAATGTTGTTTTACTTTTATCAGCTTATATTTACTCAAATTCATTACTTCATAAAAGGCTTATTTGAAGTATACCATACTTAAAGTCTCATTTGAAGCTAGTTACAAGTTATTTTGCTACTTCTCTGGGAAAACAAATTCTTATAAACGCTTTTGTGTTCATCACTCTCTCTTAGGGACCAAGAGGTCCTGCCGGCGAGAAGGGTGACAGGGTAGGTTTATATTTCCCTCTTTTTATCTGTTTTTTGCTTAATCAAAGGATTTGTTTACTTGCTGAACACCTTAAAGTTCTTTGACACCAAAAGACATATAAATCAACAATTACTATCTCTGCACAAAACCTATTTTTCTTAATAAGTGAGTTATAGATTGTTTTTTTAAGTTTACCTGCTTATTTTCAGCTAGATTTGATCTTAAACAAGTTTTAATTTTAATGTTCAAGTGTTTTTATATATTTGTATATATATATAATTTTAATTTGACTAATTATATATTAATAATAACATATATTAAAACTATTAAACATAATTTATTGAAATAAATATAATAAAAAAATAAAAACTAAATGTCTTCATAACAGCATAAAAATGTGTTACTAGCTTCAAACACATGCTGCTGGTTTATTTAGTCTTATTTTATGGTATTTGTGGTGCTTTGAACACTTGAGATGAGAGAGATTATTTGATCTGTTTTTAATGTAAAAAGACAACGGAATTATATATCAGCCCACCACTTCCCACTAATTACACCTCTACAAAAACTGATCTATAGATGTGGTGCATCATTTTGAACTGTAAGGGCTTTGATGTGAACTTCTCTCAGTGTACAAACCTGTCTGTACCCTAATGTTGCATCTGCTTCATCCACTTTAATCCTAATTCTCCTTTCCCTTGATCTCACAGGGTCTTCCTGGCCCTCCTGGCAATGACGGAATCCCTGGACAGCCTGGTCTTCCTGGACCCCCAGGCCCCCCTGGACCTCCTGGCCTTGGTGGAGTAAGTATCTCACCCTAAAAAGAAAAAATACTAGTTTTCTCCAACAGAGGTGAAAGGTGTGACTTATATGTGCCTTTAGGCCAAACTTCAGAAGCTGGTCTAAGTAATAATTTGAAACCAGATCACTTTTAAAAGATCTGTAGGTCACAGGGCTGACACATTTCAGCACTATTTAAGTGGACAGCACCCTCAGGGCAGTAGCCACAGTGGCACTCAGGCATGCAAAGCTTGTGATGAAGCTCAGATAAGCCTGAACATGAGCTGGATAAGTTCAGTTGCGTTTTATCTTGTCCTATGCTGAGATGAGCAGAGATTTTTTTAAGGGCCTCTCATCTCATCTTTCCTCTTTCTCCTTGTGCCTCCACAGAACTTTTCTCCTCAGATGTCTGGTGGATTTGATGAGAAATCTGGAGGAGCATTGGCCGTCCCAGGCCCCATGGTAAAAATGCACATATGCTAACATAAACATATATGCATGCACATACAGCACACATGTATCCTACAAAAGAGTGATGCAAATATCAGTTCAATAATTGATACAGTGTCTCTCTATATAATCATCATATCAGCTGCTGCATTACAAACACATGCTTGTATATTTTTAATTTATGGCATGCAGCTTCAAACAAAATGTCCTATGAACTGTATATTTTTCAATTATTACTTGGTCAGGTTTACTTACAGTCTCTTTTTTCTCTTTTTTTACAGGGACCTATGGGCCCCCGTGGACCCCCTGGACCTCCTGGATCTCCTGTGAGTACTTTTTAACAGTTCTTAGAAACCTTAACATATACTTTAAACCAGTTGCATACTGTCATAATTAAATTTAGCTAAAAAACAATATGTTACTTTAAGATGCAGGTTGAGATAAATATACAGCATTTTTCATTAAACCTGTTTTCAGAATTGTATTATTTTCAAATTTATCATTATGAAATTATCTTTATTACTGCAATTTGGAACCTGGGAAAATCAGAATGAATTCATTTTAATTAGATCCACCCAGGATGTCTAAAAGAGCTACTACCTGTTTCCTCAAGGCTTATTTTAACATATAATAGCACTGTGTTTCTCAGGCTTGTGCTTTTTGTAATTAGTGCTCTTTATCCTCTTCTACAGGGACCCCAAGGATTTACTGGTCCCCCTGGTGAGCCTGGTGAGGCTGGTGCTCCTGTGAGTATCTAAACAAATCATCCCTGCACTCATCAAATCAAACACACAGCTTTTTCTTAGTAAATAACCTAATTGTATGTCCCCTAAACCCTAGAAATCTTACATTTACCCAAGTTAGCATTACTTCTAATTAAAGTGCACGTGACTCCAGTTTGACCTGTTTGGGTCAAATGAGGTCAGAAGGGTACAGGGTTAGTGAATCTTGACCCACCTAGATCCCCCCCCCCCTCACTTAGTGGATGCATGAGATCCAGCCTTTGCATATGTATAACAGAGATCTCTTACTGGCAAGCAAAAAGTAATTTTAGTCAATATTTCATTTTTTTTTTCTTCAGGATAATTCACACTGCCAAGGCGTGACTCATTCATACCACCACAATGTGAAACACTCACATGGATGCAATAGTTTTTTCCTAACCTAGATTTTTTTTCTGCTATTTTCCTGGTTTAGGGTTCAATGGGTCCCCGTGGTCCAGCTGGTCCCCCTGGAAAGAACGGAGAGGATGTAAGTAATCTACACAACCACTACATTTTAGTTTAAGAAGATATAAGGAGGTTTAAAAGAAAAGCTTCATTAGTTTATACAGTTCACTTCTATTATATAAGTGTAAAATGCTTCCACTAAGATTTCAGGAAATCAAGTATTGTATTTATCGATGTCTATTGTTATATTGCTTCATTCAGTTTCTGTTTTTTTCTGACTCTGTAGGGTGAGTCTGGCAAACCCGGTCGCCCTGGTGAGCGCGGACCCCCTGGCGCACAGGTGAGTGTTGCATTGTTTTAGCATTATGATGTATGAGCCACAAAATGAGAAATGGCTGTAAAATCCTTCTCCTTTTCTCTCATTCTAGGGTGCTCGTGGATTCCCCGGAACCCCTGGACTTCCAGGCATCAAGGGACACAGAGTGAGTTCTCTAGCTCTAGGAAGTGACTCCTGTTGTTTGATATCAACTAACGTCCACATTACTAAAATCCTAATGTGCATCCTCTCCACCTCAGGGATTCAGCGGTCTAGATGGAGCTAAGGGAGATACTGGCCCTGCTGGACCTAAGGTAAAACCAGAATTAAAGTCAATATCACACTTTAAACTCAAAGTTCAAAGTAAGCAGATCACTTAACATGCTGCTTTGCCTATTAGGGTGAGCCTGGTGCACCTGGCGAAAACGGAACTCCTGGAGCTATGGTAAGAAATAGCATTTATTCACACTGAATAAGCATTTTGAGTTCATCTACATTTGTAGTTCTTTTCTAATGTTTTACTCGAATGTTTCCCAGGGTCCTCGTGGTCTGCCTGGCGAGAGAGGCCGTTCTGGTCCTCCCGGTGCTGCTGTAAGTAACCTTATAGACGTGAACTTTATTAATGTCCCTATATACGACTTATGTTGTGGTATTACACATTATTTGTTAATGTGACTTTGTGTACTTTGCAAAAAAAGTAGCTTAACATTTTGGAAAGACATACTGCAATTTTTGGATCTTTTACAATGGGCTGAGATGATCCCATCCACTGCAGTGCACAGATTAAGCCTTGCAATAATATTAATAATGAATACGTTCCAAATAATTATATATTCTTCATTTTTTAGGGTGCTCGTGGTAACGATGGTGCCGCTGGTGCTGCTGGTCCTCCTGTAAGTAGCCATTTTTTTAAAAATAGACCAGTTCTAAATTAATCTGAAAAATGATGATGACTAAAAGGATAACTTAAGCTAACTATCATTTATTTTCTCTTTCTATTTTAGGGCCCAACTGGCCCTGCTGGTCCCCCAGGATTCCCTGGTGGCCCTGGAGCTAAGGTAAAAAAAATACTCTAATTTGTTCACATGATTACACATTCAAATTCCAAATCAAACCAAACAGGAGCTGGAGTTAACACAAGGTGGCGCTGTAATTGGGCTAATGGAGTCTTATTTTCTTGGCAGCTCTGTCAGTCATTTCAATTATGCAGGCCAACAATTAATAAAGAGCTCATCCCTGGTAAATGTGTTAGTAGGTCAAAGCTGACAAACAAACTTATCCTCTAGCGTCATAGAAATATTTGGGTTTCTAATGGACTCTATACACAATACTGCATTTACAAGGTTGAGATGTGTCTCGTGGCACTTCATAGGTGTTATGTTGACCCATCTCACTCTTACACTTTGCTTTCTCCAGGGAGAGGTTGGTCCTCAGGGAGCTCGTGGTTCTGAGGGACCCCAGGGAGCCCGTGGTGAGCCTGGTAACCCTGGACCTGCTGGTGCTGCTGGACCCGCTGTGAGTGAATCTTTATATGTATCATATCCACAATTTTTTCAATCTTAAATTTACACACTTCAGTTCTGACCACCTTGTCCATTTTGCGTTCCTTCCTTCTGTAGGGTAACAACGGAGCTGATGGTGCCCCTGGTGCCAAGGGTGCTCCTGTAAGTATTGTCTTAATATTTATCAACAAATGCTCTTCTTTTTGATAAAAGGTCAACATATTTCCTCTACCTGGATTAGAACACTGGTGTTAGTAAATAACAGCCACATATTTGTTACTCTCTGCTGCCACCTGCAGGGCGCTTCTGGTATTGCTGGTGCTCCTGGTTTCCCTGGACCCCGTGGTCCTTCTGGACCTTCTGGAGCTGCTGGTGCCCCTGGCCCTAAGGGTAACACTGTAAGTGTCCATTTCTTTTCAGATCATGAGCTATGTTTTTTTTTTTAAAGAAATGCCATTCTGCCTACTTCTTCTTTGACCGTTTTTGTTCACTTTATATTTAGGGTGAGGTCGGTGCCCCTGGTGCCAAAGGAGAGGCTGGTGCTAAGGGAGAGTCTGTGAGTATAAACTTCACTTATTTGATCTAGAAAACGTTGTCGCTCACTTCATTGTTCCATTTCATATCAAACTTAGCATGCAGATTTTAGTAAAACATTCTACTAGCTTTGCCCTAGTACTGATTTTTCATGAATTCTGTTGGATTTTACAGTCATTTCTAACTATCGTCTTGTTCTTGTGTGCTTACCCAGGGTCCCCAAGGAGTTCAGGGTCCCCCTGGCCCCCCTGGTGAGGAAGGCAAGAGAGGACCTCGTGGTGAGCCCGGTGCTGCTGGTGTCCGCGGACCTGCTGGCGAACGTGTATGTACCCACATCAAACCTCACCATTAGTAAGAACCTTAAAAGTGACCCTGACCATAACAGTTACACACCTCTTTGTGCAGGGTGCTCCTGGTGCTCGTGGTTTCCCTGGTGCTGATGGATCTTCAGGCCCTAAGGTGAGTCTACAAACGATACAAACAGATAGCAATTAAGCAGAAAATTGGTGCAAAAATTGTTTAGGATATTATATTCATATACCACATTCCACCAATAGCAAATAGTGTTCATGATAAATGCAACACTCTCTGATCTTTATAACAGGGTGCCCCTGGTGAGCGTGGAGGCCCTGGAGTTGTTGGACCTAAGGGTGCCACTGGTGAGCCTGGCCGCAATGGTGAACCTGGTATGCCAGGATCCAAGGTGAGAATGTTGATATTAGCAGAAATACTATACATCATGTGGTTGTATTGTTTGTGTATTAATGTGTTTGATCGCCTCTATCTTCATGCTCATTACAGGGTATGACTGGTAGCCCTGGCAGCCCTGGACCTGATGGAAAGACCGGATCTAGTGTGAGTGCCCACACAATTCTCACAATATGCCCATAACGTACATTATAATATCCATTATTTGTTTTATTTCAATACAGTCAGTAATGCACACAGTGCATACCCAGAGATTCATACAGCATGGGTAAGGATCTCACAGGTCTTGTTGTTTTATTTTTGACAGGGTGCTCCTGGACAAGATGGCCGCCCTGGACCACCTGGCCCCGTTGGAGCCAGAGGACAGCCTGGTGTCATGGGATTCCCTGGACCTAAGGGTGCTGCTGTGAGTGATCCTTACTCTTTACTTTTTCAGCATGAAGCCAAAATACAGACAATTAGACCTTGATGGTTTATTTCCTATGTATGAGAAGCTTCTGAGGTCAGATTCAATGTGTAATTGTCACTAAACACTTTCTAAGTTTGATGTTTAATTCTGCCCCTGTACAGGGTGAGGCTGGCAAACCCGGTGAGAGAGGTGTGATAGGTGCTATTGGTGCCACTGTAAGTAGCTATAGCTTGTTTTCCACACCATAGTCAACCTTGTTTGGTTCATAGTGTTGTAGTCTGTTGCTTATTCTGTTGTGTTTTGTATTTAACTATAGGGCGCTCCCGGTAAGGATGGTGATGTTGGTGCCCCTGGTGCTCCTGGACCTGCTGTAAGTAGTACTTCAGTATCGCACAAGGGATTTGCCATACAGTTTTTAGTCATTGTAACATTTTTTTAGTCTCATTTAAAACAGTCGTCCTGCTAATCCATCATAGAGAATGTTCATGTTATGACCATAATGAACATTAAAATACATAGCTTCAATCTACTACATTATAATAATATTCTTTATAACATTCAAACTTTGGCTAATGTGTCTTGTGATGTTTTTTCATGAATAGGGACCTGCTGGTGAGAGAGGTGAACAGGGACCTGCTGGTCCTCCTGGATTCCAGGTGAGTGTGTTTCCCATCTTACCCAAACCAAAACACAATATTTTTGTTATAGACCTTGACACTGGTGTGCTCATTTCTTTGTTGTGCATCTGAATGACAGGGTCTCCCAGGACCTCAGGGTGCTACTGGTGAGCCTGGCAAGTCTGGTGAGCAGGTAAGTTGCTAGCCAGTCTATTGATATGGAACTGCTATTTATTGGTTAAACTTAAGGCTGTGAACTTTTCTTATAATATAAAGAAGTTAGAGGGGATTTATGGTCTAGCAGTGCTTGCAAGGACACTTATGCTTAGAGGGTGCCTAAACATGCAGTTTAGCTATGGGCAATATTAATGAAGTCCCATAGAAACATAGAAACCCTCATTAGAAATGAAGGGCCAGGTGATGCTATACTAATTTGCCTTATTTGGTCTATTACAGGGTGTTCCTGGAGAGGCTGGAGCTCCTGGACCTGCTGGATCCAGAGTGAGTATCTACAGCATGATCACCATAATGACGACTGTGGTTCTAGATATATGAGATGGACGAGAACTAATGTATCTTGCTATACTTTTTACCCAGGGTGACAGAGGATTCCCTGGTGAGCGTGGTGCCCCTGGCCCCGCTGGCCCTGCTGGTGCCCGTGGTTCTCCTGGTGCATCTGGTAACGATGGTGCCAAGGTGAGTCTCACCTGTCCTTGATGTTATCCCACACATTTACAGCAATCGGCTAAACAAAGTCTGAAGGATACTCTTCAATGTGAATCAGACTCCTGAAGTGTACGATAGCACTGTACTAATGAATATGTATGAACATTAAGATGACTTTTTCTTTCTTCCTTAGGGTGATGCTGGTGCCCCAGGTGCCCCTGGCGCTCAGGGTCCTCCCGGACTTCAAGGAATGCCCGGCGAGCGTGGTGCTGCTGGTCTGCCAGGTCTTAAGGGTGACAGAGTGAGTATTAATAATGCACTTCCCTGAATTTCGAGATCTGTTCCTGGTAAAACAAATCAGTACTAATGCTCAGCTAACTGAGCAAATGAACTGAATGATGCAAACTCTCAAAACTCATGATAAACTCTGATCCCAGGGTGACCAAGGTGCCAAGGGTGCTGATGGTGCCGCTGGTAAAGATGGCATCCGTGGTATGACCGGACCAATTGGACCTCCTGGACCTGCTGGAGCTCCTGGTGACAAGGTGAGTGTCTTTTGAGCTATATTCCATATATCCATAACGTGTCCATCTCACAAAGTTGAAGAACACATTCAACCATGGTTCTATCATTTGTCATTTAACATAGGGAGAGACTGGTGCTCCTGGACTTGTTGGACCTAATGGCGCCCGTGGACCACCTGTAAGCACAATCCTTTACTAAGATACACACATATGCTACACAAAACTAGTCTTTTACTAAAATGATCTGATGGCATCACCTTTTCTTGAATTACAAATAGGGTGAGCGTGGAGAGACTGGTCCTCCTGGACCTGCTGGATTTGCTGGACCTCCTGTGAGTAAAAAACTCTAGTATATGTCCTTGTAATATGCTTTAACTATTACAGGTCAGTTCTTATGTCAAACATTTCTAATTTCTCTCCAACAGGGTGCTGATGGTCTGCCTGGTGCTAAGGGAGAGGCTGGAGACAATGGTGCTAAGGGTGACGCTGGTCCTCCAGGACCTGCAGGAGCAACTGGTGCCCCCGGACCTCAGGTGTGATCATCTTCTCAGATAATCTTCATAGACATGCTGTTTTGTCCCATGTAATCTTTACTAATGTTGACATGCACCGTTTAATCAAAATGATTTGTGCTATACAGGGTCCCGTTGGTGCTACTGGACCCAAGGGTGCCCGTGGTGCTGCTGGTCCTCCTGTGAGTATGACTTCTTTAATTTGATATTCTTGAAAATTATATAATACAGTTGGGCTAATCCATTTTCACTGTTTTGTGTAGGGTGCTACTGGCTTCCCTGGTGCTGCTGGCAGAGTTGGACCTCCTGGCCCTGCTGTAAGAATCTTGACAACACTGATATAGATAGTACTAATTAATGCATCAAAGTAGTAATAGTGATCCTCTTCCATAATTAACAATAGTTCTCTAATTGCTTCTTGTTTTAGGGAAACGCTGGACCCCCAGGACCTCCTGGAATCGCTGGTAAGGAAGGCCAGAAAGGTAACCGTGGTGAGACTGGACCTGCTGGGCGCACTGGTGAAGTTGGTGCTGCTGGACCACCTGGTGCCCCTGGTGAGAAAGGAACTCCTGGAGCTGAGGGTCCTCCCGTAAGTCTTTCATGCGGATCAATAATATTATTGCCTTACCTTCTGGTATTGTCGAATACATTTCCAAAAACCAGAGTATTTGGGACAGTGTCTTGCAAAATTATTAGGACGTCTTAACCAGTTCTCTCAAATCCTCACACTTTTTGGCATTGTTATATGTGCACAATATATTTCCTTTGGTCTCATCTGACCACAAAATCTTTTCCCAGCATTGCAACTGGCCAAATGCAATCCTTGTTGGAAAACTGCAGACATGCTTTAATATAGTTCTTTTTGCATAGTGATCAGTAAACTCTGTATCTCATTATTACTGGCCTCTCAGTTTCTTTTCTCACAACACATGTGGTAGTTATTTAATTGATTATTGGTAGAGTCCAATTCTAAGAAAACTGTGTGCTTGTTAGCACAACTGTTTATTATAGTTCATTCTCTGCTATAGAGAAATACTCTAGCATCCTCTGTCTTCCATCTTGATATCCATGCTAGATTGGTAGATATTTAATTGTAGCAAGTTGGAGTTATAAAAACACACACTGTCTAATAAAGACATTAATATAGACATTGCCTGCAATTTGCTTCCTATATTAAATCACTAAAATCCAGTAATACTTTTCTTACAGGGCCCCTCTGGTATCCCTGGACCTCAAGGTATTGCTGGTCAGCGTGGTATTGTTGGTCTGCCTGGACAAAGAGGCGAGCGTGGTTTCCCTGGTCTCCCCGGCCCATCTGTGAGTATTCTAGCTCCCTTGTATTACTCTCCTTGATGTCTCAGGTGAACCCAAGAACACCTACACAGCACCTCTCATGTACTTTCATACAGTCATGGGCTATGGTTGTTTTATTCAGCCAGTATCAACTTTCAAGTGTTTGGTATCTTATGCATCAGTCATGGTGGAGCTTTCATTATTCTCTTCGTCACGTCATTTAGGGAGAGCCTGGCAAACAAGGACCATCTGGTCCCTCTGGTGAGCGTGGACCTCCTGGACCCATGGGACCCCCTGGATTGGCTGGACCTCCTGGTGAGCCTGGTCGTGAGGTGAGGATATATATATGTATATATATATATATATACATATATACCAATACCTGTTGAATTTCATTGACACAAATATCATCCTGCCTTGCTGACATCTAATTTGCTTTACACTAGGGTACTCCTGGTAATGAGGGTTCTGCTGGACGTGATGGTGCTGCTGGCCCCAAGGTGAGCTGCAGTCTACATGGCTTTCCCTACTGTTTGACTGAGACTGTGTCCCTTACAAAATTCTGTTCTTCTGCTCCCGACATAGGGTGACCGTGGTGAGACTGGCGCTGCTGGCACTCCCGGTGCCCCTGGACCTCCTGGTGCTCCTGGACCCGTTGGCCCTGCTGGAAAGACTGGTGATCGTGGAGAGTCTGTAAGTATCCCATCTCTAAAAAAGAAATTAACTGTTGATGGCTTCAAAAGCATAGGAGTACTGTAACACATCCGTTTATTCCTTCCTAGGGCCCTGCTGGTCCTGCCGGTTCTGCTGGCCCTGCTGGTCCCCGTGGACCCTCTGTAAGTCCTGATTCAAACCTCAAAAAAATTGCCAAACCGGAGTCAATGCGTTGTTCCATTTGTGGTGTGCACTATATTGTCACCTGAGGTGTAATGTCTTTATCCAGGGACCCGCTGGAGCTCGTGGAGACAAGGGTGAGACCGGTGAGGCTGGTGAGAGAGGCATGAAGGGACACAGAGGATTTACCGGAATGCAGGGACCCCCAGGACCTCCTGTAAGTGACTCCACTTAGTTTATGGAACTAAAAGTATAAATCTCAAATATAATATCCGTGGCTTGAAACCTGTTTTCATTTCTTTTATTCTTGTCCATAGGGACCCTCTGGAGAGTCTGGACCTGCCGGAGCTTCTGGACCCGCTGGACCTAGGGTAATTATTATTATAAAATACAGAATTTTGCTGCATATTAGCCTACCATTATGTCTCTGCTTTGATTAAGTAGTTAAAGCATACACAAGTGTGTTTTGGAGCTCAATTTGGACGTTTCTGTTTTTGTATTAATAGGGACCTGCCGGATCTGCTGGACCCGCTGGTAAGGATGGAATGAGCGGACTTCCTGGACCCATTGGACCTCCTGGACCCCGTGGTCGCAGTGGAGAAATTGGACCAGCTGTGGGTGACTCTTTCCTTTTCGACATCTGAACCCAGAAAACCAAATATACACTTTAACCTTGGCATATTTGGTTTACTCTCTGGTATAGGGACCTCCTGGACCTCCCGGACCCCCTGGACCTCCTGGACCCTCTGGTGGTGGATTTGACATCGGCTTCATTGCCCAGCCACAGGAGAAGGCCCCTGATCCCTTCCGCTCATACCGTGCCGACGATGCCAACGTGATGCGCGACCGTGACCTCGAGGTTGACACCACCCTCAAGTCCCTGAGCCAACAGATCGAGAGCATCATCAGCCCAGATGGCACCAAGAAGAACCCTGCACGCACTTGCCGTGACCTGAAGATGTGCCACCCAGACTGGAAGAGCGGTACGTTGCCTTTCTCCATTGAAGAACAAGTCATTTCTCATCTTGCATCATACCTGCTATGCCTAGATTAATCCTGTTTCTTTCAAAAATAAAACACAGGCGAGTACTGGATTGACCCTGACCAGGGCTGCAACCAGGATGCCATCAAGGTCTACTGCAACATGGAAACTGGCGAGACCTGCGTCTACCCAGCCGAGTCCTCCATTCCCAAGAAGAGCTGGTACACAAGCAAGAACATCAAGGAGAAGAAGCACGTCTGGTTCGGAGAGGCCATGACCGATGGCTTCCAGGTGAGGATGTCTTGTTGGCCAAAAAGTAAAAAAAATTTGGTCTTCATGTGTCTGTTGCATTTGCTGATTTTCTCGTGCTTTCCTCTCAAAACCTACAGTTCGAGTATGGCAGCGAGGGCTCCAAGCCTGAGGATGTCAACATTCAGCTCACCTTCCTGCGCCTCATGTCCACTGAGGCCTCCCAGAACATCACATACCACTGCAAGAACAGCATTGCATACATGGACCAGGCTTCTGGCAACCTGAAGAAGGCTCTTCTGCTCCAGGGCTCCAACGAGATCGAGATCAGAGCAGAGGGCAACAGCCGCTTCACATACAGTGTCACTGAGGATGGTTGCACGGTGAGCTCTTCATCTTTATCTTTTCTTGATGTGACCACAACAGTAGCAGTAGCTTTTATCCGAATTAACTTTCATATGAGAATAAAATCAGAAGGCACCTAAAGAATGGTTTTGCATAGACTCTAATTCCGTCCCTGTTTTCTTCTTTCCAGTCGCACACCGGTGCATGGGGCAAGACAGTCATCGACTACAAAACAACGAAAACATCCCGTCTGCCTATTATTGACATCGCCCCTATGGACGTTGGTGCACCTAATCAGGAATTTGGCATTGAAGTTGGCCCAGTCTGCTTCTTGTAAAAAAGAAATCTGGACTTGAGATTGTTTGTGTGCGTGTGTGTTTTTTTCTAGCAATCATCTCTCTAAAATCTTTTCTATGCATTAAAATCAAACCCTAGAATTCAATTTGGCTGTCCAAATGGTCCACTTGCTTAGACCTGCGCTTCAGAAGACAGTGGTTGTGTGTTATCAGGCTTTTTTTGGACCACTATTTTGTCACCACCCACACTGAGGATGCTTTAGAAGACTCATTTGTTTCACTGGCAACAAGAAAATAATATATACTTTTAACGTGTAAAATCCCCCTGGAGTTTTAAAGCAACATGACTGATGCAAGTGACTTTTTTTCAACCACTGAGGAAGGACAATGAAAGAGCAAAACCAAATGCTTTGTACCATGTTCAGGTGTTAAATAAATCTGTAAAATGACATTTAAGTGTCTTTGTGTTATACCCATTAGGACCACCGGGTGCCAACGTTCCTCTCGAGAGTCACAAAAAGTACATCTAGTAGAGACAGGGGTTCAACTTTGTTTTGATGTCTTATGGCTACCTCAAAAAAGAAACCTGCAATTCCCAGTGTTGACCAACACCAGGTCAGGATTTTATGTGGCAGAAGTATGGTTAAAGGATCAAGTGACAGCTGTAAAGGTGCTATTTCCTCATGAGGTCCTGTCAGCAAGAAATCCTAGAGTTTTGCTTTTTCTAAAAGTAATGTATTGTTCGTTGCTTTTGCTCACAGGGCCTTTGGTGCTAAAGAAATCCTAATATCTTGCTGCCCAGTTGTAACAGATGCCTCTCTTTCTGAAGTGTAAGCTAAGAGCCAGACAGCAGAGCTTTTGTTAAGAAGCAGTACTGTAGCTGTGATGCACGCAGTCTTTTCAAGTGTAGAATAAGCAGGTGGAGTCTGTTTTTGTTTTCCAAACACCTTTTGACACTTTTTGGTTGTTGTCTTTTGGTTTTTATTTGCAAAAATCCCAATGTTGTCCAGTTGCTTCCAGCCATATCCCCACTTCCTTCCCATCCTTCTGTAATCAGGATTTTTTTTTTGTTTGTTTTCACCCAGGGTTTTTTTTTTTAAAGCGTAAAACAGGCAATCAAATAGAAAAGTCCTAAAATGATGAGAGAAGCACACCATAGGGGGGTTAAAACAAGAGGATCTGTACCTATTTTGTATATGTATAATAATTTGAGATGTTTTTAATTATTTTGAATGCTGAAATAAAGCATGTTAAGTGGTCGACCTTATGTTTGTCAGAAGTGATCTTGACTCGTCCCTGACTGCCCAATGGACTTGAATGAAGCACAGCTTGCACCTGTTACAGTTGTTTTGACTAAACGGAAAGATTAAAGAAAATCTCAGAAATGTCTGATACTTTTTTGGTGTTTTTTTATCTTTTTGCTCCGAAAGTAGTTTCTTATACTACTAAGCAAACTCTACTGAACAAGACATTCTTGGTAACTTAAAGTTAGCATATGTTAGGAAAAACTGCATGTTTTAAAGCTTGAGTGTACTAACCTGGTGCAGCTTTGAGGTACTTGCGAAAAAGTCTTTAAATCGTTGCACTCAAAGATGATGTGCATAATGTTCCACTGACAATCCAAATGATCCATAGGTGAATATCCACATCAAGACTCATTGTGTTGGTTGATGCTCCAAACTCCACATCTGTTGAAATCATCGGTCATCCGAGCTGTCGAGGATAGTATAATCCGCAAGCAGGCAATTCCTTTGACTTGAAAGCTGAGAGAGATGTTCCTGTGAACATAGTTGTTTTTAAACGTTTAAAATTATTTAAAAGTAGAATTTTTGTGGAGCTTAAACTGAGGAGAACCACTCTTTTGCTGCCGTGTGCACTCAAATGCTAAAGGTGGTAGGTGGTGAAGGTGGTAGTCCTGTAGGACACAACAGGGCCATTGTATCATAAGGTATGCAGAGGCTTCCGTAGTGGGGGGCTTGAGTATCTGCTAACTGGACTCACTTTCACTTTAAAACAGTGAAATTCTTTGGGGAAGGGGAAAACTTTGCAAACCAAACTAAAGTGAAACAGTGGGCTTCTTTATTTAAAGAGTAACTTAAGACTATGATAGAAATGGGTAGAAATCAGAAGCATATAATTTGCTCAACTGGCAGTAAATGCTGCATCTAGCTACAGTTTTTTCTTCTGAATTCAGTTAATATTCTCCATATAAACCATGAACGTAAACATTAAATATTAAAGATACTATCATCTGGTGCACATAAATTACAAGAAGTAAGAACTGCATAAAGTGAGGTGAGTGAGGGAAAACTGTAGTGTCAAACTCTCACCCAGGGCTTCTTTTATCACATGCCACTATGTTCTTTGTCCTTATGCTGTCCAACTTTTTGTAACAACTAGTGATGTTCAATTATTGATAAAAAGAAGATGAAGTCAGTATTAGATTACAGGTCTGGACGACTGTACTGGCTCCCTGCGCCCTCTACTGGCTCAAGTAAGTAGATAATACAACAAAGTATTACAGTACAATAAAAATGTATTTAAACAGTAGGCATGTATGTGTTTTATGTTCTATCGTTTTATTATAACCTTAGTTACTGAAACTACAATGACCTAAATTCATAGGCAAACGACATAACGTTAAATGAGTAGCACTATTTACCTTAGAGCAAATATAGGTGTCGACAATGGACAGCATGCACTTCTCAAGATCTAAAAAATCCTTTCTGGTTACTTTGTGTCACAATAAATGTCCTTTAATTACGTTTTTTATTACGTTTTATTACATATTTTTGAATAATGCCAGTTAAACTGCATTTAAAACTATGTAAACCGACGACCTTCTGTAGACTAACGTTAGAAAAAACGCGAACGCTGTCTGGCAACAGGATTGGTCAGTAACGTTTTAAGGCGGGGCTTCGGAAAAGAGTCTGTTGGAAGTTTGTTCTCTGAGGAGGCAAAACGGGAAGTAGTAAATGAAAAGAGGAAGATGAAAGAACATCAGTACAAGAAAACTGCGGATTCATAGGACCAGGCGATCAAATGTGTCAAATTGACAGACATGTTTTGATGTAAGTCAAAAAAGTTGACGATTTAGGTCCCAGAAATGACTGCAGGGTTGCCAACTGCATTTTGCGTGAGACACACACTTTCTGGCAACCCTGCTTGTGATTTTAAACAAAGTTTCAGCTTTCAAATGTTGTAAGTTTGAACTAAATTCAAACGATAAATACCGTTTTGGCGCACTTAATGTGGTGTAAATCGTAAAATGTAGCACTTCTGAGATGAGACAAGCTTTCATCTCGCCGGCGTCGCCGCCACGCGGTCACGTGATTCACGGAGCTCTCCAAATAAACCAATGTCGACAGTACATTTGAATGTGTTTAAGTAGGATAGAGAAGACAGCTTGTATATACAGGTATTTGCAGCAATTTTTGGTAAACATTACAGCATATTATGCATTGATTTTTACGTCGACGACATTTACAGTATAATTTTATTCTGGAGAGTGATGGAGAGGCAACCCTTATGAAAATTAAATATGGTTTTACTACAAATAAAACCAAAAAAAAAAAGACATGGTTACTATAGTTAAACCATGGTAACCACAAATTAACCATGGTCTTGCTACACTAGCCAAAGTTTAACCATGGTATTTGTATTAAAACTATGGTTATACAAATGGTAATCAATGCGCCAGAAAACATGGTTACTATACACTTTTACTATAATAAAACCATGGTTAATTTTCGTAAGGGTTAATATTGTATTTAACCCACAGGTGTTGCTTACCTATAATGTGACCATACAGCTTAACTATTTTTTATTTAAATAAATGTTCGAAACTTAATTCAATAATTTTTAAGGAGATCAATTAGTACTAAATACTATTTGTCCAATACTTATGGTCCATTAATGACTTTATATATATATATATATATATTATTTCTATTACTTATATTACAATTAGTGTAGTGTTTACGGTTAAATAGAGAAAAGGGTTTAAAAATCCAATGCAAAGAGCCAAATTAGAGTCATTTTGTAGTTGGAAAAAAAATCATTTTCATTTGTAATGCCATGGTTTACCCACTAGGTACCTGTATGGCTCTTTACTAAATATACATGTATCTAGAATATTGCAGAAGTTTTTAATTTGAATAAATGTTTAGAAATGATTAAACGCCATATTTTTAAATGTGAAATTTCAACAATTAGTAACTTACACCCTACACCAAGTTTAAAATGGTGCTAAAAAAGCATTCAGCTGCATTTTTATCCCCTTATATGTACAGTATATACATATAAATAGATATGCCACACCCTCTCCCCAACCCAACTCCAAAACAACAACAAAAAAAATCTCACTCCAAGCTGAACTTAAAAGTTGGCAACCCTGTGACTGTAGTGACTACAGTGTCAGGTGAGTGTACAGTGGAATGTTGGGTCATTATGTGTCAACTCAACCAGAGGTCCCCAGCTCAATTTTTTTTATTTTGTTAATATTTCTTCCTGTTGAAAGTAGGGCTGGGCGATAATTCGATAACGATAATTTTCTCAATATAATTTTCCTCGATAAAACGATATGAGGAGTTCGATAAGTGTTTGATGCAACTTTTATGCCTCCAATAGTATGTTCCTGCACAACCGGAGGCTGCAGTTTCAGGACCGCAGTTCTAGGACCGCATTTCTAAGACCCTATTTTTTGTGACAGCGCCATCTAGAGGAGACCTGATTCAAGCATAAAACAAAAACTATTCATTTTTTATCTTTCCATCTTATTTTTAATGCAAGAACTGGTGTGAACTTGTGTTCGAAGCGGTGTCAGCAATCTCCATTTAGCCTTGCAAAACAGTTCATTGTTCTGCTGAATGTTATAAACTAGCATTTGTATTCAAATTATCTTACATTTATTAATGTACCAATAAACACTAATTTGTAGCGCAATTTTTTTACTGTTTGCTGCACTTTATGCGTGTCACACATGTGCTGGGCTGCGGCTAATGAACTAAAGTCTCGTAAAGATACAAATCTTTCTTTACAAGAAAACTGAATTTAAAACCAGAATAAATAAATTAGGTTAAATATTTCAATCGGATTTCCAATGTTAAGGGTATGTTAAGGGTTAGGAGTTGGTTAGGACAATAATAAAGTGTATACAATTAAACAACTACATATTTCTTTAAAATATAATAACATACAGAACTGAATAGCAAGCGCTATTAAATAGTATAAGAAGCTAATACATACATAAATACAATAAATAAATAAAATAATACAAAAAACAAACAAAAAAACTATAAGGTCCTAGAAATGCGGTCCTGAAACTGCAGCCTCCGGTTGTGCAGGAATACCCTTCTCCTTTTATGTGCCAAAAGCGGAACGAAACAGCGCGACTCATTTGTATCGCGCCACACGGACCGTTTATCCGCTCGGACCAAAGTTCAAACTGCTGCCCTGGCCGAGCTCACTACAGAAGATGCATTTATTATCTCGATGCGGCGCGGACGCGTCTGGAAAAACCGAGCGCGTTGCACCGCATGCGCGTCCCTTCCGCTATGAGCGCGCCGCGCGCCGACATTTGAAATAACGAACTTGAGCGCGCAAAAGACGCGATATGTGAACGGCTCCGTCACGCAAGCACTAAACAGCGCTGTGAGATCCAGTGTGAAACACTTGAATTCAGCGATGAACACAAATCACTCTGTGTTTCAAACTAGTTTAAAGCTGTGTGCAAAGAGACAGTCAGAAGGCTTTTCAATCTACACATCGCCATCATTTACCATGGATTTACTGTAGTAACACTCACTGCACTATGGAATTATGGCAGCAATGTGGGATATTCACACTGAATTTTATTACAGGAATAATGGAATAGAATTATAGTATGTATGTATTTGTGATTAAGCTATAGCATGTGTGCATTTATACTGAATGTTTTTAGACTACCGTTTTTGATACAAATAGGCTAGCTATAAAACCATGTAGTCATATTTTTACCATGGTATTGAGGTACCATTATGTGTGTTTTTAACTGTGTTTATCATGATTTAAAATGTATGCTTGCTACTATGGGAGACCAATGCTTAATTTAAAAAAAAAATAAAAAAAAAAAAACGTTCAGAATAAATTTAACCATATAAAACTCAGGTTGCTACCATTTTTACAGATGTTACTGATTGATAATAAACAAAAATGTACCTCTGCATCTTCAAGCTACTATCAAATGTGCATTTCTAAGAGACAAAAAAGTGATATTGCTATTATTATTATTATTATTATTATCATTATGATTATCAGACAACCCAAACCTGTTTCTTGATTTGAAACAATATAACTCATTAGAACATGCAGAAATACATTTTTCTATTTAGATATTTATTTTGATTTTATTATTTGAAATTAATGGTCTGGCTTCTACAACTTCCACTTTGGAGCAAAAATCTGACTTTAAACTGGAAAGAAATAAAGATTTGACATTTATCGTGATAATTATTGATATCGACTGATATGAAAAAAATTATCGTGATAATTTTTTTGCCCATATCGCCCAGCCCTAGTTGAAAGAAATACCTTGGATGTATATTTCGTAAGTAATCCACTATTTTGTAGAAGAGGAGTAAAAATGGCGCCAAATTACAGAGGGGTAAAAATGACTTCAGAAAGATGACAGCATTATCATGTGTTTTTTTTTGCCACAGAGGTTGGTTGGTCTTTTAGTAAAATCTGTTGACTTAGCAATATTTGTTTCATTATGTGCCAACGGTGACCATTCAAAATTGGGGAAAAAGCACTCTCCAAAAAAAAGTTTTTTTTCTCCAAAATTTGCATGCCTGTATGCCAGGAAGTATTAAATATATCTAATTGCCCTTTTAGATGTTAAGCAGCTGATACTTATTTAATTTAAAGGGGAATGTTTGAAGAATAAGTGATGTTAAAACAAGAAATGTATCTTCTTTCCCTTTATGAAGACAGTAGCATAGGGCATAGCTATATGAGTGCCAAAAATGTTTTTTTTTTTTCAGTTTTCGTGCCGGAAAGTATTAAAGTTATGTTAACATTTAATGTAACAAAGATTGCTGAGCTCAACAGATTTTACTAATAGGCCTACTCTCTGTGTAAAAATAACATAATGATGCTTCCATGTTTCTGAAGTGATTTCAGAAACATGTCATGTGGATCTAAATCTCAGGTGAAAACTAATTTTGACCCCCCTCTACAAAATAGTGGATTACTCAGTAAATATACATCCATGACATGTAATATTTTGGCTTTCATGACTATACATGTCTATCTTTCTTTAGAAAAAATAGTGAAAATTGAGCTGGGGAGGTTTCTGAAATTTGGTTGATTTGATGTGCAATGACATTATGTTATTCAGCATAATGCAAAAATTAGTTACTTTTTTGTGGATCAATAAATCGTTATAAATGGTGACGAAATAATTTTCGTGTGACAACATGCCCCACTATTGGGAATCACCGTGCCCCAGTCTCCCCTAAATACAGTTGCAATCAAAATTATTCAGCCCCCTTGACTTTTTTTTGACATTTTGCTGCCGAGAACAACATTTTAATGAAAACAATTCAACAGAGGCATTGGTAAACTATTACAGAACGTTTAACAATCATGTGAGTGATTCGGAGAACGTAAAGTTGATGGATAATTAAAAAAAATCAAACTGGCTCTAAACATTCATGTTCGAAATTATTCAACCCCCAAATTCAAATTTGGTGCGGAATATTTTAATCTTTAAAACCACCAATAGGGGTTGAATAATTATGACAAAGCTGTGTTATTAAAAAATCCTATAATGTAATCACATTATATATTGACAAACCATTATAGATGCAATTCTAATAAAACCCTGGATCCTGGAAAAGCTTGTATTTGTAAACTACTAGAGTTTTTGATTGCAAGTGTAGTTGCCCTGAGGCAGGTTTAGAAAAAAGATTATGAAGAAAAAGCAATAAGTAACACAAACATGCACACAAATATTAGTCCAGTTCAACAACAACAAAGAATCCAAACACAAACCAAATCAAGTCAGCCCAGCCAAATGCTCATTCAGAATTTTATTGAATGAGACTTTTTAGTGACAGAATCCAACTCTCAGGCTATTTACCCACCTAGACAGGATAATAATGAACTGAGCAATGATGCATGTGGAGCAGTTCAGTATCTAGAGGGAGCTCACTGCGATTCTGTTAGAGTGTGATCAGTGTCAAACACACAAACAATAGCTAGTCTGATCCTATTTCACTGAACACCTATGCATAAAAGCCCAGCACAGGGGAGTCTGTGTGTGCTATGCGAGTACTGAGATTAATATCAGAGGAAATATGGGTCACCGTGGCAGGCAGTATATATGCAATGGAGGTGTTGCTGCGGCAACTACACAGATGTTAGCGAAGAGATTGGAAATGCAGCATTCAGCTGTTCTGAATCCCAAGAGGAGTCTCAGTCATCTGCTCCTACTGTTCTGCAATCACTGAGAGAGCGCCACTGTTTAAATTAGCTTCTCTCTATGGTGTAATGTTAAATGAGCTTTTTTTTCTTGATGTAGCAATTGCTATTCAGTATAATATAACTAGATTTGTTGCAAAAAGCATAACTTTTTTTGTTCCATTTTACTTACAAATCGTTGTTTTTAAGGTGAGTTTATCATCTGCAAACATTAACTAGCAATGTGGATCTTTTTCAGTCTGAAATATTTAAAAATAATATTAATAAAAAATCAAATGTAATCAAATATTAATATTTGTTAGCCAACTCATAGCCCCCGAATCAGATTCCTATCCTACAAACATGATTGTCACAGATTATCTGTCTCTTTTGTGCCTGCAGTGTGCAACATCACAGGCTGAGGAAAAATCTCCTTTATCCCTTAATTCAAAATTCTTTGCAGCAGCATGTCAAATTGCAATGCAAATGCAGCTGAAAAGATTGTCCCACTTCATCTTCAGTCTATATTCAGTGCCCACAGACACAGTTTCCACAGTCTCAGATTGGAAGTGTAACAAAGCCTCCCCGGGGTGTGGGATTCCATACCGGTGTCCTGGCTACAGTCTGTACAATGGCTAGGGATATTCTGAACTTCTAAGACTCACCACACGATGTCGCCCTCTACACAGCAATTGCCTACAATTATGAAAAGGCTAAAATGGGTAAGTGTGTCTTGCAAGGCCTTCGCGCATTGCAGTGATTTGATTAAGAGATTCAAAAAGACACGTGTAGTGAAAACTTACTGACAAGATTTTTTTTGCTGCCTCGAGTTTAAACCAGTATGTCGCTGACTGCTTTTATAAACGTGTCTATTGACACATTTGTGTTTATTGACCTCTTTGGCCAATATGGACTCCTAGCGACTGTGTTGTTTTGTTAAATGTTTAACCCAGCCTTCTGGGTAGTTTTATTTATCTCAACTATTGATTAAAAATTATTGTATGGCTGGTTTAAAAGGAACCCAAAATAGGTTGTAAATTAAAAATCACATGTATGATTACTACACTGTAAAAAATAAAAAAAACACAATTTGTTAAGTCAGCTTAAAATAATTTGTTACCCTGCTGCCTTAAAATTTTAAGTTCAGTCAACTAAAATAAGTTTATTCAACTTGAAATGTTAAGTTGTACTAAGTAACAACTTAGATAATTGTGTTTGCTAAACTTAACAGATGGGTAAGTAACCCAGCTGCCTTAAAATTTTAAGTTGATTCAACTCAAATATCTAAGTTGTCACTTAGTATAATTTAACATTTCAATTTGAATAAACTTTTTTTGAGTTGACTGAACTTAAAATTTCAAGGCAGCCAGGTTACAAATTATTTTAAGTTGACTCAACAGATTGTTTTTACAGTGTAGAGGGATCAGCCATAAACAAAAGGTGAACATTCATTAATAAGCAATTTTAAAAAATGTTTATTACTTAATGATTATTTATTCAACTTATTTATTCATGTTCATTTATTGAACACATTAATAAATGTTCATTTCCAACCTGTTTTGGGTTCATTTTAAGCAAGAAATATAGTAATTTTTAAGCAATACTGAGTTAAATAAAACTACCCCAATTGTTGGATTTGTCCATATGTCACCCAGCATTTTTAGAGTGCAGTATTTACATTATTAAAGAATTTATAGTACGCTACCAAAATAGAAAACAAACTAGATAACTTAAATAATTATACGAAATGGAAAAGATATCAAAAAGAGACAAAGTACAGTTAAAATAAAATAAAATGGGGTGGATTTACATGTATGATAAATACCAAATTAGAGAGGCATACTACATCTATAGATAGTCAGCTACAAATTATTATTATAATTAATGATAATAATGATAATGACAATATTGTCATAATACTGAAATACAGAAGAGAGAAAATAAATATGGTGCAGTTTGGTGAAGATCTAGTTTATTAAAACAGGAATTAATGTATTTATGTATGCTTTATTAAATATCTCTACTACTGCTGAAAAGTGTTTAAACTGCCAGATTGGTACATCTACAATGCTGTTCAGAAGTATGGCATCGGTAAGATTTGTAGTTTTTTTTTTTTAAGAATTCTTGAATGTTCTGAAGGCTGTATTTACTTGATCAAAAATACAGAAAAACAGTAATATTGTGAAATATTATTACAGTTTAAAATAATGGTTTTCTATTTGAATATATTTTAAAATATAATTTACTCCTGTGATGCAAAGCTGAATTTTCATCAGCCATAACTCCAGTCTTCAGTGTCACATGATCCTTCAGAAATTGTTTGAATAATATATATATATATATATATATATATATATATATTTTTTTTTCAGGATTCTTTGATATATAAAAAGTTAAAAAGAACAGCATTTATTCAAAATAGAAATGTTTTCTAACAAGTCTTTGCAATCACTTTATATCAATTTAACACGCTGAATAAAAGTATCAATTTCTTTAAAAAAACGAAAGAATAAAAATTGACTAAGCACACATTTTAAATGATTGTTTATACAGTTACAAATGACTTCTATTTTAAATAAATGCTGTTCTTTCATGTATTTCTTTCTTTCTTAAAGAATCATGAAAAAACTACCACAGGTTCTGACTAAATATTAAACATCTGTTTTCAGCATTGATAATAAATCAGCACATTAGAATGATTTCTGAAGGATCATGTGACACAGGAGACTGCAGTAACAATGCTGAAAATTCAGCTTTGCATCACAGGAATAAATTACATTTTACAATATATTAACATGGAAAACAGTTATTTTAAACTGAAATAATATTTCACAATATTACTGTTTTTGTTTATCAAATAAAATAAAGAATCGTCTTTAAAAAACATTTAAAATCTTAATGATCCCAACTTTTGAACAGCACTGTACATAATTTATTAATAATGGCAGTGATTTTACATAAGGTATCTATTTATATTTAGCTTATGATAGGATACGACTGTTTTTATGCTACTACTATGAAAATCTATTGTTCAGTTATTACCACTTTACCAGTGTATAATATATAATATGTGCCGTATATACTGCTGTGTACTAGCGGTGGAGAGAGAGAGAGAGAGAGAGAGAGAGAGAGAGAGAGCAGGCGCGTCACAAGCTCGTGGGGGGAAATCAAGAGGGCGAAAACGGCTCGTGGACACAATGGATTTGCGAACGAAAGGACTTTTCGCTGATTAAAGGACGGAGTCTTCGATGAACACGAGAAACCAGGTACGTCCCGTTTCTGAGGAGAGCGCGGCACGTTGTGTGTCGCGCTTTTCCTCATTTTCTTTGATTCTAACGGTAGAACCGTTATTTGGACGGTAGAGGATGCAGGAAGCGACGTCGCTGAGTCGAGGCATCATTGCAGAGAGCGCGGCCCGCTCGCTCCGCAGGGTCCTAATGTGATGTTTTGACAGGCTGCAGCTTCAATCTGTTGACACTCCTTCAACACAATTGGCGGTGCAGAAAAGATATATCTTGCACTTTCCGATTTTGATTAGCGATATGGTCTGTCTCGCACATAAGGAACATTTCGATAGAAGGCGGAATTAAAACGACAGCCGATGTTTCGGTGCCTAAAGGCTGGTTGATTCAAGCTGCCAAGATAAGTAATCTACTGGCATCAGCAGCAGCAGCATGGGATCACAACAAAGCCTGCCTGTCCATGCCAGTATGCATGGTATTTCCCAAGAATTCATGCACCGTTTTATATATCAAATGACTTGAAATTGTCTCATGTTCGTGTTTACGGTTTCGTTCATGATCTGACTTCCTTTATCTGACAGAAAGATCAATTCGTTATCAACAGAGATCCAGCCCTGTTGGAAAATCCAGCTTAAGCTGGAAGCTGTTTTGTAACATGGTAGCTGGGATCTAGTTCATTTTCTTGCTAAATTTTGACCAGCTTCTGTGCTCTAAAAGCCAGCTCGGTCACCTCAAGAGGCTTTGTTGCCAGTCTAAGATGGTCTGCCAGCTAATGATCATCTTAGACCATCTAGAAACCAGCTACCATGTTGCAAACAATAACTATCAGCCTCATTTAAATACCTTTGTCTACCAAAATGAATTATTTGTGTTTCAAAGCTCTCAAATCAGTGTTAGTCTACACTTAAAAGTGCTAAGTGTTAAAAAAAAAGGAAATTTCAGTCATTACGGAAGTGTTTCACATCACTGCGTAAACCGTTTCCTGTAAGGTTTTTTTAGCCTGTAATTTTTTAGTTTAAGTGCAATATTAAGTGAACCTTAAAAATAATGGGTGTTTGAGAATGCAACTTTTCTGGCTTTATGACCCTGGGGCATCTGTTTGCCCATGGCAGAGCTGTCAATGAATGCTCAAAAACCACATATAGGATTACTAAACCTGTAGGCATTTGCACTGTATGGTTGCTGTTTTTGATGTATACCTTATATAGTGTCAAATGAGTTGTAGTATTCAGGCTACACTAAAAAATAAATGAATTCCATTGCATTAGATTCAAAATATTAAACCAGGTCTCTTTTAAATATTTCTTAGTGAAATGACTTTATGTATGAACTCTGTATAAATTTGTCTGTAAATGCCACTTTGTTAAATGTTTTCCATTTCCATTTTTATTTTGGCAGACACTTTTATGCAAAGTGACTTACAAATCAGATTTGTTTTGTCTTTGAAAGCAATTCATTCATCCTATCATTTGGTATCTACTTCAGTGAACTTCATACATTTGTAAGTGTGGCTTAAGTGTTCAAAGGGCAACCTCTATAAGGATTTTTTTTTTTTATACTACAGGGATGCTTGAACCTGATTAGTTGCCCGTTCTATGGTGTGCAATTGTTTTTCAGGAAACGCACGCTAAAGTAGTTCCCGGCAGCTCTTGACTGTGTTACAGTTCCATATCATTTTGCCAAATGATTTCAGTTTTTTTAATGGTCATACAACAGCAGAAGAATCAGAACTTACAAAGATACTGTCCAAGCCCATATAGGAAACGTTAGGATAAAAATGACAAACTATTTCCATGTCTTTCCCACAAAATTATGTTTTATTATTGGCGGAAAGCACACTCTCTCTCCTGCTGTCTGTCCCATATGAAAGAACAAACTGCCTTGCGACTTAAAAAAAAATTGTTTCACAGCTGAAAAGCTACATGGCATTTCTCAGTAGTGAGGTGCTAACGTCACTTCAGTTAAAGGATTAATTCACTTCCAGAATAATTTTTTCCTGATAATTTACTCACCCTTATGTAATCCAAGATGTTCATGTCTTTCTTTCTTCAGTTGAAAAAAAAATGTTTTGGTTTTGAGGAAAACTTTCCAGGATTTTCTCAATATAGTGGGCTTCAGTGGGGATCAATGGGTTGAAGGTTCAAATTGCGGTTTCAGTGCAGCTTCAAAGCAAAGAAAGTCAGGCGCCCTTTACAAAAAACGGTAAAACAGTGTGGTCGGACGATTTTAAAGGAGGAGAAATGAGATGAGTTTTTCACCCTACCCTACCTTTTTGAACCAAAGTACACAGGCAAAGAACTAACCAAGCGTGACTTTTCCAATGTGATTACACAAGTGGACGCAGAGCTAGTCCAAGATGAGCATTTGTGGTTAAAAAGTATATAAATTAGTTATTTTTGTTAGAAAATGCCAGATTGTTTCGCTAGATCGTTTCGTTGCCCTTTGAAGCTGCTTTGAAACTAGTTTGAACCGTCAACCCATTGGTTCCTATTGAAGTGCACTAAATGGAGAAAAATCCTGGAATGTTTCCCTCAAAAACCTTAGTTTATTTTTGACTGAAAAAAGACATGAAGACCTTGGATGACACGGGGTGAGTATTATTAGAAAATTTTATTCTAGAAGTGAAATAATCCCTTAAAACTTAGTTTCTCTGTTAGTAGAGACGCTTCTACCAAACATTAAATAGAAACACACAGGTTCAGGTAATTTACACGCTTCACACAGCTACAATTAATCTCTCTCTATAATAACTGCATTAGACAGCATTAATAACTGCACTATGGCTCGAGCCTCCATAACTAGGTCTAAAATGACATTTTGGAATTAGCAATAGAGGCCTAAGATGGGATGCTTATGAAATTAGTACATGCAGTGTTTTAAGGGTAAAACCTGACATCATCTGAACCATAGTATAAGCAGAATAACTGACTTCGGGATGTTAAAATATTAGAAAAATATTGCTCTGCTTGGTGCATATGCATTATTTTTCTGATAATTCATTGGTTCAGCGTCAATTATTCCTTGTATATTTCTTATAAAATATGTCAATTCTGTCTTATTCATACTTTCTCCTTTTCTCTGTTTTGCGGCCAATGATATGGACTGATCCTGATGCCTGCCACTTCTTATTCATGCAATAAGGAGGAGAAGCAGAGGGCTATGCTGTTTCTGCTCGTCTTTACTGCTGTTTGATTAACCATGATGAAGACTGAACCCCCATCTGCAGCCAGCGGCAGCACGAGCACCACCCTCGTAGCGAGAAGCGCATCGCCACACAGGAACGCCTATGAAGCTGGAATTCAATCCCTCAAGCCTGTAAAAGATTCCAGCGCTGCTAATGGGGAAGAAGGAAAACCTCGACCACAGGGCCGGGGCCGCAGGTACGGCTCCAACGTGCATCGCATCAAGAACATGTTCATGCAGATGGGTTCTCCTGGGGACGAAGAGGATCCGTCTAAGGCCAAAGACCAGGCCGTCCGACTCTCCCTCCCCAGAGCAAGCAGTCTGAACGAGAACGTGGACCACAGTGCGCTGCTCAAACTTGGCGGGACTGTATCGGAGCGAGTTAGCCGTTTCGATGGAAAGACCGATGGTAGCAGCTCCCGTGGACCATCCACAGGCTTCTCCAAGCTACAGGAGACACGGAAGATATTTGAGCAGCGTCACCTGCAGGAGAAGCAGGCTGCGACTAATCGAATCCTGTTGAAGAAAGAGCGCGCGTCAGGCTTCCAAGACAGCCGTTTGGATGTGGTGGTTCGCTTCAACGGGAGCACAGAGTCGTTGGACAGACTGGACGCGGCGGACTGTCGCGCAGATGCGGTGTCCCCTACCGTTAGCCAGTTAAGCGCAGTTTTCGAACGAGCGGACCAGCGTAACAACCTTCACCGACCATCCTCAACCTCCCCACTCCCTTCCCACGGGGCAGGCTCTACTCCAGGCAAGGTGGAAGGAATCAGCTCTAAAATTGTCTCCAGGAAGGCACGAGTCTCCTCTTCGACAGAGGACCAAGAAGAGGGAGCTCAGTGCAAAGACCAAGAAGCTGCACCTGGGAGTCCAAAGACCAGATCAAGCATCCAAGCCGATGGACCCAAAAGCAAACCATCCGAGGATGTGGCTTCTGATTTCAATGCATCCAGATTGGAAGAGATCCAAAATGCATCATCCAAACCAGAGGAGCATGCAGCACCAGGAGCACCGGATGCAGGCAGCAGACTGGTACAGGCGGATGTCCACGCCTCTCTGGAAAACGGGGAGGCCACCAGCGGCCATGAGCCCTCGGAACAAAAGGAGGAAATTGGACAGGCCTGCGCTGAGGAGGAATCCCACAGAGAGGATATCTCAGAAGCAGACCTGGTGGACATCAGCGCATACAGTGGGATTGGAGAGGACTCCGGTGGGAGTCAGCTGGACGAAGATGAAGAGGCGGAGGATGACGATGCTTACGAACCAGAATCCAGTTGTTCAGAAATCCCTGGGCTGCCTGCGGAAGATGAAACGCCCCCCAGCAGGAAGATTCGCTTCAGTACAAACCCCATCAAGGTAAGTGCCTAAAATGTGTGAAAGGAAGGAGAGAAAGAAGTGTGTTGTGTAATAAATTAAATGCATTAGCGTGACAGCATACACCGTCTTAAAAGCTGTGGGCACAGTTTCAATATTGGGTTTTCTGGAATAAATTACAGTGGGTTGGAGCTAGCACTTTGTATAAAAGTATGGATGGGAAGGGTTTGGATGCCTGCAGGTGTAGGAAATTGAAGATTGCATTTCTGTGGGGAGTTGTGCAGTAGTAATAAATGCCTTTGTCTCTGATTCGGGTTCTCCTTGAAGGGAGACTTGCTTCACTGCTTGCAGAGTCACCTCTGGGCACCATCAGCACTTTAATACAGCACACGCATGCCATTGGCCCTCTCCAGCTGCTGACGGCCCACTTCTGAGGTTTAAGAGCTCTCTCTAGCTCACTGTTTTTCGTTTTGCAATAACAGACTGCATGGTCAGTCAGGTGGTGCACAGTGTCCTTTGTATGAGAGTCACATGGTCGTGTTCCTCAGTATTTTGGTGAGATAATGGCGCATTCACATAATGATCAGTATTATCAGAGCCCCATCGCTTTATCTGTTCATGTGGTCAACACAGAGCAAAGCAAAACTTTGTGCTTTCAAGCATGCATTCGCATCCAAAACAGCAAGATACTTTGCTCTGCAGGTGCTAGATTCACAGCATGAGGGTTGCCAGCTCCCAATGAAGGCGTATCGAAGGCATGCTGTATCTGAAGTGAACACTGTAATCTCACTGACGTCAGGGGGATTTGATACTAGGGGGTTTGCCCTGTGCTACTAAACTGTGGCTGAAACAGTTCCTAGTATAAAAATAGAATACTTTAAAGCACAATAAAGATGATAGCAGATGCAATGCTTAAATGGACTAAAATCTCTTATATCCCTTGATCACAGCCTCAGTGTCACATGATCCTTCAGAAATCATTCTAATATGCTGATTTGCTGTTCAGGAAACATTTTTATTATTATTATAGTCAATATTTAAAACTGCAGAGTACATTTTTATGAATTTTTACATTTGATGAATATTAAGATCCAAAATCAGCATTTATCTGAAAGAAAAAGCAAGGATGCTTTAAATTGATCAAAAGTGATGATAAAGACATTTATAATGTTACAAAAGATTTTTATTTCAGATAAATGCTGTTCTTCTGAACTTTCTATTCATCAAAGAAACCGGAAGCAATTCGACTCAGCTATTTTCAACATAATAATAAATGTTTTTTGAGCAGCAAATCAGAATATTAGAATGATTTCTGAAGGATCGTGTGACTGGAGTAATGATGATAAAAATTGAGCTTTGAAATCACAGGAATAAATTACATTTTAAAATATATTCAAATAGAAAACAGTTATTTTAAACAGCAAAAGTAATGCAAAATGTTACTGTTTTTGCTGTGTTTTGGATCAAATAAATGCAGGCTTGGTGAGCAGAAAAGACTTCTTTAAAAAAAACATTAAAAATCTTACTGTTCAAAAACGTTTGACTGGCAGTATAATAAATAATTAAATCATAAAAATATCAAATAATTTTAAACGTACTAGATAGAACCTACATGTTACCATTAATTAATTAATTAACATCAGAGTGCCATGAACATGCAAGTGTGTTTTTAAGTAGTGGAAAAATTAACTTTATACCTTTTAAGTATTTTTATGTAATATTTTATGTCAGAGGGGCTCAGCTGACAAAGTGAGTTTGGCAATGCATCACATAATAACTAGATAGCTAATTATCAAATCAAGTGGCATCTGTGAACAAATAATGATATATATATGCAGCTATCTTTATGTTTCACAGTCATTATCTGGAATTACTTTTAAAGGGGACATCGTATTCAAAATTCACTTCTACATGGTGTTTGTATATAAATGTGTCTTAGCAGTGTGTGGGCACAACTACCCTACAATTATAAAAATCAGTTCACTTCTATTTTTGAATCCACAAAAAACCAAAACAGTCTCAATTATCAATCCATTTTGCTTTTCTGAGCAGTATGATGTCATACTGCTCAGGCTCCACCCACAACCGCTGATGGACTGTGCTGTATTAGCATTGAACGCTGTCCGTCATTTTCTCAGCGCTCGTGCAGCTGTAGCGACAACAATGTCTCGAAAGCAATGCAGGTGTTTTGTATTTGGATGTAAAAGTGAACGTAAGAGTCATTTTCTCCTGAACATCAGAGGCACTGAGGATGAATTAGTTTTGTTTTTGATGGTAACGTGCCACCGAATACACAAAAAACAGAAAGAGAGTCGAGGTGAGCAGTAGCTCATTATCATTTAAAGAGACATGCACTGAAACGGGTCTCTGTGAACAGAGCTGTTTTTGACAAGGTAAAAAAGGTGTTGTTTTACACGACCATTGAGGATTTTTTAATGTTACAGACATTTCATGAAGACTCTAAAGAATCATACCAACTTGTGGAAAATGGGCAACCAATGTCCCTTTTAACTAAGTGATTTTGAGGTCAATTTTTGTTGATGAAGTCAGTGCCCGTCAAGTTCACACAGGCATCCTAGTAACACATTTTTGCTTTGAATAGCATGCTTATGCTATCTTTGCACCAGCTTGTGTTATCTAAAGCAGTAAAGTCTTTGAAGTGTGCAAATTTGGATTTGTTTGTAGGGCAAATGAAGGAAAAAAGACTCAGAGTTAACTTTCTGAAAGCATGCCTGCTGTTGTTTACATGCTAATGTTGTTGCATGTTTGCTTGCATGAATATTCATTGTTCATTGTACCATCTGTATCCTCGTCGATGGTTTAGCATTCACATCTAGTTTAAAGAGCGGCCTTATTATTAAGTGCTTTGTGAGTCCAGACAGGCGTGGGCAGACTCTCTTATCCTCTCAAACACAGGAAGAGCAATTTCAGGGGAGGGAGGCGATTCACGCAGGACTGTTGGTGGAAGTGGACTTTCAGGGCTGATCTCAGACCTGGTTTGCAATTCATTTCAGAAGTGAGAAGCTCTGGGTTTAAATGTGACCAGATCCTAAAACAGCATGGAAAATGAAAGTTTACTTAAACTTAAGGTAGACTGGTGGAAAAGCAGTACAGAGGAAGTGGACAAATTATACAGAGACGCATTTCCTCTTTAGGAGACAGTATAGATTGCAGCTGCCTACAAGTCATTTTTCCATGAAGAAAATATGACAGAATGTACCGTAACATTACACTTACGTGTTGATGTTTAACAGCAGAAATAAACTGTTTTATTTGGACTCTGTCTGGTTGTCTCAGCTGGCATTTGTGTGCTCTAGCGGCTCACAACCTCAACAGACTGTGTCCATTCCTGCTGCTAAAAATAGTTGTGTTCTTCACTTTCACATAATCCAGAAAGTCTTACTATCTGCACTACAGGTGGTGATGGAGCTTTCTCTGGATTAAGGTAGCACTGATTCCAGGCAATAACACAGGGAATAATAGTGCCATGTGCTGTCGTTGCCTTGCCGAATGAGGCCCGTTATCAGGCTGCAACAGGAAACTGACGAAAATAGGAAACTCTGCCTTAAAGGGACAGTGCAGGTGTTTTTAATGAGAAGCTAAAGCCTGTGGATGCATCTGCTTGGTTGTCTCCTGCACAGAGAGATATTGGGTGGCTTTTGTTAGAGCCAAACTATGCCTCAACTGAAAACTAATCTAGCATGCCATCATAGTTTATCCACCCACTTATGTTCTCCAGTGACATGAACGATGCATCATTCATTCAGATTCCACAGTATTTGAAGAATGTCGTCAAGGACTGCTGGGTAATCAATAGGGCTGGGCAATATGTCAAATATATTTTTTAAGATATATTTTTGGCGAAAGAGAGGGGGACAGAATCGGGAAAGGTACTTGAGCCTGGAATTAAACTCAGTAGTAATTGAATCATCCCTTAAATGATTTAGTAATTATTTTAGGTGCATATTACTGTATTTTGTGCATATTACATATTTTTCCTTGAGTTATTTAGTGAACAACAGTGTGGAAAATAACTTTTAGATCGTTGCTTAGAACCAGATTCATGCTTTTTTTATTTCTTACTTTAAATAATTCATGTATACTGATGAAAGCCAAAATATTAAATGTCATAGATGAATATTTACTGAGTAATCCACTGTTTTGTAGAGTAGGTCAAAAAAGGCATGGGGGTTAAAATTGACTTCAGAAAAATGGCAGCATCCTAATGTTATTTTTAAACTGAGATTGGTAGAAATCTGTTGACTTTAGCAATCTCTGTTACATTATGTGCCAATAGTGACTAGGGCTGTAACGATAATCGCACGATGTCGTGAGGCGCGTTTAGTCAATGAAGCCGGTACTTTGATTAGTAGTAAAGCTCCATCACGTGCGTTCAGCTGGAGCGGCAAGTAATACACAGAGCCGTAAAGCACTGACAAGCTACGCCAAAATCGCGCGCAAAATCGAATCGCGATTTTGGCGTAGCTTGTCAGTGCTTTACGGCTCTGTGTATTACTTGCCGCTCCAGCTGAACGCACGTGATGGAGCTTTACTACTAATCAAAGTACCGGCTTCACTGACTAAACGCGCCTCACGACATCGTGCGATTATCGTTACAGCCCTAATAGTGACCATTCAAAAATAGGGAAACAGCACTTTTCAAGTTTTTACTCCAAAGTTTGCATGCTTGTAAAGTGTGAAAATTGTCATTTTGACCCTCCTCTGCAAAATAGTGGATTACTCAGTAAATATTCATCCATGACATTTAATATTTTGGCTTTTATCACTGTACATGTTTATCTTTTTACAGAAAAAACATTAGCAAAATAGGGGAAGTTTCTGAAATTTGGACTTGACACGGAATGACCCTATTAGTTTTTGTATCATATAGAATTAACCTTTATTTTTGCATTTTCAGTTTTCTTTTTAATTTTAGTTTAATTTAGATGTTTTTATTACTTTTTTCTCCAAAAAGTAATAATATATTTCTGTCACAGTGTAACGTTGTGAGTGAGACTAGAGGAGAGCGGATCCATCTGCAAGCTTTTATTAATAGGACGAGGCAAAGACATGGTCATACAGGCAGGGTCAAAACAATCACAAACAGGTATGTTGGAGCGAGGCATAAGAGTAGTCCGTGAGGCAGGCATGGGTCGATCAGCGGCGAACATAGTCCATAACGTGAGGCAGAGGGGTAATCCATACAACAAGCGAGAGTCAGGAAGGCAGGCGGCGAGACAGACGAGACGAAATGGCCAGGCGAGAAAGCTAAACACTGGGAACTCGGGAACTAGGGAACTCAGAGAAACAAAGGAACAACACTGATAAGGTGCTAGCACTAGGGGAGCGCTAAACGCAACCGACACAGTTCTCCACAAATATAACTCCACAATACTCGGTAATCTACTGAGGGAAAGTCCAGGGCTTTTATAGGGTTTCCGATTGGCCACAGGTGTATAGCACAATCAGCGTGGTGGATGATGGGAGATGTAGCCCCCCCTCGAAAGAGCGGCTTACAGACGCTCCAACCGAAAAACAGACCAGGAGAGCGGTGGGGCGGAAGCAAGTCAGGACAAGGGTTGGAGGACCAGGTCCATGCGGAGGAACCGGTAACTGAGGCAGGACCGGCAGGGCAGGAACCCTCCAGGGCGGAGCCGGAGGTGGAGCAGGAGGCGCAGGAGCCCTCCAGGGCGGAGCAGGAGGGATCAGACGGGACCTCTGAGGCAGACTTGTGATCAGACGCAACCTCTGGAGCAGACTTGAGATCAGACGGGACCTTTTGAGGCAGACTTGTGATCAGACGACACCTCTGGAGCGTAGTGCGTGGCCCACATACTGAGAATGGTGATCGCCATCACGCTGGCAGACATGAAGTGACGAGGCCTCGGAGGTCAGATGAGACCTCTGACGCAGACTTGGTGACAGACGAAACCTCTGGAGCAGACTTGGTGACAGACGAAACCTCAGGAGCGTAGTGTGCAGCCCATATACTCAGAATAGTGACCGCCATCACACTGGCAGACATGACGTGACAAGGCTCTGGGAGGTCGGACAAGACCTGACTTGACTCTGGATGATCAGACGTGCCGTAACGAGACTCTGAACAGACAAAAGAGATGTGATGGGGCTCTAGGAGGTCAGACGGGACGTGGCTTGACTCTGGGCGTTCGGACGGGACGTGGCTTGACTCTGGGCGGTCGGATGGGGCGTGGCTTGACTCTGGGGCGGTCAGGCGGAGATTGAGAGCTGGCTCCTGGTCAGACAGGGGCCATTGACTTGACTCTGGTTGGTGGAGACGGCTAAGGCCTGGCTTGGCTCATGGAGATCAGCAGTGACTTGACCTGACATGTGAAGACCAGCGGTGACTTGACTTAGCCTGTAAAGATCAGTAGTGACTTGACTTGACTCATGGAGATCAGCAGTGACTTGACTTGGCTTATGAAGATCAGTAGTAACTTGACCTGACTTGTGAAGATCAGCAGAGACTTGACTTGGCTCAGGAACGACGGCTCTGACTTGACTTGGCTCAGGAATGACAGCTGTAACTTGATTTGACACTGGAACAACAGCTGTAACTTGACTTGACACAGGAACGACTGCTTTAATTTTGCTTGACTCTGGAGTGGCACCCATATCTTGACTAGACTCAGGAACAGCAGCTGTAGCTTGACTTGACTTGGAAGCTTCACTTGACCTGGGAACAACAGCTGCAACTTGACTGGACTCGGGGAAACCTGGCTGGCTTGACTTGACTGGGAAACCTGGCGCAACTTGACTGGCTTCGGGAAACACAGCTGCTGGCTTGACTTGACTCGGGAAGCTGGCTACCGCAGCAGGCTGGCTTCGGGGAAACACAGCGCTATAACGGCTGGACTCGGGAAACACAGCTGCAACTTTATGGCTCTGGGCTGGCGGCATGGCGTGGCAGACTCCGTTTCGCCGCTATTTTGTGAGCGGGCTCACCGTCGCCGTCGTATAGTACTGGCGCAGCCCATCATCTGCGAAGCAGAGAGGTCCGTTGTAGCCGCCATTAAGTGCATGGGCTCGCTGTCGCCACCATGGTATGAAGCAGCTCTGGCGCGGCCTACATTGCGGCGGGATGCATAGCCGCCATTATTACCGCACGTCGTCGCGTTCCTCCTCCGCGACACCCACAGTAAGCAATGAGGGCCCACAGTCCAACAAAGCACAGTCCATACAAAGCAGCCAGAGATGAGCTTAGCGGACCCTCGGCGTCTCAGTTTAAACCTTTGAGAGCTCGTGAAATGCCATCACAGAAAGTTTCAATAAACCAAATAGTCCGGAGGTCTGAATGGTTTTGAAATGGCCAAGAATTCGGATGTGCTGTTCTGAATGCGTGGTCCTTGTTTTTAATCGAATAGTATTTTTGTAGTAGTCCATACCTGTGGGTGTCGAGGGAGAAGCTGCTGGATCCTTGTTTGACAAAATTATTCTGTAGCGTTGAAGTGAGACTAGAGGAGAGCGGATCCATCTGCAAGCTTTTATTAATAGGACGAGGCAAGACATGTCATACAGGCAGGGTCAAAACAATCACCAGCAGGTATGTTGGAGTAGGCATAAGAGTAGTCCGTGAGCCAGGCGTAGATTAGATCAGCGAACATAGTCCATAGCGATGAGGCAGAGGTAATCCATACAACGGCGAGAGTCAGGAAGGCAAGCGTGAGACAGGCGAGCGAAATGGCCAGGCAAAGCTAAACACTGGAGACTCGGGAACCCGGAACTAGGAACTCAGGAAACTGGGAACAACACTGATAAGGTGCTAGCACTAGGGGCGCTAAGCACTTAACCATTACAGTTCTCCACAAATATAACTCCACAATGCCGGTAATCTACTTAGAGTCCGGGGGCTTTTATAGGGTTTCTGATTGGCCACAGGTGTATGGCGCAATCAGCGTGGTGGATGATGGGAGATGTAGTCGGGGTGTAGAAGCAACAGTCTGAGCATAATGACAGGGTGGCGACATCTGGTGGTGGCTGGACCACAGGTCACCCGACCAGATTCATGACACGGTTTGTTCAGCAAGCAAACCTTTAGTTTAGCAATTGCTGTGAAGTTTGTTTGTTTGTAACCATAATGATTGATTTCCTCACAAAATGGTAAAAACACTCATTAAGTGACTCCATGTACTCACATATTGAGAAATCAGAGTTTGGAAGCGCCTCACCCGAGCATCACATGCACAGTATGTGTGGTTAACCAAACCCGGCGCATCTCGCCATTCATTCACACAGAGACACACAAAACATGCAGAATTCATATTTAAATATTATTTTGTGGCTTAATATTCACAGACACTAGTCCATATCCCATTTTGATTTATGTGTACTGACCTACTTTTGATTTATGCGTCCAAAATTTGGCAAATTCCGTGACATTCCACGTTATAAAGTAAATTCCATTTTCATGACTGAATTCTGTGATTCCATCTGTGTTTTCCGCATTGTGGAAATTACAGTTCCCTAAGCTATATCACAAGTCTATATGTTCATTATGTTGCATCAGCTTAGAAACCTGCACCATGGTTTCTGTGCAATCAAATACATGAACTGGGTATGTCATTAGTTTGTTTCTTGCCTAGTTTTAGCCCTTGAGGTTGCCAGACAAGCCAGTGAGTTTGCCTTAACTACAGCGTAACCTCAAACCTTCCAATTAGGACACTGGTATATCGTGATCCAACCGTGTACATTGATTGAAAAAGACAGAGACATTATTAGGCTAGCTGAGTAATATACTGAAAAGTAGGAGGTGGACTGTTTCAATCCTATAGAGGGCCTTTGGCTGGCTTTTGGTGAGGTTATTGATTGATGTATGGCCTCATTTTGTTAAACAGTTCTCCCTGCCCATCCCCTCAGTCATTGGCTTGCTAGAGTACTGCACACAATCAGACCCGAGGCATACTCACTGTGGGAAAACGACATGCAGGAATGGAGGAAAGACCCTATGAAATACGTTAATTGCCTGGTGATTAAGGACCTCCTCAGAAGCCAGCCATTTTCTGGTCGTTTTTCTCGTTTAGGAAGGAAGAGCATTAACAAAAAAGTGTCTTTGTAGCTTTCCGTGACTGATCAACAAGACTTTTTAAGGGGGTGTCTCGATTTTTTTTTTTTTTTTTTGCAGTGGAAATGGATTTCTTTAATGTGTTTTCTGTTTCTTCTGGCATTTTAAAAAGTTTGTATTGATTTCTGAGAGGGATAGAAAAAAACAGGGCTTAAGTGCCAAGCAGACTAGGTCAGCTATTTTGAGAATGATTATTTAACATTTCCAAACAAAGATTGGATCAAAAAGGCGGGAGGATGTATGAAATCTGATATGCATCACTATTTCAAAGCAGCTCATTTATATCGTTCTTGTCGTTTTAAAGACTAGACCTTAATATTCCAAAAATAATTGCTTTTGAGTTTCAGATTTGGATGGTGGATTATGATGTTGTGTCTAAATGCATGCAGGCCGATCCCAGACTTCATATTTACAAGCTTCCTGGTGTAAAAAGCCTAAGTTAAACTGCTCTGTCTTATATATGTTTGTTTAACAGCAGTCTTGATAGCCAATATAAGTCTGACTTTAATTAAAGAACTAAAGGTTAGCCAATATCCAGATGTGTACTTTTTTGGATGTGACAAAAACTACTTTGTCATGGAGGTTTTATATTTTCAGCATGTTGGTAGATTCAAGCCAATTTCAATGTACTTTTGTAAAGGCGTTAAGCAGTGAACAATGGCGTCAAATCAAAGAAAAGCTGTCATTTCCTCTATTGATTTTTCTCTTTATCCGGATTGATTATTTCTGGTGTTTCTCAGTGGCCTGCAGTTGGATGTTTTTGCTCCTGTGGAGAGACAGAGTAGATACAAAAGGAGGTCAGAGGTGCTTTTGTCTTGTCAGATGTCTTTTAAAATTATCTCTTGCTCCGAGCCATTACTCAGCTGCCCCTTGCATGTTACGAGCCATTTAGTGATGTTTATCTTTTTATGATACAGCTCTGCATTCTGCATCAGCTTAGCCATCTTAAAAACCTTCCCCATTTAGACTGATGGGATTGTCTTGGTATGAGCCATGCATTAGTATCTGGAGAAACTGCTTTATTGAATGACAAATAATGGCATAGTTCTATTGCCAAAGCAGTATCAGGTTACATAGTTATAATGATGCACTGTGCAAACTGTCTTTGCTTTTATACTTTAGTGACATCAAGCATTATTGGTTTCTTATTGTTGCAACTAATACTGTACAGTTTACCTTTATTTATTTAGCTAATTAGCTGATAGCTTTTATCCAAAGCGACTTACAAATGACATGCAGAAAAAGCATAGAGATGCATAAAAAGCAATAGTAATATTTACAGTGCTCAATGCGATGTGGAAAACATGGACGGAATTGCAAAATAAAGTCATAAAAATGTAATTAACTGTATAACACCGGAAGTGAAGGAATTTGCCAAATTTTGGATGAATAAATCATAAAGTAGGTCAGTTTGCTTAAAGTAAAACACTATATGGATTAGTGTCTGAATATTAAGCCACAAAAAAGAAACTATTACTATTTATTATTACTATTATTATATTACTATTATATTACTATTTTTATGAAACCAATGAATTGAGGATAGTTTTTGTTATTAAAATCTAATAAAACCATTAAAATGGAGTCCAGAAAATTAATGGAGAACACAGAATTTAATAAAAATAAAACTGAATTTGAGAAAAAAATAAACGTATTTCATAGGGCCTTAAACTTTTAATAAACTGCTGTTAAATTGTGTAAGTTGCATGGTTTCAATTAATTAGACATGCTTTTTGATTAATATTTTTTTATTTAACCATTAAAACAGAGTGTAGAAAAAATGAGAACGAAAAAAAAATGTAATCCAAAAAATTGAAAATGTAAAAAATTTAATTTGGAATTTAAGAAAAAATAAAAACTGATTTCATAGGGCCCTAAGTTAAGTTTGAAACTAGATCAGCACTCAAACTAGAGCAGAAGTGGAATGCAGAAAAGTTAAAAATTTAGTTTGTTTACTACAAGAAAGAGTGTGATTTATTTAGTTAAATATTAATTCAATATTTATTTAAATATATGTTAAGTATATGTTAAGTGATCACAAATATGCAGAAACAATTTTAAATTGTTTTTCTGCTTTTTAATTGCTTGTTTGTTTGCAGAAAGAGAATGTGATATGTTACGTGATAATTAATATATAGAAACAATTTTAAATAGGTTTTTCTGTTTTAGGTAGGTGAGGTAAATGAATAATCATTAGGCAATTACAATAAATACATAATATACAATATTTTATGTATAATAATAATAATTAATAATACGATGCCCTATTATTAATTTCATGCAGTGTTTTATGCAGTATAATCTTTGGTTTAAACAAAAACTTTTAGACCTAAAATTAGGGCTGTCAAACGATTAATCGTGATTAATCGCATACAAAAAAAGTTTGAGTTTGCCTAATATATGTGTGTGTACTGTGTGTAATTATTATGTATATATAAATACAAACACATTCATGTATATATTTAAGAAATATTTACAAATATGTGTATTTGTTAGAATTTTTATATAATTTCTATTATATATAAATAAAAATATTTTGTACATAAACATATTTCTTTTAAATACATACATTAGTTTGTGTGTATTTTTATATACATAATAATTACACACAGTACACACACACATATATTAGGCAAACTCAAATTTTGTATGCGATTAATCGCAATTAATCGTTTGACAGCCCTACCTAAAATGCTATAAAAAGATGAGTAATTTATGCAAACAATGCTCAGTGAACTTCTAACTAGTCATTTAACAAATGTGAAAAACCTGACTCGTCAGTACGCTTATTATAATGACAATTTTTATTTATTTATTTATTTATTTTTTAGTAAACACATTGGTGATCTTGAACCTTTTACCTTTCAGTTTTCAGTTCAGATTTTTAACCACTTGGTCACACCTCTGCTCTCACTTTGCCTAATGTAATACAATTCTGCACGTAAGCAAGCTTAATACAATGATGAACATAATCGCTCAGTAGTGCTTACTAAATCATTTGTGTTTGTTTTTGAGTGCTTTAGTCTCTAAAGCTCTGGAACAAAACTACATGGTTTGATACTTATTTCAGCTGTAATTTTCTCCAAATTATCCCAGATGTTTTCAGCCTGGAATGCGTCCCTCTCTGAGCTCTCTTTGTTACGGATCAGCAAAACAAGTGCAGTGTCCAGTATCTCTTTTTAGCCGTTGAGGACGTTGACTAGATAGAAGCGGCATTCTTTTCATGCTGTTTTGACCGAGGCGCGTGGGATGGAGTTATTTTGTTCTTGTATATGAGTCAAAATCTTTGTCTTTCTTGGTCTATAATGCACCTTTAGCCACTTTCTAGTTCCTGTGCAAGAAATGCCAGCCAAGGCATTGAGAAGTTTTTTTCCCCTCTGTGTGGGAGAGCCCAACGTCAGTCCTTGGATAACTCACAGGGAGTCTGCTGTAGAAAGGTTGCCAGGGTCACGCTGGAATACCCACCGCACTCGTTTATTTCTTGTCGCTCCCGTTTCTCTATAGCAGTCTTCTTCGAGCGCTGGCCATCTAGAGAGAGAGAAACGGGCACACTGAAGCCTCTGTTCTCCACTTCTTCATCTCTTATTATCTCACTCAACCTTTTTTTCATTAAAGTTCTCTCTATTAAGCTCTCGGACATTTGCCGTCCAAAGAGGTTCACGATATCAGGAGAAAGCCGTTCCGATTCAGATCAGTGTCAGTTGCTTGGATGGTACACAGTTTCAAATTGCGATGAACAATTTGGGAGAAAATCAAATTGTGATTTTTCCTGATAAAATTGTGATTGTGATTTAAAATGCAGTTAAAAAAAAAGATTTTCTTTGCATGGCTGCACAATTGGGCCAAAAATGTTATATATTATTTTTATTATTATTATTATCACTACTACTACGACTACATAAAAATATGATTTATTGTAAAGTGCTGTAAACACTAAAATTATAATCTAAGAAAAATATGCAATGTAAAAAAATAAATATATTTATTAATTTGATACTTTGTCATATCACATTTCCAGAGCAATTTTTATTGATTCTGCAGCCCAAATTAGAAATGGGCAGTCTTTGCTGACAAAACTTGAGATGTAAAAAGCAGCAGGGCCTTATGGGGCCATGCAAACCAGCCAAACTTTGCCCTCCTCCTTTTTAAAGTGGTCATAAAAGTGCTTGATGTACTAGAAAAACATACTGGAACTCAAAACTTCCTCCCCAGTCCAGCAAGATCACTTAATGAAACCAGGCTGCAAAAACAACAAGTAAGCACAGAAACTGTGTGGGAAATTTGTTAGTATTTATTTTAAACAAGATCCTTGGGTATTTTATTCTTCTTATCATAAAACTGTTCAGTCTAGACTGTTTTATGAACTTGTCACAATGTAATACATTTTTTAATGATGTTATGAATGTTGTTGTGTGCATGACAGTTTGCACCATCTATATTTGCCATATTTTATGGACAAACTGCTTACTATATATATATATATATGAAGAGTTCAGATGCAAAACCAGCTAAATCCATCTGATGTCTTTCTTTAAAAAATGCATTTTTATCAGGCTCAGATGTATAGGTTTCTATGTAAGTACTGGTACTTCTGATTGGGCTGAGGCTGGAATTTAGCGAGTTTGAAGTAAAAGTATTTGATGGACGTATAATATGTGTCGAGAGCATTCACTCAGTATCATTATCTCATTTTTGACCGAGATGGCTTTTAGCTGGTTTTGCATCTGAACTCTTCATTTATAACCATTATCTATATCTAATTTCCATTCTGATTTTATTATAGAAAATAAAATAGTTAACAGAAAGTAGCTGGTAACTATGAACAGTTACTGATTTTTGTTGTAATTGCCTTATTGTTTAAAATGTTGCACTAAATATAAGTACAGAGATGAGAGCTGAGCCTGGATTCTTCCTGTGCTATTCACTGTTGCTTAGCAAAATAGTCTGTTTGTGTGTGCCAACAAGTTATATTTTTATGTAACTAGGGATGCACCGATACCGATACTGGTATCGGTATCGGGCCCGATACTGAGCTCCTGTACTCGTACTCATTAAAATGCCCCGATACCAAACGCCGATACCACATCATGTGACAAGTGCGTATGTAGGCAAAGAAACACCGACAACAAAACAACAGACAGCAGAATGGAGTCATTAGAGTATAAGGATGTCTACGAAGTATGTGTATGTAAGTAATATAATGTTAAACATTCAGTATTAAGCTTGTATAACTGGTGCGCGTCAGCTGATAGGCAAAGCACGCAGATTGGATTGAGCGCGCGGCGGCCAAGATGTGCGGGCTTGTCGAGTTAATATCCCGCCTTGACATCACTGGAAAGTTTGTAGTTCGGTGAGATATGTCAAAAACAATTGAAGTAAATCAATGCACAAGTTATTTTACGGTAATAGAGAGAGAGGGAGCGAGAGAGAGAGCGCGCTGTTGCGTGATCTTCATTGATGTTCACATATTTAGCACACGCATCTTTTGGATTAAAACAAATTTGTTAATATAAAAAAAAATATATAGAGGCATTCGCTATAAACATCGTTTTTTTTTTCAACCTTAAGCATACACGACTGTCCGGCGAAAGTGAAACTATAGCAGCCTGTGTCATTCATAATGAGTGGTTCGCGTGATTACAGTACTGAGCCGCTGCAATGGAGCAGTTTAATGCTATTAAATTGAAGATGATGTACCATAGAGCAAGAAAAAAAACAAACAAACAGTGAAAGTAACAAAACACATTTTTAATGGGCATAATTAAGTGTAAAAATAAAAATAATTAAGGGATATATAGTCAACCCAAAAATTATTCAGACAGCAGATATACACCATCTTTTGACGATTTTTGATATATATATTTATTTATTTATTTATTTTTTACTAGTGGGTGCAGGACACAGTTTATGATAATGGGTTGTAAATACATTATGGTTTGACTGTATCTATTTGATAAATAAAGCTGACCAACTAACATTATACATATTCTTTTAGTTTCTGTACCCTATATTTTACAAATCTACCTGTAAATTTTAAAATATCGGTATCGGTACTCGGAATCGGCAAGTACCAAAAATAAAAGTATCCGTATCGGGCGAGTACTGAAAAAAGTGGTATCGGTGCATCCCTAATAGCAATTGAAGTTATAATATTTTGAGAGTATAGCCTGTGCATGGAAATGGCCCGGATTGGAGCACTGGGAGAAGTGGTTGGACAGATTGCTGTATTTATGTAAATCAATCGTCTTTTCGATTACAGTTAGCTTTATTAAATGATACTGTTTTCTTTGTCAAAATCCCACCACATACTCTGCGTAAATGTCTGTGGCATCCAATCTTTTGTTCCTAACATGTATTTAGTTAAAAACAACAATAAAACATTCTAAAGGTTGAAGTGGACTCCAACTTGTTACTATAAGTTATATTGTTGTCTTTACTGAGGTATATAAGTGACTATTCACAAACCGTTTTATTCACGGTATAATACAGTAAATCTTTGGAAATAAGATTTAACTTTTAATAATAATTTTGTGCCTTGTTGCTTTAATGTAACACAGCTCAGCTTTCAAATTCTGTCAGTTTTATCATGAAATACAAATTATACATGTGTTTTTCCTCTTTATTTCAAGATTATAGCATGTTATAAATGTGAAGGAACATCAGAAGGAATGAAAAAAACTGTATAGCCTAATTTAATAAAACAAATTTCACATTGTAAACGGTAAGATTCACATGCCGCTTAAACTGAGGCAAATACACACCACATTAAAAAGCGTGAAAAACACATTTTTGTAATAGACATATTGTTTGTATTTCGCTATTAAACTGACAGAATTTGAAAGCTGAGACTCTGGAATATCTCCCATTGCTCCCAGTCTGGGCCATTTGCATGTGCAATAGGCTAGAATATACTCTCAAAATGTTATAACTTTAATCTCATAATTGCTACAAATTATTTCTCATACTTTTGACTTTAATCTCAAAACAAACAACTTTATTCTTGAAACATTTCAACTTTATTTTCAGAATTTTGACTTTATTGTCTAAATATTACGACTTTAATCTCTTAAAGTCTTAAGAGTCTTAAAGTAGCACTAAAATGTTGTTATAATGTTTTAAATATGGATATTTTTCTTACACAAACGGATCAGTTCTCCCCTGAAGGCCCTTAATATCCCCTTGGAGCCGCGTGGAGTACTTTTTATGATAGATGAATGCACTTTATTGAACTTCAAAAAATCAACAGCCATTCACTGCCATTATAAAGCCAGGACATGTTTTAATATAGCTCCAGTTGTCTTCAGTAAACCACTATCCCTTTAAAGACACCTAATTTAAAGAGGATTATGACCCTGTAAAGTGATCACCCAAAATTTCACCCAGAATGAACATTCCATCAGAATTTTCTCACCCTCAGCATGTTCCAAACCTGTATGAGTTTCTTCCTTTTGTTGAACACAAAAAAGGGGATTTTAAAGAATTTTGGTAACCAAACATCTGACGGTAGCCGTTGACTTCCAGTGTTTTTTTCTTTTCATACAATGGAAGCCAATGGCTACCGTCAACGATTTGGTTACCACCATTCTTCAAAATATCATCCTTTGTACTCAATAGAAGAAAGAAACTTCCGTTTGAAGAAACTCAGGGGTGAGTAAACAATGACAGAATGTTTATTTTTGGGTGAACTGTCCCTTTAAGAAACACTATATCTAGCCTGTTGACTTCACAGTCTCTACCCTACTGTTTTCTTTCTTTACGCTGCAATTAACACTCCAAATTGGCTGTTGCAAGGCTGGGTTCAGCTTCCACATTATTTATGCATGATCTTGAATCTGCTGGTCATGTTTCTCTAAATGTTTCAGCAATGGTGATCAGACTCTGAGCACCTCGCTCTCTGCCACCTTATTTGCTCTGATAATGGATCCTCAGATGGGTTTCCCTGAACACAGCAGCGAAGGGACTTGGAGTGGAGGCAGGCACAGAGCCAGAGCTGCCTTTCCATCTCTGTTTTCTTATTAAACTCATTTGTTGTATTCACATCCTGACAGCACCACTGCAGATTCGGTCCCCTGCTTTGCCTGCTGTTAGTAGTTTAAGGGAAGTTCACCAAATAACAGTAGTCACAATTTGCTAACGTTTCATGAGCACCAAGTCGGCATGTTAGAATAAAGATCAAGCGACACTGAAGACTGGAATAATGGCTTTATTCCAGCTTTGCATCAAAGGAATAAATTGCATTTTAAAATATATTCCAATTCAAACTGTCTTTTTAAATTGTAAGTATATTTTGCTATTTTACTGTATTTTGTGATCAATAAATGCAGCCTTGGTGAGCTTAATAGATTTCAGTTAAATGGTAGTGTTATTAGAAAATTATGACAGAATTTTAATTTTAGCACTATCCCTTTAAATCTTGTCTTCTAATGTTTTCTAATGTTCCCGAAACAGATTGGCTAGAATTACTGATGCACAAGCCATTGAAACATGTCGTCGAGTTAATCACAAAGGCTTTAGTCATTCGGTCCTGAGAGACTGCATTCCAGCGCTCTGAATAGCAAGTCCTGATGTCAAGAGACTGTAATACAATTACTTACATTTGTGTGTTTGTGCTGGAAAATTCTGGAGCAGCTGGTCAGTCCATAGATCAATATTAAGGTAGTATTAATGGAAGCAGGACCGGCCATTGTGGCCTGGACGGGAAGCCCTAAAGGTATGCGTGTGTAACCATGATTGTTTTTCCTTCATCTGGTAAGCCTGTTTATTTTACTCAAGCGGCACTTGTAGTGTTCACTGACGCTAGCTATGTTTCCATCCAAAGCTGTGAAGTGGAATATCGCATAAAAGATTTGTAAACCTAAGGCCTGTTCATCATCAGAGCCCATTACCCTACAAGTACGCCAAGTGTTTTTACATGGATTTAAAAACTTTACATGCATTTAAAAAGGGGACGTTGGATGCAAAGTTCACTCTTGCATGGTGTTTGCATATAAATGTGTGTGAACAAAACCACCCTACAATGATAAAAATCCAGCCACTCCTTTTTTTTAATCCACAAAAAATGTAAACAGTCTCAATTATCAAGCCGTTTTGATTTTCTGAGCAGTATGATGTCATACTGCTCAAGCCCCTCCCACGACCACTGACGGACTGTCCTGTATTAGCATATTCCTGCCCTCAGCCAGTTGTATGCTATCTTTCAGCTGTAATGACAACAGTGTCTCGTAAGCAGTGCAGGTGTTTTGTATTTGGATGTAAGAGTGAACATAAGAGTCTTCATTTTTCTCCCGACATCAAAGTCATTGAGGACGCAGCGGATAAGTTTAGTTTTTGATGGTAACGAGCCACCGAATACACAAAAAAACAGAAGTGAGGGGCAGAGTGAGCAGTAGCTCATTATCATTTAAAGAGCCATGTACCGAAACGGGTTTCTGTGAACAGAGCTGTTTTTGACAAGGTAAAAAGGTGTTGTTTTACACGACCATTGAGGAAGACCCTAAAAAATCATACCACCTTGTGGAAAATGGGCATCCAATGTCCCCTTTAAATCAAACTAAAGTGAAAGTTTGTCTTTTTAAGATGTCAGTCCGATGTAAGATGTTTAGTCCATTTACACAAACTTACTTTTAGCTCTTCTTCCATGTCAGTTCACCCATAATGTCACAAAGCAAACAGCAGTGAGTAAGCTGAGGTCAAATGTGCTCAGGACATACACAGCCACTTGATGGGATTAAACCAACACGTTGATTTTTAAGGATTAGCAGCGTGTTTTGGGAGATTAGAGTGCAGTCTGTAATCTATAATAACCTTTGACTGTGTTTCATGTTTTCACAGATTTTAATACAGTATTACACTACTGTACAAAAGTTGGAGGTCACTAAGACTTTTTTTTGGACAGAAATTAGCAAGGACACATTAAATTGTTAAAAAAGTGTCAGTAAAGACGTTTAAAATGCTACAAAAGCTTCAAATAAATGCTGTTGCTTTGAAATTTGTATTCATCAAAGAATTTCGAAAAAATGTACCATAGTTTCTGCAAAAATGTTAAGAAGCGCAACTATTTTCAGCATTGATGATAATAAATGTTTCAAATCATCATATTAGAATGATTTCTGAAGGATCATGTGACGCTGAAGTAATGATGCTGCCATCACAGAAATTAATTATATTTTAATATGTATTCAAATACTGTTTTACAATATTACTGTTTTTACTGAATTTTTGATAAATGCAGCCTTGGTGAGCACAGGAATAAATAAATAAATACATAAATCATACCGACCCCAAACATTTGAACAGTGGAGTTATGGCGCTGCATATTACATAATTTAATTTACATTTGACTGACAGCTGCAGTTACATTTTAGTTTAGTTTTGCTTAGATTAAAGGGTTAGTTCACCCAAAAATAAAAAAAACTCTGTATGTAATTACTCACCCTCATGTTGTTCCAAACCCGTAAGACCTTTGCTCATCTTCTGAACACACTGTAAAAAATAAACAGTTGAGAAAACGTCTCGGTTACGTATGGTAACCCTCGTTCCCTGATGGAGGGAACGGAGACGTTGTGTCGAGTAGTGTACGACACTAGGGGTCGCTCTTGAGAGCCCAAACACCTCTGACAGTTTTGAGAAAGGCCAATGAAAATTGGGTGTGCAGATTTGCATAGCTGACCACGCCCCGGACGTCCGGGTATAAATAGGGCAGCGTGTGCATCTGCTCACTCGTTCTGATCTGAGGAGCCGAGGGTCTCAACTCACTCAGAGGCGGTCCAGGAAGGTGGCACGGAAGACACAACGTCTCCGTTCCCTCCATCAGGGAACGAGGGTTACCATACGTAACCGAGACGTTCCCTATCTGTCGTACACTCCGAGTTGTGTCGAGTAGTGTACGACACTAGGGGTCCCCGTAGAAAACCGCCACCTTACTGGCCGCGTCACGAGTGATAAGCGCAGAAGTAACAGGCAACGTGTTAACGAAGTGCAGCTCACCTCCTCCGTGACCATCCAACGTCCAAGACTGACCTGTACCAGGGTTCTGCAGCCGGGCCTTCCTCAGTAGAGCGGCCGAGTGTCTTGCGAGCGTTGGGAAAGCGCCTCCTCCCCGAAGGAAAAACGGCGCTACGGAGTTCACAACCTGCCCAACAGGGGGGGTACAAGTGACAACATTAAACATGGGGGCTGAGGTGGGACTCACACCGGGGGAGACCACCAGACTCAGACCCTAGAGACAAACCAGTCCTCAGGGGAAACACCGCACTACAGGAGTTATAGGTGGGGATACACACATGGGGCCACATAAGGAGCCACTACATATGGGGCACAATTCAATCAGAACAAAGGTGACCATACCTTGTGACCGAATTCGTAGCGAGTCCCTCCGCAAAACTCTGCCACGTCCAGAGGTGCCAATGATGGAGATGGTGTCCAGGGTTCACGCTAGGAAACCTACTGAAACTCAGAAGCGTAATCACCGTTAGGGGAAGCGCTTTAAAGCAAGCTCTACACCAACCAGAGAACTGAGTCAAGAGCTGGTATTCAAGACTCTAGCTGACACTGGCTCCATGCGTAAATTGTAAAATCTGGCAAATGTGTTAGGTGTAGCCCAACCTGCAGCTCTACAGATGTCTGTTAATGAGGCCCCATTTGCCAGGGCTGCCGAGGCAGCGACGCCCCTAGTCGAGTGGGCTCTTACCTCCAGAGGGCAGGGTAGGCCTCTGGCCTGGTAGGCCACCCGAATTGCGTCCACCAGCCAGTGGGAGATCCTCTGTTTGGAGACAGCCTTCCCCTTCTGCTGTCCCCCATAACAGACGAAGAGCTGTTCAGAACGTCTGAAGGGCTGAGTGCGTTCCAAGTAGATGCGCAGGGCACGGACTGGGCATAACAAGGTCAGGTTGGGGTCATCTTCCTGGGAAGAGATAGCTTGCAAAGTCACCACCTGGTCTCTGAAGGGAGTGGTGGGGACTTTGGGCACGTATCCAGGCCGGGGTCTCAGGACGACGTGAGAATCCGCTGGTCCGAATTCCAGGCACGAACTGTTGATGGAGAGGGCTTGGAGGTCTCCCACTCTCTTACCGAGGCGAGCGCAGTCAGGAGAGCCGTCTTTAGGGAGAGAGCATCGAGTTTGACTGACTGAAGAGGCTCGAAGGGACCCTGCTGTAGGCCCCGGAGAACCACAGCAAGGTCCCAAGAGGGGATAAGATGTGGCCGAGGAGGGTTCAGTCTCCGGGCTCCTCTCAGAAACCTGATTACCAAATCGTGTTTTCCCACCGACCTGCCACCCACCAGGTCATGATTAGCCGATATAGCGGCCACATGAACCTTAAGTGTCGAGGCAGATAGGTGCCTGTCCAGGCCCTCCTGGAGGAAGGATAACACTGATTCGATGCCGCAACTCCGTGGGTCCCTTAGCCGAGCAGAACACCAGTTCACAAACACGCGCCATTTAGAGTCATACAGCCGCCTGGTAGAGGGAGCTCTTGCCTGAATGAGTGTGTTCACCACTGATGGTGGGAGATCTCTGAAGTCCTCCTGGTCGCGTCCAGGGGCCACAGGTGGAGGTTCCAGAGATCGGGGCGCGGGTGCCAAATTGTGCCCTTCCCCTGGGAAAGGAGGTCCTTCCTCAGGGGAATGCGCCAGGGAGGAGCTGACGCCAGGAGAACCAGGTCCGAGAACCAGGTTCTGTTGGGCCAGAAGGGGGCTACCAAGAGGACCTGCTCCTTGTCCTCCCTGACTTTGCACAAAGTTTGTGCGATCAGACTCACCGGGGGAAACGCATACTTGAGCCGGTCCTTCGGCCAACTGTGTGCCAGTGCATCTATACCGAGGGGAGCCTCGGTCAGCCCGTACCATAACTGGCAGTGGGTGGATTCCGGTGAGGCGAAGAGATCCACTTGCGCCTGGCCGAATCGATCCCAAATCAGTTGAACCGACTGAGGGTGGAGCCTCCACTCGCCTCCGAGCGAAACCTGTCGTGACAGAGAATCGGCCACTCGATTGGCATCGCCCGGAATGTGAGTGGCCCGTAAGGACCTGAGTCTGTGTTGGCTCCAGAGCAGGAGGTGGCGGGCTAGTTGTGACATGCGAAAGGAACGTACACCGCCCTGGTGGTTGATGTAGGCTACTGTCGCCATGTTGTCCGACCTGACCAACACGTGCTTGTTCTGAATCATAGGCCAGAACCTCCTCAGAGCTAGAAGCACTGCCAACAACTCCAGACAATTGATGTGCCAATGCAGCCGGGGGCCTGCCCAGACCCCGGAAGCTGCCTGCCCGTTGCAGGTGGCACCCCAGCCTGTCCTGGAAGCGTCCGTGGTGACAACGACGCGTCTGGACACCTGTTCCAAGGGCACTCCTGACCGAAGGAACACGATGTCCGTCCAAGGGCTGAGTGTCTGGCGGCACGATGGTGTGATGTTCACACGGAACGTGCCGTGGTGCCACGCCCTCCTGGGGACTCGGGTACGGAGCCAATGCTGCAGCGGTCTCATGTGCATCAAACCCAACGGCGTGACCGCGGCTGAGGATGCCATGTGCCCTAGGAGCCTCTGAACCTGTTTTAGGGGGACCGCTGAGCCGCACCTGAGCGTTGCCACGCATCTCAGAACTGACTGTGCACGCTCCGGGGAGAGACGTGCAGACATGCCGACCGAGTCCAGTTCTACACCGAGAAAAGAGATCCTCTGCGCCGGGGAGAGTTTGCTCTTTTCCCAGTTGACCCGAAGCCCCAAGCGAGCCAAATGGTTGAGAACCATGTCCCTGTGTACGCAAACCGTATCCAACGAGTGAGCCAGGATCAGCCAGTCGTCGAGATAGTTGAGAATGCTAATGCCCATTTCCCTGAGGGGGGAAAGGGCAGCCTCTGCTACCTTCGTAAAGACGCGGGGCGACAGGGAGAGGCCGAAGGGGAGAACCTTGTACTGATATGCCCGTCCTTCGAAGGCAAACCGTAGAAACGGCCTGTGTCTTGGAAGGATCGAGACATGAAAGTACGCGTCTTTCAGGTCTATCGCCACAAACCAATCCTGGAACCTGACGTACGTAAGAATGTGCTTGAGGGTCAGCATTTTGAACGGGAGCTTGAGTAGGGCCCGATTCAAAACCCTCAAATCCAGGATAGGTCTGAGCCCACCACCCCTCTTGGGAACAATGAAGTAGGGGCTGTAAAACCCTTTCTTCATTTCGGCTGAGGGGACAGTTTCTATCGCACCCTTCGCCAGAAGGACTGCGATCTCCGCCCGAAGAACCGCGGTGTTGGAGCCCTGGACCGAGGTAGTGAGAACACCGCAGAACTTGGGCGGACGACGTGCAAACTGGATAGCATAGCCGAGCCGAATGGTCTTGAGCAGCCAGCGGGAAGGATTGGGGAGATTCAGCCAATCCAGAAAGTTCTCCGCTAGGGGCCGCAGAGGAGTTACATTCGACGTACCAAGGGTGGGGGAACCTTCGCTGGGAAAACAGCGTGTGGTCGGAGGTAAGAAGCCCCGACGGCCACTGGCTGCTTTGCCCAGGGAGACCGAGCCGTGCGAGCTTAGCAGAGGATCCACCCGACAGGGGAGATCGTCTGACCAAGCCCGTTGTTCTAGAGCATGAGGGAGCACAGAAGGTGTGTGACCGCATGCCCTGAACGGAGGAGACAGCATCCGACCATCGAGCGGAGGGTCGGGGGTGCTGTGTAATATGCCCAGAGAAGGAGAAAATTGCTCTTTTGTTGACCAAGTGGTGGCCGTCTGCCGGGTGGCAGACAGCCGGGTGGAAGCCGAATCCAGCGCTCGTCCCCTCGTCGAGTGTGGATCCGGACAGGCCAAACGATCCCTCCTCCCTGGGCTGCCCGTCTCAGGAACGCTTCGAAACCTGCCGGGGGTTCTTAGTGGCCTGAGGACGAGCTGGCGGTGCCACCTTCCTACGAGTGCTGGACCGTTGGGCGGGTCTGGCTGCAGACCCGGCAGGCTGCGGGGTCTGAGCCACCCTCGTAGGGGCCCTTCCACGGCGGGGAGCAGGCGGAGGCTGCTGCGTCGGCTGAGCTGGGCCGGAACTCGCTGCACGCCGAGGCAGGATGTGCTTGATGGCCTCCGTCTGCTGTTTCACGGTGGAGAACTGCTGGGCAAACTCCTCCACGGTTTCGCCGAAGAGGCCAGCCTGGGAAATGGGAGCGTCGAGAAAGCGAACCTTCTCGGCGTCTCGCATCTCGGCCAGGTTTAACCACAGGTGGCGCTCCTGGACCACCATAGTGGACATCGCCCGCCCCAGAGCTTGCGCAGTAACCTTCGTAGCCCGTAAGGCATAGTCGGTCGCTGAGCGCAGCTCGTGTAACAGCTCTGGGTCGGGAGCACCCTCGTGCAGGTCTTTAAGAACCTTAGCCTGATAGACCTGCAAAATCGCCATAGCGTGGAGGGCGGACGCAGCTTGCCCAGAGGCCGCGTAAGCCTTCGCTACAAGCGCAGACGAAAACTTACAGGCCCTGGACGGGAGTCTCGGGCGGCCCCTCCAGGAGGCGGCGTTTTGCGGGCACAAGTGCATCGCAACCGCTCTCTCCACCTGGGGAACCTCCGAATACCCCCTCGCTGGACCGCCATCGAGGGTGGTGAGGGACGGGGAGTTAGCGTACCGTGAACGAGCCGACAGAGGGGCTTTCCACGATTTCGTCAACTCCTCGTGCACTTCCGGGAAAAACGGGACCGGGGAGGAGCGTGGCTTCGAGTCACGCCCCCTGCCCAGGAACCAGTCATCCAGCCTTGAAGGCTCAGGGCTGGGCGGGGGAACCCACGCAACCCCGATCTCCTTGGCTGCCCGTTGTAGTGCGGCGGCCATTTCGGCGTCTGCCACAGACTGAGATTCAACCGCCGGAGCGGCGAACTCGGTTGTGACGTCAGCCTCTGACGGCTCTCCCTCCGATGCTACGGACGCTGCCTTTTCCTCAGCAGGAGCCCCGAACAAAAGATCCAGCCCATACTGAGACGAGCTTTCAAAATCGTCCGGAGACTCAATCGGTGGACACACAGGGTGAGCGGTTTGCGAGGACGCAACTGGCAAAACTTCGCTCAACACCTGCCGCTCTTCCTCGACGCACATCGCAACGGCCTCGTACCCGGAAGTAGAAGGACCGGAGCGGGAAGCAGATGAGGAGCGCCGCGGCTTCTTCGAAAAGAACGCGGCTCTCGAGCGGAGTGTGCCCAAGGGCATGTCTTCGCAGTGCTGACAACCTCCCTCAGCGAACGCTGCGTCAGCATGCTCACGCCCCAAGCATTGAACACAGCGTTCGTGCCGATCGTTCGGGGAAAGGTAGAATCCGCACCCAGTAGGACACAGACGGAAAGGCATCGTGAAACACACAATCCGTCTGTGGAGCTCTTTTAGAGAAAATTTGCTCTCTGCAGAAGAGAATCTTCTCTTGAAGATCGCCGTCGACGCACCCAGGGGACTCTCACAACACGAGCAGTGTCAGAGAGGGAGAGACCGCTGTCTGTGCCGTAGATCCAACGACGAGAGAGGTGAATGTTGCCGCTTCTCACGCAGAGACGCTGCATTCGGCTCCGAAAAACAGAACGAGTGAGCAGATGCACACGCTGCCCTATTTATACCCGGACGTCCGGGGCGTGGTCAGCTATGCAAATCTGCACACCCAATTTTCATTGGCCTTTCTCAAAACTGTCAGAGGTGTTTGGGCTCTCAAGAGCGACCCCTAGTGTCGTACACTACTCGACACAACTCGGAGTGTACGACAGATAGGGAACATAAAAATTCTTTGTTTAGCCAACGTAAATTTGTTTGTTCATGCAATGCTAATTGTCTTATTTAACTAATAGAAAAATTCTTGTCATTGCAACTAAAACAACAGTTACTATCATTGAGGTAATGTATTTTTTCAGTTTCCTGGATGAAAAAAAAAAAGTGTAAAAAGTTACCACATTATCAATTTGATGTTTATTTACGAATGGTAAACAGTGGATTGTTATAGAAACCTTAATGGATAACTTAGTCTAACATGTAAACAACATTGTCTTTGTTTGTAAAACATCTTACAAGGCTAAGATATCCAGGAAATGGATATAAGTGGTTTAGGCCTCAAAACTAAAAACATAAACCTCAAAAATGTTGACAATCAACAAATGTTAAAAAGATGAGCTTGTTACATCACAGTACAACAAATAACTAACAATAATGACAAAACAACAACAAAAAAGTTTAAAGTCAGCAAACAGCAAAAAATAATCCTATAACAGTAACTGCTTTATTTATCAATGCTGCAATGAATGCTCACAAAGCCTTAACATTTCAAAACTATGAAATTCTTTGTTCAGACAACTGTGTTTAACTAGTTGGGACAACATTTGGGGTAATTTTGTTGGTCTGACAAGGCAATACATGTTTTAGTATTTGAAACTCAAAATATTTAGTAAACTGAAAAATATGCAGTTGCAGTTTTTACAGTGCACAAATTAAGATATTTTTTTCGATGAAATCCGAGAGCTTTCTGACCCTGTATAGACAGCAATGCAACTGGTGCAGAAAGGTATTCAAATGGCTAAATAAAGTCGTCATTTTTGTTTTCTTTGTGCACAAAAGGTATTCTTGTAGTTTCATAACATTACGGTTAAACCACTGATGTCACATGGACTATTTTAACAATGTCCTTACTACCTTTCTGGCTCTTGAACATGGTAGCTGAGTTGCTGTCTATGCAGGGTCAGAAAGCTCTCAGATTTCATCAAAAATATCTTAATTTGTGTTCCCAAGATGAACAAAGGTCTTACAGGGTTCAAACAACATGAGAATAATTAATGACAGAATTAGCATTTTTGGCTGAACCAACCTTTATGACAAGCTATTTTGCATAAGATAAGTTTTGCTAGCAGATATAAGCAGGAAATCCCTCTGGTGTCTGAAGCAGCCTTCTACTAATTTGTTTATGTTCAAATTAGATATCAGGATGCAAAAGCTCCATGTCCATGAGTGTTTTGTGTTGTTCCGTGTGTGCTTGTTTACTATGAATGGAGTGTGTGTGTCTTTGCTTCTCTTAACCCTACTCCACTACAGAGCTCTTAGCTTGTGTATTCACTGTGAGTAAGTGGTCTCTTTTAAACACATATATGAAAAACCCTACTTTATCAGCCACTTCCACAAATGGAAACCATTAAATTGCGCTACAATTGCCGGAAGAAAACAATACAGGTGAAGACACAACCTGTTTTTTACCTTTTATTAGTTTTAAAGATTTTCGCTTCACAACAACTAAATACCGTCTACAAAGGATGTGTCAAAGCAACCATTGCAAATCATTTGACCTTTGTGTCAGTTCATCATAAGTAGTATAAGGCATCAGCTTACTGTCGGAGACTCAGAATCACTGTTTATAATAAGTTTTATTGTCTGCAGTCATGTTGCGTCCTGCCACTCACGTCTGGTGTGGACACAGTGTAATACTATGAATTTTTTCACGTTTCACCAATACAGGACTATTAGTCAGACATATTGCACGAGCCAAATTCATTTCAACGAGTCCTGTTCACACATGACCTCTAAATGGAAAAATGTAATTACATTTGCTGCGAAGGCGCCTACTGTCACATTTTCCCTCAAGTAAATGCGTGTGACCTCTCAACTCTGTCACAGATGAGGAAGGGTGAGAGCTGTAGACTTGCTCTGGGTGTATTTTCCAAGATGGATAAATGGATGTTTGTATTTTAATGATGATTAGATGTTTTTTTTGTTTTTTTTTTTGGTGGATACTTGCTTGACATTTATGCTGTAGAGGATAAATACTGTGGTTCATTCAAAAATTGAGGGGGAAGAAAAACATTTTTGAAAAACATCTTGTTTGTATTTCAAATTCTGCATTTTGGGCAAACCAAGCCTGGAAACTGTAAAATAAAAAAATCATTATTCACTGATGCAGGAGATCGGTTGATTGATCAATTGATTTGTTGATTGATTCGCTTCCCTTTAATGCCAGTCAGGATCAATAGCACACAAATGGGTGTTTTAGCCATGAATAGATTTTAATGTTAAAATTAAACTCGATTTTAGGTCTTGGAGTGCTACGTTTGAGTAAGCTGTTATTTGAAAGGAGGAACAAGAGTACAATTTACATTTACACAGAGGAGCTTCATAAGGATGATAATAGTAATAGTTGATGTGTTAGTGGACTTCCTTTGCCACCTTTGACAAGCAGCGCCAATTTTAAAGTACTATGGGGTGTTTTACCCTGCTTGGTGAAGCTGTGATCATAATCAACAACTTCCTGTTGTTGGCTTCCTGTTTCTTTGCGTGTTGCGTTTATTTTTCGTGAAAATGAGTGAAAGGTTGCTCACTGTATCTTATTTTTCAGTTTCATTTTTTTGTATCTTATCATAGACCCAAAGCCCTAATCTTACATGCCTTCCTGAGAGTTTCAAATGCACCTGAAGATCCTGATTTGCACTGTGCAAGGTGCAACGAAACTTCTAACGAAGGCTTTTTTTCTTTTTGGAGAAGGATTGTGGTTTGAAAAAAATAGTTCAGATGATGGGAGTGCTTCTAATTACCTAGAAGGCAGAATATTAGTCATCTCAAGCCCATTGACTGAGGAAGCTGTTTTGGGATGTGTGCCACCTGATTACAAAAAAAAGGATGTGTGCCATCTTATTATGTACTTTTAGTGACTTATAAAACTGGATTAGGATCAACTTCCTCTGTTCACATCAGAGCTACAGCTGTTTCAAAAAAGAAATCACCTCTGAATGATATACTTGTTTATTAAAGGAAATACAGGAAGTCAGAGTCTGGGTTAGTTTTTGGCACAGTTTAAAAAAAGTTTTGTTTTTTTTTTTTTAAATGATATATATTTAACCCTGAGCCACAAAACCATCATAAAGGTCAACTTTTTATACATCATATGAAAGCTGAATAAATAAGCTTTCCATTGATGTATGGTTTGTTAGGATATTACTAATTAAAAATTATGTTTTGACATATTTAGGAAATTTATAAAATATCTTCATGGAACATGATCTACTTAATATCCTAATGATTTTTGGCATAAAAGAAAAATCAATCATTTTGACCCATACAATGTATTAGCTATTGCTACAAATATACCCGTGCTACGTAAGTCTGGTTTTACATATAATAATAATAATAATAATAATAATGATGATAATAATTTTTTATATATATATATATATATATATATGTGAAAATGTGCAATATACAAAAGAGTTTCGAACAAAAAAATAATATAAAACCACTGTTTTAAGTTATTAATTTCTGTTCCTTCAAGAGCTGCTGTAAATTATTTCTGAAACAGAAAATATTTGTCATCACCAAATAATAATAATAATTTTTTATTTTATTTCTGATACTCATGTCTCATGTCATTCATATAATTTATAAACACTTTTGGACCTAAGATCGATCCCTGCCATAAACCACAAGTTTATTTTAGTGTTATTTCTATGCAATTATTGTATGTATTATTACTTTGAATTAGCTTTGTTATATATTTATATTTTCAGTGGAATTTTAGTTTAAATGTTTAATTTTTAATATAATAATATTTAGGTTTAATTTATGTTTTTTTCAGGTTTAGTTTTATTTATTTATTTAATAATTGTAGTGCTTCGATAATTTATTTCAGTTTATTTCTGTACATTTTCTAATTTTCATTTAAAGTTTTTATCCAGTATTTGTATTTTGTTATATTTTAGCTTTATTTTGATTAACCAAAAAAATAATAATAATGTTTTTTAAGGTTTTATTTATTAACAATCGCCTGAACGAGTTGTAAGGAATTCAGATCTTATTCTGTTACGGCCATACGTCACGAAGTAACACATTTGCATAATGTCCACCCATGTTCTACGTCGCAAACAACTTGCCCGCCCACAAATAGTAAAATTTCCGTGTGGTTTACGTCATGTCGAGAAGATGCTGTATCCTATGCTGTGAGTAAAATTGTTTTATATTCACTTCCAAAAGATGAATCTACAAAGATTGTATTTTCTAGCGATCATTCAAAATACGTAGTTGTGTATGTTATGTTGTGTAACAACCCTGCGCATGTCTTGCTAACTGGCTAAATCACACTTCTGTAGTTCTGTTGTTCAGCTGTGGACACACTGTAGTCTAAAAAGTTGTGATTGATGCAGCTTGACTGTCTGTCTGTCTCATTAGTTGGAGTAATGACAAAGCGGCTTTCACACCGAATGCGGAAAGCACTGCACTATGAAACCCATTCATTTCAATTGCTTGCGCCGTGTGAGGGCGGCTTGTTTCTGCGTCGACCAAAGCGCACGCGCAACGGAGCTCACCACTGGCGAGCAAGGTGCGCACATGGCGCTCAAAGTTCAAATGAGTTGCGATCTGAAGGGCTGCACTGAACCCAACGGCCAGCGCAGCGCTTTCTGCGTTTAATGTGAAAGCCGCCTTAATGCATTATACAATGTTGAAGTTTACAACATAGAGGTGCGCCCGGTTCGCTTACATAAGCAAATTGAGAGCACTTTTCACGGTAAAACATGTTAACTTGTCGATCAGCCACTTCAGCCGTTTCATCGTCAAACTCTGGCTCGAATTGGTATGGTAAAATCGATGCCATATTTTCTATGTATTGACAAGTCTCTAGAGCTGTCATTCAGTTATGGCAATGGGCGTTTCGTTTTCCAACACGCGCTGTACGCGGTAGACCAATCATCTGACCAATCACAGCAGTGAGGGCTCACGGAAAGGAGGGGTTTAGAGAGACTGATTCTTCGAACTGCTTTGCACGAGTCGTTTACGAATCTGTAAAGAGATAAAATTAAATCTGTTTTTGGAGAAAACTAAAGTGTTTTTTGACCTGTTTCAGGAGACTCATAAAACAATATTAGCAACCTTTAAAATGGCATAATAGGAGCACTTTAAGGCATGATTTGATCAGACAGCCAACTGTTATACATAACAATAATGTGAAAATAGCTTTCACTTACTGCATGCTGATTCAAAGGCTGTTTATAAAAATTATAGGCATTTAGCATGATACTTATATGCTATTCTCTTCCAGTTTTTATCCATCATCCTTTCTTATTAGGTCAGGAACATCCGTACATGCTGTATGTGACTAGTGCCATTATAACATTAGACGGCATGGCCTCAGCACATGTCTGTTTCATAAGTCTGCATATTTCATAAATGTCCAGGACTTCATAAGGTGTTCATGAATTGGACATTCAGCAAAGGATTAAATGCTAATGAAACGTCTACAAGAGAAGGACATCATCGGCTTTGTTATATGCAGATGAGTTAATCTGCATTAGATGAATATTAAATTGGAGGGGAAATGAAGGAAATGTTCAGTGCTGTTCTGACCACCCTGCTGTGTCTGTGCTGGTGTGCTCTCTCTCTCTCTCTCTCTCTCTCTCTCTCTCTCTCTCTTTCTCTTCTTGACCGGTCTGTGAGGGATTCTGTAGACCACCCTGCAGCCGAATCACATGATTTTTTTAGGGCTTTAATTATTAGGCAAACACAGGTTGCTAAGAATATTTGTCACAACCTTTCAGAATGCCCGTGGTTTCTCATGTGTGCGCCGGTGTCACCTTGTGTTAGTGTTTGTGAGTGTGTTTGTGTCTGTGAGTGTGTATCGGTCTGCATGTAAAGACAATCTCCATGGCAACCGGGCGAGGAGTGTCAAAACAGTGCCTAGAGAGGCTGATTTTCACTGTGGCTCGGAGAAAGGCGTTAGCACAGTTGCTTGCTTGAAGAAGAGCGGGAAATAAACTAGTGTGATATAAAAGTGCATACAAACACCCTTGTGTTTCTGTTTATTGTTGCACTTTGGGTTTCTGCATTTGTTGCATTGGGGTTGAATTGAAGATCTGGTGTAGTAAAACCCAGGTTTGGGGTTTGGATGAGGGCCGATCTGTTGTGCTGCCATTGTCACTTAAAAGTGGAATGTCCCTGTAAATGCTGTAAAGTACTAAAGTACTGTACTACTTCACAATTTACCTTTAATTCAGTGTTACTTGGCATTTCTTTGTATTTTTTGTCAAATTTACTAGTAGTTTTTGAGAGAAAATTGTTCCACCACCATTTTTTCTGTTCAGTTTGTGTGTGTGTGTAAACTGTGTGTGTTACAAATGACCAAAAAACACAAATTTGGCAAGATTAATGCCTCTTTTTAGTGAAAGATACATCGGTCAGGCTGTTCAGTCAGCAGCAATTTTCAGTTAATTGTAGAAATGAGCAGATTGATCTATATATATTTATATATTTAGACTTTTATCATTGATAGACTAATTTAGCATGAAAATCATGAAAGTAAGTTGTATTGGATACTATCTGTGGACCATTTGTTATACATTTAAATAAACTGTTAAATGATTGCAAATAACTGCTTTTTGAATATATTTTAAAATGTAATTTATTCCTGTGATAAAGGCAAATTTTTCAGCATCATTACTCCAGTCTTCAGTGTCACATGATCCTTCAGAATGAATTAATTTCATAAATTAAATGTTATATATTATATTATATTATATTATATTTTAGAAGACTGATTACATTTTTAGACAGGATTTTTCATTATAAATGTTTATAAAGCATACAAAATAAATGATAAAACAAAATAAATAAGATGGGAAAACACAGAATCTAAGGAAAAATAAAGTGAATAAAGTTATGGGGCCTTAAATTAACAGTCAGCTTGAAAGAATGTATAAAAAAAATATTAAAATTAATGGTAATTTATATATATGTGTGTTTACATGCATTCTCAAAGCATTTCCTTCCATAATAATGGTAAATGAATATTCTGATAAATATTGATACTACATATAAACAAGTCTTGCTAAGATTCAAAACATAGAATAAATAAAATCTAAAAGTTTATTTTAAAGGACATTAATGAAGTAAAGCTGCTGTCAGCTGTGATTGGACAGGGCAAAATTGGGCCAGTTTTCATTGCTTTTGGGCGGGTTTTGAGATGCTAAATGATTTCAACATAATAATAATAATAATAAATGTTTTTGAGCAGCAAATCAGAGTATTAGAATGAATTCAAAATCATGTGACTGGAATAATGATGCAAAAAATTCAGCTTTGAAATCAGAGTTATATATAAAATGTGATGCCACCATTAAAAGCATCACAGTTTTATATATATTTTAAAAAACCTTTGAAAAACCCATATTGGTCAACCACTACTCTATCTTAAAATCTCACTCTTTTTCATTCACACATTCACTTGAAATCAACACACACAGCTTTATATGTACTAATGATGACTCGTAAATGCATGTGCTTGTGTGTGTGTGTGTGTGTTTGTGTGTGTGTGGCTGCTCACATTCCAGGACCCTCCACATCTTCCTGTATGCAGCTTTAGGTTTGTGGCATGCAGATAAACGAGGGTTTGTTTGTGTGTGTGTGTGAGGGAGGGGAGCGGGCTGCTGTAATGCTAACACACTGCACTGTCCCTCTGCATACCAGTGAGAGTTTAAAGTGTGTGAGCCAAAAACACACAGTCAACCAGCTGCATTCCACATGCACACACTGCAAATGCATGTTCGGTTCAGACCTCGTATTTATTAACAGTCACTGTAATTTATTGTTTTTAGTGTCATATGCTTGTTCTGTTGGTATGGCAGATCTTTGAAGTACGGTGCTTCAAGCAGGCTGAATTTCTTGTCATTTACGTCTTTGATAAGTGAGAATAATGACAGGAAATGAGCCACAAGACTCATATGGTGGTAATATGAACCTTAGTCAGGCTTGACACCATTTGACACAAATGAAAATGAGTCTGTGAAGAATAGATGTGCCATCCATTCAGTTGGTTTCAAAAGATTTCAGTAGGTCTTAGGTCACAACTAATTTAAATGGTATTTCAGTTGTATTTATATGTTTGTTTATTTTGGGGAGGTTTTGGACTCCCTGGAGGTTCCTGGACCCTAGTTTTAAAAAACGTGTTGGGTATTGTTTTAATTTGCATTAAATGAAGTGTGGCATGAACTCTGACTGAGGTCTGCAAAGACTATGAGTTCTCTTCTGCTATGTGGAAACAGAGTTCGCAGAGGTTGCATGTGTTTCAGACACATCTGGCCTGTGAATTTCTGTCGTCCCGTCCAACATTCCATCTGAGAGAGAGGTACAGAAAGGGAGACACCAAAAAGAGACAGAAAGATGGAACAGACTCCTAGCCAACGACAGACAACCCACAGATGCCACTTGGCACTTCACTGTTTGAACTGGCCTGTAAGACCTGACTGACCAAATCTGTGTTTACTGGAATCCAGTGATCCCAGAATTCAAGTTTATGGCATTTTATCTATTCATCTTTAGTCAGAAATCACATATGCAGTGATGCAGGCAACATAGACGCGATTTCATTATTATATACATTTGCATTGCACAGCCGTCAAGAGGAAGCAGGGGGAGGGAGAGAATGAGAAAAGGGGGAAAAATGGCACAACGATGTCATAATCACAATCGCCAAGCCGGCCGTTGCCATGGAGACAGAGACATGTGAGCAGGCCGATGGCATTCACAGTGAGGGTGCTCCGACCTGCTGTTCACTTCAAGCACCGCGATAGAGGGAGTATTTTTAGATAAGAGATCGAGCGATCTGAGGAAGGGAGGAGTGACCCAGAGAAGAGACGGAGGTGTGAGAGAGAAATAAAATGGTAGTGTGGTACATGAAATCTAGCTGAGCTGGAACAGTCCTGATGGTAGCTGATTTTACCTGGATTCTAGGTGGTCTAGATGGGTTTCAAGATAATAAACCAACTACTGTTTTTTAGAAATCACCTTGAGCACCTTAAGCAAATTTGCCACAGTTTTTCCAGCAGATGAAGATCAAATGCACTTCATGTTATGAAATCTCAGGATTTTGTTTGGCGTCTTAGGAAATTAAAATGATGAAATGTACTCATCATGTACTCATTCCCCTCTCAATCCAAACCTAGGGACCTATGATTTCCATTATGCAAAAAATGCAGACGGAATTGCGGAATCCAGTCATAAAAATGGAATTTACTGTATAACGCGGAATGTTATGGAATTTTCCAAATTTGGTATGAGTAAATCAAAGAAGGTCAATACACTTAAATCAAAACATAAAATGGACTAGTGTCTGTGAATATTAAGCCAAAAAGACTATTTAAAGATGAATCCTGCATGTTCTGCATATCTCTGTGTGAATGAATGGTGCAGACGCGCCGTTTTGTTTACTACACACGAAGTGTAGTACACTCGCTGTGTTTTCAGCTTCTGCCGCCTCAATATACGAATATATGAACACTTAAACATAAACTCTAGAAGTGCTCTGAGAGTCACTTCATGAGCATGTTACCATGTCTTGTGAGAAAAACTATCATTGTATCTTATACAAACAGAAGCTTGAAGGTCTTCACAGCAACCCATCAAAATAAAAGTTTGGTTTAACTTGAAGAAACTGTTGCAGAAATATATTGCTTATGTAATGATAGTACTACTACAGATTATAACATCATGATTAAAACATTATTTTTAAGGAATATTTACCAGAATTTATGTACCAGAAAAATGTAAATACACAAAACAGTATTTCTGAAATAAGTAAAATAAATATATGAATCAAATAAATAAATTCTTATAAAACCAGTTAATTAGAGATGCTTCTGATTAATCAAATTTAATGAAACCATTAAAATGGAAACCAGGAAATTAATGGAAATTACAGAATTTGCTGAAAATAAAAACGTATTTCATAGGGCCTTAAAAATGTAATTTTTGTTGAACTTTTAATAAATTGCTGTTAAATTGTATAAGTTTCATGATTGCAATTAATGAGACATGTTTTTTGATTAATATATTTATATGAATATATATTATATATATATATATATATATATAAAATTCAAAAGGAAGAAAATAGAATTCAAAAAAATAATAATTAAAAAAAAATAATAAAATATTAGAGTGAAATCTGTAGAGTGAAAAAAGAGGATATTCGAGGTCTTTTCCATTCGCTTCATAGTGACTATAGCTGTTAAGAGCCATAAACAAGTCCATATGACTCATGCAGTATATTCCATATCTTCTCAAGCCATATGATAGCTTTGTCTGAGAGCGGACGCATATTGAAGTTATTCACTGATAATCTTGCCCTTCTGTGGGCTGTTAACCACTGTGACTAAGTCAAAAAGTCAAAAAGTTCAATTTAAAGAGTTAGTTCGCCTATTATTTACTCACCCTCAAGGCATCCTAGGTGTATATGACTTGCTTCTTTCAGGCGAATACAATCAAAGTTATATTAAAAATTGTTCTGGCTCCTTCAAGCCTTATAACAGCAATGAGCAGGTGTTTCTCTTTAACAGTCCAAAAAAAGTCCAATAAAGTGCATCCATCCATAACAAAAAGTGCCTCACAGGGGTTAAATAAAGGCCTCCTCTAGCAAATTGATGCATTTTTGTAAGAAAAATATCCATATTTAAAACATAATAATCACTTTTTTCTAGCTTGCGCTAACTGTTGTACACGGAAGCTGTTCCGGGCGAATGATGTAGGATGTTGGCATTGCACATGCATGAATGCGCAGTGGAGAGAGCAAAACAAAACAGCTGTCACGAATTAGAAGAACAAAACAAGGATTTGTGAAGAAAAATGTTGGAGGATTTGGATATAAGCCAAGAAGAGACTGGTTTTCCTTTGCTAAAGTGAGGAAACTTTGATTCCTTTGCTCCTGTAAACAAATGTTGGTTTTCGTGAGACTCACAGGCACATGCGCAACGCATACGTCCAGCGGCATCCACCCGTAGTGGCTTCTGTATACAACTGTTAGTGCAAGCTTGATTAAAGTGATTATTATGTTTTAAATATGGATATTTTTCTTACAAAAAATCGATTCACTACAAGAGACCTTTATTCACCCCTTGGAGCTGTGTGAGGCAATTTTTATTATAGATGGATGTACTTTATTAGACTTGTTTTGACCTGTTAAAGAGAAACACCCACCCATTACATTATAAAGGAACAACAACAATTTTTAATACATCCCCCGATTGCATTTATCTGAAAGAAGGAAGTCATATACACCTCGGATGCCCTAAGGGTGAGTAAATAATGGGCAAATTTTCATTTTTGGGTGAACTACCCTTTAATAACCAGCTTAAGCCTTTTGAGGTAGTTCTTTTGAGCTATTCATTTATAGTTCATTCGTAGACTTTGCTATGGTCAAAATTATATAGACTTTTATGGTGCTTTTTAGAGCTCTTGTCAAAATGAACTGTCTGTGTATCAACAAGACCTGCATAAAATGTTCTGTTCCGCAAAAGAAAAGAAAGTAATAATTAAAAAAAACATTTTCATTTTGAAGGTAAACTATTCCTTGAAATGAAAAGAATAAGAGAAAAATTTATACGGGGTGAGCATATGACAAAAAAGGAGATGAAATAAGAGGAAGTGAGTGGTTGTGAAAGACACAAGCTGAGTGGGATGGGGTAGGCTGAGGAAGTTGAAAATGACTAAACAAAAATGAAAAAAAAGAGAAGCTAAGTGGAAAAAAGTAAACGTCTGCAATTTTGCCGCATTATGTCCTCTTGTACCCAACTATGATATGCAGTTTTCTGTAGTTTTTCCAAAAAAAAAGAAGTTGACAGCAGCACCAGCGGAGAGACAGACGGGCAATGAGCGTTACTCAGCTACTGTCGTACATTTCTACAATCAGCAGTTTTTGATCTAATTATGATTTCCCACTGCAGTAGAGCATGGGAAGAGATTGAATTAGAAAAAGAAATGAGGGTAGGGTGTTTTAATCATTCATCTGTAAAACTTTGCCTTCTTTGAAATAACGGTTTGCCATCAGTCAGAATTTTATTCGGAATAAGTGATGAACTTTGTAATCTGTATTAAGCAACGATGCGTGGACGGAAAAATCTAGTCAGATGATTGTAATAGTACAACTTGGGCTGTGGTCAAATTAATGACAAAATTTGGCAAGATGGCTGTTATTCAACCATAAGCACTAAATATTTCTATATTTTTGAACAGATCTGCTGAATAATTGGTTAAGTGAATGTTTCAATGATTCAGTTCTTGTTTTGTTCCCAAATGGCTCTACATTTTTGAATGAGTCTGTTGAATGAATCATTCAAGCAATTTACACACTCACTTGATAGCGTCAAATGGAAAAAGTGCCTTCCTGTATTTTGCTCTGTTTTGCTACTCACCTCTCAGTGCTTGTAACGTAGGCTTTAGCAAGAGAGGAGAAAATAATTTTCAAAGACGACCCTAAACAGGAAGCTGTTACCACCAGATACTCAGCAGTTGTACACAAGTGCTGTCTAAAGACTTATGGGTAAACTGTGCTTCTTTATATAGAATGGCACTCTTTTTTTCAGCTTACTGTTATAGTTCTCAACTATTATATATGAACCCACTATGATACACCCATATGCTGGTGCGGTTTCAGAGCCCCGGTATCTCTGACGGAGAACATGATGCATGACTGTGTCTGTATAAACTGCTGCTTTAGCTGTGCGGTTAGTGGTGCCCAGAGCTATAGAAAAAAAAAACATCTTTACTGAAGAAGATGACTTAAGCGCTGGACTGTTTTCCCAAAGGTGTGTAATTTCCACTAGGTGTACCAAATGAAACACTAAAATAATGATTGTCTCCCATACACTCCATCTGTCTAACACTGTTTGGTGTGTTGGAGTAGCATGGCCCGGTTAGCGCCTGCTGGTAGATGTCGTAACTGCACCATCTGGACCCAGAAAGCTTCTTTCTCCATTGATAGTCATTAATAGTTGTTTTTGCGACTAAACTGTACTCAGTACATTTTTAACCTTGCACATAATATCAGATCACTTTTTCACAAGGTTATTTCAAATGTAAAATGTCACTTAAAAGGATAGTTCACCCAAAAATGAAAATGAAAATTTACTCACCATCAAGTCATCTTAGGTGTATATGACTTTCGTTTTTCAGACGTATACAATCAGCTGGAACGCCACTCTCTCGGGAGCACGTACAACAATTAGCGGAAGCTAGAGATTACAGTTTATAAAGTTTTAAATATGGATATTTTTCTTGTGCATAGCTTCGATTCACTTCAGAAATTCTTTATTAACCCCTGGAGTCGTGTGGAGCACTTTTTATGACAGATGAATGCACTTTTTCAGGCTTCACAATCTCAATACCCATTCACTGCCATTATAAAGCTTGGAGGAGCCAGGACATTTTTAAATATAACTTCTTGGGGCTTATTGCTTTATTATATTTGCCTGAAAGAAGAAAGTCATATACCCCTAGGAGGGCTTTAGGGTGAGGAAATCATGGGGTAATTTTCATTTTTGGGTGAACTCTTGGGCCTCTTTGAATCCTTAAAGCTGCAGACTTAATTTTTCATACCAACAATTGAAAACTTGTATTTCATGTATTTTCACCCAGTGAAACAACTGTTGCAATTGTCACCTTGAATATAATCCAGGTTAGGAAACAATATAGACCCTGTCATGGTGACTAACTGATAGACAGTGTGTGTGTGTGACCAGTATCTGAACCCAAGTCTCCTGACAGTTGGTGTTAATTAATTCCTAATTCTTACAGTAATTGTCACCTGCTCTCAGTGTGAATGACTTATTGCGTCTCTAGCAGAGGAAAGCAAAAATACAATTTAAAATACTCCATGGATTAAGCTTTTTGATTTTGTTTTCCCAGGTTTTCACCACGTATTCGAACGAGGACTACGACAGGCGTAATGATGAGGTTGACCCCATGGCGGCTTCGGCCGAGTATGAACTGGAGAAGAGGGTGGAGAGACTGGACCTTTTCCCCGTCGAGCTGGAGAAAGGTACTCGGGCGGCCAGTGGAGTTTTTCCATGTGTGTGTTTTTAGAGCCTGTATGGTATGTTGTCTTAAGGGTCCTTAACTTCCTGTTTCTAAACAAACTGACTAAAGCAGCTTGTTTTGCTCTGTAAAGTAAGCAGCTTTTGCTGATTAGAAAATCGGAGGGGTCGGGCCCTCTCTCCTAAAGCAGTCTGGCGGTTACCATAGCTACCGCATGTGAAATATCACAGCGTAAACACAGAGGAGTTGTGTTCGGCTGTGTAGTTTTTATTTTACGATGCTAATGTTAAAGTTACAACCAATCTGGACTAAAAAAAAAGTGATTAAGAATAATATTATTTCAAGAGGATTATCTGGAATCCAATGTTTTTATAATTGCTAAATAATTATAATCTTAAAATCTGCTCAAATGATTTACAGTCACAGGATTTGTCACACACTAATTCCAGCTCATTATCCCAATATTTAGTTATTGCCATCTAAAAGCCTTAAAGCTCTTTGAAGTGGGCATTTACAGTTTTAAACTGTTTTTTTTAGTTATATAATATAAATAATATAATTTTTGACATTTTTTTTACTAGTGGGTGCAAGACACTATAGTTCATTTGTGACCCTGGACCACCAAACCAGTCTTAACACAGGTATTTTTGTAGCAATAGCCAAAAATACATTGTATGGGTCAAAATTATCGATTTTTCTTTTATGCCAAAAATCATTAGGATGTTAAGAAAAGATCATGTTCCATGAAGATATTTTGTCAATTTCCTATCGTAAATATATCAAAACTTAATTTTTGTTTAGTAATATGCATTGCTAAGAACTTAATTTGAACAACTTTAGGAATTTGGATTTTCCAGATTTTCAAATAGTTGTATCTCGGCCAAACATTGTTATAACAAATATTGTCTAACAAGCCATACATGTGAGATTTATACATACAGATGATGTATAAATCTCAGTTTCACAAAATTGACCCTTATGACTGGTTTTGTGGTCCAGGGTCACATTTCTGTAAGTGAGGATAGCAAAATAAAGTAAACTGTGACATATTATACCCAAAAAGTTCCCATACAGTGGACTGTCAGTAAAATTGATATAAATTTGGGGCCAGAAGCTTTTGATTTGACCCTTTGACCTGACCATGTTTTGTTACATATCTTTCTATCAGTTATCTGACATTATCAAGATGAATTTGTTCTGACACAGTTCAACAGTTTAGTTCCTGTCATATTTTTTTACCATATACTAAACTATAGTGAATAAAGTGTTGATAATGCAAGAAATGTTGAAGGTGTCTGAATACATTTTGGTTTGACTGTAACTTTTATTGTTATATTTTTGGTTTTCGTTTTACTTTTAGTAATTTTATTATTTGCTTTTTAGATTAAGTTTTTTATATTTCCATATAGCTTTACTTTATTTGTATTTTAGTTTTAGCAACTGTAGTACTTTAGGTTAAACTTATTTATTTCAGCTAGTTGTCAAGGCAGTTTTTCTAATCTCCATTTAATTTAATTTAATTTAATTTAATTTTTTTCATTTTTTTTTTCAATTTAATTTAATTTTTGTTTTTTATTTTTAATTTAATTTCATTTTTAATTTAATTTTATTTCATTTAATTTTATTATTCTAATTTAAGAATAGTTTTAGTGTTTTAATTTGTTTCTGATTTAAAGAAAGTTTTGTTATAGTGATCATATGACCGATTAACCGAATCAGTAAATTCCACAGCATTACAGTCTATAGACTTAATTTCTTCCTGGTTAAAAGTTGTATGATTTCTGTAATTATTTATGCACATATAACACAAAAAGAGACATTCTGACAAATGTTTATGCTGCTCTTTTCTTAATAATAAAAGAATAGTGAGCAGGGGCTGTCAAACTCCAAAAAAAACCTCTTAAAGGATTAGTTCACTTCCAGAACAAAAATTTAGAGATAATGTACTCACCCCCTTGTCATCCAAGATGTTCATGTCTTTCTTTTCTTCAGTCGTAAAGAAATTATGTTTTTTGAGGAAAACATTTCAGAAATTATCTCCATATAGTGGAGTTTGAACTTCCAAAATGCAGTTTAAATGCAGCTTCAAACAATCCCAGCCGAGGAAGAAGGGTCTTATCTAGCAAAATGATTGGTTATTTTCTAAAAAAAAATTACAGTTTATATACTTTTTAACCGCTAACGCTCACTATATTCCACATTTGTGCGATGACTTTGCATGAAGAACATACTGAAATTTAAACTTTGTTTACTAAAAAATTCCCCTTTGCTCTCAAATCTTATTTGTATTTATGCATACTAATACTTGGTGTTGTGTTCATTTTTGAGAAGTGTGATCAAATCATGGGAACTGTTATTAACACCATGATTTCTTTCATTCAGATAAGGACGGATTGGGAATCAGCATCATCGGGATGGGTGCCGGCGCAGACATGGGCCTGGAAAAACTGGGAATCTTCGTCAAGACAGTGACGGAAGGAGGAGCCGCCCACCGAGACGGAAGGTCAGTTAGATTTACAGGACATGAGTGGGATTTATATGGATTTGAATGAAAATGAGAGTGAAAAGAACCTAGGATTCCTTTACCTTCTGTCAGTCTGTAGTACTACCAGGACATCTGCTTTCACCAGTCTGCAAAACGGATTAAATACCGAAGTCACAGATGAATCTCCAGACATGGAGTGGAAACTGTGAGACTGATGCTTTTAGACTGATATGAGACTACATTTATGCTTTTGTCAAAATGAATAGTGTCCATGGTTTTGTTATTTATGAACCAGAAGTGTATCTGGAGTTATACTCAACCGAGTATTTAGCCAACACACATGTGCATGGATAAAGGGATGGTGTTTATTGATCTATAATGAGTAGAATCTGACCTTGCGATGGCATTTGAGCTCTTCAGGCCCTGGAGGGAGTCGTGGAGGTCACAGAGAAGCTATTTCTATCTGTCAAGCTCAAGAGGATTGAAAAATAACAGCAATTCAGCCTGGAGAAGCCCAGTTTTGCTCATGACGTTTGCAGGAGATTCAGCGGGTGTTAGGAATCTTAATAAAAACTCATAACGTTTGTTATTTCTCTCCGGTTTTGAGTCAGTAGGTTCATGGTGCATTGCAGTGGCTTCTTCCTCATTTTGGCGTGACAGGCAGAAGCAGTCGACCTGGAAGCCACAGGAGACATAAAAATGTAATAAGCCAATGCTGAAATGAGCTGTCGCCATATGTGTGACAGAAGTTCTTAGATATTGAGTGGGAGACTTTTTGACCTCATCCTCACTCTCTGGCACCTCACTGGTTCTCCTGCTGTCTATCAAACGTACATGCACCTTGGCAAACAGGCAGCCGGTGGCTGTTTTGGATGGGCCTGGAGAATTTGACTTGTTTTATGACTGAAAGGATCAATCGATCATTTTAACAGCTTGGAATACAAGAAGAGGTTTAGTTAAGTGGGCCACTGATTCACTGCTGCTGTTGGTCAGTTTTCAGGCCGAATAAATGATTCCTTTGGCAGTGTGTGTTTCTTTACGCGTATAGTGATGAGATTGATCAGTATCTTGGCACAAGATGTAGCAGCCATTTTATAGATGCACTTTTTGTCCCTGAGCTTCTATCCTGGTTATTTTTTCTTTCGGTAGGATCCAGGTGAATGACCTGATCGTGGAGGTGGACGGAACCAGCCTGGTGGGCGTGACCCAAAATTTCGCTGCATCGGTCCTCAGGAACACCAGCGGCACTGTCAAGTAAGATAATTAAACGTTTTCACAGAGACTTCATGTGAAATCTCACAGGTCAAGGTTTGGTTGGGTCATTTATTATATTATATTATATTATATTATATTATATTATAATAGGGCTGGCAAATGATTAATCGCGATTAAACACATACAAAGTAAAAGTCTGAGCTTGCCTAATATATGTGTGTGTACTGTGTGTAATTATTATGTATATATAAATACAAGCACATTCATGTATATATTTAAGAAATATTTATATTAAGTATATGTATTTATTGTAATTTTTATATAATTTATATAATATATATAAATAAAAATATTTTGTACGTAACATATTTCTTTTAAATATATACATTAATTTGTGTGTATTTATATATACATAATAATTCCACACATATATTAGGCAAACTCAGACTTTTATTTTGTATACGATTAATCGCGATTAATCGTTTGCCAGCCCTAATATTATATTATATTAAATTATATTATTGGGTTTTTTTAATGTTTTTGAAAAGTCTATTTATTTATTTATACTTTTATTCATTTTTTCTTCTAACAAACAGTCATAACAGTCATTTTGTGAATTAGTATTACATTTAAAATTACATTTAAAATAGAAGCCATTTCTCAAATATTCAGTGTCATATGATCCTTCAGAAATCATTCTTTTATTTATAATCATGCATTTATTTGGAATACATCTTTTTCTAGACAGTTTAAAACAGTCACTTTTGATCAATTTATTGAGTCCTTGCTGAATTGAAGTATTCATTTCCAAAAATGAATTTGTCCCAAACTATTAAATGGCAGTGTGTGGGATAGAATTACATACATAAAATAATTCTGATATATTCACTCAACAGATATTTAGACCAATGCCAAATATCTTTATTTCTGTAACCAAACAATTGAAAATAAAAGAACAAAAAACTGTATGATTGGAGTATTATCAGACTTTGTTTTCACAGAGATCCACTGCTTCATTTTGAACTTTTGTTGCACATGTTTTTGTACCAAAAATTCAGGTAGACCTCAGGTTTTAGTGTTTTAGAATTTAATTTCCCTCTATTTAATCTATCATCATCTTCTGTTTTCTCTAGTGCTGTTAAATCAATTAATCGCATCCAAAATTAAAGTTTGTGTTTACATATGCGTGTACTGTATGTATATATAAATATACACACATACATATACATAATAACATCTTTGTTATTAATAATAAGAACATAGATGCAAGTAACAAAATAAAAGACAAATACAATAAAACAAAGACACAAATTAAATAATTAAATGGGACCCAATGAAATCCTTTTTTGAATTCCATTTTATTTTTTCCAAATTCCATTTTTTTCTGTTTTAATTTTTCTGGATTCTGCTTTTTCCATTTTATTTTTTCTCTAGACTCTTAGACTCTTATTGGGTTACATTAAAAATAAAAGCATGTCTAAAAAAAAAAAAAAATTACATTTTTAAGGCCCTATGAAATGTGTTTTATTATTTTTCTCAAAATCAGTTTTATTTTTATCTGTTTTACATGAATTTTCTTGATTCCATTTGAATAGTTTCATTACATTTTAATAATCAAAAGCATGTCTAATTATTTTAGAAAATTATTATATTATTATATTTTTTTTATTCAGAAACACTGTTGTTTATTTACAATTTTCTGGTAAATAAATTCTGTTAAGTAATTTTTATGGTAAGTGTTCCTTAAATATTGTTTTATTAAATTTTTTATTAGTAGTAATATTTTATTAGTAGTAATATTTTATTAAGTAATATTTCTGTCAAGTTAAACCAAACTTTTATTTTGATAGGTTGCTGTGAAGACCTTAATGTTTCTGTTTGTATAAGATAAGGCAATGGTTTTTCTCAAAAGTAATTTAAAAATGTTCATGTAGTGTCTCTTAGAGCAGTTCTAGAGATCATGTTTATGTATTCATGTACTCATATATTGAGGCGGCAGCGGCTGAAATAATTTCAGTAGGTGTGTAGTAAACGAAACCACATCATTCAGGGTTCATATTTCAATAGCGAAATTCCATAATATTCTGTGATATTCCAATAAATTCCGTTTTTATGACTGGATCTCGTGATTCCGTCCTCGTTTTTACACAGAAATTATGGCTCGTATCAAAATGTATTCTTAATGTATTCGTTACTAGTAAAATAAAAAAATGTAAAAAGTTTTTAAAAGAAAGGTATTGCGATACCTTTTTAGTACCAGTATATCATGCAACACTAATATGTGTGTATTTATATATCCATATAAATATACAAAGTACACATATATTACGCACATATGTATATATTATGTAAATACACCGTTTTTATTTTGGATGCGTTTTATCACAATTAATCGATTTGTTAGCATTAGTTGTCTCATTTGGCATCAGATACTCACTAGCTACCATCTGCCTGACAGTGCTGTGTATCAATAGATCGCAGCTTTCTGTTACTTTGATTTAACAGAGATAAAGACCTGTGTGGTTGTGTCTCACACACATATATTGGGTAGTTGTGGCATTTCAGACAAGCTCACGCATCTGCGTCCTGTTTTCTCTTAAGCTGTTCTGGCTAGGCGTGTATGGTGCTTGATTGTAGTGCAGGGAAATGGAAAATGTGATTAAACAAACCAGGCTTAAGTCCAGTGGGACAGAACATGTTTAATAATAACTTTTATTTCTGTGAAATACCTCAGCACAGAGGCGGCTGGCAATCAGTCACTTTTAAATAGGATGCAGTTGAAAGCATACAGCTTTCAGGTTTTTTAAGCCTTTTAGGCTTCTTAATGCAGGTCTTTTCCTGAAAACAGTACAGTACTCACTTAAGGAATGACAGTTAGTCCACTAGGTCTTGTCTGATTGGCTGGTGTTTGTGTGTTGCAGGTTTGTGATTGGCCGGGAGAAGCCGGGGGAACAGAGTGAGGTGGCCCAGCTGATCCAGCAGACACTGGAGCAGGAGAGATGGCAGAGAGAAATGATGGAGCAACGTTACAACCCCTACATGGAAGAGGACGAAGAGGTAAAGCTTCATTAGATACACAATGGAGCCTTTCCCTTATGAAAAAAAAGTTTATTCAAGTGTGCTATTAGTATACTTCTTTTAAACTAAAAATAGGAAAGTATACTTTCAGTCTACTTCTTATGTACTTCTCAGAAATGTGCTTTATATACTTATCAGAAATATACTTAAATTACATTTAAGTATACTTGATTTATACTTAGAAAAATCTAAATATGTTTGAGCTATACTTGTGCTCTGAGAATCTGTTTTCATTGTTATACATGAGAGATGCTTACACATCTTCTGTACAAAATCAAAAGTGAAGAAGAAACCAAAACAGATGCTTCCACACTGCAAAAAAATGCAAATACATATTTTCCATTTTACAAAACATTTTGAGTCTCAAATACAAAAAAAATGATATTTTCTTGAAACTAAAAACCCTTGTCAGACCAACAAAATTACGCAAATGTTGTCCCAACTAGTCAAACACAGTTGTCTGAGCAAAGAATTTCATATTGTTGAAATTTTAAGGCTTTGTAATTTCCCAGCATGCATTGCAGCACGAATAAATTATCCAGTTACTGTTATAGGATTATTGTTTTGCTGTTTGCTGACTTCATTTAAACTTTTTTGTTGTTGTTTTGTCATTATTGTTAGTTATTTGTTGTAATGTGATGTAAAGATCTCATATTTTTAATATTTGCTGATTGCCACCGTTCTTGAGGTTTGTGTATCTAGTTTTGAGGCCTAGATACTTTCAACCACTTTCATTCATTCCCTGCCTAAATTAATCTTGTAAAATGTTTTACAAACAAAGACAGCATTGTCTACATATTATAGTAAGTTATTATGTTTTGTATGTTCAGATATTCATATAACAAAATATATACATATTAATACCTAAATAGGAACATAGTAGTATACTTGAAGTATGATATAAAGTTCACACAAGAAAACTTATAAGTATACTTACAGTATAAAACTACTAAACTAGTAGTTTACTGAGACTATACTTCAAAGTGTACTAAAATGCATAAAAAGTATTTAATTAGCAAACTATCAGTATTCCTATTAGTTCACTTTTAGTATAGTTGCAGTATAAACTGAAAACATAGATGTAAACTAGTTGTGTACTCAAAGTTTACTACTGTTATACTTAAAGTATACTTAAAAGTATACTTTTATATACTAGAAAGTGGGCCAATTTAGTCCCAAGGAGTATTAAAGTAGTACACTGAAAAGTATACTACTAGTATGCTGATATTTGTATACTTACTACATAAAGTATACTTAAAAATATACTTGAACTTTACTTAAGTATACTTAAAATAAACTTGAAGTATACTTCTTTTTGGTAAGGGTTAGCAGACAATTTTTTAAATTAGTGACTAATGCAGATATATGCAGATTTAAATTAGTATATGCACTGCGTGTTTCAGAGTTAAGTGCAGCACTGTGTTCATTTACACATGAGCGGCTCATGCTCCGCTGGTGTTTGGTTTGCAGTAAATGCTGCTCCACACAAACTCATCTCTGCATCTGCTTTGAGTTTGGGTCACTGTAATGTGCATTTGGAAATGCAACACGCATAAATCATCTTCCCATATGTGACCCTGGACCACAAAACCAGTCATAAGTAGCATGGGTATATTTGTAGCAATAGCCAACAATACATTGTATGGGTCAAAATTTTCGATTTTTCTTTTACGCCAAAAATCATTAGGATATTAAATAAAGATCATGTTCCATGAAGATTTTGTACATTTCCTACCGTAAATGTATAAAAACGTAATTTTTGATTAGTAATATACATTGCTAAGAACTTTATTTGGACAACTTTAAAGGTGATTTTTTTGACCCTCAGATTCCAGATTTTCAAATAGTTGTATCTCAGCCAAATATTGTCCTATCCTAACAAACCATACATCAATGGAAAGCTCATTTATTCACGTTTCATGAAGTAAAAATTGCCTAGGGTCACATCATATGTACTTTTAATGAGACGCGATTTCCTGCAGTGTTCCATCAAAATAAAAGAAATTAAGACAGCCATAAATATTAGTATTGTAATTTTGCTGTTGTAATTTAAAAATAAAATGAAATTATAAATTAAATACTTAAATACTTCATTTTTTTTTATTTTACAGTGGAATTTCTTTTTTCTTTTTTTTCTTATTTTTAGTATTTTGCTTTTTTTTTTTTTTATAATTATTATTATTTTACAGCAGTATTGATATAAAATTACACAATTTTGGCCAAAATGTGTAGGAATACAAACAAGTAAAGCAAGCCTGTTTTTTAATCTCATTTTAAATTCCAATTTTTTTTAATCAGAAAAATTGGATTCAATTTTCTTCCCCAAATCATGTAACCGAAACCGTGCATTTTCAAATATGTTTCCCAAACACTCCACCACCTTTTTTAACCTATTAATGGCAAAGATTTCATTATATTACTGTAAATATTTTGCCAGGGACTGTGGGACTTTTCTCTGTCTGTTGACACAAGTTTTCCTTATGCACACCCAAGACAGACATTGTACACTGATCAAAGTGTCATTGTCAATGTCATTGATTCACTAGGTGTTTTTAGGTGACCAGGTGAGGCAACAGATTTCATGAGAACACCTGTATTTATCTTTGAGGCTTGGATATATTGGGGCTTAAATATGAATAAAAATGTGTCCCTGTCTGTGAAATCTATTTTTAGGTATTTGTAGGTTTTATAGATTTCCTAAGTTTCATTGGAAATCCTAGTCAGTGTGTGTGAGTGTGAGTGTGTTTGTGTGTCATACTTTTACGTAACATTTGCTGACGGCACAGAGAATATGAGAGCGGGTCAGCGGCTTTCTTACAGACACAATATTACTGTAGGGCTGTCGTCATCACAGCCTCATCAGCTGCTGTCTGTTTCTCCACTTTGGGATGAGTTGGATTTAAAAGACTCTGTTTTTGTCTTAAATTTCGAACAACCACATTTGATTTAGATTCATTCAGTACAACTTTATATTCACAACCAAATCATGTGGGTGGAAAGGACAAACATTCCATGTTAAGAAATAATACAAATATTGCACACAAACTGAACAGAAGAAGAGGTGAAGAGTCAAGTGACTAATTTCACTTAATGTTTTCTTCAGAGACTGTAATCATATACATTTCTCTGCAACGCCATGTTTTTCCATCTCTAAAATATTATTTTCACTTCAATAGTGAGAGATATATTTTGGGGGGGGGGGTTTATGATGCTTGACCTTGTTCTTGGCAGTGCATCAAAACACCTGAGGTTTTCACTGTTCTTATGAGATGTTTAAAATGCTCAAAGCTTATAAATCAAGTTCAATTAAAAGAAATGCGGGGGTTTTTGAACAATTTATTTCCATTAATCTAGCTGTACCCCTTAATGATGGGTTATTAAAGTGATTCTGGTTGCATGCAGTGGAAAACAGGATGTCAACGTTTCTTCATCAAAACACTCAGGAATTATGAAATCACAATAATTAGCCATTTTAAAACACTGCATTGCTTTAACACGTTCATGCTGTACATCCTGCGCATGTCTCATAACTGTCCTCCACACCTGCCCACATTGCCGTGGCGTGAGGGGAACTGATTAATAATTCAGATGCTGAAGATTCACAGTTCTCGCGATCGGTATTCTTGGAGATCTTGGGTGTGAAAGTAAGGGCGGAATTCCATGGCAGCACGTCTCGCGGCTAGATTTGCCAGCTCAGTGCCCTCTCAGCGCGTTCTCCTCCGCAACACTGAGCTCACGTCAGTCTGATGTTGTCTTAACGTTTGAGAGCTGCCGAAACAGACAGTTTGTCTGTTACTTCACCCACATGGCAGAGTTCAGACAGATGCATGCGTGCATGGGGAGACAGAATGACAAACTGGGCTCAATGAGACAGAAAAATACATTTGTAAAAACAGAAGCCCCTCTCCTCTTTTTTTTCAAACAGATATATATGAACATATATATAGTTGAAGTCAAAAGTTTACATACGCCTTGCAGAATCCGGAAGAACGTAGGAAAAACGATGCATTAAGAGCCGGGGTGAAAACTTTTGAACAGAATAAGGATTTTTGTATGTTTTTCTTATTTTGCCTAAATCATATTTTTTTCATTTAGTACTGCCCTTCGGAAGCTACAGAAGATACTTACATGTTTCCCAGAAGACAAAATAAGTTAAATTTACCCTGATCTTCAAATTCAGAGTTTACATCCCGGTTCTTAATGCACCGTGTTTCCTTCTGGAGCATCAGTGAGTGTTTGATCCTTCTGTAATAGTTGCATATGAGTCCCTCAGTTGTCCTCAGTGTGAAAAGATGGATATAAAAATCATACAGTCATTGTTGGAAAGGGTTCAAATACACAAAAATGCTTAAAAAACGCTTAATGCTTAAAAAAGAATTAGTGGGACCTGAAAGACTTTTCTGAAGAACAGCAGGCAGTTTAACTGTTCAGGACAAACAAGGGACTCATGAACAACTTTCACTAAACAAAAACCCACAGCTATGGACCATTCATGTAACAACACAGTATTAAGAGTCAAGTGTATGTAAACTTTTGAATCAGGTCATTTTTATAAATTCAACTACTGTCTTCTCTTGTGGACTAGATGTAAATGTCTTTTATGTGAAATATCTTTTTCAGGTCAGTACTAAATAAATAACATGAATTTTGTATAATCTGTTTTATTTTGGTAAAATAATGAACATTTTGCAGATTCTGCAAGGTGTATGTAAACTTTTGACCTCAACTGTATATATAGGAAATGAATACTTTTATTGAAGACAGTAAAGACATTTGTAATGTTATAAGATTTCTATTTCGAGTACATGTTGTCCTTTTGAACCTTATATTCAGCAAAAATAAATAAATGAATAAAATCCTGAAAAAATCTATGTAAGAAATGCTAATAGAGAATGTTTAATATAATAAACGGTCATCTGACTAAAGACTGGCGTAATGATGCTAAAAATTCAGCTTTTCGATCATCGGAATAAAATATGTTTTAAAATATATTAAAATATAAAGTTTTAAAATATAATAATATTTCACAATATTTCTGTTTTTTTTTTTTCATCACAAATGCAGCTTTGATGAGTGTAAGACACTTTTTTTTTAAAAAATGTGCTGACTTCAAAAGACCTTCGTTCATCTTCACAACACAAATTAATTATTTTTGATGAAATCTAAGAGCTTTCTGACCCTGCATAGACACCAACACAACTGAAAAGTATTCTTGTAGCTTCATAAAATTGCAGTTGAACCACTGATGTCACATGGACTATTTTAACAATGTCCTTACTACCTTTCTGGGCCTTGAACGTGTCAGTTGCATTGCTGTCTATCCAGGGTCAGAAAGCTCTCAGATTTCATTAAAAATATCTTCATTTGCGCTCTGAGTATGAACAAAGGTCTTACAGGTTTGTATCGACATGAGGGTGAGCAACTAATGACAGAATTTTCATTTTTGGCTGAACCATCCCTTTAAAATAAGAGACTGTAGTAATTTGATTTCCACTCTTTTCTTGTAAATAATAGTCATTGTATCACTCAATGCTGAATGGATACTAAACTACAAAATAGACTAGCAGAAGTCACTATTAACAAGAAACCGTTATTTGAGAGGAATCAAGATGTTCACCAAGCGATTCTGTCATGATATGTGTCATTAACTGTGGCTGTTTGCCTGATAAGAATTTACACTGTTCACTCATCCAGACAGGAAGTCATTATGCGGGAGTTTGCCTGCTCATGTCCCAACTTGCAGGGGAAGTCCATTGTTAAAAGGATGTTTGTGATGGTGGTGTATTTGCAGTGGCTCTTAGGGAGTGTTGGGTGTTCGACGGCCTTCGAAGGTCAGAGTGATTGCAATTTTAGGATGTGGAGAACATGTTGGATTTTTTTTTTCCCAGATGTGTCGGGACATTCCTAAGAGACTTTGTATGTTTGTTTATGGTCCAAGATATTCTCAGCAGCTCCAAATGTGGCACATCAATGAATCACGTGGTTGCAGTTTTTGCAGTTTGTGTATATTTGCCTTTACTTCATCTTCCTGCAGCTGCACAGTCAATTCAAAATGGTGGTTGGCCAGTCACAGGGTTTTACAGTGTCCTGGCATGTGTTTCCCCTTGATCCAGTTGGTTTCTGCCTAGCTTAACTCTGACATCTAGTGGTTAATGTTATTAACACACTGATCAGAAACCAATACAAAATCATTTAAGTTAAGAATTCTTATCAAATGTCTCATACAGCTTCAAAATTGATAAATTGATTCGGGTCAGATATACAAATCTCAATTGCACTGTAAAGCAGCACGTGTCTCAATATCCAACTCTTTTTTTTCTCAATTTCTTGTCCATGTTCAGACGGGTGAATATGCCACAGATGAAGAAGAAGCGATGAGCCCCATGTTTCCTAATGCCATCGAGGTGTTTGACCTGGCAGAGAATGAAGACATGCTCTCTCCTGTGGAGATGGACCCAGAGAAACTTGCACACAAGTTTAAGGAGGTCAGTGGGGCACTCAAGAAAAAAAGCTCAAGCTGACCACTCGTAAACCACTTGTTATGTTATTTTATTTTATTTTGTTATTTTATTTTATTTCACACTAAAGCTCCAAATGTCGGTCTATATCAGCAACTATTTTATTTTATTTGATTTGATTTGATTTGATTTGATTTGATTTCACACTAAAGGTCCAGTTTGGAAATGTTGGCATATATCAGCAGTTTTTTTGTTTTATTTTATTATTTTATTTCACACTAAAGCTCCAGTATGGAAATGTTGGTCTGTATCAGCAATTATTTTATTAAATTTATTTTATTTTATTTTATTTTATTTTATTTTATTTTATTTTATTTTATTTTATTTTATTTTATTTTATTTTATTTATTTATTTATTTTTATTTCACACTAAAGCCCTAGTATGGAAATGTTGGCATATATCAGCAATTATTATTTTCCTTCAGATTTATTTAATTTAATTTATTTTAATTTAATTTAATTTAATTTTATTTTACTCTTTTTTTTTTTTTCTTTTTTTTTTCACACTAAAGCTCCAATATGGAAATGTTGGTCTATATCAGCAATTATTTTATTTATTTATTTTTTAATTTAATTTTGTTTTATTTCACACTAAAGGTCCAGTTTGGAAATGTTGGCATATATCAGCAATTTTTTTTTTTTTTTTTATTTCACACTAAAGCTCCAGTATGGAAATGTTGGCATATATCAGCAATTATTATTTTTCTTCAAATTTATTTAATTTAATTTAATTTAATTTAATTTAATTTTATTTTACTCTTTTTTTTTTTGTTTGTTTTTTTTAATTATTATTTCACACTAAAGCTCCAATATGGAAATGTTGGCATATGTCAGCAATTATTATTTTTCCTAAATTTTATTTTAATTTATTATTTTTTACAATCAATAAGGGATGTACTCCCTGAAAAAATTGTAATTGTAAACAATACAAAGGTTATTGGAGTACATTTCACAAGAAAATACTATTCCAGTTTTTCTGCTTCAAAATTTCATGACTATTTAAATGTGTTAAATGCTGTTTCTTTCTATCTAGCAAGTTCTGAGTAAAAATTGTTTCTACGCGATTTTTACTATGCAGGTTTTAGAAATCTAATGGTCTATGTCTCTGGGGTTTTTTTGTTTTTTTTATTTGGTAATAAAATTATTCACCTTATATCTCGAATATCAGAATTTTGTTACAGTGTAGAATTGTAATTAAATTCACTCTCTTTCTCTATATATATGTATGTGTGTGTGTATATAATCTTTTTTTTTTTTAATTATGAATATAATAAATGAATTTGAATTTAAATTTATATGAATTTGAATTTAAAAATATAAGGCCAGAATTACTTTGAATATAACTGCTTCCAATATTTAAAAAATAAACTAAAACAAGTAAATACTTGCTTCTATCATTATAGACCCCCAAATAAATTCCAAAATAATTTAAATGTCATTTGAATTGGTTTGTAGCTGTATATCTGTATGAACTCAGTAATCAAGAAAGATGTACGTCTCTGTGTCTCCAGCTCCAGATCAAACATGCTGTGACCCAGGCTGAGATCCAGCAGCTCAAGAGGAAGGTATGACTGTCTGTCACCGGCACCACTTGTGCATGTCATTTTGTTTGCTTGCTTTTGATTTAAGCTTTCAGAATATAAACATTTATAAGAGATCTTTAAACAACCTTTATTTACCCTTGTGACGATCTCTCTGTCTCTCTCTAGCTGGCTCACGCTGAGCAGGATAAGCTGCGCTGGCGGATGGAGCGGGCTCAGTTGGAGCAGACGGTGAGAGAGAATAAGGAGCGGATGGAGAAGTTGGAGGGCTATTGGATGGAGGCTCAGAGCTTGTGCCAGGCGGTGGACGAGCACCTGAAAGAGACACAGGCGCAGTACCAGGCACTGGAGCGCAAGTACAGCAAAGCCAAACGCCTCATCAAAGAGTACCAGCAGAAGTGAGTGCAGGGGATTGTGACTTAATGACTTAAATCAGGATGACAAAACAAAATCAGCATGTTTCGTGGGGTTGGAGGAATTAGACAAAACTCCTTCGTGTGACCTAGCGAAAGGGTTTAAACCGTGTTGCGCATATGTGTGTGTCTTGATGCAGAGAGATTGAGTATTTGAAGAAGGAGACGGCCCAGCGCAGAGCACAAGAGGAGTCAGAGGCCAGCCACAAGGTGGAGACAGAAAATCTCCAGGAGAAGGTGCGGAAATCAGGATTTCCAGAAACAGTTTGTTCTTATTCGCTCACACACTGTGTGATTCACAAGGGTGAATGCAAATGACTAGCTTTTTTTACTTGGGAGGCGCATTTTAGAGCTGTGTGTCATGCATGACTTGCTCCAAAAGATGTGAGCACAACGGTCAGAAATGTTTTTGTCTAGTACATTTACAAAGCAACTGAAAAATAGCACAGTGTAATGGAAAAACGGTGTAAACCAACCCTAAGGGTTTACATTTACATTGTTGTTCAAAATTTGGGGTCAGTAAGTTTTTTTTTTTTTTTTTAAATTGCAAGTCTGTTTCTGCCACTGAATAGAATAAAAAAAAAACTTTTTTTCTCCAAATTCATGATACAAACTCACACTTCTGGCTTTTTTTTTTTACTCAGAATTGCGTGCTATGACCTCACAATTTTAAGAAAAAAAACTCGCAATCCTGACTTTATGACACAAAATTGCGAGTTATTAAGTGAGAATTGTGAGATATTAACTTGCAATTCTGAGAAAATATCAGTATTTTTTCCCCTCAGAATTGGACTTTATAATTCGCAATTGCAAGTTTATATCTCACAATTCTGAGAAAAAAGTCAGAATTGCGAGAAAAAAGTAAGAACAGTGGAAAAAAGTCAGAATTGCTCACAATTCTAAGAAAATGTCAGAATTGCAAGAAAAAAAGTAAGAATTGCAAGATATAAACTTTTTTTAAAAAAAGTCAGAATTGCGAATTTATATCTTACAATTCTTACTTTATTTCTCGCAATTCTGACATTGTAATTCGCAATTGCAAGTTAATATCTCACAGTTCTGAAAAAAAGTCCGAATTGCGAGACATAAACAAGCAATTATGAGAAAAAAGTCGGAATTGTGAGAAAAAAGTCCGAGTCGTGAGAAAAAAGTAAGAACTGTGATTTACAATTGTGGGTCTATATCTCACAATTCTGAGGAAAAAAGGCAGAACTGTAAAATAAAAAGTCGCAATACATTTTTATTTTTCTACTTTTTATTTAGTGGCAAAAAATAGAATTTAGCAATAATGCATTTTTGCAAATTATCATTTGTGTTTATTTATTCAGCAGACACCTTTATCCAAAGAAACTTAAAAATAAGGTCAATCATAATGTTACAGAAGATTTGTTAAGCAATCTTAAAAAAAAAAAAAAAAGTTTTTAAAAAAAAATATTAAGCTGTACAACTGTGTTTAACATTGAACAAGAATTGTTTCTTGAGCAGCAAATCAGCATATTAGAATGATTTCTGAAGGATCATGTCACACTGAAGACTGGAGTAATGATGCTAAAAAGTTGAAAACTTCTTTTGAAGTATAATAATATTTGACAATATTACTGTTTTACTGTATTTTTAATCAAATAAATGCAGCTTTGATGAATATAAGAGACATTTTCAAAAAGTTGTGAACAGTAATGTGTGCATTTAAAGATAAAAAATTAAGTGTTCATATTAAGTGAACTTCCATCTCTGTTTGCATCTCAGATTACTGATTTGGAGTCAAAGGTTGGCGCTCTGAAGAGCTTGGAGCCTTCGTAAACCTTCCGCTGTGGCAATGACGGAGAGAACGACAGAAACGCCTTGAACTCCGCCCACTCTACCCTCCGACCACATTTTCCCTCCATGACCTGAAGAGCCTGAAGAACTACAGGAAACATGCTGAGGGGATGTTACCGGGGACAAAGAGGGGACAAAACAAACACTGTACCAGACGCCTGAAGGACGTCTAGCCATCAGGAGGCCCTTTTTATAGTCATTTAGTCATGTTCTCCATTTCTTTTTAAGCGCCCTTACAAGTATTACGAGCCTCTCTGCTCTCGGCAGGAATGTAGAACCTCTTCGTTAATAAACGTTCACTCACATGCTTGCAGGAGAAGAGCGAAACGGTCGCCGGATAAAGACGGCACGGATGCCCACGCGCACCCTTGATAAGTGTAGGATCGGAGCGAGGGGCGGCCTGCATAGCGGTGACTGACAAGAGGACTGTTTGTATATATTCTGGCATATATTTAAATAGTAAAATCGCTTAAGCAATGTCCTGGGGGGAGGAGAAGGGGTAAGGGCTTTACTTATCACATCTAGGCAAATAATACAGTGAAAATGGTCCATTTGTGCATGGCAAAGGAGATGGAATGAAGTTTTTTTTGTTTTTTTTTAATGACAACGTTGGAAAACAGGGTGTGAAAAGTGTTATCTTGGCATTTAGAGTTAGCATTCAGGGGCTTGTCATGTTTGCTTGTCATGTTATAATGGAAGTGTAGAATGAATAGGGACTTAAGGGTGATGGTTTCTTCACTCCGTGCTTAAACTCCAGTGCTTGTGGTTAGTTGGTGCAGTGCTCATGTGCGCTGCGCAGTGTGCCTCGGTCAACCCTGCGATGATGTCTGACTCTGCGGCGTGACAGAGTAAGACTTCTGCATCAATCAGAAATATGGCCTTGTTTTATTGCTACCCAAAAGCTTTCACCAGCCCTCTCGTCGCTTAGTTTAAGCAGACTCGTCGTGTGTTTACTCCGATGTATTGGTCCCCGGGGACCACGGTAAGTGCACTCCGATTGCACTACGGAATCCTAAAGTTTTATGCCTCTGTTGGCTGTCATTCCTCCCCTGTCCTTCTGGACGTGGATTGATTCAGTATTATCATTCCACATACTATGATGTGGAATCTCCTTTTAGTTGGTTTGTGGTGTTGTAAGCCACATTTGTCTTTGTTATTTTGTCTTAAATGTGTTTTTGTTTTTTTATTGTACTCCTGGGAAAACTGGAATTTTGACAGAGCAATTGAAGGAATTTGAGACTTTAATTATATGTCACTTCTCTCAACTCAGTGGTTTCAAGTTAGAGATATTAAGTGTCATTCATAGGACACAAGCAGAATTAAGGTGTAAAATTTTAATAAAACCACTCTTGGGGGCATTCATACAGAACCAACAAAAAAAAGCATGTCTTGGCATCTCTAAAAAAGAAGGTTTTGTATGGAAGCCCGTTTCCACCACTGAGTAAAAAAAAAAAAAAAAGGTTATAGCGTCTTTTTATCTCGCAATTCTTGTTTTTTTTCTCAGAATTAGGACATGTAAACTCACAACTGCGAGTTGTGAAGTCAGAATTGTGTGATATAAACTCACAATTGCAAAAATAAATTCACACAAGTAAATTCTCATAAATACAGTAAACTCAATATAAACAGTAAAATGCAATATAAACTCAATTTTTACAGTTTTTCCACAGAATTGTGTGATAAACTCACAATTGCGAGAAATAAAATCAGAATTGCAAGGTAAAAACTCACAATTATGACTTTTTTTCTCAGAATTGAGTGATTTAAACTCGCAATTGTGGGAAATAAAAATAGCAAATTTTTATCTCACAATCCTGACTTTTTTCTTACATTTGAGTTTATCTCTCAATTCTGCCTTTTCTTCTCAGAACTGAGTGATATACAGTAAACTCACAATTGTGAGTTATAAAGTCAAAAATGCAATATAAACTCACAATGTCTACTTTTTTTCCTCGGGAATTGTGTGATAAACTCACAGTTGCGAGAAATAAAGTCAGAATTGCAAGATAAAAAAACGCAGTTCTGACTCTTTTCTTAGAATTGAGTGATTTAAACTAGTAATTGCGAGTTATAAGGTCAGAAATGCGAGATAGAAACTCACAATTCTTACTTTTTTCCTCAGAATTGCGTGATATAAACTCGCAATTGCGGCAAATAAAAATTGCAAATTTTTATCTCGCAATCCTGACTTTTTTTTCTCGCATGAGTTTATCTTGCATTTTTCTCTGCCTGTTTTTGCGATATTGACATTTTTTTCTCAGAATTGCGTGATATAAACTCACAATTGCGAGTTATAAAGTCAGAAATGCAATATAAACTCACAATTTTTACCTTTTTTTTCTTCAGAATTGTGTGATAAACTCACAATAGCATGAAATAAAGTCAGAATTGCAAGATAAAAATTATGACTTTTTCTCAGAATTGCGTGATATAAACCCGCAATTGCGGGAAATAATTTTTTTTATTTTGCAATCCTGACTTTTTTTTTTTCTTTTTTTTTTTTGCAATTTTGACTTTTGACTTTTTTTTCTCAGAATTGCATGACATAACCTCACAATTGCAAGAAGTAAAAATTGTGAATCACTCAAAAAAAAAAGTCATAATTGCAAGTTTGTATAACGCAATAACTCAATTTTCAGTTTATATCTGCCAGTTCTGACTTAACTTGCAATTGTAAGTTTATTTCTTACAATTCTGCCTGTTTTTATAATTCTTACTTTTTCTCAAAATTGCGTGATAAATTCAGTTGCGAGGAATAAAAATTGTGAGTTTTTATCTTGCAATTCTGACATTTTTCCTACAATTGTGAGTTATAAAGTACAAATATCTCCTAATCCTTTATAACTCAATTGTGAGTTTCTGACTTCATTTTTCAGAAGTACGAGTTTATATCTCACAATTCTGACTTTATAACTCGCAATTGTGAGTTTCTATCTCTCAGTTCTGAGAAAGAAAATCAGAATTTTCGAGAGAAAATTGCACACAAAAAGTCAGAACTGTGAGACAAAATGTTGCAGTTACCATTTTATTTTTTATTCAGTGGTGAAAACCGGATTCTATAGTTTTGAGACATGTTTTTTAAAGTTAAACTTATTTTTAATTTGAGCATTGTGTTTTGAAACACTGTTCCGTGCGCAAGGCTCTGCAAAAGCCACAAGCCACAAGATGCGAGCTCAAAGGTCAAACACGTCCATCTAGCATGTGTTTACATAGAAAAACAATGTAAAAGTAGTGCAGTGAAATGAAAGAAGGCAACCTGTGTGAACCACCCCCTAAGTCAATTCTTTATGTAAGTGTTGGTTCACATAGAATGCATTTTGCGTTGCATTCGATCGTGCTGCTTTTTCTTATTTTTCTTGTAAAACGCATGAGCTTCGTGTTTTTAAGACACGAAGTGTCAAGTGTCAACCCTACATTCTTTCATCTCCATTAGTTAAACTTGAATTTTTAAACTGAAGAACGCCTGATCTGTGGCACGCAGATTGTTTTCTTTAGTTCAGTCACATAGTTGTGTCCTATTTTTACTGTTGGGCCTCTCAACCATATTAATGAAAGAGAATCGAGTTGGTTTTTCACATGCCAAAAAACTCATATTCCCGGCGTGGTATCAAAAACCTTAAAGAGTATTGGATTTCTTCACATTTCCCTCCAGAAAGTATTTAAGCATTGTTCAGCTTTTTACAAACTGTTCTCATTTTATATGATTGTTCATTTACAGTTTTAGTATTTTTTTTATATAACAAGTCATTTTCCATTGATTAAAAACGTTGAGCAACAGGGTAACACTGAGAAAACAAACGATGATGCAGAGTTTTGTGAAATGATGGGTTGGAGCATCACATAATAGGAATCTTAAAATCTTTTCTGCTAACCTATTTTGAATGTCAATCATCCTAAACCGCAATTAGACGGAGTTTTATGTCTGACTTTCGTTGTCATAGTCACCTAAAATCATTTTTCAAGCAAGCGAGAACAAGCACTGACTGGAAACGATATTCTCGCTCTGTTAATTACGGGACTATTATCTCAGTTGCTCTGCTCTTAATTCGTTGACTCTTTAACCCCAGTGTTATCTAGCAACCAAGTGCAGAGCGGGTTTTGACTAATTGAAATGATTCCGCAATGATTAATGCAGCAGTAAATGTATATAATAGAGCCATTCTTGAGGGCTTTTTTCTTTCTTTTATTTGCACAATGTCAAGGAAACGTTGATTTTCCATTCGTAAGGAAGCCCACTGGGCTGATAAGGACCTTAGCAAATATATTCGAACAAACCCGTCATATTTGCTGTGTATATTTCTGTTTACTGTGAGCCTCTGTTTGCTGAAATGTAATATTGTAAAGTGCTGACTAGCACACGACGACCATGTGTGTGGATGTCCAGACGGTGGCACAGTTGAAACATGGAAACGTTCATTTGTTCTCCCCGTGCGTCACACTGTAGAAACGAGCAAACTGGGTTATGGAGGTAACGGACACTTTGAATCTTATAAACGCTTTTAAATTTCACATTTTAGCTTAGCTTAGCTTAGCTGCTGCCTTTAATGAAATGAATTTGCTTCCATGTACAGGAAAGAGCTCTGTGTTTTTCCTCCTCACTTGCTGGTGTAATAGTTGGTTCCTCTTTATTTTTGGTGTCCTACAGTGTATTTAAATCTAATAAAAAAAACAGCACACGTTTAAATACGTTACGTTTCAGTGTCGTTAAACAAGCAGCAACTTGCTTGAAACTATATTGGAATTTAAAAAGTGTGTACAAATGCCACATTTTGTAATTTGAAATGTAATTGCTATAATTATGACATTAGCACATTTGTCTGACACCGAACGTAAAGAAGGAACGCCGATTTTATAGTTGTTTTACGAACTCGACTCCATTTCCTCTGTACTGGTTTAGTTTTTTTTTTGTTTTGTTTTTTTACCCCTGCCATGTAAATTGCTTCCACATGAACCAGAGGAAGATGTTCTCCATTTGAAATAAACGTCATCATGTTCAATAATTGCATAAGTACTGTCATAATAAATGCAGAAATGTGCTGAGCAAAGGTTTGAAATTTTTTTCGAAAGTCAGTGCGGAAACATGTTTTGAGCAGGTGAGTTGCTATCAAGTTTTGTTTATATATTGCACTTAGAGATATTGATATATTGAAAAACGATTCATTCATATAAACAAAGTCATTATTCATTATTTTTTCTGACCATCGCAAAAATTATAATTTGACAACAGCACTGAAATAATGCAGAAAATATCGCTTCTGTGAAATCAGTATAGCGCTATACTGATTTCACAGAAGCGATATTTTCTGCATTGTTTGTTGTTTGGAATGTCATTTTTTCTGTTCCATTGTTGTTTTCGTTGTTTATTATTATTTGTTAAATGTAACAAATACGTATTAGGAAAAGGATGACCTTCGTTGTTATTGGAAAGGTGTTGGAATCGTGATTGAATCATTCGTTTGAATCGATTCTTTTCAAATAATGAACCGATTCGAATAGTTCGTTTGTGAATTCCACTAATCGGACTGAAGCAGATTCAAATGATGCAGTCAGATCAAATCACAGTTAAAAGTTGGAAATTTTCGTATGAGTTTTTTCAGATGTGAAAAAAAGGAAAATTTAACAGGTTGTATTTATTTTTTAACATGAATATTTCAGATGATAATTTCAGACTTAATGTCCTTGCACACAGAGTCTGAAATTTTCACGTTAAAAAATAATCACGTTGTGTCAATCACGTTTACACACTGCCTCAGAAACTTTCATCAGTCATTAAAAAACTGGATCGGGTTCCATTTTCTGTTTTTTTTTTTCCATCAGAAAAAAATGCATAAGAAAATTTTGGACTCAGCGTGCAAGAGCCCTTAAGATTTTTCGGACGTTAAAAAAAAATAAAAATACGACCTCAGGTTGTGTCAATCATCTTTATACACTGCCTTCAAAACATTCGTGCATCATTTTAAAAAAAGGGATTGGGTTAAATTTTCTGCGTTTGTCGAAAATTTCGGAATCACTGTGCAAGGACTCCCTTAGATTTTTCACACGTTTGAAATACAATAAGTTTTCAATCACGTTTACACACTGCATCCGAAACTTTCGTCCGTCATTTTAAAAAAATGATCGGGTTCAATTTTCTGTTTTTCACATACGAAAAAATGCATACGAAAATTTCAAACTAACTGTGCAAGGACCCTTAACATTTTTTGCACGTAAAAAAAATACATTGTTAATCATGTTCACAAACTGTATCTGAAACTTTCGTCAGTCATAAAAAAAATTGGATCAGGTTCAATTTTCTGACAAAATTTTCTTTTTCATATACGAAAATTTCTGACTCATTGGGACCCTTAAGATTTGTGCACGGTAAAAAAAATAGGATATTATGTCATGTTCATACACTGTATCCGAAAATTTCGGTTTCAATTTTCTGGGGTTTTTCGCATACGAAAATCTGGGAATCACTGTGTAGAGACTCTTAAAGGGGTCATCGGATGCAAAGTTCACTTTTACATGTTATTTCAACATTAATGTGTGTTGTCAGTGTATGTACAAATCTACCCTATGATGACAAAAATCCATACAGTGGTTTTGAATTAATCTGTAAAAATAATATTCCCTTTTTCAAATGAGCTATTATCAGATCAGATGCCTGTCGGTGTGCCGTCACACCCACAGAGGCCGCTCACACAATAGTTAATTGACATGAGCGTTTTACCTCAGATCAGCTGTAACAGTCCAACCTCTTTGTTTCGATGCCAGAGTAGGGATGTAAGTTAGACAAGAATATCTCAGATTGAGCGACTGAGGTGTTGTGTTGCTGGATGTAATAATGAACATAGTGGTCGTCATTTACTCCCGACATCTGAGCCGCTGAAGATGCAGTAGATTATGTTTGTTTGTGAAGGGAATGCGCCTCCCTATCTACATATATCCGTCTATGTTCGCGCAAATCATTCGTGATCCAGCTTCACTTACAGCAGAAGTGAGTATAAGGGTTTTTTTTTATGAATCTTTGCGATGGCCTTTCCTAATAATGTGCTAGTTAGCCAGTTTAGCGGCTAAACGTGACTAAATGCGCTAAAGTAAACAGGCTCGTCTCTCCACAGAGAGTAGAGAGGGGCGGCGCGAAAATTTCAGACTCACTGTGCAAGGACCCTTAAGAGTTGTGCACGTTAAAAAAAATAAGACATTATATCATGTTCATACACTGTATCCAAAAATTTCGTCTATCATAAATGAGAAAAAAACCCGATTCAGGATTCGGGTTTTTCGCATATGAAAATCTCGGAATCACTGTGCATAGACTCTTAAGATTTTTCGCACGTTAAAAAAATACGACATTACGTTGTGTCAATCACATTTCCACACTAAATCCGAAACTTGTTAAAAAAAATGGATCGGGTTCAGTTTTCTGCGTTTTTCGCATACAATAAAAGGCATATGAAAAAAGGCATACGAAAATTTCAGACTCGCTGTGCAAGGACCCTTAAGATTTTTCATATATATATATATATATATATGACCTCACGTTGTGTCAGTCATGTTGACATACTGCATCCAAAACTTTCATCTGTCATAAAAAAAAATAAAAACAAATTCAGACTCGATGTGCAAGGACCTTTAGACTAAATGACTGATGTCGTCTTGTTCATCCTAAAGAACAAAAAAAACGAGAGTAATATAAAGATCTCTGATTAATAACAGTGACCAATGATGTTTGAGAATCATAATTTTAAAATCTTTAGCTAGAAAGCTTTTTGGTTTCAATAAATATAAAAGTTCAACACCAGTCTTGCACCATGTACACATAACACAGGTCTCGAGTGCTCATCACAAGAGGCTTTATTTTAGATGCATCTTTGACTCATGTCAAGAAAAGGAGGCGGAGCAATGTCTCATGCCCCGCCCTCCGTGTCTTTCATAGGACATGTCTGAGTTTCAGATAATCGCACTGTAAACACGGACTTCTGTACAAAACCAAAAAACAACAAGAGAATACCCGCTTCAAAAAGATCAAATAAAAACAAATGAGAAACTTTGACCAAATAAAAACAGCAAAATCCAACTAAACCACCTACATGCTGTACAAATTCATCCATTGCAGACAGACAATGCAAAAAAAACTATGCAACCAAAACAGAGGATATGTACAAGTCATCTGTAATGGATAAGAAATGATATCAAACCGAAACAACAAAAACCAGCGAATATGCTATACAATTCTTTCATCGCAAACCACAGACTCTGTCCGGGTCGTCGCCTTTTAAACTGTACACGTACGTTTGTTTTTCTTAGATTTACAAAACAAATATTCTTCTTGAGAGTCCATCTCATAGCTCTTACATAAAATAGAGTCATATTCATATTTATTTTTGCTATTTACAGGACATATGTACAGCGCAGCCTTACAGGCCGTCCCTTGTATGACCTCAGGAGGAGATCCTGAGAGAGTCCAATCCAAGACAAGTCATCCCGTACAGAGCTTGGGATCATTCTGGAGAAAACTTGGGTGCAAATAAACACTTTTCCAGTTATTACGAGAAATAACCTCACAGCAGGCCCTTTAACATAACACGAGTGCTTGACCAAGTAAAGCAAGTAAAGGTGGTTCTGTTCAAAAAATACTTCATTTGGTCAATTTTTTTGGTCTGTTACTAATCTTTAATAAATTAACAGCAACGTTAAATTTGGCTTCTACACTGCAAAAAATAATTATGAGTATTTTGTCTTGTTTCTCTGTCTAAACATCCTTAAAATAAGCATATTTTGTATATTTAATACCTAAAATATACATGAAATATATTACATTTATTAAATGTCAAATATTATTATTTTATGCAATTTTGTTTCAAGAGAAAAAAAAAACAAAACAAGACAGAAATATTTCCATAAATCGATTTTTGCAGCAAATAAGTTCACTTTAACATCTAGTTGAAGTGAATTTCCTCTGTATCATTTACATGATATCCTGTACGTTGGAGCTGGTCTTGGATTCGGGACTCATTTTTGATGGCTGGGGATCCATATTGTTCAGAACACTAACATCTAATGACTGCAGCCAATTGCGCAGGCTCGCAGTAAGTGCCAACGTTGGCGGGGAGGAGGGAAGACCAAAGGTCAGAGTTCAAGAGGTCAGATTGTCTCATGTATTTTAGGGTCATGAATGGCCAAAATGCAGTCTGTGTTTCTGAAGGCCCGGATGACGAGTTGTACACGTTAAGCTTATTCCGGTTTGGTTCAGTTCAACTGATGGCAGTGCATTTAGGACAGGTTTCCCTTCAGTTGTGAACAGCGAAAAAAGAAAAAAAGGATGAAATGAATCCGGACCACTGCGCGTGGTCATAATTAACATTGACACAGAATCACTCAAAGCACAATTCACACCATTTTCATGAACAAATTTCCTCGTTCGATGATTCGGAGGCGGAGCCTGAGATGATTGACAGCCCAGCTGGGTTGATCTGCGACAATGGAGAATGAAGGGTCGGGTGTGTGGGATTATTGGTGGGAGCAAGAGGTTTTGTAGATATGGCTTGTAGGTACGCTTGGTCCCTTCACATGTCTTTTGGCTCCAGCTTGCTGGACATCTCAAAAAGCAGGTTCTGATTGTCGATGACCTGCAGCTGCCGAACGTACGCCTTCGTCTGGAGGTGAGAGGGGGACGGCTCGGCTTCCACTGCTGTGAGAAAGACAGAAAGAGAAAACGAAATCAATTTAGGGCATCTGAAGAGAGAAATACAAAGAAACACATACAAGTTATACACTCTGAAATTTTATTTTTAAAACACACTTCGGAATGATCAGGATTTTTTAATGTTTTTGAAAGAGGTCTCTTATGCTCAACAAAGCTGGCATTTATTTGATTAAAAATACAGTAAAAACAGTAATGTTGTGAAATATTATTGCAATTTAAAATAACTGTTTTCTATAGTAATGTATTTTAAAATGTAATTTATTACTATGACACAAAGGTGATTTTTCAGCATCATTACTCCAGTCTTCAGTGTCACATGATCCTTCAGAAATCATTCTAATATGCGGATTTGCTGTTCAATTATTATCAATAGTTACTGTTTCTTAATAATGATTCTTATTATTATCAATGTTGAAAATGCTTTTTGCTGTTTAATATTTTGTGAAAAGTATGATGCTTTTTTTTTTTCTTCAATGAAAAGAAAAAAATTAAATATTAAAATGAAAGAAAATTTAAAAAAAATATAAATATTTTTTAGTATTACCTTTAATGTTACTTTGTCCTTGTGGAATAAAAGTATATATATATATATATATATATATTAAAATTAAATATTAAAATGAAAGAAAATTAAAAAAATATAAATATTTTTTAGTATTACCTTTAATGTTACTTTGTCCTTGTGGAATAAAAGTATTATATATATATATATATATATATATATATAATTATTAATATTATTTTGATATTACTGTTTCACAATATTACAGTTTTTGCTGTATTTTTGGCCAATAAATGCAGCCTTGATGAGCATAAAAACATGAAATAAATAGTTTTAAATAATTTATTTGCAACAATACTTTCATTTACAGTAGCAGTTTGGAATAATAAAAAAGTGCAAAAGGTAACAGCAAACATTGCAGTCAATCTAGATTTTAAACGGCATTTAAACAAGTCCCAAATTTTGATTGCAAATTTGGTTACAAATGTAGCGAACCTCAAAAAACCCTTACGAAAATTTACCATGGTTTTATTTTAGTAAAAGTGTAGTAACCATTTTTTTGGGCGCACTGACCATAGTTTTACTACAAATACCATGGTTAAACTATGGTTAGTGTAACAAGACCAAGGTTACTTTGTGGTTACATTGGTTAAACTATAGTAACCATGGTTTTTGGAAAAAACCTAACAAACAACTTCAACCTGCTCTTCTGCAAAACATATGTGCTCAGCTAAAGAAATTAAGTCATATATGTTGAAAACAATGGGTGGGTGCGGCCATCAGCTTCACGCGGTCTCATCCGCGTCAAGCTATTTTTAGCTGTACTGCAATTTGGTGTGGCTTACTATGTTATTTTAATGATTTATCCTAATTATGAACACACTGGTTTGTAGTGCAAACAGTTTCACCATTTACTGCACCTTGTTATTATTCTCGTTATTTCCCTATAGCGGCTAATGAACTGGAAGTCTCGCCCTTAGGCTTACTTCAGTGTTTAAGGATAAGGTGATTAAGTATTACATTCACAGCATCCTCCAACTACTGCAACTACTGTGAACTTCAGATGAGTATGTGTATTGATGTATTCATTGAGGTGATACTGTTGTTGACCACATGGTGGTGTGGTAGAGCCAGAATACATGTGCTCACAAGCACTCATGTCCAGCTGATCTGACTTTACACACACACAGCATCCGTTGCTAAGCCACACTTTTCAAAAAGAAAGTGAGTAGAAAAGACTGCAAGGAGAGAGAGCGATGGGGGGAGCAAGAGGAAGTAAAACAGCTCTTTCAGTAGCTATGAATAGCTGCACATTGTCCTCTCTGATCTCAAGGAAAGAAAAACTGTCACTCCGCCTCTGCATCAGATTCGGCTGTCAGTCAAGTTATAGCGAGACAGATGCTGCTGCGGGTTCACACACAACCAAGACCAACTGTTCATAAAGCCTACTTCAAACATATACTGCTAAAATTATTTTCTTCATTAGAATTATTGTCTCCAGTAGAAAACATCATTAAAACAAATCTAATTCCATGGTATGTTTTTATATTTTGAATAAATGCTGCCGTTTAAGAGTTTGGAATCAGTAAGATTTATGTTTTTAAAAAAGACTAATCTGATCATCAAGGCTGCATTTATGTGATTAAAAACACAGAAAAAACTGTTATATTGTGAAATATTATTGCAATTTAAAATAACTGTTTTCTATTTTAATATACTTTAAAATGTAACTTATTCCTGTGATGCAAAGCTGAATTTTCTGCATCGTTTCTCCAGTCTTCAGTGTCACATGATCCTTCAGAAATCATTCTGATCATCGTGCTGATTTGTTATCAATGTTGAAAACAATTGTGCTGCTTAATATTTATTTATTTATTGGAAACTGTGATACTTTTTCAGGATTATTTGATGAATAAAATGTTAAAAAGAACAGCATTTATTTAAAATTGAAATCTATTCTTACAATATACATTACCGTTCAAAGTTTGCGGTCAGTCATTTTTTTTTCTTTCCTTCTTTGAAAGAAATAAATACTTTTATTTAGCAAGGATGTGTTAAATTGATAAAAAGTGACAGTAAAGACTTACACCATTAGAAAACATTTATATTTTTATAGAAATGCTTTTTATTTATTTATTTATTCACCAAAGAATCCTGAAAAAAGTATCACAGGTTTAAAAAAAATATTAAGCAGCACAGCTGTTTTCAACATTGATAATAAATCAGCATATCAGAATGATTTCTGAAGGATCACGTAACACTGAAGACTGAAGTAATGATGCTGAAAATTCAGCTTTGCATCAAAGAAATAAATTATTTTTTGAAGTAGATTAAGATAGAAAACTTATTTTAAATTACAATAATATTTTATAGCATTACTTTTATTCTGTATTTTTGATCAAATAAATGCAACTTTGATTAGCATAAGAGAATTTAAAACACATTAAACATCTCACTGATCCCATTTATTTATTTATTTAATTTTTTTTCTGTTCATCAAAAAATCCAGAAAAAATGTTTGACGTTTCCACAAAAATATAAAGCAGTGCAACTTTTATTATGAACACTGATGATAATAATAAATATTTCTTGAGCAGCAAATTAACATATCAGAATGATTTCTGAAGGATCATGTGACACTTGAAGACTGGAGTAATGATGCTGAAAATTCAGCTTTGCATCACAGGAATAAATTACATTAAAATATTCAGATAGAAAGCAGATATTTTGTTTTAAATTGTAAAAACATTTCATGATATTACTGTAGTAATAAAGCAGTCTTGTTTAAAAATCAAACTTTTGAACTGTAGTGTACATTCATCATGTGTTGAGGATGTTTAACACAAAACCAGACAAAGATATTGAATAGCAATGATTTTTGATGATTTTTGTAACACCCAGGCAAACTCTCATGTATGATTTATGCAACTTATCAAATATTTCCTAAAATAGCTTAGGATAAAAAAAAAAACATTATGCCAATTTTAAACAGAATTTCTAATTGAAATATGACTATTTGCATGAGCGTCTCATTAATGTCTAGAAGCAACACTTGAGATTGAATTCATTTCCTGTGATTTTTCTTTTCTACAAAAAAGAGAGATCACAGTGCTGATGTGAGATCATCTGCAGCCTCCCCCCTTTGACGCTTTGACAGCAGGAGAGCATTAGACACAATTACAGAGTCATTAAGTCTCACATCCGAGCAGCTCCCCCAAAGTTCAGACCCGCTGTAAGGGAAACAGAGGCAGGAGGAGCTGTGCATGGTCTTACAAATGTCAGTGGCTGCAATATGTCTATTGAAATTGACGCCCTCTGGCCTCAACGCGTCACCAAATGAGTCTCAGCCACCATATAGAAATGTCACTGCAAATGGTCTCCGTTACGTGGGCGACACATGGCATGTCACGCTACACCGGCGTAAATCGACTGACAAACATTCAACGTAAATATTATCTCACAACGGAGCGTTTTGAACCGTAAAGACGACGGACGGCGGTTTTTGGGTGCATTTGAATTAAATTCTTTGCAGCGCACAGAGAAAAATAGCTGGTTCTAAAAAAAGCGCCACTTCTACACACCAGACTGAAAAAGTGCCGTGCGCTTGGCTGGGCATCAATCCCTCTAATGGAAATGGATGAGGGCAATCCACTCAGGTAGATGGAGGAAGAATGAGCCCTGATAATTACAGCCCTCATTCAATGCCAGAGACAGGAAAATAAGTGGCCTGACGCACGAGACCTGCTGCTCGACTTCAACACGCTGACAAACTGGAGACAATGCACCGCGGCTACAGAAGAGAACAAAGCGCTGATAAAATAATCATACTAAAATAATAGGCTAAAAGGGGTTATTTTCTTAATGATTCATAATAAAAACCAAGGCTGACTCAGTTATTGTGCTATGGTGGAACATTAACAAAGTCGCTTCGAGGGCCACGTTGGAAACACCTCCTTTGGTCATAAATGTAAATGGTAAAATAATACCTACAATAATATGGTAGGTAATAAATAAATTCATTTAAAGGTTTGAAGTCTGTAAGACTTTTTTAATTTAATCAAATATACAGTAAAAGCAGTTATATTATGAAATAATTTTTAAAAAAATTCTATTTGAATTCATTTTAAAATGCAATATATCACTGTGATGACAAAACTGAACTTCCCGTTTTCAGTGTCAAATGATCCTTCAAAAATCACACTAATACAAAGATTTGCTGATTTTTAGCAATGTGAAGATTTACTGTCATTTTTTATCAGTTCAATACATCCTGTATTATTTTTTTTTTTCAATAAATACATACATAAATACCTTACTGTGCCCAAACTACTAGCTCCTATATACATGAATGGGAACCAAAATCCTCACCTCAAATCTATATTTTTAGGCCAGTATGTTTAATGTGCATTCTAGATAAGCTGTAATATTTGAGTTTTCTAATTAGATTTTTTGCTTTCTCCGGTCATAGCCCCAGTTTGTCTATTGTGGAAGCCTATTTCCACCACTGCATTAAAAATTAAAAAGGTAATTGTGACTTTTTATCTCACAATTCTGACTTTTTTCTCAGTATTGCTTGATATAAACTCGCAGTTCAGACATTTTTTTTCTGAATTGTGAGATAAACTCGCAGTTGTGAGAAATAAAGTATAACTCGCAACTGTGAAAAAAATCTGAATTGCAAGATATAAAACCGCAACTGCGAGAAAAAAGTCAGAATTGAATGATATATCTATATGCACAATTTTTATATATCTCGCAATTCTGACTTTCTAACTTGCAATTCTGACTTTATATCTCACAATTCTGACTTCATAACTCGCAATTGAAAAAAAGTCAAAATTGCAAGATATAAATTCGCAATTGTGAGAAAGTCAGAATTGCGTGAAACATCTATATGCATGAGTTACAGCTTGCAATTCTGACTTTATAACTTGCAGTTGTGAGAAAAAGTATAAACTCACAATTGCATGAAAAAGGTTGGAATTGTGAGATATCAAATCGTGAATGCGATAAAAAGTCAGAATTGCGAGATATAAAATTGTAAGCAAAAAGTGCAGAATTGCAAGATATAAAATCTCAATTACATGAAAAAGGTTTGAATCGTGAGATATAAAATCGCAAATGCGAGAAAAAGTCAGAATTGTGTGATATACTGTATATCTATGTGCATGATTTATATCTCGCAATTCTGACTTTACAACTCGCAACTGCAAGAAAAAAGTCAGAATTGTGAGATAAAAAAATCGTAATTATGAAAAAAACAGTCAGAATCGCAAATGCGAGAAAGTCAGGATTGTGTAATAAAAATCGCAATTGCGAAAAAAGTCAGAATTGCGTGATATAAAATCGCAAATGCAAGAAAAAGTCAGGACTGTGTGATATATAATCAATTGCACAAAAAAAGTCAGAATTGCGAGATATAAAATCGCAAATGCAGAGAAAAGTCAGGATTGTGTGATAAAATCAACTGCAAAAAAAAAGTCAGAATCGTGAGATATAAAATCACAATTGCGAAAAAAGTCAGAATTGCGTGATATACTGTAGATCTATATGCATGATTTATATCTCGCAATTCTGACTTTGGAGCTCGTGATTCTGACTTTATAACTTGCAACTGCAAAAAAAAGGTCAGAATTGTAAGATATGAAACCACAATTACGAGAAAAAATTAAGAATTGTGTGATATAAAATTGCAATTGCAAGAAAATATCAGAATTCTGTGATATATATTTCGCGATTCTGTCATTATAACTCACAATTCCGAGTTTACATCACAAAATTTTGACTTTTTTCTTGTAACTGCAATTTTTTATTTCACAATTCTGAATTTCAAGTTTATGTCGAGCAATTCTTCTATACGTGGTGAAACAGGCTTCCATGGTCTAGTCTTAAGTGCTTAATGGATGGCTGTCATGATTATTTTTAAAAACTATTCACTACTGTTACAAAAATTCAACCACTAATGAAAACATTTCATAGAAAAGTGCCAATCCAAAAATCGTATTCCAATCTCTTTTTAAATAATAAATCATCTTTAACGCATTCACCACCACCATGTCAATTTATTTTGCGTTTACCACTTGATGATCATAGAAGTGGTGGTTTCATATTATCATAATAATGATAACATGATGCATGACAACGTCAAAACAAACAGTCTCATGGAAAGGAAGGAAATAATAATCTTGTGCAGGGTGTGATGGTGCAGGGCCTCTTTTAAGTCACGCCAGATGATGCGCAAGACGAATCGAAAGCTGTGTGGGTGCGTGCAGAGTCACGACTTTTCAACCTCACAGAACCTCACGGTTGCCATGGAAGCTGTGTTTTGTTTTCTGAGATCTGAATCTACAGTAGGGAGTCAACATTCCAAGGCCGTAAAACCCCCGAAAATAATTACAAAAAAGACACTGACATTCAACTCATCTAAGCTTCTGAGCAACAGAGTGCACTTTTTCAGCTGCGTTGGTTCAGGAAGTATTTTTTCAAATCAGTTTTTCTAAAGAGACTTCGCTAAAGCATTATGAGCAGCTACGAGGTGAATTCAAACTTTTATTAAAAGAAAAACTGTTCGAAAATTGGTCAAAAAGACCAAGGTATAAGACTGTACTTTAGTGAGGGAAAGAACTACAATCCCATGAAGCACTGTGTGACATAATCGAATTAACAACTTCTCATTGAAATGTGTTCATTTTATCTAGAAACAATCATTTACTTTTTGTATTTTGAGTACATAGGTTAGAAAGTCAGTTATGTAATTTGTGCTCTTCTGGCATGATTTGCTACCCGCAACTCTGTGATTCGTGGAATTTTGTGCACAGCATCATGGGTAATGTAGTTTTCACTATGTATCCTGTTGTTAAACATGATTATTTTAAAAATAACTTTAAGTAATAAGAGCAAATGTCTTTATCAAACCATCATACCATCAGTAAACAACCTCGGAGCTCACAACAGGTCAGTCTTTAAAGGTTTATAAGTTATTTCCCAAACAGCCGACCGTTGCACTCTTTAATAAATGTTATTACTCATTACACACATGCAAATACATGCACAACTGCAAATCAAAGTGATTGTCTATGAGCATAAATGTTTTGAAGCGCTGCCCAGCTGTTGCATGTGTTTGTGTATACACACGCTGTGGGCGTGTGTGTGTGTGTGTGTGTGTTATGAAGCAGTGCCCTGTGGCTCATGGCCCCGAGGGCTGTGCTGTCCCAAACAGATGGGCTGTGGCAGGGTGGAGCAGCAGTCTCCTAGAACTAATCCACTCAGACAGGTGTGTGTGTGTGTGCGTGTGTGTGTGTGTGTAAGTGTTCATGTAGGTATGTTGTTATGTTGGCGGGTGGAGACATGCTCTACTTTTGCACTAATCCTATTTGACAGGCCGATGTCTGTCTGTCTGTGTGTGTGTGTGTGTGTGTGTGTGTGTACAAGAATACACATACCTAGCTGAGTGCTCCTATACCGCCTGATGCTTCGCACCATCTCAGCCACTTTGTGCTAGGAAGAAAAAAAGAGACACTAATTAGCTGTACAGGATATCCTGTATTGATCAAAGCCTCACATAGTTCATTTGATACTTCTAATGATTATTTTAGTCATTTTGAGAGAAAAAGAAAGCAGAATGAAAACAATTCTTATTGCATTCATTATACCCTATTCAATCTGTTGTGAAATTTAAAGACAATATCAGATGTTTTGAAATAAGTCTAAAGCTGCATTTATTTAATCAGAAATACAGTGAAAACAGTGATGTTGTGTTTTTTAGGTTTAAACATAGCTGTTTGAACATATGTTAAAATGAAATTTATTCTTGTGATGCGAAGCTGAATTTTTAGCATCATTACATCGATTCAGAATATTATGTATTTAATATTACATCGTCCTAATATTATGATTTTGCTCCTCAATAAATATTTCTTAGTATTATCAATGTTGAAAACATTGCTGCTTAACTAAACTAAATCTAACATTATAAATATCTTTACTGTCACTTTTGATTGATTTCTTTTAAAAAAATCGTACCAGCCCCAAACATTTGAATAGTAGTGGACATACTGTATATAATATGTATTTACAGATACTATTAAACAAATGCCCAATTGATTGTTTATTTTCATTCACAGCTGACAGAAATTAAGGTGCATGCTCATTGTCAAAACAATAAAAAAGTATAGGATATATATGAATGTTTTATTAAGTTGTTCTGACTGCAATGTGGAATCATTGATGAAAACAAGATGAAAATAGTTTGGTTACAATATAGCTAAAAAAAGAACCAAATACTCATATTAATTTTTAAACCTATTCTTAAATTATGGAATCCGTTTCTGCCACTGAATTTAAAAAAAATCTTATTGCAACTTTTTATCTCACAATTCCGACCTTGTTTTAGAATTTTCAGAATTATGTGTTACAAACTTGAATTTTCTCAGAATTGTGAGATATAAATTTGCAATTACGAGTTATAAAGTCAAAATTGTTAAATATAAACTCACAATTTTGCCTTTTTTTCTCGCAATTCTGACTTTTTTCCTCAGAATTTTGAGGGGGGGAAAAAAGACTGATATTTTCTCAGAATTCAGAGTTTATATCTTACAATTCTCACTTAAAAACTCACAAGTGCATGTTATAAAGTCAGAATTGTAAGATGTAAATTCGCAATTCTGAGAAAAAGTCACAAGTGTGATTTTATTTCTCAGAACTGCGACTTCATTTCTGAGAATTGCGAGTTTGTGTCTCACAATTCTGACTTTATAACTCAAAATTGCAAGTTTATATCACAATTCTAAGGTTACGGCTAGTCTATAGAAATTATAATTAGCTTTAAGCTTTAAGTCTATGGTATGTCCTCATTTGGGTAACTATACAAATATGTGTGTGCATTAATGTAAGCACATCATTACTTCCATTATTGATGCCAACTCACCATCTTTTCAAAATTAACCAGCTCCCCATGGAAAGTCTTACAGCTCTCATGGAGGAAGGTCAGATCTGCAAAGAGAGAAATAAGAGAGAGAGAGAGAGAGAGAGAGAGAGAGTGAATGCATAATAAAGGGAACAGTTATGTAATGACATGTCATCATGCCATCACTCGTTCAGCCAGGCGTCTTCTTCCTGGCTGAGCTGAACCGAAGCTTGACGTTCACACGCAACAAAAGAGAAAGAGAGAGAGAGCGAGTGAGAAGGAGAAGTGAACAGTCATCATGTCATGATGGGTGATCTGTCTGTACCCGGGCCAGCTCTGGTGAAAAAAGAGAGAGAGGCAGGTAACATGAGAGGAAAGGAGAATGTTAGAGACACTACATGCTGTCAGGATGAGTCTACTGAATACAGATGACTGAGTAAAGAGAGAGAGGCCGTGTGCCAATGTATCGGCCCATAAAAGTAATTATCTGCAGGCTTACAGTTTCACGCAACTGTTTGAGCCCTGCAGTTCAGCGTGAGCTCACTGTCTGTGATTAATGAATTGTGCAGCCCTACTATATAAAGTTTTGTTGATAACTAATAACTGAACTAGTTTGAATTTAAGGAGGTGTATAGAACATTGTTGTTATTGATAACTAAAACCAAAACTCTGGAAAAAAAAGTTTTTGGTAATTGTAATAAAATGAAATTACTAAAATAAAATAAAACTATTATAAAAAAAAATTTAATTAAATTAAAAATATTACATTGAAAAACCTAAGTTCTTACAAACTGGATAGTTGCTTTGGCAAAAATGACCGAAAAAAAAAGAGACCAAAAAATAAAAAATAAAATAAAAAAATATTAACAATAAAACAAATAAAAATTTCGAGAATATATATAAAAAAAAAAAAAAAATATTAGACTGAAAAACTTAAGTTCTTAAGAACTGTAAAAAAAAATAAAACAAACAAACAAACAAGCAATTAATTAATTAATATTACATGGAAAAACTTAGTTGCAAAAACAAAACAAAACAAAACAAAAAACAAGTAAAATATTTTAAATAAAATAATAAATAAAAATTTCAAAAATAAAATAAAAACATTAAATGGAAAAAACTTAAGTTCTTAAAAACTGGACAGTTGCTTTGGCAAAACTTACCAAAAAACAACCAAAAAAAATTAAATATTTAAAATAAAAATAAAAATAAATTAAATTTAAAAAAATTAAAAAATAAATTAAAATTTCAAACATTTCAAAAGTAAAATAAAATAAAAAATATCAGATGGAAAAACTTAAGTTCTTAAGAACTGGATAGTTGCTGTGGCAAAAATGACCAAAAAATTACCAAAACAAAAAAAATACAAATGAAAAAATGTAAAATAATAAAATAAATAAACATTTACAATTTTAAATAAAAACATTTACAGAAATATAAAAATAAAAAACTAATAAAAATGACAAAAGCACATAACTAAACAATCTAAAATTAAAAACTGAAAATATAAGAATAAAAACTAATTCAAAATTTGAATAAATAGTATATAAATAATACATAAACTACACTGGTATAGAAAGTACTATTCACAACTGTGGTACTCCATTGGTTTATATTTGCCTGTCAAAAACAAATTAGTTAGCATATTACTTCTTAACATTATATTGAAAACTGGGTTGATAAACCATTATTTATTTATTTATTTATTATTTTAGTTGTTTTTATTATCATTATTATTATTATTACTATTATTACTATTTCAAATTTAAAAAGTACAATGCCTTTTCATAGTCATGGCAATAAAGTTACCTAAAATTTGAGAAAGAGAAAAAGAGAAGGAGGGGTGCATCATGCTTCACCTCCTGACCTGCAACCCTGAGGCTTGAGGCGTTTTTAACAGAAAAACCATTAAAAATGCAACACGTGTCACATTTCACCTTGCCATCACAAACAAACATCCCAAACGACCTCTCTGGCTTCTTTTGAAGGTGACCATTTTAGCTCTTACACCCTGAAATGTCCACTCAGAGAAAATTCTGAAACATATTTAACGTATGAATCTACATTTACGATGAAGAATAAACGCAGCTCTACTGTCCTCGTGCATGCAGCATAATCAGCATAATCGAATTCACTAGATGACACGGCAAGTACGTTTCTATCACACACATGCACACATACTGGATTGTGGATTCGCACTGAAAGTATGTTGGTTGACATTTCTGGACACAAATAACACTGTCTGTCATCTACTAACATCATTCTGACATCTTTATCCCAGCAGACTCAAGACAATTTACACTTTTAGGACAACAGCTCCTGCAGACACATTGTTCAAATCCGTTAAACACCAGGGATTCCCAACTGTCAGACTACAGATGAAGCTGTGCTACGAGAAGTGACAGATCAGCATCTACAAAGCAAAGGTGCTCCAAGATTATACAAGACATTCCCAAATGTCCCAAACATTGCATTGTGGACAACAATCCCTAAGCAATAAACTGGTTGTATATTGTAAATCTAGCAAAAACTGCCAGTAATCCTATCACAAATGTATTGAGAAAATAAAACATTCTGAAAAAATGTTCCTATACAGTATGTATACTGTATACTAAATTAATTTCAGAATGGATTCTAGTATAAAAGCATGCCAACTCAATCTTACAGCAATAATAATCAAAACATAAATGCACAGGGAACAGTGTACTATCCTGCTACAGCCTGTTTACCTTAGTGAAGTCTCATTCAAACAACTCTTTTGAACCAATTCTTTTCATTGATTCATTTGAATTGATTCAAAAAATGATTCTAATTAAGAGAGAACTTTGTTTGGGAGTTTAATACAACATACACTACCGTTTGGTAGGATTGTTTTTTGTTTTTGAAAGTAGTCTTATAATATATTTTTAAATGTAATTTATTCCTGTGATGGCAAAGTTACATTTTCAGCATCGTTACGCCAGTCTTCAGTGTCACATGATCCCTCAGAAATCATGGTAATATGCTGATTTGCTCCTCAAGAAACATTTTCTTGAGCTTGTTTTTCCTAAATCATAAATTCTTTCGTACGCGTCTGTGCGTCTCGTGCCGGAGTCATGTAATGTGTGTGTCAGACTGAAACGCAGAGCAATGCTCAGCAAAGACTTTGATGCTCAACTGATCCTGACAGGCTTGAGTCATGAGCACCTACAGGGAAGGAGACAGAGAGTGAAAAGACATGGAGAGACTACAGACATGAGAGAGGACAGACGGGACAGGAATATAGCAGCTGTGGGTATGAATGTGTCTAGAAGATAAGCGAATAGGTAAAGGTGTGTATGTGCGTGTACATGACCGGTTTTAAAGGGGGAAGGGGGGAAGAAAACAAATTTGAGAAGCACTCATACACTACCATTCAAAAATTTGAGGCTTTTTGTATTTAGAAAAGATACACACTGATCAAAATGTACAATAAAGGCTTTTAAACTGCAAAAATACTCTCTAAGAATCTGAAAAATGTATCATAAATGTATTTATATATCAAAAATATTGAGCAGCACAACTGTTTATGAAATGTATAATAGTAAGAAATGTTTTTAAGCAGCAAATCAGCATATATGAATGATTTCTGAAGGATCATGTGACACTGAAGACTGGAGTAATGATGATTTGCATCACAGGAATAAATTACATTTAAAATATATTCAAATAGAAAACACTCATTTCAAATTGTAATAATATTTCAAAACATGTTTTTATTTATCAAGTAAATGCAGGCTTGGTGAGCATAAGAGACTTCTTAAATATCTTCGATTTGAATGGTAGTGTACATACTTGCACTTTGCAACAATGTGAGAGAAAGAAGTGTAAAATTTGCCTTGTTAGTCAGTACAAGATCTTCATGCAAGATTTAGTGTTTTTCAGACAACAATTTGTGCATATAATGAAACTTTTTAATGAATTGCAGCAACAAACTGTGGGTCAGGTTTTGCTTTCATTGTGGGGACCAAATATCCCCTCAAGCATAACGTCTACAAGTAAACCCAAAAAGAGATAAAACAATGTCTTGAAATCATGCTAAAGTTCTGGGGTTAAAGGAGAAGTTCACTTCCAGAACAGAAATTTACAGATAATGTACTCTCCCTGTTGTCATCCAAGATGTTCATGTCTTTTTTTTTTCAGTCGTAAAGAAATTATGTTTTTTGAGGAAAACGTTTCAGGATTTCTCCCCATATAGTCGACTGATATGGTGCCCATGAGTTTGAACGTCCAAAATGTAGTTTAAATGCAGCTTCAAAGGGTCTCATCTAGTGAAACGATAGTCATTTTCTAAAAAAAAAAACCTATCCCTTCAATCCTTATATGCTCGTCTTGTCTAGCTCTGCAATGTGAATGCATACTCTGTGCAGTCCCGTTCAATACAGTTAGGGTATGTTGACAAACTCCCATCTCTTTCTCCTCCAACTTCAAAATCATCCTACATCGCTGTTTGACCTTATTTTGTAAAGAGCATTTGATCTTCTTTGCACGTTCACTTTATTAACACTGGGTCAGTACTTCTGCAGTGATGTAGGATGTTTTTTAAGTTGGAGGAGAAAATAAGATGAGAGTTTTCAGACGTACCCTAACTATATTGACCCGGAATGCACAGACTTCATGCAGAGCTAGACAAGATGAGCATTTGAGGTTAAAAAGTTTATTGTTTCAATTGTTTCGCTAGATAAGACCCTTCTTCCTCGGTCTGGATCATTTAGAGCCCTTTGAAGCTGCATTTAAACTGCACTGGAGAGAAATCCTGAAATGTTTTCCACAAAAAACAATTTCTTTACGACTGAAGAAAGAAAGACACAAACATCTTAGATGACGTTACATTATCTGTAAATTTTTGTTCTGGAAGTGAACTACTCCTTTAAGGGATAAGTTTAAGGTTAGAGGATAGAAATATCATTAAAAAAAGTAAAAAAAAAAAACCCTGGAAGTGCCATCGTAATCCAAAATGCACATGTGTTTGTGTGTATCACTAATGTGTATGCATGCATGTTGATCCCTGGTGCATGTTTGGCTGCAGGGGGTCTGAAATCCAGCATGTACAGGAGCTGCAGATCAGAGGGGCGTTAATTAATGAGGCGGGGCCTTTCAGACCGACTTCAAATCACAGAGGCAGTCGCGGCAGGAGGGGACTTTACAGGAACACATATGGACAACAGCTGGAGGAAGAGACTGAGAGCACACTGCTGCTACTGTAACATGGGAATGTGTGTGTGTTTGTGTGAGGGACTCACCCTTAAGCAGCAGTGGAGTGAAGGGTATGAGTGGGGCTCTCAAGCCTGCTAGAAGATCTCTGTATGACTTGTGGTTCCTCGAAGGGTCCTGTAGCAACAAAAACAACATCATCATCACGAATGCTGTCGATTAATGTCAAATCAGCCTGCAGAGTGACAAATTTTATTGCTAGAAGGTTGTACTTTCAGAGATCACGAGACTTAATGGAGTTCTTGGTTACACTGCATTCAGTTATTAAAGGGATAGTTCACCCAAAAATTAAAATTCTGTCATTACTCACCCTCATGTCGTTCCAAACCCATAAGACCTTCATTCATCCTCAGAACACAAATTAAGATATTTTTGATGAAATCTTAAAGTTTTATGATCCTGCATAGACAACAATGCAACTGACACATTCAAGGCCCAGAAAGGTAGTAAGGACATCGTTAAAATAGTCCATGTGACATCAGTGCTTCAACCGTACTGTTATAGAGCTACAAGAATAGTTGTGTTGTTGTCTATGCAGGGTCAGAAAGCTCCTGGATTTCATCAATAATATCTTCATTTGTGTTCTGAAGATGAACGAAGGTATTACTGGTTTGGAACGACATGAGGGTGACTAATTAATGACAGAAGTTTTATTTTTGGGTGAACTGTCCCTTTAATTTGCTCAGTTTTAGTTGAACTGTAAATTGAAAATGAATGGGTTCTGTCACTTTGAGATTCAAAAAAGCAGGTACAGGAAACCAAAAAAATAAATTCCAGCAGCTCCTAGGCGACATATTGAGGTCTTAAGAAGCAAAATGTGTCCCTAGACCACAAAACCAGTCATAAGGGTCACTTTTTTGAAATTGTGATGTATACATCATCAGAAAGCTGAATAAATAAGCTCTCCGTTGATGTATGGTTTGTTAGGATAGGACAATATTTGGAAATAGGACAAATAATTGAAAATCTGGAATCTGAGGGTGCAAAAAAAAAATCTAAATATTGAGAAAATCTCCTGTAAAGTTGTCCAAATGAAGTTCTTAGCAATGCATATTACTTATCAAAAATTAAGTTTTGATATATTTGCAGTAGGAATTCTACAAAATATCTTCATGGAACATGATCTTTATTTAATATCCTAATGATTTCTGGCATAAAAGAAAAATGTATCATTTTGACCCATACAATGTATTTTTGGCTATTGCTACAAATACACCCGTGCTATTTAAGACTAGTTTTGTGGTTTTGTGGCTCATACTGAACTTTTGTTCTTTGCAAATCTCAGCCCAGTTTAAGACATTTTTAAGATGTTATCTGAAACTCTAGAAGTCATTCTCTCAAGATAAGCATCTGAGAAGCAGGAGTCCCAAGCAAAAGCCTTCACTTGCTCTCCATTCAATCTTTCTGCTGTCTAGGAGAAACAATTCAGATATTGAAGTGCATTTGGGATTTTTCTTCACTTACCGCAATGCTCTCAAACTGCTGAAACTGTTTCCGGAACTTTCCTGGCAAACCCTGCCAAAACACACACACATATATATGCAATTAGCAAATGACACATTTCATGTGCCAATTAAAACTCCATTAGGAATCGAATACGTGAAAACAGCACCTACAATGCAACACATATGACAAGAGAAAAGAAAAAAACAGAGATTTGAGGGGATATGATTTATTCAAAAATCAAACGGCATAATCTGACACTAGATGTACAGGTGGACATGGAAATATTTCCTTTGGAGCAGCACAGGCTAATTCAGCTCCGTTGTCATGACAACTGCTAATAGCCTCCTGCCAAGAATAACACTCAGCGCTTCTTAGGAACGAGAGTAGGCAGAGGTGCTAAGAGACTGTGTGTGAGTGCGACAGAGAGAGTGAAAAAGGGACATTAACAAACAAATGCACTCACTTCCCAGGTCAGACGTAGGCGGCTGACTGCAGGGTTGTCCAGTCCCAGAACCAGCGCCAGGAACGACAGCAGATCCTGCTGCTGTTTACATCTAAAAGACACACACACAACAGCGATCATTACATACACAAACCCAGTAAACAATGTAATAGTGCTGTTATTGTTATCTAAACTATTGAAAACTTTGTACTTAGTAATCGAAATAAAGCTGAAATAAAATAAACAAAATATAAGCTAAAAAATATAAACTAAAAAAAACTTAAAAATTAAGAAATGTCTGGCAACCCACTGAAACAACTGAAAAGAATAAAAATCAAACAAAAAAATTTAATAATTAAAAAAATTAAAATTACAAAAACTTGACAAATAAAAATAAAAAATTTAAATCGAATTTAAAATATTAGTAAGTACTAAACAAGTAAATAAATAATTCTAAAATAATAATAATGGAATGTACGACGAGATTAAAGTCTATTAAAGAAATCTTTTCGAGAATAAAGCTGAAATTACTAGAAAAAAGTCCAAATTATGAGAATAAAGTCCAAATTACGAGAATGAAGTCGAAATATTATGACAATAAAGTCGAAATTCTCGTAATATTTCTACTTTATTCTCGGAATATTTTGAGTTTATTCTCGAAATATTACGACTTTAATCTCGAAATCTTTTTTTTATTATTTTTTAACGTGGCACTAAAACGCAGTCGTAGAATGTGAATAAGATGTGAAAGCATAGAATTTTTAAAGTCCACTTATGGTAATAGTCAAGGTTTCTTCCACCAAAAGAACTCTAGAAAATGATTCTAGAAAAGTCCAAATTATGAGAATAAAGTCAAAATTACAAGAATGAAGTCGAAATATTATGAGAATAAAGTCGAAATTCTCATAATATTTCTACTTTTTTACCAACAGAATAGTCAAAATATTATGAGAATAAAAGTGAAATTATGAGAATAGTTGAATTATTTTGAGAAAAAATTTGAAATATTACGAGAATAAAGTCGAAATACTACAAGAATAAAGATGAAATTACTAGAAAAAAGTCCAAATTATGAGAATAAAGTCCAAATTACAAGAATGAAGTTGAAATATTACGAGAATAAAGTCGAAATACTACGAGAATAAAGTCGAAGTATTTCGAGAATAAAGTTGAAATTACGAGAATAGTCAAAATATTGCGAGAATAAAGTTGAAATTATGGTAAGTCAAAATATTTTAAGAAAAAAGTTGAAATATTACTAGAATACAGTCGAAATACTACAAGAATAAAGATGAAATTACTAGAAAAAGTCCAAATTATGAGAATAAAGTCCAAATTACAAGAATGAAGTTGAAATATTACGAGAATAAAGTCGAAATACTACGAGAATAAACACAAAGTATTTCGAGAATGAAATTAAAATTACGAAAATAGTCAAAATATTTCAATTTTCAATTTTTTTTATTTCTTAACGTGGCACTAAAGCGCAGTCGTAGAATGTGAATAAGATGTGAAAGCATAGAATTTTCCCTAAAGTCCACTTACGATGATAGTCAAGGTTTCTTCCACCAAAAATATTTTAATTACATGACTTTTTGCCATCTTTCTGAGCCTTAGAATTAAACTATATGCAAATGAACCCTATTATGATTGACTAACCGTCCCCTCTGAGAGCCAGAATACTGAATAGGTGTTGATATCTGTAGGTGGTCATATGTTATCACGTTCACAGTTCTGACGCAGTTCGGTGTTATGACGATTCCTGAATAATTCATGTTTGTCACCTTCATAAGCTGCTTCAGCTTGTACCCTACCCAAGCACGTGTACTCACAAGGCTGCAATCTTTATGAACTTGCGCAGTAGCTGTATCCTCTTTGGGAGCGACTGGCACTGCAGGATCTCGGTGGCGACCCAGTGCTGCACTTCGCTGCACCGCTGCAGGATCAGCTCCAGGTTGAGGGGGCGCCAGCGAGCCTGTTCCCCGTGAAACACGTAGCAGACAAACTCCACCTGTTCAAACAAACCCACCCACCCAAAAAACATCAAACATGAACAGGAACAAAGGCACACGGAAAACATTGCATAACGTGCCATAAAGTTTTGTTGTTTTTACATGAACTTTGCTATGCGGCTAGCCTTGAACTAAAAGCCAGCTCCTAAGGCATACATTTGATTGCAATGGAAAACTACAGAGGATGCATTGTAGTACTAGACAAGTCTTGATCAGACTTTGTAGTAACCCACCCTCCAAAGGACATACCAATTAATAATATATACTGACAAATTAAGATACAGGACAGTGTTATTTTAATTTTATTTAAATGCTGATATAATATTAACTAATTGATTTATTTTGAAATAGCCTTTATTTTATATTTCCCATTTTATTTTAATTTTAGTTAAAGTTTTAGTAATTTTGTTACGAGCTTTTTGTAATTATTATTTTATTTATTTATTTATTTTACATGTTTCTATATAGCTTTAATTTATTTTTGTTTTTAGTATTTTAGTAATTTTGTTAACGTTTTGTTTTTAATAATTTCAGTACCTCAACTTATTTTATTTCATTTATTTGTCAGAGCAAAGCTGATATAATACTATAATAATGTTATTTTAATTTTATTTAAATGCTGATATAATATTAATTCATTTATTTATTTTGAATTAGCGTTTGTTTGAGATTTTCATTTTTTTTTATTTTAGTTAAAAAATAAAAATTTTATTAATTTTGTTCTGAGCTTTTGTAACTGTTATTTATTTATTTTATTTTGTTTGCGTTTTTCTATATAGTGTTAATTAATTTGTTTCAGTTTTGCTTTTAGTAATTTCAGTATCTTAACCCTTTTTTATTTAATTTATTTGTAAAGGCAATGCTGACATAATATTAATTTATCTATTTAATCTGAATTAGCCGCTATTTTATATTTTCAGTTTTATTTTCATTTTATTCTACATTTTAGTAATTTTGTTATGAGCTTTTGTAATTGTTATTATTAATATATATATTTATTTATTAATTTATTGCATTTTTCTATATAGCTGTAATTAACTTATTTCAGTTTTAGCAATTTTGTTATGAGCTTTATTTTTGTTTACATTTTTCTGATTTATTGATATAGCTTTGGTTTTAGTCATTTCTGTACCTCGACTTATTTTATTTTATTTAGTTAAGGCAATATTTCCAACTTTTTAAGAATTTTGATTTATTTTTAATTAAGTTGAAAAGTAACTAATAAACAATTTTTACAAAAAAAAAAACACAACTAATTAATTGTGAGCATGACACTAGCAACTAAAAGATCATGGGGTTGTTTCCTAAATTCACATAAATGCACCTTAAATGTCCTGCAATTTGCTTTGGATTAAAGCATCTACCATGCACATAAATAAAATAGTTTAATGGAGAGCTACAAGGAATTTTAAGAATGAATCTCCTGATCTCCGCCAATTACTATGAAGTGGAAGCATAAAATATTTTAACAATATGTGCACAATGCATTGCAGCAGCTTTACGCTGGCCCGTGTCTATCTGTGGTGAAGCCGTGCTGAATACTGATGATTTGAGGGCTGTAGTGTCCTGACCTCGTGCACACAGCTGAAGAGTTCCCAGTCGAACACCACCAGCTGATTGGCCACCTCCTCTGCACTCATGTCATGGAGTTTGCTGTCTCCTGGTGACCAGTGGATCTCCTCAGGGAGCGGTATCTGACCGACAAACACATGCGGATGAGAACCGTAATCACAGAGCAGGACAAGTCAATATGGCTTTTTCAATAACTTCTACATTAGGTGCCCCCAAGTCTTGAATATTTGCTCACATCCACCCGCATTCTTCTCACACAGTGAAGCTGAACTACGATGGTAGATTTGAAATAACTCCAGCTCTTTATTTGACTCATGGCGAGACGCTACTTTCATTTTGTGGTTGAATAAAACAAGATTTTGATGGCAATCTAATGCTTTCTAAACCACTGATTTAAGTTCTCAGCACTACTGTAGATAACACATTCAGTGAATATGTAATTTGTGGTGTTTAACATTAAGTAAGAATTCCAGTATGACTGTAACAAACACAGAACACTTATGCTCGCTATTTATGAGGGTCTCCATGGGAACACCACTCCCGCCCCGCCACACGAGCGTCTCGCCCACGGTTCTCACCAAGCTCTCGAGCTCCGCGGGCTCACAGGCGAACAGGTGGGTGTTGACGCCCAGAGTGGTGAAAACGGCCTCGTCGCTGGGACGGAACACTGCCTTCTCTGAACAAACACAGATTAGATTGTGATGTTAAAGCAGATGAGCCCAGTCATTTCGAAAAATGTTGTGTCCCCAAACAGTGAGTCAAGGTCTGGATCATTATGGATTGGTACGCCACTTCATAATGTACACAAATGACGCTGTGTTTGGGGTTTCGGTGTACAAGTGAGGTCTTGGTGTTTGTGGGTACGGATTTTAATTCTCTTACCCCCGGATGACGTGACGGCCACCAGTATGAGGTTGGCAGGTTGGGTGGGCTGGTCCTCGCTATACTGGAGTTTCTCTTTCACCAGAGCCAAGATTTCTCCGACCCGGCATGAAAGCCGGCTCCGAATGGTCACGTACGAGTGATCTGGTGTGTAAACCCTGCAGAAAACTAAACAAGGACCAAACAGTCAAATCTACTATCCAATACATATCACCCCCAGTGGCTTCAGGTACATTATTGAAGTAAAATACTTTTATTACTATACAAAATCAGTGAATGGTCTGTCTTTTGTATCTCGCCTGAATATCAATCTGGAAGAATGCTACGATCTGCTAGTCAAAAGTTATTAAAAATGACAAGGTTTAGACTAAATCATAAAATTGGTTGTGCGTTTGCTGTGGCAATATTTTTAAATTACAGCTTAAAATTTGCTTGTTTTTATGGCTTATAACTATTGACTGACTGTTTTATGTGTTATACTGTGGTGTGATATATGTTATTTTACAAATTATGTAAAGCATGTGTTTTAATTCTGTGACACTGACAAATTTGCTAGTAATTCAGTTCACCAATGACCTCAGGCAACAGTATCACATGATTATAATAATATTTGGAAAAAAAGAGGTTTGCTAAGTGAATAAAATTGTGTTTGTATACAGCTAATTTATTGTTATTAAATTAAATTAAATTAAATTAAATTTGTGACATATTATTCCAGTCTTTAGAGTCACATGATTCACCGGAAATCTTTTTTATATAAATTATTAAATTAAATTAAAGTAAATTACAATTGAAAATATATGTTTTCTATTTTAATATATTTTAAAATGTAATTTATATCTGTAATGGCAAAACTGAATATTCAGAAGCCATTTTTTCCAGTTTTTAGCATCACATGATTTTTCAGAAATTAAATTAAATTAAATTAAATTAAATTTGTGACATATTATTCCAGTCTTTAGAGTCACATGATTCATCGGAAATCTTTCTAATATATTATTAAATTAAATTAAGGTAAATTACAATTGAAAATATATGTTTTCTATTTTAATATATTGTAAAATGTAATTTATGGCAAAACTGAATATTCTGAAGCCAATTTTTCCAGTCTTTAGCATCACATGATTTTTCTGAAATCATTCTAACATTAAATTAAATTAAATTAATGTATTATTAATATCATTTGGGAAAAAAATGGAGTTTGCAAAGTGAATAAAATTTAGTTTGTGCACAGCTCATTTTCTATTAAAGTAAAGTAAAGTAAATAATTAAAATATATTTTTAAATGTAATTTATATCTGTGATGGCAAAGCTGAATATTCAGAATTCATAAGATTCTTCAAAAATCACTCTAAAAATTTAAATTAAATTAAATTAAATTTGTGAATATTAATACAATTTAAAATATTTGTTTTCTATTTTAATATATGTTTAAATGTAATTTATATGTGTGGTGGCAAAACTAAATATTCAGAATTCACACGATTCTTCAAATATCATTGTAATATATTATTAATATAAATTAAATTAAATTTGTGAATATTATAACAATTTAAAATATTTGTTTTCTATTTTAGTATTTTTTTAAATGTAATTTATATCTGTGATGTCAATACTGAATATTCAGAAGCCATTATTCCAATCTTTAGAGTCACATGATTCTTCAGAAATCGTTCGAATATATTATTAATATAATTTAAATTAAATGTAATTTATACCTGTGATGGCAAAACTGAATAAGATATTATTAGAGATATTAGAGTTTCTTTTATATATATATATATAATCATTTTATCTCAAGTTAAACAAAAGAGGCAAAACTTTGAATAGCAGTAATTATGTACAGTATTGACTTCCTCTCCATTCACCAGTGACGGCTCTGACAAAAGCAGAAACTGGGTCACTGGAAGCTTCAGGGTCAGCGGCGTTTCGTACTGTCAGATTGCCTATTGATTAAGGTCTGGGAAATCACTTAACTTGGCTTGAGCCACTGTCCTGACAAAGAGTCCCATTCCATCAGATGAGCTCATTGCATCTATAAAACTTGGCAGACACTACTTCTGTGACCCGATTTGTCATCCTGGTCTGAATGAAGTGGAACCAGACTGGCACTTTCACAGAAAAAGGATGAATAAGAGGATTCACTAATAGTATTCTCACGGGCGTTATTGCACAGCTAAGCAAACGCAACGGTAATAAACTGCGGTCAGTCTGTGCAATATTTATGCATCCTATTAAAAGGAACGTTTGAACGTACTCTCGTCCGAGCCGCGGAAAGCCTCTCGGGGCTGCAGGCAGGCGTCGATACGTCTGAAGTGTCGGAAGAGCGGGCGGACTTGCTTCTTGCGACTTTCCTTGTCCTCCTCGGCTCTGTCGGAGAGAATGGAAAACAAGTCAGGTAGATATTCGTGTGTAAATAACTGAATAAGTTATTTGTCTCCAAAAGCCTATTATTAACCTAAAATTAGTTGGGTAATGGCATCAGGGATGGAAAATACGCTATGCATGGGCAAGATATTTGAGGACCAGTCATGGCATGCTATTAAACTGTTTATAACTAAACTGCAAGAAATGTTAAACTCCAATATGCCAAACCCATGAAAATGGCATTGATTATGTTTGCATGGCATCCTTATAATTTAAAGATGCAGAAAGACCAAACATGCCAGTACCAATTAAAAGCTGTCCAGGAAAAAATGTGTTTTTTATAAACTGAGTTACAGAAAAGGGTTTATGAAAAGACTGCTGCCCTGTTGGGAGGCTTTAAACGACACAATCGAAATCGAACACAACACATTAAAGTATTAATCTCCGCACATTAATTCTTCATCTGGTTCTAAAGCTCTTAATGGGCAACTGCATGCGCCTCATTTAGTACTTTTCAACTCATGGTGTACTTCGGCAAACTTAGATGCTCTGAGTCTTCGTGTATTATATGATTTTCTGTTCCTCTATGATTTCTGCAGCCATTATAGCTCATAAAAAATATTTATAGCTTATATTAATATTCCACTGTGAGGATGAAAGGGATTTGATGCTTACGGGCTGTGTAATATCTCAGTCCAGCGCTGAAGCTTCAGTACGTCTTCCACCAGTTCAGGAAAGCGGCTGAGCTCCTGAACGGCGCACAAATACAGCTCCTGAAACGACATGCATTTGTTAATCAGACCAGTAGGAAGAAAATAAAGGAGATGAGGAGAAGAAATAGGTGAATAATATCATTATTTTTGTTTTCTTTAAGCACAAAAAGCATTTTCGTAGCTCCAGCGGCTGAGCCACTGATGTCACATGGACTATTTTAACAATGTCCTTACTACCTTTCTGGGCCTTGATCCTGTCTATGCAGGGTCAGAAAGCTTATGGATTTCATCAAAAATATCTTAATTTGTGTTCTGAAGATGAACGCAGGTATCACAGGTTGAGAGCGTAATTAATTAAAGTAATTAATGACAGACTTTTTGTTTTTGGGTGGACGATCCCTTTAATGAAACAGTGTGAAAACAGAGTCTAATTCATGGTCCAACATCTAAAAACAGCTGCAAGAAAACAAAAGAAAATAAAATAAACTTAATAATAAAAGTAATAAAATAATAATAATAAAATAAACCTTGTATAGTCATATACCAGAACAAAACATCATAAACAAGAAAAAAATACCGTCTGGTGTGCAGGTGTGTTTGTCTTTAATTATGAAAAACTGATGTGAAACAGACAAAAAGAGCAACATTTTCTTTAGCGGGGCTGTAATGTGTTCTGTTACCATAGTAACCCTGATAGTCTTATACCAATGATGACATTCTAAGAACTGTACAAAAGTACAAAATATACAAATCTCCAACTAGGCTCATTTTTCTAAATAAACGTCTAACAAAACCTGAATGAGGTGCATGCAATTGCTAATGGGGTAATAAACGTAACCTTAAAGGGATAGTTCACCCCGAAATGAAAATTCTGTCATTAATTTCTCACTCTTATGTTGTACCAATCCCGTAAGACCGTCGTTCATTTTCAGAACACAAATTAAGATATTTTTGATGAAATCCGAGAGCTTTCTGCAACACAACTGACAGGTTCAAGGCCTATAAAGGTAGTAAGGGCATCGTTAAAATAGTCCATGTGACATCAGTGGTTCAACCGTAACATTATGAAGCTACGAGAATACTTTTTAAGCATAAAGAAAGCAAAAATAACGGCTTTTTCAACAATTTCTTCTCTTCCGTGTCAGTCTTCTATGTTCACGAGAGTAATACAGTGCAAGCATTTGGTTCTGCTGACGCAGGAGCCAGCGTTCTGACACAGAACAACCATCTCTCTTAGTTCGTCATCTGTATATTATGGGTCAAATAAATAAGGCTGGGCAAAAAATTGCAAGTCATCCTTTCTGTCGAAATCTTCAGACATCTTCAGTCTTCCTCCGCTTGTAAACAAGGTGCACTGCATCCAGGTTCTGTTAGAACACCAGCTCCTGCGTCTGGTTAAAGTGCCCCTATTATGGAGTTTTGAAAATTACTTTTTAAAATGACATAAAGTGAATAAAAACATCCTGCGAAGTTATAAATCTGAAAGTGCTCCATGTATAAAGTTATTGTCTTTCAAAAGAAAAAACTGACTCCGAGTCATGAAAACGAGACATTTTTAAAATGGATCTTTAGCTGTTTCAAGTTGACTTCAACTTAAAACATTAACATATTGCCCGCCCACTTGTTGCGCATGCAGACCCGGGAAAACTTGGAACGCCCCTCCCTCAAACACTGCAGCGGATTCCTGTGGAGAAGACACTGTGCTCTGCTCTGTGAGGGTGAATCTGTTAGGGTACAGTTAGGGTATGCTGAAAAACTCCCAACTCATTTTCTCCTCCAACTTCAAAATCGTCCTGCATTGCTGCAGAAGTACCAACCCAGTGTTTACAAAGTGAACGTGCAAGGAGGGTGAAACACTCTTTCCAAAAAAAAAAGGTAAAATCGCAAAATGAGATGGGAGTTTTTAGACATACCCTGTCTTGAACAGGAGTACGTAGAGAGTCGACGAGCATTTGTGGTTAAAAAGAGTATAAATATTATGTTTTTTTAAGAAAATGACCAATCGTTTCACTAGAGAGGACACTTATTCCTTGGTTGGGATCTACCTGGGTTTAGAGCTCTTTGAAGATGCACTGAAACTGCATTTTTTTTTGAGCACCACTGAAGTCCACTATATGGGGAAAAAATCCTGGAATGTTTTCCTCAAAAAACTTAATTTCTTTGCGACTGAAGAAAGAAAGACATGAACATCTTGGAAGACATAGGGATGAGTAAATTATCAGGAGATGTTTATTCTGAAAGTGGAGTAATCCTTCAAAAACCATTGCTCTCATGTACTCTAGCATGCAAAATCCGTATTTAGTCGTGTTTGCTCTGCACAGCTTGTAGGTCTCTGGCTATTCGGCTAACAGCAATATCTGTTCGCTCGCAAAACCAAAATATGAACCGTTCATAATCCATAATAGGGGCACTTTAACTGTTGAATAAAGTTGTTATTTTTGTATTCTATGCACACAAAAAGTATTCTCGTAGCTTTATAACACTACAGTTGAGGAAGAAAATAAAGGAGATGAGGAGAAGAAATTTCTCACATGGACTATTTTATCGATGTCCTTACTACCTTTCTGGGTCTTGAATGTGTTAGTTGTGTTGCTGTCTATGCAGGGTCAGAAAGCTCTCAGATTTCATAAAAAATTTAATATCTTAATTTGTGTTCTGAATACGAACGAAGGTATTATGGGTTTGAAACGACAAGTGGGTGAATAATTAATGACAGAATTAAAATTTTTTGGTGAACTGTCCCTTTAATTCAAGATATATTCCCCAAACAAGACTCATGTTGTTTCTCAAATCAATGAATGTAGGTTTTTTTTTAAAAAAACAAGACAAAAATACTTAAACTAAAAATGATAATTTTTCAGTATCTATTTTGCAGTTTGAGTTTTGTTTGTTTGTTTAAAACGTATGCAGTACCTTTGGGAAGGTGTTGGAGCGATCTCCCTCCTCCTGCAGTAAGTCTCTGTATGTGTCCAGATAGCGGAAGGCCACAGTCAGAACCGCAAGTTTCCGCTCAGCTCCGTCCCAGCCGGGCCAGCCCTCACCCTGCTTACCCTCTGAGCTGAATCTGAGCCAGGAGTTAAGGAACAACTCATTCATGAGCCAACACATACACACCTGCGCTCACTAAATACAGTGAACATAACTGTACACACACGTCCACACATGTACAGACAGACAGACAGACAGATAGATAGACAGATAGATAGATAGATAGAAAGATAGACTCAAACACAACACACAGCTGGTGTTTTTCAGCACAGAAATTGCACTGAGCGGGTTTTTATGAGTGTATGTGGATAAACACATACTCAGACAGCCGCTGTCCGATCACCTGACACAGATGCCGCACTGGAAAAACAAAATCTATGCTTCTGTGGCCAGACAGCCAGAATAATTACAACCTTTGAAAAGTATTGAGGCCGATGGAACACACCCATCACACCCACACACACTCACATACACACACAAGTTACAACATAAACACTCGCCCAATAGTTTTTTTCTCTACTCGCATGCTTATGTAAGTCACGTTGGTGAAGTCACACATAATCATTTAAGCAAAGACATACACTTTTTCGGCACGTAACATGACCTAAAAATCTGCAAACACTCCCCGTCCCCAATCCTACCACTCATATGAGCAGGAAACCTGAAAGGCGGACTAAATTTAAACTGGAGTATCCCTAAGCCTCTCTGCCTATAATTAAAGAGTCCCCGACACCCCGTCTAAAATTGACACAGCTATTCCCATACAAAAAAGGCCCAAGAGGAGCTTCTGCAAATGGCATCCCAGATCTAGTAAATCTATATCCAGACCTCACCTCTGCTCGGGTGCCAAAAAAACAGCAGCAGTCTGAGCCGCTGGGCAGCTGCAAAAGTTGAACTCTGTTTGCTCGCACGAGCCCTGGATCGTGGCCGCCACAGCGGTTTGGAGTCCAGCCAGGCTGACTCCACCGGGAGTGTCGATGTGTGAAGAGCTAAAAGCGCTATCAGTCCTAAGTGAAAAGGATCATCCTGCTTTGAAATCTTTTTATTAAACCCCTCAAATGAGCCCTGACGAGTGGGAAGTCTACGAGACAGGGCTTTTTGAAGCAGGAAGCAGACATGTTGCCACAACAAAAAGATCTGATTGGGCCTGGATTAGGTCAAGTCAAAGACCAGGAAAAAAAGGTGTGGAAAGTAGAAAGATATATGGCCCGGTAGGTGGGAGAGGAAAGAGAAAGAGAGGAGCGGATCATGAGGCGAGGTGGTGACGGCAGTCAGGGAAGATTAGCGAGGGTCACTGACTGCCGCAGACACTCGGGGGGCCGCCGCGCAGGAGAGCCGCAGCAGACACGCTGCATTAGCAGCGCTGAGGCATGCAGACGGGCCTCCCCAGGAATACCTTTGTGCTTAAAGTCCACAGACAAGCCCCTCAGACGCCATTATGGTCTGGGTAGGGGGGGCTATGGCACTCACAGAAGGAATGTAGGTCACCGAATGAGAGAGGGGACTTAGAGAGAGAGGGGTGTCCTCTGCACACACACTTGTGCACACTCTGACACAACGCCTAAAGCTAACAAAACAAACATTCCCCACATTGCACTCTTCTTATCTGAATTTAGGTAACCGATGGACCCTGAGGGATAGGATGGGGGGGTGTTGGCCCGCAGAGTCTGATAGAGTTAGGTTAGCATTGCGGCTAATTGGTAAATCATTTTGACCCAAATCTTAAACGGCATGTGCGACTGTTAGCCCCCTGCGGTAGAAAGACGCTGGGCTCTTCGGCTGTGTGTGTTGGCTGTTTTTTGGCAGATAATTCAGTTTGTTTTGGAAGTGTTTTGAAGACGTTCAAGTGTTCGGCTTGATAATTTAGAGCCAAATGCTGTTTCTGAAGTGTTATGAAGTAAACAAACTGATTGGAGAACATGTAGGGCACTAGCATAACTGTCAGTGTGATAATTCAATTTCAAACAAAATAACATAAATAATGAAGTTTTAGCTAAAAACAAAAAAATGTTAGGTGAAACACCACAACATTACACTAGTAATCCAATTAGAAAGTATTACACGGTTTAACCAGTTCTGAGTTGTGTCTAGATGGTAACCGTTGGTCTGACAAACCATAAAGCATGGTCATGCTTGACTTTGATCAATTTCTTCAGACATTGTAATGGATATAGACACCAGAATATGATGTCACGCTATAGTACAGAGCTCCTAAAAGCACATGAGGAGGAGAGGAGAAATTATATTTCATTGCTTTTACGTTTTCTTGCAAAAGAATTGCTTTTCAGAGAAACTCTGCAAGTGAAAGCAAAATATTACAGAACCCCTAAAGGGACATGGTGGTGAGAAAAATATGGGGTGGTAAAAAAATATGTATTTGTACATTTTTTTGCGTTTCCCAAAGAAACTGCATTTGCTCACAAAAATTTTGGCTTTCTCACAAATCTTTTGCGTTTTCTCGCAAAGATATTTGCTTTCGATCGCAAAACTTTTGTGTTCTCTCGCAAAGAGATTTGCGTTTTCTCACCATAATTTTGAGTTTTCTTGCAAAGATATTTGCATTCCCTCGCAAAACTTTTGTTTTCTCAAAGATATCTGCATTGATTTTTTCGCAAATCTTTTGCATTCTCTTGCAAAGATATTTGCTTTCCATTGCAAAACATTTGCATTCTCCCACGACAATATTTGTGTTGCCTCGCAAAACTTTTGAGTTTTCTTCCAGATATTTTCATTGCCTCATGAAACCTTTGTGTTTCCTCACAGAACTTTTGTTTTCTTGCAAAGATTTTGCATTCTCTCATGAACATAGTTCTACTCCCTCGCAAAACTTTTTTCACAAAGATATTTGCGTTCGTTTTCTCGCAAAACGTTTACATTTCCTCATAAAGATATTTGCATTCTCTCACAAAAGTTTTATTTTTTTCTCACAAATCTTTTGCAGTTTCTCCCAAAGATATTTGCTTTCCATTGCAAAATGTTTGCATTCTCTTGCAGCGATATTTGCGTTCCCTCGCAAAACTTTTGAGCTTTTTTTGAGCAAAAGATATTTTGTGTTGCGTCGCAAAACCTTTGCATTCTCTTGAAAAAGATATTTGCGTTCCCTTGCAAAACTTCTGCATTCTCTCGCAAAGATATTTTCTTTCCGTCTGAAAATTTGGCGATCTCTCGCAAAGATACTTGCTTTCCCTCACAAAACTTTTGCAGTCTCTCGCATAGATATTTGAGTTTTCTTGCAAAACCAGTTGAATTCGTAGTTTTTTTTAATATAATTTTCCTTCAACCTCATATAAAAATTTTTGCAAACAAATGCAAAGTTTCTTGGGGGGGAATGCCAAACTTTTGCTGAGCAAACACAACAATTTTGCAAGTGAACGCAAAAGCATTGAAATATACTTATTTTCTCCCACCTCATATTGAAAGTTTTGTGAGAGAACGTGAGTTTCTCAGGAGGAATGCAAAAGTTCTTCTCATTTTGCGAGAAAATGCTAAAGTTTTGTCAGCGAATTTCATTTTTCCTCCAATTATTATTTCTCATCATCATGTTCCTCCATACTACAATGGTTCTGTTTTTAAAAAATGATTTACAAACAATAAATAATACATTCAAAATGAATTAAATTAAATCGTTAAATATTTAATAGAAGTTAAATATTAAATTAAATGTAATAAATAATAAACAAATAAATAACATTCAACTCCACTTGCCCACATCAAATGCGGGAGCTTCAGGTCCTGAAGAAACATTCTCATCATAAATTGTAGCTTAAACTTATTCTTAATGTTAAGTCTAACACAAATTATGTGTTGATAAGAGCCTAATTCCAGCCGTAGCCCTAAAACTGGTTAACAGTGCTATTTTTGCCAAAGATGATAATTCAAGTACATGTTCTACCTGGATAAATCAAATTAAGATAGGGTTATAGTCGTCCAGTGAAGATTTTCAGAAGTTAAGTGGTGTACATTTGACATTTATTGTTCTGGCGAGGGGAAAGGATACTGCTGAAGCAAGACCTGCTGGAACTTGTCTGGGGCCAAGAAGATTGGGTGTGTCAGCATGAAGTCATCCAGGAGTATTTCTGCAAGAAGACAGAGAGAAGAACACAACCTTATTAGTGACATCACAACTGAACAAGATGTTCATGTTTGTCTGAACAAGGTGTTGGGTTGCAACGACTGACACGAGGAGGACAGTATAATGAAAGACAAGGAACTATGGAAAACGAGGTCTTTCGTGCAGACTTCGTCATAGCTGTTCTTGTTCGACAGGTTGTGAACTTGCTCTGTACGGAGAAACGAAGTTGAACCTGACGGCACCAGCCTTCACCTCTGTTAACTCATCTCAAGGACAGTGGGTTTGTGGGTAGAATAAATCACGGCACTTTCTGTCCCACTTTAGTCCGCAGACACTCCCAAAGGCTGCAGCGATGTACTGTACAAATACATTTGCCTGTACAGTTCAGCAGCTGAAAGTAAAAACTAGCTCACATAAACGTCAACAAACATATTACAAACAGCATAATAAATGAGAGATGCTTTCAAAAACTGTGTGAAATGTGCAAAAAAGAATAGAAATGTATACAATATCTTTCGATCTGGAGCACATCTTGACAGCGAGGTTTTCGGGACTGTATTTTGGCTGATGAGAAGACATGATGCTGATTATGTATCTGGGTTATATCAATGTGGAGCACATAAATCATTGATACTTAACTATTAAAACGTGATCGTAGAGAGGAATAAGAAACGAGTCAGTAGCACAAAACGAATACATCAGTTCAAAATGCTAAAGCTTTCACGTGTCATGCAAATAAAGCAAAGCACGCATGAACTAGAGCAAAACAGGGTCCAATATTCAAAGCTCAACTAATACATTTGCATTTCAGAGCAGTAGCTCGGACACAGAATACATTTGTATTGTTGTTTCAGTCAGACAATGAATTTAATTAAGATGAACTGTCAGTTGAATTTCCTCAGTTGACTCATTCGTCTGAACAGCAAAGATTCCCACAATCATGCCCTGCTCAGGCAACAGCCAATCACTGATTGGTGCAAACGTGTTTGTTGTAGTTCTTGATCGCGACTATCGAGAAATGACGCAAGCATCCTCCTGTCATTACGGGATACTGGGACATGAGGCGTTCTAATGTGCATTTTAGAAATTTAACATGTTCAAACATGCACACTTCACATATCTGTGCTTGTTTTTGTGAAGTCACACCTCTTTTGAGAGCTACAGGTGAGACATAATAGAAAAGTGGGGAACATAAGGTCACATGCACACCTACCTATTACATAAAATAGCATAAAATGCAATCTATTGATTATATAAATATGTATAATAATTACATAATTATATTACTGGGTTTCATGTATATGAATTTAAAGTATTTATTTTATTACAATAATGAAAAGAATAACGTGTATCTCAACTAACGCTGTAAAATATGAATGTTTATAATATTGAAAGCTAAAGTGAACTGATTTGTAGCTATACAAATGCTTAAATGACAACTCAATTAAGTTTTTATAATAATAAAGTTACAGCTACATAATTATAGTTATATTCCAATTAATTTTTTGAAATTATCATTTAAATGGTGGCTGTCATAAAAACTTGAAGGATTTATTTAAACATAAATTAAACATTCAAGAACGGTAAAAACGATAATGAATATGTTATTTGGTCTAAATACGTGGTCTAAGTATTTTAGCAAAATACCGAATACGTTTTTTCCTGAGGTAAACGTGACGTTACGTGACATTGTTTACAAACTGTTATATTGACGTCTTTCCGCGGTTGAAAGACTGAGCGATTACATGGGACATATAGGGATTTCGGTAAGTTGTATTCTTTCTTTTAACATACCTTCGGGTGTTTATTCAAGTTTATTTGTGGTGAAACTGGTGTTTAAGCGGAGGAGATGATCAATTCACATGCGTTTCGAGCTGCCGCTTCGGTTGAACTATGAACTATGAAGGCGCTACAGCGATCTGTCACTCCACATTTATGGTTTGAATACTGTAATAGAAAAAACACAATTTAAGATTTGAGACTTTGTTTTATATAAAAAATTACAAAGCACAAAACTTACTGTGATTTATTGTATGGGAATTGCGCTACAATCATTAACTTAAAACAGGCTAGACTAATCGATTCTTGAATCGTAAAAATGAGAACCGATTAAAATCGAGAAATCGATATTTTTACCCAGACCTAAATATGCATTTAAAATATGTATTTCTGTGTTATATTATTACAGTACATATCGCATCAAATTTTATTCAGCATGTATGGCAGGCTTTAGCAGACTTTAGTCATACTTGTTGAATAAAATATATGTAAGTTGGAGGTGGGCATGCAAGTCAGACTCCTTCCACATCTTTGCAGCTGCAGATCTTTTGCGGTTGCCACGGCAACGCTGACTTTAGAGGCTGCATGGTGAGTAAGGAGAAATAAAAAAGATGAGAGGCCGAGAGCGAGACGCACAGACAAAATAGAGACAGATGCACGCAGAGAGACAGAGGCAAAGGAATTAAGTTAAAACCCATAAAAAAAGCAAATGGGATGCAAAGCCAGAACCGAAAACAAGGCACGTGGCGAAGCAGTCGAGTTAGTGTGAAAAACAGGAACGGAATGCCTGGAGGAGGAGTCAATAGGGTTAATTACCACCTCGGATAGCCGCAAACCCTTCAAGGCACATGTTAGTAGCCAAACGGAATATACGCGCCGAACAAGTTCTATGAGGGAATGATGAGGTGTTGTGTCAGAGCTGAGGGTGTAAAATATAATCATGCAACTTTACTTTTAGTCACCGTGGCGGGTGTGTGTGTGTTTGTGCTGACTGGATCACTTCTGGAGCCCCTCCGGTCAAATGTAAGCATTCTTTTCTAGGGCAATGACCATCTCTCTTCATTAGCATTTGTCATGGCTGTTGAGATTAAATTAGAGTGGGAGTTTATAATTCTCGATAACTAGTGCTGCAGCCGTAATTGAGCCATGTGTTATGTCAGTGCGTGGGTCTGTTTGCCTCCCTCAGGCATATAATGCTTAGCAGAGAGCATCAAAACTGCTCCGAAGAGCCAAGTAAATTCCTGAATCACGTGAGGAATCACTGCAAGACGCTCATTTAATGCATCCAGCTGTCCTTACTCAACACTTTTGGCTTTGACGCAACAGATCTGAGCCAAATTTAGGATGAGTTTTATGCTAATAAAATTTTTTACCACATCGAGGTAAATCAAAGCAATAAAACAGAAAAACGCATATATGCGCTTTTGCACCTTGCAAAGGCAGGAACTATGAAAGCCTGTTAATTTTTTTCTGGTAAATACAAAGTTATATCTCACAACTGCAACTTTTTTCTCATAATTTCTCATAATTGTTATTGTATATCTCTCATTTGCAGCTTTATATATCTGCAACTGCAACTTTTTAACTTACATCTTAAACTCATACTAGCAACTTTATGTCTCTATATGTCTGCAACTTTATGCAATTATATCTCTAAATTGTGACTTTATATTTTACAACTACAAACTTTATTTCTTATAACTGCGACTTTATAGCTTACAATTTCAACTGTATCTCTAAATTACATCTTTATATTTTACAACTACAACTTTATTTCTTATAATTGCAACTTTATAGCTTACAATTGAAACTGTATCTCTAAATTGCGCCTTTATATTTTACAACTACAACTTTATTTCTTATAATTGTGATTTTATAGCTTACAGTTGAAATCTCTATCTCTAAACTGCGACTTTATATTTTACAACTACAACTTTATTTCTTATAATTGACTTCATAGCTTACAATTGCAACTATATCTCTAAATTGTGACTATATTTTACAACTACAACTTTATTTCTTATAACTGCGACTTTATAGCTTACAGTTGCAACTATATTTTTAAATTGCGACATTATAGCTTACAATTGCAACTATATCTCTAAATTGTGACTATATTTTACAACTACAACTTTATTTCTTATAACTGCGACTTTATAGCTTACAGTTGCAACTATATTTTTAAATTGCGACATTATAGCTTACAATTGCGACTATATCTCTAAATTGCGTCTTTATATCTTACAACTGCAACTTAATTTCTTATAATTACGACTTTATATCTTACAATTGCGACTTTTTATCTTACAGCTGCAACTTTATTTCTTTTAATTGCGACTATATCTCTCAGTTGCAATTCTATATCTTTCAACTACAACTTTTTTTTTATAATTGCAACTTTTTATCTGAAAATGTGAGTTTATTTCTTATTTAAACTTTCTGTTCTATCTCTATATGACCTGTTTTAGGTGGAAACAGGCTTTCATAAGAAACTTATGTGGCTTAACCGTGTAAAAGTTTTGATATCCACCTTTAGTGGTAAATTAGTCAGTGCTGGTGTTTAGCTTGGAAATATAAATCAGCATGAAGATGAGCCACAGAAGACACAAATATGACACCTTTCCGCCTCGCATGCTTTTTTCTCTATTTAATCCTTTCTTTCTCTGACGGCCCCCACATTCTCCAGCGTATTTTCATGCATTTTCCTCTTTCGACTCACTAGTTTACATTATGATAGAGCTTAAAGTGTAGCAAATCTCCTGCCCAGATTGGCACAAAGCACATCTCTTTAAATGACAAGAGTGGGAATAGAGCAAAATCCAACACCCACCCTTATAACCACATGCACACTCCACGCACACAATCTAGATACCCACATAAGCACATGCACACACACAATCACAGTCAAATATAGAAACTGCACATGTATTCTCTACACCAGCACATGCTCTTGCACTGTGAGAACGAAATGCAAGCGGGAGCTCAGGCAGACACCCATCACACATACTGAACACCCATCGTTCAGACAAGTGAAATCACTCCCTTTCTTTTGATCTTAAGGTCAAGAGAAGCTCTTGCCAACTGAAAGCACCATAATCCTGCTGCCTTCAGACGATGGGAGGAAACGGGGTGTGTGCAGCTGAAGGCCGTCTGGAAGAATTTCAGTTTCAGCAAAAATGACCTTGATGAGACCAAACTGGGATCAAACTCATTTCACAATCTTTGTTTTGAGGTTTTAACACTAGGGCAGAGCTCTTATTCTCCTCTGTCCAGTTCTCAATATAATATTGAACCGTTCGTTATGTCATCCACGCACTGAGATGAGAAAACGCCTCCCTGCTTGTAACGTGCATTTTAAAAATAACGCACGCCAAAAATGTTCCCTTGTATTGACTTGCGTTTTTAAACCTGTTGCCCAACAAAAGAGAACATTATAACATGTTTGTACTCCACAACATCAGTCGAGTGTTTGAAATCACTTCCTTTTGTGATCTGATGTGGTTTCTTTTTAGAGAATAAGGCAGAAAATATATTCTATACTGTAATAAAGGCATGTCGATTATCAATGGATTATAAATATACTTAATTATTAAACCCACGATAGCTGAAAGTACACAGATAAACTATGTATTGTTGCAGCTGTGTGTTTCTCGTCTTCATGTTTGATCAGTTAAAGTATTTCTTTCTTATTTTCACTCAGGAACATACAATATAATACAGTGCAGTGAGTATTTAAGACATACTGCTGCACAAATAGCAGATCTAACCAATTAGCAGTTCTAATTAAGAACTCCTTCAAGTCTCCTAAAATACAACATTTGAGCAATTTTATTTTCTGAGTCTATATATAAATGTTTTTTAGACATTGGGACACCTCCAGGTTAGGGGTCACGGGGTTCACGCTCAATATACGGCCGTCAGTAAAAAGACCCGAGAGTCCCAGCTGCACGGATGTGGTCAATGTAGATTGTAATCAGCTGGAGATGTGAGATTGGGATTTCAGGAGAGCGTAATGGAGAGGACCAGGGTGGCGTTACATAAACCATGATAGACATTCCGTTACCATGGAGGCCTTATCACATCTAAACCCCCCACTACCCACGCACACTCTCCTTTCTCTTCCTCACGCCGTCTTTTCTTCATCTCTGCCTTGCTCACGTTGGTGCCTTTTGGCATGACGCACCGTGTGTGCGCATTCGTGTGTGTTTTGAAGGTCTCTGTTCATTCTCTGAGGCTGTATGTGCTTGTTCTCCATATCTGCTTTATCTCGACCCCCCCTGCACAAAATACGTCCATTCTGGGAGGCATTTCACCCTTCAACTCCCATCTTTTCTTTGGATCGTAGCACAAAACACCATCATTCACATGCAAATCTCTCTGGCGGGCCGCCAACTATAAGGAAATACACAAACGCCACTGGAGGACCGCCGCTATTCCTGAAACAATCCTTTGAAATGAATGCTCGCAGTGAAAACTTCCCATACAGTTTGGAAAGAAGAAAGCAGGTGCGAATGAAAACACATGCGCTGTTTGTCTTTCAAAAGCAAGAAAGAGTGCATGTCAAGCCACCAGTCTGGCACAAAAAACACCTTACGGCCTGTAAACTAAAACAGAGCTCGCTGAATTTAGAAGCATGCCACTTTTTTAGGTCTAACCCAGTTCAAACTGGCCCCGGGAGAGATTGTTCCTAGATCAGGACTCACAAAAAGCATTTTTAAAGTCTGCTCTATGGTCAGACGGGAGAAATGATTGGAACCTCTGTGACTGGTGTTACATAAGATGAGAATGAGAGAGGTGTAGTTCTAACAGCTCAACAACATCAGAGTTGTGCCCACATGAAAGCACGACGCAACAGATCTCAATAAGAATATCAGTGAACACCCATGCAAACAAATCCCAACCACAGCAAAGTTAATGGATTCATTTTGCACCCTTTTGTTTGCCTACCACGTGCACAACCTTTGAACCCAGCTCTGAATTATGCGATAATGCTGGAGGCAGAGAATTGATGCTGCTATTACTTGAGGCGTTTTGCAAATTTTCTTGCAGCATTGAACTTGGATGTGTGCTGATTATCACATAATTTCTTCAAAGATGATATGCACACTTATTCAGTCTCTGTGTATACCATTCAAAAGTTTAGGGTCAGTAATATTTTTTAGAGAAATATTATGCTCATTGAAAGTAAGAATTACTATTTCAAATATATGCTGATCTTTTGAATTTTATATTCATAAAACAATCCTGAACAAAGCAGCAAATCAGCATACTAAAATGATTTCCAATGAATTGTGACGCTGAAGACTGGAGTAATGATGCTGAAAATTCAGCTTTGATCACAGGAATAAATTTTACAATATAATCAAACAGAAAATAACTTTTTTTAAAATGTAATAACATTTCACAATATTACTGTATTTACTGTATTTTTAAATAAATAAATACAGCCACAGTGAGCATTCTTTCAAAAACATAAAACCACAAAACTTTTGTCCATATGACCCTGGACCACAAAACCAGTCATAAGTAGCACGGGTATATTTGTACATTGTATGGGTGAAAATTATTTAATTTTCTTTTATTTTTATTAGGATATGTTCCATGAAGATATTTTGTTAATTTCCTACCATAAATATATCATATCTTAATTTCTGATAAGTAATATGCATTGCTACGAGCTTCATTTGGACAACTTTAAATGCAATTTTAAGTAGGTACAGGAGTGCTACATATGTCTACCAAATTTCGTACATGTATGTGAAACATACTTCGAGGGGCACTTCATTGACATTTCATAGGTGGCACTATTAAGTCATTTTGCCACACTTCTGAATCAGATGTAGATTTTGCATATGTTTTGCAAGTGTGTGCAAAGTTTCATGAGTTTTCGAGCATGTTTAGGCCCTCAAAAATGCAATTCGTTTTGGAGAAGAAAAGCAATTCCAATGGGTCCTCGCACCATCGGTGCTTGGGCCCTGAAAAGTCCTAGAATGTACACTGATGAACAAAAACCATTTACTAAGAAAGAAAATGGGGTACAATGTCATGTCCTATTGTTTCTAAAAGGTTAACACACTCCTCAATGCCATATACATAGTAAACATCCTCAAGCCAGCCTGTGTTTGTAAAACATTGCATAAGCATAAATTTTCTAATGAAAAATGTGCCACTTTCTGCCTCCCATTGCTCTTTTTCCTACAGGCGAAGAGAGATCACACATCCAGCCTATCATCACAGCGCGAATGGCCCCAATACTTCAAAATACCATCCAACACATGTTTGATTAAGATGATCATCAAAGCTAAAAGCTCCTCTATTGCTCCGTTTCTAAACGGTCCTGTATATAATCATCGCCCTCCTCCACTAGAGTGAAAGAACTAAAAGAATGAACCATAGTTTGCAGTGATTGATATTACGCATCCCTACGCTCATTGCTTTCTGCATTAGTTTATGCTTGTGATCTAAAAGCATTAGAAGCTGCTCGAAGGGCCTGTATCTTCTTCGGTAAGCTGTTTCGGAACGAGGCTTTCCATGTGCGACTGCTGCTTGGTGGGAGTGATCACTGTGTGCTAATCACATCCTTCTCTCTAGCAAGCAGGAGGCTGTTTTCAGGCTGTTATTAGGGCTGTCGGTCAAGCCACTGATCCGGGAGCTCGAGGCCATCTGTGTGTGCGTGTGCACGTGTGTGTTTGAGTGCGCAAACTGCGTGGTGAAAAAGAGCAACCTCTGCTGTCACTTCAAAGGGGCGTCACGTGGCGCATTTGCTATGGTTTGATTCAGCCACTGACTCGCAGTGACTGCAATGCTGTTTTTGTAATGCAGAATGAAAAGAGCGGAGAGAGTGAGACAGAGCGCCTCAGAAGTGCCGCCTTATAATCGCTTTCAAAAAATGTGTCTATGTAGCCTGAGTGTGATATTCTCCACTAACATCAGGGGGGTTTGCAAAGGGAATGTGATGCTTCAAACCAGGCCAGACCCACCCAAAGACAGTCAAAACAAAATGCTTTATTTGTTTTAAATATATGTACGAATATACGAATTTTCACCTTGCGGTAAATAGACGCTCACAACCCAAAATAGCGTTTATCTGATAAGGTAACCATAGCAACAGTGGAGTGCTTGTGCACTTTCCTTAGGCTCGAATTGAACATTAAAACACACACATATAGACTTTTTCGCAAGAGACGTGAAATACGCACCGCCATGTACATTTCATGACATATTTCATGTGAAATGTTTACTGAGTGGCACTAAAAGAGTGTTTTCCCCCAGAACAGATGAACGTATATATGGTACGTTTTTTTGTGATGTTGGTTTTGTGTCACTGCAATTCTGACTTGAAATGTCTGTTGAGTGGTGCTATAACTCTAATGCTCTGTGACATTGTAAAATAACGTACCATCTGCACCAAACCTAAACCTACCCGATAGTATGAACAAAAGCAAATGTGACATAAAAACACAATTGCAAGCATGCTGTTTTAGCTTGTTTTTCGATCTCATTTTTCAGCTCTTTCATCATGAGTGATGTTTTCCATGGGATTCGTACCAAAGGATTCTGTATCCTAAGTCCACCGAGCAAGTTTGTTACGCCTGTAACCACCTAAATCAATTATTACAAAATTTTGGTCAAATCCAGGTGATTTACCATAGAAAATATGTTTTTATAATGTTTATGACTGTTATAGCGCCAGCTGTGGTCCGATCTCCATGAAACTTTGCATGCTTGTTTAGAATCACCTGTCGCATGTGCTCAGCGGGTTTCGTGAAGTTTTGAGTTTTCGTTTAGGCTTTATAGGCTTTTGGGTATATTTGGACAGGCCCCTTTCTCAAAAGGCTACATTATAGCTTCGCAAAGGGTAAATTTCAACATGTTTTTGATAATTATTGACCTAGAGAGTCCAGAGAATTGCACTGCGGTGGATTTTCCAGACTAAGCGAAAAACCTAGAACTAGTTCACAAAAGTAGGTTTTTCTCAATCATTTAAAAACGGTTTAATTGACAGCAGTGGTTCTACAGGCAAAGTTGTTCCTAACGAGGAAATCTATCATATGATATGAAAAATTGCATGTATGTGTGGAAAACCACAGAATGCACAATTGTTTACGCCCTCAAAAATATGATACTGCCCCCCAGTGGCCAATTTCTTTCAAATTTTCGTTCCAATCGGCTTCCGTTATCCTTGTCTAATAGGTCCTCAAACTTCATCGGCCAATGGCGCCCATGTTTTTTTGAGATACACAAATGTCCTTATAGACACTTGTGGCACTTCAGACCGTGCACAGCATCAAATAACAATTTAGCCTGTGCTCAACATACTTTCAATTCAAAAACCTCCTAATAAGAACCAATATTCATAAGAACTATAACTATAAAGAGAACCACCATAAAGATAACTATAAACGTTCACCCCAGCGGATGATATTGTCTGTTTATTCTAAGTGCACACTCGTCTGCTGCTTTAAATTCTCAAGCTTGTGATAGCAGGATTGATTCTGATTGGCTGTCGATGTTTTTATCGTTCATCAGCTGGAAAAAATCATTCTGAAAGTGATTCATTTCAATGGAATCATTTCTCTGTGCCTTTACTGCTATAGCTGTGGTATGGACTGTTATTCTTTAATATCAAGAATGAATTTTAGAACTATATCTTTATCGTTATCTTTATAGGTATCGTCCTTGGTGTGAACAGGCCTCAACACTTGCTTTCCACTTATCCTTCTGTTCCCTCCTTCCATTTACCTCATCTTCTTCCTACACCTCCACCTCCACCTCCTCCGAGGGCGCCAGTTGCCATGTGAACAGGTGCTGAGACTGAGAGAGGCTCCTTCACACAGGAGCATTTGTGCTAAGAGGACTAGGAGGACCCAGCAGGCTCACACAAATATCCATATCGGAACATGGAAAAAAAAGCATCCAAAAACATTTGGAAAAAATATGTTTTTCCGTGAAATTCTGAGGAAGCACTACGTATCCTTGGCCAGAAAGACAATCTCAGAATGCACTGTTCCGAGCTTAAATGATTCCAAGATTGCGGATTCTAAATATATTTCATGCAACACCATAAAATGTTGATTAAAATATTCAATACAAATTACAATGAACTTTTTCCTTACATTTGGGAAAATTCTCAGAACTCTCAAGTTCTCAATTCTTTCAAAATTATGGTTCTTTAGTTCTTTTCAGAACTTTAAAAGCTGGACATTTTGAACGTTCAGAAAGAACGTTTGCATAGTTCACCCAAAAATGACATTACTAATTACTCACCCTAATGTTGTAACAAACCTATAAGACCTTCGTTCATCCTCGTTAAAACAAATTAAGATATTTTTGATTAAAATCCGAAAGCTTTCTAACCCTGTATAGACAGCAACACAACTGACATGTTCAAGGCCCAGAAAGGTAGTAAGGACATTATTAAAATTGTGACATCAGTGGTTTAAGCGTAATTTTATGAAGCTACCAGATTACTTTTTGTGCATAAAGAAAACAAAAATAACAACTTTATTCAATAATTTATTCTCTATTTGTTTAGCGAGCATTGAGTTGTAGCAAAAGTTGTCTGTGCAGGAACAATGCCAACAAGTCACATATATCACACAATATAACACAAGCACTTGAAAATACCCTACTGTATACTTCCACCCCCTCCACAGCTTTAGCATACACCCAAATAAGCACGTTCAAAAAGCACAAAGTCGAGGCGGACAGCATAGCTTCTCTTCGGCAGAGTGATGCCCAGGTGCGTGGATAAGCACCAAACGAGTGGGCTAACCATTAAGGATCAAGAAGAAGGGAGGCGAGAGGGTGATAGACGCAGAACGAGAGAGATATATCTCGCTTTTCCTCATGATGTTATGTAAAGCCCTGCAAAGGGAGGCCAGTGAGTGGGCAGCCATTCCACTCTAATCCCTCACTCTTTTCAAAAGAAAAAAAAAATGCCAGCATTCCTCCTACACAAATACACTCTCTCCGATTGCACTTCTCTCTCTCTCTCCCTCCATGCATTTATTTCTCTCTCCACACTTGCTCTCTTGCTGAAGATTCTTTAAAACACCCTCAGGATAGTTTCGGCCCACAGGAAAGAAGCGCATGGAGAGTGGGGTGGTCCTTATACAACCAGAGACTACCTATATCTCTGTTTGCCTTCTTGATGAAAAAGCAAATCAGATATAATAAAACCTAAAGACATCTTTGTGCAATTGCAAGTGACTACAGAACTTTTTGAGTTGCAAATGCCATCACTGTAGAAAATGATGTCATTAAAATGCTGATTGACTCAAGAATGCACACAGTCCCAAACCTCTACTACCAACATTTGTGAAATGTGAAAGGTTTTTTAAGATTATGGCTGGAACCGAGAACAAGTTTTCATTCAGTGTTTACAAAAAAAATACAGAATTATGTTTAGCTTCGTTTTTGGATTTTGCACATGCATTATTCTGCTTGTGCGGATATTCAGTGATGTCACAACAAGATATTTGAATCATAAACATGCAGTGCAATCAAAGTTGTCACAGTCCTGAATAAGTGATTTGCCTCACTTATTTTTAGTAAATCAAAAACACGCAGCACAAACCATGCAGTCTGATTCCCAAATTTATGACTCCAATAAACCAGTTTTTTTTAAGTGAAATACGTATCACACTCTTAAGGTCTTTGCACACTGAGTATGAAATTCTTGTGCAAAATGCACATTAAAAAATAAATACAACCTCACCTTGTGTCAATCACTTTTACACAACTTTCTGCATTTCTCGCATTCAAAAATTTTGGACTCAGTGTGCAAGGACCTTATTAGCTTACAATTAACTGTGAAACTTAAATTATTGTACTCACTGACTGGTTGATATGACTGTTGATAAGACAGTACCCTTTGAGAAGGTACACTTTTATACCTTATTCATCCTTGAAGGGTGCATATAAGTATCTTAAAGGTACATAATAGGCGCTTCTGCACTGGAGGAGCCTTTTCATAGTTTCTAGAACTACTAGTGGAAGTTCCTGCTTTTTGACGCAGGAACTAGGAACATATTTAGCACTAGGAACTCAGTTTGGGGAACTAAATTAGCTCCTACTTCAAAGTAGGGTCTAGAACAGTTTTATAGGAATTACCAGTAACACAAATATACGTTGATTGGCCAAACGCATACAAAACACTGGCTATCCAGCCTTTTTAAAAAGTCGTGTGAAAATATTTACTCCACGAACATGGAAAACAGCAATAATATTGGCATTTAGCTACCTGTTGTCTGCATCGTTGAGTTCTTTTCTCAGCCTCAGTGAGATGTAGCACATTGCAAGTTGTCATAGGAGGTTTAGCCAGAATTTCATGCTCTTTTGATCATGTAAATTGTGCATTTACATTCCATCTACGTTATCATGAAACCCACAAAACAAAACAGTGATCACGGTGTTCTCCATTCACAGATTGTTGGCGTTTGTAAATGCCGCAAATAAAAAAGTCACTATCGGACGCTTTAGAGTTCCTGGTTGCTGTACCAGGAAAATGGCCAGAGAGGGAAATCAGTTCTCTAGGAACCACCATGCTGGCTAGTTCCTAGAATTGAGTTCTATAACTATGATAATAGTACCTTAAATGGGTGTCCAAACTTGGTCCTGGAGGGCCAGTGTCCTGTGGGTTCAGCTCCAACTTGCCTCAACAAACCTGCTGGGTTTGCCTCAACAAACCTCCTGTTTGCATAGTACAGTTAATGTCAAAAGTTTACATCCCCCTTTCAGAATCTGCAAAATGTTAATTATTTTACCAAAATAAGAGGGATCATACAAAATGCATGTTATTGTTTATTTAATACTGACCTGAATACAATATTTCACAAGAGAAAATAATAGTTGAATTTATAAAAATAAACCTGTTCAAAAGTTTACATCCTCCCCACAGCTGTGTTTGTGTGTTTAGTGATAGTTTTCATGAGTTTCTTGTTTGTCTTGAACAGTTAAACTGCCTGCTGTTCTTCAGAAAAATCCTTCAGGTCCCACAAATTCTTTGTTTTTGTTTTTTTTTTCATTTTGTTGTATTTGAACCCTCACCAACAATGACTGTATGATTTTGAGATCCATCTTTTCACACTGAGGACAACAGAGGGACTCATATGCAACTGTTACAGAAGGTTCAAACACTCACTGATGCTCCAGAGTCCCTCAGTTGTCCTTAGTGTAAAAAGATGGATCTTAAAATCATACAGTCATTGCTGGAAAGGCTTCAAATAAACAAAAATGCTGAAAAAACACAATTTGTGGGATCTGAAGGATTTTTCTGAAGAACAGCGGGCAGTTTAACTGTTCAGGACAAACAAGAAACTCATAAACAACTATCACTAAACAAACAAAAAAAAAAAAACACATCTATGAATCATTCAGGTAATCAAGGAGATGTAAACTTTTGAACATTTTAAATTCAGATATTATTTTCTCTTGTGGACTATATGTAAACATATTTTATGTGAAATATCTTATTCAGGTCAGTACAAAATAAACAATAACATGCATTTTGTATGATCCCTTTTATTTTGGTAACAGAATTAACATTTTGCAGATTCTGAAAGGGGAGTGTAAACTTTTGACCTCAACTGTAAGAGCTTGATTAGCTGGTTCAGGTGTGTCTAATTGGGGTTGGTGCTAAACTCTGCAGGACACCGGCCCTCCAGGACCGAGTTTGGGCACCCCTGACCTAAAGTGAACATACTGAAAGTGAACATATATAAATGGTACATATTTGTGCCATTCAAAAATGTACCGCCCCACAGCTTTTGTAATTTTTTCCAAGAGTGTATTATTAGATGGAATCCACATCACTTCTAAAAGAGACTTTAAAAAACCTTTTATAAAAATGATTCCCATTCATATTGAAGAGCCCTCAAAAATAGCCAGATAATGCAAAATAATATTGTGAAATATTAAGATACATTCTATCAGCAGGAGCTACCAAGGCTAATGTTCCAAACCTTGCAGTAAACAAAATCTTTATCACAACAGAACATTTCTGTTGACAGTACTGTTGGCTCATACAAAATGACAACAGTTTGTCTGCAGTGAATAATGTTGTTTAAGATCGATGCATGTATAAGAAATTCAAAAACACTTCCGAAAAACATTGACGCATGAAGGCACAAGCCACTCCCCTCAGCACGCATAAGAGTGGAAGAAAATTTTCCAAAATTGGCATCTACCACCACTAACGAATCACATAACCATTATACTGATCCTGCCCTGCCCACTGGAACTTTGTTCTGACACGCCAGCGAAGAGAACTACTGTTGCCTCTGGCTCACAACTGGAAGGGCTAAAGGTAAACAAAGTTATGTAATGATCAGCTTGCTAATCTGGGTTCAATGAGCCCTACCAAATCACTTCATTACACACACTCATGAGGTGTTCATGCACATTCCAGAGATAAAGCTATTTTGTAGGTGTGCTGTCTTAGAAGAGCACTAAATAAGGGTCCTGAGAATCCTGGATTCCACAAAAGTCAAGATATACAGCTACAGTGTGTACACTCTAAAAATAAAGCTTCTTAATTGGCATTGGATGGTTTAGGAACATTTAACAAAAGGCTCTTAATAGTGAGTTCTTTAGATTTTTAAAATGTTCTTCATTAGTTCTTTTAAGAACCAATCACTGAAAGGTTTTCTATGGCATATGCAACATAGTATATGTACATATACTAGGCTTTTAATGCTTTAAAGTCACATTTTCACTTGTAAAGATGTGATCCAAAATGTATCTACAAAGTGCATCTGTCAACAGCTGGGCTGTTGAATTGACTGTGCATCAGGACTGATATGCAAGCAATGTCTTATTTCAGTGTGTTACCTCTTGACCCTGGATCAGTGGACTTCCCTCAGTCCGTAATCCACCGTCACTCCACGGACAACAACAGTAGATGAGACAAATTGCAAGCCCATTGTTGGCTAATCCAGGATTAGTGGCACTTTTTCAAAATTTCCCGGGTCTCAGTAATGACAAATTGAAGAGAAAATGTCAGTCTTATCTAGAGGCAAGGCATCCCCCTTCACATAAAAAAGTAAAACAGGTTGAGAATGAGGCCAAATGTCTCAGCCTGTGACATAAAATTGAAATCTCTCTATTCTGTTCTAGATATGGAGCAGAGGGTTAAGATAAATTGCTTAAAATCGCCTCCAAAGGAAGAAAGAGAGACATGAGCTGTCAAGTGCACAAAATGAATGACAGTTCAGGTCGAAGCATCAGTTGATGGGTTATCAAGGGCTCACACAGAATGCGTCTGCTAAAAACTAGATTGTTTTGAAAAGAAATAGAGCATCCTGAGTGAACTTTTTAGCCTGAATCAATAATGTAAAATTTCAAGCCACATTTACGTGCAACTAAAGACTCCTAAAAAACTAGCCTTTGCTCACCTTTCTACTATTCACACAGGTAGAACAGTCCAATGAAAAGAAAACACTAACCCATTCATCATCATCATTTGTCTTGTCTATAAACACGGGACGTTTTATCAGTAACCGTATATCCTAAAAACGCACTGAACCAAGGCAAAACGGACCGTCTGGCCATCGATTTCACATCAAGCATAATTCTCTCTTTATGCACCGGCATACTGTTGAAATCCCTCCAGTTTCCATGGTTACTTCACAAAAACACTCTAACGCACATGTGCAGTGCGAACTGCTGCACTGTGGCTGCAAAGCATCGCTGCCAATGAATGTGTGGGAGAGCCATTCTTCATTCCATAAAAGTCCTGGAACTTACAGGAACAGGTAACATGTACGCACTTGTTAAAGACACCCCTTTCCCATCACAACACATCGCAGTTTGTCATTTCCCAGTAAAACGTCCTTTGTGTGAGACAACAATAGAAATATCCTTGCTTGGCACAGGAATTGATTCGTTCATGGTGTTTTCTGCATACAGGTGCTCAGTGCTGAATGTTGGTGTCAGGTGTGGGTGGCAGCAGCTTGTCGGTTCATGAAACATCCATAACACCAATTTGAGGAAAAACACAAAGGAAAGCACCGTGGAAACAGTTCACATTTTCAAACTCCTGACATAAGCTTTCCCGTAGTCAAGGAAAAGCCCTAGCACCACCCTATCTGAAGCAAGTTCCTCATTTAGTGAGTGGATCTATTATTGACAAACGCGAAAGCACTTTGTTTTATGACATCACTATTTGTGACCTTTTGATGTGACCTTTTAAATGTTGTCAGTGGTCAGTGAAACTCGTGGTTTACGACTAGCCTTGATGGCCTTTCTAGAATACAGTGGTCCACCGTCATGCCACATTAGTGCAGAATAAAGAGGCTATGAAATGCATATGTGGCTAAAACAAGATTTCTTTTCCGCAGTGGTGTGAAACTGAAATTGTGGCCCAAATACTGTCTGTAACTTATTATTTTCATAATAGCTATGACTAACATCTGTAACCATAGGGATAGTGACTAAAGTAAATAACAGAAGTGCTACTGCATTATATGACGTAACAAACAACTAGTTGTCAAGCGTGATTCCATTTACACAACACAGGTTTGCACGATAATGCAGTTGTGAGGCCAGCAAAATTAAGGTCAGTTTAAGTCATATTTGAAGAGTTTATTTGTAAAAACAGATAACTCATTTTTATTACGTTTCAAAACTTTTTTACTTTTCATGTTTTTTATTATTTTATCATGTTTTTATTGTGTTAGCTGTATTTTTTACTTAATCAAAGTAACTGCAGGTTGATAGAGATTAATGGGAATGCACAATGAAAAAACATTATTTTTTAACATTTTAAAAAAAAAGTTATCTGTTTTTGCAAATGATTTATCATTTATTCCAACATTAAAGTCTGGTTCACTTTTCACAATTTAATCAATTACATTTAAATATTTTTATTTTTTTTTTTTTAACTATAATACTTTACTCCAAAATACAGTAAAATGTTTTGTCCTCTTTCATGTCATTTTTATGTTAAATGATTTTTAACTCAATACGTCATCTTAAAAACATTTTGTGGCATAACACAAAAAGACAACCAAAATTTTACCAGACATGATAAAACAGCAAATAATTTAAGAATCTTGCATGAAAGTTATGTAGTAACTCATTACCGGAACTAGCATTATTGTGATTGTGAAATTTTATTTGACAATAAATTTTCATAAAACATAACAGCAATTTACGATGTAATTGTTTATAATACTTTGTTTGTAGACATAGGAACACATCTAATGAAGAAGTAATTTATTCAAATTAAACTTGGCTTCCAAAAGCTTTGTAAACAAACATGGTGCTGAGGTAGAATAACATGAATAATTTTAAAAATATTAAAATGTTTTCAAATGTTTGAAATATTCTCTTTTGGTTCCACTTTAATCCAACTTAAATTCGGGTTATTATGTTATAGAAATATGTGACCCTGGACCACAAAACCTGTTACTATTTAAAAATCTGGAATCTGAGGGTGCAAAAAAAATCTAAATATTAGGAAAATCGCCTTTAAAGTTCTCCTAATTAAGTTCTTAGCAATGCATATTGCTAATAAAAAATTTCGTTTTGATATGTTAACGGTAGGAATCTTGTTGGCTATTGCTAAAAATATATCCGTGCTACTTAAGACTGGTTTTGTGGTCCAGGGTCACATCTAACACTGATTATTGCTATTGAGATTGAACATGAATAATGAATATTCGAATATTCGCTAATTTATGTCTGCGCAAAATTTGCACATTCTGCAAACCATGAATAAAAAATTCTGTGATATCACGTGGATAATAACGTAAAGAGAAAGTGAAATTAAATGCACAATAATCGCGGTTATCGCGACAGGCCTTGCGGAAACGATTAGCCTATTTTTGTAACTCACTACTCTACGGTCACCATAGCAACGCATAGAAACGAGGTTACAATATTCTTAAACAGACGACCCGCTCTTCTGTCAGGAACATGAACGCGGGAAAATGGACTCACCTGTGCAGTTGGCGTACCGCTTTCCCGCCACACTATCCATCAGCGCCAGCGCTAGATTCTCTGGAGTGTCCGCGGGCAGCGGGGTCCAGTTCGTGTCCAGACTCGCCTCTGAGCTCTGCTCATCGCTGGACAGCGACGGACTCCTGATGTCCGCAGTGGCGGAGGGCCAGCACGGCGCTTCTTCGGTCTCCGGGCTGAACACCTCCCTCGCCGGGCCGCTCTCGGGGGACGTCTCCCTGAAGAACGGCACCACACGGGACAGGCTGGCCCGCCGCCTGGATGCCCCGGTGCCGGTGGCCTTCTCCCCAAAACCACCCGCCCGTGTGAGTGCATTGGTCTGTTTCTTCAAGAATTTTTCAAGAGGCTTCATTCCAGCCGGCATTTTGATGACAGAAATCGCAAGAAGGCCCTGGGTTGATCCTAATTAATACTCAATAATGAACACTGATGATGACCGTATGGACGTGAGCGTCTACATCATAGCCGGATAATGCTGGATCCCAACTCGGATTGGAAAATGCCTGAAGAGATGCTTCTCCGTTGGGTTGAGGTGTCAAGAATAAAATACGGCCATGTTCAGTGTCCCCGTTACACAAGTGGATGCTGATCGAGTCCTTACTACGCTAAGAAAAAAAATCCAAACGTATCCCTGGGAAACCCGTCCTCCACTGCAGTCCTTCAGCTCGAGAAGGCGGCTATTTGTGTACTACTACCATTGCCACTGTCAACCAAGCCTTGATCGATGAGTTAATTAGACGAATAATCAAACACAAAGGATGCAAATAGCAGCAGGTATATCTTAATAATGCATATACATATAGAAATCAGTCTCTGCCAAGATGCTGGACCATATAAATTAATCGTCTACCGCAGCAGGTCTGAAGGAAACACGCTCCTGTCGCAGACGAGACGCGCGACTCGATGCTGAAGAGGATTTCGTGTCTGTAGATCCCTGACCGCTTCAGTGGTATCCGTATTTATTTTTCTCTCACGGTACCGAGTGTCTCTGCGCCTCGAGTCCGCACAAATACTGCGCTCCGTCGCTCTCACATACAGTACAGGCTACACACCCTCTCTCTCTCTTGCTCTCGCTCTTTCTCTCTCTCTCTCTCTCTCTCTCTCTCTCTCTCTCCACCCGCCTCTCTGCAGCTGAGTGCGTGTGTTATTGGTGGTGTCAAGAGATATTGCTCAATTGCTTTGAATCGCAGCAATTGCAGTCACAAGCTCATATACTAACGCCGAAGAATGTGCGCCAAAGACTAAGCATTTGAATACGCTTTTCTATAGTTTTCTAATCATCCAGGCCAAAATGTGGCATGGTATCGAAATATTCAAGAATTGTTAAACTATTCACTTCGGTTTCTCTTAACTGGGTTTATACCACTTTATTTGTGCAATATGTCTCAAACCTAGATATTATATTGGAATATATACAGTTGCGGTCAAAAGTTTTCATACACCTTGCAGAATCTGCAAAATGTTAATTATTTTATCAAAAATAAGAGGAATCATACAATTTTTTTTAGTACTGACCTGAATAAGATATTTCACATAAAAGATGTTTACATATAGTCCACAAGAGAAAATAATACTTGAACTTAAAACAATGACCCTGTTCAAAGTTTAAATAATTGAGTTTTAATTGATTCTTAATACTGCTGTTACCTGAATGATCTGTTTTTTTTTCTTTTTGTTTAGTGATAGTTGTTCATAAGTCCCTTGTTTGTCCTGAACAGTTAAACTGCCAACTGTTCTTCAGAAAAATCCTTCAAGTCCCACAAATTCTTTGGTTTTTCAGCATTTTTGTACTTTTTGATTTGAACTCTTTCCAACAATGACTGTACGATTTTGAGATCCATCTTTTCACACTGAGGACAACTGAGGGACTCAAATGCAGCTATTACAGAAGGTTCAAACGCTCACTGATGCTCCAGAAGGAAAAATCAAGCATTAAGAGCCGGGGGTGAAAACTTTTGAACAGAATGAAGATTTGTACATTTTTTTTTATTTTGCCTAAATATCATGTTTTTTTTTCATTTAGTACTGCCCTTCAGAAGCTACAGAAGATACATACATGTTTCCCAGAAGACAAAATACGTTCAATTTACCATGTCAATTTAAAAAATTTTCACCAATTTTGGATGTCAAAATCATTCAGATGCACAAAAATGCTGAAAAACCAAATAATTTGTAGACCTGAAGGATTTTTCAGAAGAACAGCGGGCAGTTTAACTGTTCAGGACAAACAAGGGGCTTATGAACAACTATCACTAAACAAAAAAACACAGCTGTGGTTTATTCAGGTAACAAAACAATATTAAGAATCAAGTGTATGTAAACTTTTGAACAGGGTCATTTTTATAAATTCAACGATTATTTTCTCTTGTGGACTATATGTAAATGTCTTTTATGTGAAATGTCTTATTCAGGTCAGTGCTAAATTAAAAATAACATGCATTTTGTTTGATCCCTCTTATTTTGGTAAAATAATTAACATTTTGCAGATTCTGTATATGCAACAGATTAAAATAGATAAAAGGCTACTGTTTACCCCTACTCTGTTTAAATTAATTTTAAGTACAAAGAATGGCTACTGGACTTGCTGAACCTACTTTAGGTTGTAAGCAAATGAAAATTTGAACTATGGTATTTAAAATATGGTTATTTTATTGGCATCTGCGATTCCATGAAGAACCTTTAACACCTGCAGAAACTTTCCATCACACAAAAGGTTCTTTATAGTGAAAAAGGTACTTTTGATTATTAAAATGGTCTTCACACTAGAAAAAAAATGTTATTTTTAGAACTATTCACTGAAAGGTTCTTTTGGGAATCCACAATATTTCTTCTATGGTCAAAATCTCAGCAAAAACACCCTTTGGGAGCATTTATCTTTAAAAATGTATAGTATATTTTTGTAAGGAATGGCGGAAAACTTTTTGTGCATTTGAATTAGCTCTGTATAGTAGAAATAATATGTAACACAAAGAATAAAAAAGTGCAAAGTAGAAAAGAAGCATATATTTTACATAGACCTCATGTCTATCTTTTAAAACATAAAGATAACAAACTAATTTCTAATGCATCAGGATTCATTAAGAAAGAACCTGAGACTAAAGTTCGGTGCTGTATCAATTACAGTCGGCATGTGTCTTGTTCTTCTTTAGGTCTACAGTTGGCCAGCTGTATGGTTTCAGATTGCCCAGCTGGAAAGCACAAAAAGGACTTATCTCCTCCACGACCGCTTCATGAACACACACACTGCATTTAAGTGTCTATAATCAAAGGCACTTATTAGGAGACGCGCACAGACGACATCAGACCTCAGGCCTGGTCAAGGTACGAGTGGCTTATAGACATGAGCCTATAGGGTAAGCAACTTCATTATCAGTATTAAGTTACAGCTAGCCGGCCATACATGGTGTCTTGTTCAAACGTCTGTCAGGAAACACTATCCCAAGACACCTATGAGGGGTAAATATGGGATCCGGTGACTGGCGGTGACCGCACTATGCTGGGCACTTAATTGAATACAGGATCATTTTAACATATGGAAATAGAAACCAAATGTGGTTAATCTGCTTAATAGATAGCTATTTTGAAAATTTAATTAGGTATGTGTGGTTTATTAAATCATATAAAGAAACTATTGCTGTATAACTCTAACAGTAGGGCCTGATTTTCTATAATAAAACTAGAAAAAAAAAATACTGCATAAAACAAATTTTATGTTAGTTATTTTATACAGGAATAATCTTGGGGTAGTATTAAGGTAATAGCCCATCCACAGATTAAATTTTGCTAAACACTTACCCTCAGGCCATCCAAAATATAGATGAGTTTTGTCAAAACAGATTTGGATTTAACATTACATCACTTGCTCAGCAATGGATCCTCTGCAGTGAATGGGTGCCGTCAGAATGAGAGTCCAAACAGCTGATGAAAACATCACAATAACCCACAACTAATTGACATGACTCCAGTCCATCAGTTAATGTCTTGTGAAGTGAAACGCTGCATGTTTGTACGAAACAAATCCATCAATAAGACATTTTAAACTTAAAATAATTTCTTCTGGCTAAAATACAAGCCCTCAATCCATTAAATTGCTTACTCCAGTAAAAAGCTGCCTTGTCTGAAACAGGAAATATGCACAGATCAAGCACCATTTACAAGCAAAAACAGTCCAAAACTACTGATATATGTCAAATATATCACTGGACTTCGATGTGAGAGTACAACAATGCATTGACTTTTTTTTTTTTTTAATGGAGGAAGTGTTGTAAAGGATTACAAACAGGTATCTTAACCAGAGGCGACAATTTAAAGTTAAAATGCCTCGATGGATTTGCTTCTTGCAAACACACAGCTTTTCGCTTCACAAGATGTCAACTAATGGACTGAAGTTGTGTGTATTACTTGTTAATCAGTGTGACATTCTTATCAGCTGTTTGAACTCTCAGTCTGACGGCACCCATTCACTCCAATGGTGAGCAAGTGATGTAATGCTAAATTTCTCCAGTCTCATCTACATCTTGGCAGGCATGGGGGTGAGTACATTTTCAGCAATTTTTCATTTTTTTAGTGAACTATTGTTATAAAGCATATATCTATATTTGCTAAATAGTTTAATTTTCAAGTGAAAATGGGCTCTCGTTAGTAAAAGACTGCCTGATGAACTTAGATGATCTTCCACACATCGTATGTGATGACTGCATAGTGCAAAACCTCATAACGGGTGACTTCACAAACGAGCTGAAGTTCAGCTGGAGGAAATGCACTTTTGCTATATCCTGTGTGATCCTGTTGCATTTTGAGCAGTGTGTTTGATTTCACTCAGCCGTGGCTGCAAGCTCAAAACTGCAGGCCGTAAAAAACCGCCGCTGGTATAAATTTAGCTCTGCGTCAGTAGAGGTCCTCATTGTCACCATGGAAATGAGAGTGTAACTATGCTGCGGAGAGGTGGAAATCACACATCGCATACTGCAGTTATCCACCGGTCACAGAACTAACATAACAAACACACTCATTCTCCCCACCTTTATATATTTAACCTTCCTGGTTAGTGGTTTTCCCCTCCTTATCTCACCACAGGTTGTTCATTGCTTTATCCCACTTCTACCTCTGAGGTTTCTGTGGCTTCTTGTATAGGGAAGTACACTGCATTAGCCCCGCTGTCAGATGTTGATGTGTGAGTGTCAAAAGAATGATTCGGTCAAGTGTTTGTCATGCCGTTTAGTCATATGACCTTATCTGAAGATGACTGACATGATGTTAACATGCAGTCTATGACTTCAGCTCAAGAACCCCCACAACAACATTAGATTTGCCATCAAATGACTATATAATGTTTTCTGCGCTCTCTACAGGAGAATTTTAGGGGGTAATGAACCCTTAAATAAATTAACTCTAAAGCCAGATGAGGTCCTGCAACTGGGAATAACACGAATCAATGTCAAAATTAGGAATGCACATACAGAGAAAATATTTATGTTATGAGCAGTAGCTGATTATGTTTTTATATAAGTATATTATGCAATGATTAAAAACAGAAATGTATTTGTTTTTTTATATTTCATATGAATAGTAAAAATAGATAAAAATGAAATATACGAAGAGTTCAGATGCAAAACCAGCTAAAAGCCATCTCGGTCAAAAATGAGATAATGATAGTGAGTGAATGCTCCTGACTCATAGTATATGTCCATCAAATACTTTTACTTTAAACTTGCTAAATTCCAGCCCCAGCCCAATCAGAAGTGCCAGTACTTACATAGAAACCTATACAAACTAGCCAGAAAGAAATGCTCATTTTTAAAAAAATACGTCAGATGAATTTAGAGGCTTTTGCATCTGAACTCTTCATACTTATACGCACACACACTGTAAAAAATTATTATATTAAATAGCATCATTTTATTCTTCAGAATGTTTAATTCAGTGTGTTACTTGCTGTTTCTTTGCAATTAATTGTGACATTTACTATTTTTTAATTTTTCTTTTTTTGAGTGAAAATTTACAGTAAGCTTCCATTAGTTACCATTAGTTAATGTATTAACTAACATGAAAGAACAATGAGCAATACGTTATAATACAGTATTTTTTCATCTTTGTTAGTTGAAAATACAGTCGTCCATTGTTCATGTCAATTCACAGTGCATTAACTGATGTTAACAAGCACAACTTTTGATTTTAATACTGCATTAGTAAATGCTGAAATTAACATTAGCTAAGATTAATAAATGCCGTAGAAGTATTGTTCATTCTTAGTTCATTTTAACTAGTGTAGTTACTAATGAACCATATTGTAAAGTGTTGCCAAAATGTGTTTACTGTTTTTGACTTGGATGGGAAAATCCCAAAATGATCTGCTTCCAGTATCAGCTTTATCATATTAATGCTTTATCAAATGATGCATTCAGCCAATTTCGAATTAGATATTGTGTATTTCTACTCATAAAATCTTTTGTATCTGTATATTTGTGTTAGTTTCCTCCAACAAAAACAAAGCAGCATTTCCACAAAAGCGAACCAAGTCATTACCATGATAATTCCATAAGCATATCTGTCTTTGTAATGAACATGACTCTCTAATATATTTGCCTGGCAGTGAAGCTCACCAGTCCTGGTGGATACATAAACCCACCCACCCACACACACACAGATGATGGATGACCTCAACAGCCTAACGCACTTGCCCTGGAGTGAGAAGAACAGAGCTCACATCTGCGATGACTCATTAAATACATCCCCCCACCCCTCCATGCTGTCACAACGCCATCCTTATGCCATGCGTTATCGTACACAACGCAAACACACAAGCGCTAGTGCACAGGCTCACTATGTTGTCATTCTGCATTGTGGAAAAAGTCTCTTATGTATTGTACAGACAAATAAACAAAACAAAAAGTTAATGTCCTTAGTCAGAATACTGAAACACTCAGCCTTTTATTTCCACAATAAACAATAGATCAATCATGTCCACACACATTAGACTAGACTGGGAACTCCGTCAAATCCAGACAGAAGCCTCTCATGTGAACACACACACTCACTCTTTTATACATACACATGCACAAACAGAAGCTAAGATAAATGTTTTAGGCCTCTAGAGTACAGGATCTGTTGTGTGTGTGAGTGTGGACTATTTATGCCGTAAGGAGATTATCTTTAACTCATTAAACAGACCCACTTTCAAACACCATAATACAGAAAGCCCCCCTTCTCATCCCTGATACCCGTACACATCCAAACACATTATAAGGAGGAAAGCCGTTTGTCTTACCCCAGTGCAGACGCCCTCCTTCCAGTTGGTCTGGCAGATTAAGATGGTAATGTGACCCCTGAAGAACATTTTCACAAACACTCTTTTATGAGATTATATTTCTCTGTGATCCTCAGGCTTAAAGCATCACTTAGCTTGGCGTCATTTGGAAAGTGTCACTAGATTAATGTGTAAGACCTGACACCACATAGGGGACTTTCATTAGCAAGAATTATTTGGAAAATAGAAACACAATTTTATTGTCAAATGCTGGGATCAACATTGGTCATGCTGTATGTTTTCAATTAACTAAAAAGAATTGGCCACAGAGTCATTTGCAAGAAAAATGGAATTTGTTGATTATGATGTATGTGTTTGATTCAATAGAAAGAATCCTTTCAAAAGAGTCATCTGCTCAAGAATTGGACTCCACTGGTCGTGCTGTATGTTTTCGATTAACTAAAAAGAACCGGCAAAAGAGTCATTCACTGGAGTTCACTGATCATGAAGTTTGTGTTTGATTCAATAAAAAGAATCCTTTCAAAAGAGTCGTTTACTCAAAAATCGGACTCCGCTGGCGTACTGTATGTTTTCGTTTCACCAAAAAGAACTGTTGCAAGAGTCATTTGCAAGAAAACTGGAATTCGTTGATTATGATGTATGTTTGATCCAATCAAAAGAATCCCTCAAAAGAGTCATTTGCTTGAGAATCAGACTCCACTGGTCATGCTGTGTTTTCAATTCACTAAAAATAATCGACACAGGAGTCTGTGCAAGAAACTGGAATTCCCTGATCACAATGTATGCGTTTGATTCAACAAAAAGAATCAATTAAAAATAATAATTTGCTCAAGAATCAGACTCCACTGGTCGTGCTGTATGTTTTTGATTAACTATAAGGAACTGGGGTTACAGTCGTTTCCAAAAAACTGGTATTCACTGTTCATGATGTATGTGTTTGATTCAATAAAAAGAATCCTTCAAAAGAGTCATTCGCTTGAGAATTGGACTCCACTGGTCATGCTGTATGTTTTAGATTCACCAAAAAGAATCAGTGCAGGAGTCATTTGCAAGAAACTGGAATTCGCTGATCATGATAAATGTGTTTGATTCATTAAAAGAATAGATTTAAAATAGCACTTCACTCAAGAATCAGACTCCGCTGGTCATGCTGTATGTTTTTGATTCACTAAAAAGAACCGGTTCAAGAGTCATTTGCAGGAAAAGTAGAATTCACTAATAATGATGTATGTGTTTGATTTAATAAAAAGAATAATTCGCTCGAGAATCAGACTCCACTGGTTGTGCTGTATGTTTTCGATTAACTAAAAAGAATCGGCATAAGAGTCATTTACTAGAACTCACTGATCATGATGTTTGTGTTTGATTCAATAAAAAGAATCCTTCAAAAGAGTCGTTCACTCAAAAAACAGTCTCCGCTGGCATGCTGTATGTTTTCGTTTCACCAAAAAGAACCGGTGCAAGAATCATTGCAAGAGTCATTTCTGACTCAGTGCAAGAGTCTGATTCAATAAAATAATTGATTCAACAGAGTAATTCGCTCAAAAATCAGACTCCACTGGTCGTGCTGTATGTTTTCAAATCACTGAGATGTGAGAGTGATTTGTACAAAAAACGGTCTTTGCTTAATTCACTAAAAACAATTCAATTCACTCTCAGAAGAGTCATTTTTTTTGACTAACTAAAAAGAACCAGTGTGAGCATAATTTGTACAAAAATCTGAATTCACTGGTTGTGGTGTCTGTGCTTAATTCGCTAAAAACAATACTCTCAAGTGAATCATTTGCCCGAAAATATGACTTCACTGGTTGCATTTTATGTTTTTATACACTAAAAAGAACCTGCTTATAACAGCAATTCACTCAAGAAATGGACTTCACAGGTTGTGCTGCATGTTTTGGATTCACTAAAAAGAATTGGCGCAGAATCATTCACAAAAAATCAGAATTCACTGGTTATAAAGTATGTGTTTGATTCACTAAAAATAACTCAAAATAGTTACTCAAAAATCAGACTCAAAATCAGCATGTCGTGCTGCCTCTGTTTGATTCACTAATAGAAAGGGCTCATAGAAATGATTCACTTGTGAATCAGACTTTACTAATCATGCTGTATAATTTGTGCTAATCAATGCAGGAAACACTTGGACCATTAATAGCACCTAATGTCATGAAATCATTTGCATCCTGTATTTTTTTAAATGCTTATCAAGTTCACAGCACTAATAATAATGGGTGGCTATTTTTGGGTGAACTATTTCTTTAATAAACCCTGATTAAATGCAAAAAATAACCCCTATAATATAATAAATAAAGCAAAGAGACAGAAAGAGTAAGAGTCTTTTTTTCTTACACAACAATTGCGGAAAACAACGGCACATTAGACACACTCTCTCTCGCATTCGCCTAGGGATGCATGCAGGTTAAAGCAATTTCCTTGGATGTGATATCACACCTCAGCACTGCTCTCAGCTGTGAAGAGAATGTGAGAAAAATACATCATGAACAAAGAAAGTGAGGAAAAGAAGAGAGAAAATCAATCAAAAGAAATTACAGCATATATGGGTCTCAAACGTCTGAGTCACTTCTGATGAGTCTGTATGAGTGAGCATCTTTATTTGAGTGTGATACACACACACACACACACACACACACATCATTTGTCTCAATGCATGGATGCTTCCAAACAGCTCCCATGAATCATGCGAAAGTTTAATGACTCCCACATAAACACACACTCCTGGCCCATGTTGGGGGATGGGGATCCGAAATGACATCAGCCTGAGAGACAGGGGGCTTTGTTTGGTTACTGTCACTCCACAAAGACGCCAGAGGGGGAGGCCCCACCTCACCCATGTGCATCTCTAATACAAAACAAAGGCTGAGAGAAGAGACTAAATATGCAGAGACCGCCAACTTAAAGCATTAAAAATGCATTGGTGACAAAAGCTTTTAAAGAAGGCTCGCTAATTGTGGAGACTTCATGAGTTTTGAATGTGTGTCAGATTTAGGACAGTATAACTTTTAAAGCATTTTCTGGGTTATTCAGTCATTTTGGATCCAAAGTTTGGGTTCAGTTTAGGGTCACTTCCACTATAGTTTACAAAGATTCATCCCTGGCTAAATTTTGCATGAATTGTTAAAGTAAAAGTCAGTGCAGAAATTAAAATACTGCTGTCATGAATAAAAATTAGCACAAAAAGAATAAAAATCTTTAAGCGACCGAGGTCCCACATGGTGTTTACTGCATGACATCTTGAAATGAGTTTGGGCTTGTGTCTCTAAAAGAATCTGTGACGTGTGCCAGGTTTGTGCAGGTCATCGGCGGCCTGAAGCCATAAATCAGGTCACGTTTCAGTGAACTCAGATGCAGCGTACAAACAAATTCAGCCACGTGATCTGCATCCTTCATGTGCTGTGGGAAAGCATTGCTGCGAGTGTGTTTGTAAACACAGCATCAGTCTGGCTGGAAATATATCAAGGCTTATTGTCTAGCCAAAAAAAAAATAAATTAAAAAGGGACCCTTCAGAACCTGAGGCCCAATCACATTTGGCTAGTCTGTGCAAGTCACTGCTACTCCAGAGAGACAGAATGAGAGAGATTCCATACATAACAGATGAAGAGAGAGACAAAGTCAGCTGGAGAAGAGGGAAGAGGGTTTGCTTTATGCATGTGGGTTGCTGTAAATGGAAGAGTGGGAATGGCTAGATAAACAAGAGGAGCGGGCTGAAAAAAAAAAAACACAACTTTCCTGTGCTAAAGTGGTTGCTTAAGTGGTATTTAATCCATTACTATGCATTAACTAGGATGCTCTGGTGGTTGCTTACAGTAAAAAAAGAGCCAAATGCTAAGTCTGTTTAATATTTTGGCCTCTATATGGCTTTTCACACTGTGCTTCATCCAGTTCATCCATTTTAAATCCCTCTTTTAGACCGGAGTAGAGACGTTTCACACTTGTTATTCAGAAGCAGGGTTAGCACTTCTTTTTAAGCCAGGGCCAGGGTTATGAAGCACAACAAACCCGTGCAGTGTGAAACAGTAGAGGTTTAGCAACACACACCCTATTTACGTGCTTCATATTCACGTGTTGAACAGTCATGGAAACACCACAAATTGTATAAACAGAAGTTTTCATGTTTGAAGGGAAAAAGGTTGAATGGTGACGGAAAACCCATCAATTAAATTCCCTGGTGAAAAAAACAGCATATGCTGGTAGGCATGTTTTGATGCTGGGATGCTGGTTAGGTATGCTGGTTTTTTCACCAGGGAAGAAGAGACTTTCATTATTATGAAAGGCAGACGGGGCCAAAAGTCTTTAAACGGAACGTGTGAAATTTGACCATGTCAGCACGTGCTGTTCGTCCACATTAATGGTGCAGTTTTGAATGTCTTTCTTTTGTATGTGTATACATGCCATTTTAAGGCATCAGTTTTCGCCATGTTTCTTTAGTACATGTTAAGAATTACAGTTTACTGTGTTAAAGTAATTTTTACTTTATAAAAATTACTATACGACAATTTTAAACATGGACATTTTTTAACGTAGACCTATTATGCGCCTTTTTACAAAATGCAATATAAGTCTCAGCCAGAGGTCGCGTTAACCAAAAATTGTCCATCATTGACAGAATTTTTTATCAGTTATGGAAAAATCTGAAGGCTGTCCGTCACTGTGACAGATTACAGATTACTGATGGTGATCTATTCTAACTTGTAACTGTAATCCCCACCCCTGTCCAGTTGGTGGCGAGTGCACTCCAGTGTGGCAGCAGAACAGGGGATCCAGAACAAAAACAAAACTCACGAATCTTTTGCTATGCGCTTGATTACACACAGGCCAGTACACAGAGGCTATAACAATCTATCACGCTACATCAAAGAGCGCAAAAACAATATTTATTGCTTGAATTTCCTAATGAAATGGACAGAATTTGAAATCTGAGACTTTGTTTCATATTAAAAGTAACACAAATCTTAGCCTATTGCGGTTTATTGGATGGGAGGCACACTATGCACTGTTCAACTGAAACGATATTGGTTTAAAAAAATGAGGTTATATTAAAATCACTGTCACTGCGGGGTGTCTGTCAAAATGCCGGACAATGTTAAAGTCTAACACAACCTCTGGTCTCAGGTGTCCCCAGAATGTGTCTGTGAAGTTTCGGTTCAAAACAGCCCGAAGACCATTTATTATATTATTTTGAAAATGGATATTTTGAAAGCAAAAAGCACCCTTTTTGTGCATACCTCTTTAAATGCAAATAAGCTGCTACTCCCAGCCCCCTTTTCAGAATAGGGGTTTGCCTTTACAGCTGGTACCTCAGATACTCTGATAATAAACATCTGTTTGGTTTTGATTATCATGTGTATTGTGCTAAAATCGTGCATTTTAAATCATATTAGTTTAAAGAGCAGGTCATATGGATTATCGAAAAATATGTTTTTTGCAGTTTGCGTAGCTATCCTTCAATGTAAACAGCCTGCAAAGTTGTTAATCAAAAAAGTGCATAAACATATTGTCTCTCAAACGAAAGAGTCGACCTTAACGAGTCGTCATATGTTCAAATCTTTTGCCTGTTACCGATCACACGTCACTCTGTAACATAGCCTGCACACTGTAAAAAACAAAAAACACAATTTGTTGAGTCAGCTTAAAATAATTTGTTACCCTGCTGCCTTAAAATTTTAAGTTCAGTCAACTCAAATAAGTTTAGTCAACTTGAAATGTTAAGTTGCACTAAGTGACAACTTAGATATTTGTGTTTGTTAAACTTAAAAGCTGGCTAAGTAACCCAGCTGCCTTAAAATTTTAAGTTGAATCAACTCAAATATCTAAGTTGTCACTTAGTCTAACTTAACATTTCAAGTTGAATAAACTTTTTTTGAGTTGACTGAACTTAAAATTTTAAGACAGCCAGGTAACAAATTATTTTAAGTTGACTCAACAAATTGTTTTTTACAGTGTAATTTGCCGGAAAATTGCCACTTTACGACTTTACAGGTAAATACAGAAATATGCTGTTCACACAGGCAATAGCGTTCTGGCTTTTTAACGGTAAGAGACCATTCACACAACAGCACCAACATGCCGGTAAATCCTGTGATGTCAGCAGAAACGCTTTAGTTTCACTATCTGTCCAATTTGATAACAAAGTATAGTGACCAGCATAAGGGGGTGACCAAACAGAACGCGTTTTTTGCTCTTATAATTCCGAGACTCGCATTATAGTATCCAACTGCAGAGCCACAGCGCTGATGAATGAGAAAGAAGGCTGGGTTTCGAGCTCAACACTTGAAACAGCTGCGAGATGAGACGCAATGGTCAAAGATGTCCATCAAGCGCATATTTTCATAGAAAAACTAATTTAATCAAGCAGCAAAGCTCCATAAGAACGTTATGATTGGCCAATTTGGACCAAAGCAGACTTTATTCGTCGGCACGTTTTACATACTCGTACCGGTAATCTTGCTGTGTGTGAACGCGTTCACACACAGCAGTATTCCGGCAATTTATTGGTAATGTTACAAATACCCTTACTGGTAAATTGCCGGAACGAGTTTACCGGTATTTTTGAAAAGGTCCTATTCACACATGATCTCGTAACGGTAATTTACCAGTAAAGACTATACTGTGGGCTATAGTCTCAAATACAGCAACTTCATTGGCTGCTGTGTGTGTTATTGCGTGAACGCAGACAAAATGTGTGTTGACAGAGTCAGATTTCACTCGTTCCATTTAAAGACTTTTGGCCCTGTTGGCCTTCCATACATTCTAAAAAATCAGTTCAGGGCAAAAACTTGAAAGAACAGTCAGCAATACTTTAGTCAGCTAACTTTAGGAATGTACAGTGTGAAATATCAGATTATGAATACCTAGGATTGATTGTTAACCCTATATGAATAGTGTGAAATGTGACAGGAATTTGTTTTAACAATGGTTTAGAATGACCAGGTGTATAAAGAGCTTCTGTCTCAAGTCCCTCCTTCAATAAAAGCATTTTTCCTCAAAACTCCTCACACTTCATTCAGTTTAGCCTAAGCTTAATACATCATTGGTTTTAAACAAATCCCCGTTCATTGATATAAGAAACTCTAGTTAGGCTATAATTGCCTTAGAAAGCTTTATATATACACATGCGGCCTGAGAAACTAAGATTGAGCTAAGAAATCTGATAATACAAAACCCTCAACTTCCTGTCTCACCCTTTCAGCAGTGATACGGGAGCGTTACTCACCAGTTCACATATTTTGTAACATGAACCTGTCAACAGTGGTGTAGGTATGCTCTACGCAGGGTGCACCACAAAAGACTGAAAGCACTAGGCTAAATACTTTAAGTAGGTCAGTGAGACTATAAGCAGTTTCACTGTTCCTTTCAACTGCTGTGCATAATAATCACATTATGATGATTCAAGAGGCATAAGAGGGTGTTCTTCGGTAGGTCGCTGTCAAGAAGATGCATAGAGTAGCCGATGTCTCTAGCAGTAGGATCATCACTTGATAATTTGATCGTTTTTTGTATAATTGGTGGCCCAGGCGGAGTCACTTTGCAAGTGTGATCGGTTTGGTGAGGCAGCTGATGGCCTCAAGAAGCCGAGTGTGAAGGCAGAAGCACTCAGTGAGGTTCACGCTCTGTTAAAGGCTATGCGTTACTCTGAACTGAGACTATTTATAGTCTTGTGAAGCGGAATTTTTTCAAGTCGATAACTTTCATGTAGTACAAGTCAAAAGGTCAGACAAACTCATTCTTTCTTTCTCATTCTTTTGTTACGGGTTTCCACAGCTTAGAATAATAGTAAGATCATCAAACCTATAGTTAGGTAGTAAACAAAATGTCTTGTAAAAATGTAAAACATAAAAAAAAGCTAAACGTTTTATTTTTATATATTTTTATAGTATTTATTAACTTTAAATGTTACATTTTCATCTATATTTAAGCTTTCATAACATTTTTAGTTGTTTAGATTTAGATTTTTTTTCAATTGTAGAACTTTCTAATTGTTCTGACATTCTAAACTTTTTTTAAATTTCACTTAGTTACCAATTTTAGAACTTTCAAATTATTCTCATGTTCTAAGTTTTAACAATCTATTTTTTTTTTTAATTTCACTTCGTTACCAAGACAACATTTCTAATTTTTTACGTTTTTTTTATTCATATATGTGACCCTGGACCACAAAACCAGTCTTATGCTGCACGGGTATATTTGTAGCAATAGCCAAAAATACATCGGATGGGTCAAATGTATTGATTTTTCTTTTATGGCAAAAAATCATTAGGATGTTAAGTAAAGATCATGTTTCATGAAGATATTTTGTAAATTTCCCACCATAAATATATCAAAACTTAATTTTTGATGAGTACATACATTGCTATGAACGTCATTTGGACAACTTCAAAGGTGATTTTCTCAGTATTTAGATTTTCTTGCACCATCAGATTCCAGATTTTCAAATAATTGTATCTCGGCCAAATATTCTTATTATATGTAATATGTATTATTTATTCAACTTTCAAATAATGTATAAATCTAAATTTCAAGGAATTTACACTTATGACTGGTTTTGTGGTCCAGGGTCACACTTTATTTTAGCTCAATGATTGACAGGTCTAACATTTTGACTACCTTACAACTCATTTGAGAACGTTTATATCGTAAATAAATAAATCAAACAAGCTGAATTATAGCTGAAGATGGTAAATATACAAAAATGAAGATTTATAGGGGAAAAAATCAGCTACTGCAATATTTATTGTTTAGTATGAAGGCTGCTGAGATCAAAGTTTTAGTGTGGAGTTCCTGTAAGAGAAGTGTGACAGTGCAGCAGTGAAGAATAAAGACATTAGTTCCCCCAAGTGGACATTCTGAAGCACCGACAGTGACAGTTAAACCTGACCTAATTTTCTGCCACGAAAAAAGGCTCGTGATTTTACATTTTACTGCTGAAACAATCTGTAATTAAGTCTTCCTCGTACATTTTAAAACCGGCTATGCATGTTTAGTGGTTAACATAAGCAATTTAAAATGTCTGAATTTGCATGCACGGCCTCTGGAACAAAAGTTGTATTTTTTATTTCTCTAAATGACAGTTGCAAACGCGGCAATGCCTCGTTAACGTCTATAAATCTAAAGCAAAATGTCCAATAAACTCAAAGGATCCCAAAATTACGGCTGCAGCTCGGCTGGCTATGGCTCTCGTACCGACTGCAGTGTAATTTGGAGGCGCGCTGCTATAAAAGAGTTGAAGCGGCAGCAGCGGTGCGTTCCGCCGCATCAGTCACTCCCTCTTGGCAGGGTTGGATGCGGCAGAAGGCGACGCTTCGCTTTTGGCAAAGTCAGAGTTTAGCACACAACCACAGGCGGCAACGCAGACGAACGCAGGGTCGACCGTTCTCGGTGTTTACAGACTGGAATGGTTTTTTACCACGACTAATATTGCTCGTATTTCACATCTCTTTGAAAAATGAACGCAAAATGGAGACATTTATCAGATGGGAGAGATAAACAAAAAGACAAAAGCCCATTAAGGAACGGCATAAAATGAACTAAAACAAAACTAAACATGAATTCAAATAAAATATAAAATAAAAGCAGCAATCAGTGTTGTAATTGTGCATTAGAATTTTAAACAAAAGCCAAAGCCCATGAAGGAACAGGGCCTAAAATAAAATACAATATAAAAAGAAATAATAACAATGATAATGATAATAAAATAAAAAAATTACAACACTGATTGCTTATTTTATTTTAGGCCCCATTCCTTCATGGGCATTGACTTGTATTTAACAATATTACACAATACAACACTAATTGCTGATTATTTTATTTTATATCAGCAATCAGTGTTCTGCAGGGCACAAATAAAACAATCAGCAATTAGAGTTGTAATTGTGCATTAAAATGTTAAACAACAGACAAGACCTATGAAGGAACAGGGCCAAAAACACAAAACAAAACACAAAACAAACAAACAAAAAAAATAATAAAATAAAAATGGTTGTAATTGTACATTAAAATGTTAAACAACAGACAAAGCCCATAAAGGAACAGGGCCAAAAATAAAATAAAATAAAATAAAATAAAAATTTTACATTACAATTTGAAACAAGAGACAAAGCCCATGAAGGAACAGGGCCAAAAACAAAACAATAACAACAACAAAAACAAACAAACAAACAAAAACAAAACAAAAACTATTGTAATTGTACATTAAAATGTTAAACAACAGAACAATACAATAAAATAAAATAAACTAATAGTTGTATTTTCACATTAAATTTTAAACAACAGACAAAGCCCATGAAGGATCAGGGCCTAAAAAAAAAAAAGCAAAACACAACCTAGTAAATTTCAAGAAACAAGTAACACACTGAATTAAATGAATCAAATGAAACAGTACCATCTAACTCCAATAATAGAACTTCTAAATAAATAAACAGCAGTACAAATATTTCGATATTTGTTATGGACAGTAACCAGTATATGACTGATATTAGTAGTCTAAAAATGTAATTTCACCATTTATAAATAACTGATTTTATAATCAATTATTTTGAAATGCTTATATTAATATTAAGATTTGCTAAAGATTTCGTCTAGGTATATTGATAATTGTTATGAACAAATAAGCCTGACATGAAAAACCGTTGTCTTTTTTTGGTTTAAAACAAAATCAAACCAAAATTACATCTAAAACATTTACTATTTAAAAAGAAATAATTTTGATGTGCTGCAAGCAAATGTAAACATCACAACACTAATATACAGTATGAAAGATTAATATAAGATTTGCTAAAGTTGACATCCTAACAGTGTTATAATTTATGTTTAAGGTAAACTAAAAGTAAAAATAGAGGGAAAAAAGCATTCATATTACAACCTACAATCAATGAATACTATTAAATAAAAATGTGTGTGTGTGAGAGTGTATAAAGTAATTGGACAAGTCAAATGTTATATTCAGTTCTTGTTTAATTTCATCTCCTGACGTTGCTCCACAAAATAAAAATCGCAAAAATGAAACACTTTTAATATTATTCAAACAACTATGAAACATACAAGCCCTCACAGTGTTGTCAGGTCTAATCAAACAGAAACAGATATGTCAAACCAATTAACTCTTTAAGGCATAGAAAGTAATACAACATCTTCTAATAGTCTTTATGAACCATGTCTAAACAACGCTGGGAACGACAACATCTCAGTTATACTGTTAGGTTTCTTTTTTTTCTTCTCGGAAACAATCATAAAGGGAACGATTGAAAAAGATGCATCCATAACACTCCCACAGTGGGGCAAAGAATAACAGCTCACAGCCAAAGTTGCCATCTAGAATTGCTTCCACAATGAAATAGATCTATAAAACCATGCATGCCTGTACAGTGTGCCTGAAAGAAAAAAACAATTGCAACCAGAACTATAAAAAAACATTGAATAATTGCAAATTAATTTTTAGAAATTAAATTCAAAATGAAAGAGAGGCCTAAGCTAGGTTTCCCTGCTGACTTCGTTCATATCGACAGCATTTCATAAATGACTAGCTCTTAGTATTATTCGTTAAACCACTGGCTTCAATATACTTTAATATGTACACTTACAATAGAAAGCTAATCAAGCGAGTTACACTGTCAAGTAGGTCAGTATCTGGCAAGGTTAACGGTTCGCTTCCATAGAATTACAGTATTGAATTCAACACAGTACGATTTCAAAAGATACAAGGGACAGCGGGACAGACGGAGGAAAAGGTTTGAGGGTTTCAGCCCCAGTCTGAAACGGGACTAGCACCATCACGGCAGGTTAAGCAGTCAGAATGGTACAGCGCTTTTAAACGGAAAAGAAAACATGCGAAAAGGGTCTTACAAGACCCAAAAAGGTCCTAATTTGTGCATCTGAAGGTCATTACCAAGTATAACAGCCACGTGCTGGCTTCATTGCTCGATTCCAAGCATATAACCTTTGAAACCGAAGACCATTAGTCCAGAATTAAAAATTGCAGGCCTATCTTTTCACATACTCAAGTTTGTCTTTTCTCCTTTTCAATAAAAACATTTGAGTAAAAGGAGGTTAAAAACAAACTCAATTCAAAAGTCCAGCAGCCTCAAGTAATTTCAATTCTCGTCTGTTAGTAGAGACATCAGAGTTGCTTAGTGAAAAGCAAAAACAACATCTCGCTGTTTAAGGCTGCTTATTTAATTCCTAGCAGAACAGCGGATAACGGTAAAACACTTTGCTGGTTATGAATGGAAATACAACAGAGAGGAATAACCTGCAAACAGAACCTTGGATGAAGACAGTGAACCTAAGCAAGGCATGACGAACACACGAACAGTAAACGAAACGAAAAGTAAAGTTAAAACCTAAATGGTGAATTCAATTTATACAAAAGCGGTGCTGCTGGTCCTGACACGCGGCCTCCTCGTCCTCTGGCAGCTAGGAGCGAATCTCCTCAGCGGGCTTTCTGCTCTGGTCCTGACAGATGGGGGAAATGGGTCAAATCACAAATGAGCTGTTAATAAACATCTTGTAACACACTTTTAAAAGGTAATAACAAATGGATCATTTCTTCTACATGTACACTACACTACCAGTTTTTTTTATAAAGTCGTCCCTTCTGCTCACCAGGCCTGCATTTATTTGATCCAAAGTTCAGCAAAACCAGTAAAATTGTGAAATATTTTTACTATTTAAAATAATCGATTTCTATCTGAATATATTTTAAAATGTAATTTATTCCTGTGATCAAAGCTAAATTTTCAGCATCATTAATCCAGTCTTCAGTGTCACATGATCCTTCAGAAATCATTCTAATATGCTAAATTGCTTAAAAAAAATTATCAATATTTAAAAACAGTTGAGTACATTTTTTTCAGGATTCTTTGATGAATAGAAAGATCCAAAGTTGAGCATTTAGCTGAAATAAAAAGCTTTTGTAATATACACTATACCATTCAAAAGCTTGAAGGCAGTATCATTTTTTTCTCTGGAAAGAAATTATAGACCTTAATACTTTTATTTAGCAAGGATGCTTTAAATTGATCAAAAGTGATAAAAGACATTTATGATGTTACAAAAGATTTCTATTTCATATAAATGCTGTTCTTCTGAACTTTCTATTCAAAGAAACCTGAAACAAATTCTACTGTTTTCAACAATAATAAATGTTTTTTGAGCATATTAGAATGATTTCTGAAGGATCATGTGATTGGAGTAATGATGCTAAAATTTAGCTTTGATCACAGGAATAAATTACATTTCAAAATATTAAAAAAGAAAGCAGTTATTTTAAATAGTAAAAATATTATTTCACAATTTTACTATTTTTCTGTACGACGGATCAAATAAATGCTGGTTTGGTGAGCAGAAGAGACCTCTTTTAAAAAAAATAAAAAATAAAAAATAAATAAAAATAAAATAAAAATAAAATAAAATAAAATAAAATAAAATAAAATAAAATCAAATCAAATCTTATCAAACCTTAACAACATCTTACCATTCAAAAACTTTTGACTGGTAGAGTAACTGAGCATTCAGCCCTTGCTGTTCTTTTTCCCCTCATCTTATTTAAGAAAAACTACTCGCTTTTACTGTTACTTGGTGGTGATTTTGTGTGTAAATGCAATGTTTTTTAATTATTATTATTATTTATTTGACCTTTTTCTCAGTATTATTTAAATTACTGTTGTAATTGATGTGTATATTAAAATCTATACTATTTTTCCTAAAATAAAAAAAAGCTGTTTTTATTTTAAATGCTACAAGTGAATTTAAACATCACAAAATTAAAATGCACAGTATGAAAACAGATATTTACTTAGAGATTTGATAAAGATTACTAGTGTTTTTTAAAGTTAAATTCAAGGGACTGCATCACTACAATGGAAAATTAAAACACGAGAGAAAATAAACACATAATTGACTTTGCAAAACCCTGTGAAATTTAGAATTTTAAGAAATTCAAACAATACCGTTTTGTGGCTCTAATGTGTCGTGACAGATCAGTGTATTGCCAAAACGTGAACGGATCATCTTTTCACTTCAAGCACGAAAAAAACATGAATGAACAGCGTATTTTATTTAAACCGCAGAAAGACGTCAGTACACACAATGTTTCAAGTTTAAGTCCACCGAAGTTAATCTACTCTTCTGTTTGATTTGTTTGTCAGACAGAATGGCAGACTCAACATTATGATTGGTCAGATTGCCTGTCAATCAAGCTGTTGGCAAAGGATCAGTGAAATATCCAATATTAAACAAACACTAATATCAGCAGGCAACCAATATGGTACTGATATTCCATATCTACAATTTTTAAAGGGGTCATGAACTGAGAAATCAACATTCCCGTGATCTTGAGACATATAAGAGGTCATTGTGCTATAAAAACATCCTGCAAGTTTTAGAACAAAACTTTCTTGTTAGTCTAACGCTTATATTGAAGCCACTCTGCCAAAACAACAGGTTGAGGAATGTGACACTTTATGACGTAATAGTGCGGATAAGCACTGCCTCCGCAGAAGATCAACTTCTGCTTCTACATCTCTGCCTGTTTGGCCCCGCACCCCGATTCGTGCACGTGGTGTAAATAACGAGAGGCGAACCCAGGTCTACTCAGAAACCAAATGATAAAGATGACTCCAAATACAACGAGATGCTGTGCAGAGTTGTGGAAAAACAGTCTTTCTTTGCCTTCCTTCTGATCCCAACATTAGTATGAACTTGGTCCTTTGTTCACTTCATTTTACTGCAGATTCAATTACAAACAAGGCACAATTAGACACAGGATTTTCAGAAAGATTGAAACTAAAAGATGATGCTGTGCCGACTACATTGGATCCGACTGTAATGTCGCATCACACAGAGTAAGTGTGAGTAACTGTTTTTATTATTACGTGGTCACTATTGCGTTGTCTGTTATCACAGATTGTTTGATAGTACCGAGTATTTATGTATTTTTAACCTAAATTAGAGCAGTGTTCATCTATGAAGGATGTAGGCTGTCAAACATACACAACTGTTAGCCAATCATAGCAGTGGGTGTTTACTTCTGAGTTTACAACCCGCCACGACTATTCAAAGAGTACGTTTCGCATGAGAGGGATCAAAACAGGACAGAAAATAACCTATTACTTCTAAATTATGGTGTTTTTTGAGGTAAAAATCTTGATAAAATAAGTGGACCTCAGAGAACTGTACAAAATAATAAAAATGGCAGTTCATGACCCCTTTAAAACACCCAGACTGATCTCTCCTGGCTGAATGTAATGAATGATGTAATGTGTAATATGCGGTTACCTCAGGAGGGGGAGGTCTGACTGTAACGGGATGAGAGGAGCGTCGGGGAGGGGAGCGTTTGGGCTGAGCTTGCTGCTGTACCGTGTCGTAGTACGTCACACCACCGTAGACTTGTGACTGTGCCTGAAGAGAGACGCAGAGAAGGAAGTCAAGCATTAAAAGATGCACAAAAACCCTCTGATACTCACTAGTGTGCCACTGGAGTATGTCATAGGATACAGATTAGGGATGGGCCATATCTTATCGTTACCGATACACCGGTAAAATTTTTCCCACTATAAGAAATAGTCTTCCCGTGATAATAACGATAAGAGTCTACAGCAGCACGTGTGCGATACAGTTTTTCATGCGTTTACAAACCTGTTGTCCAGCAAAGATATAATTTATTGACATGCTTTTTTCTCCAAATTAACTTCATAACATAGTCGAGTGTTTGAAATAACCTTTTGTGATCAGACGTGGTTTCATAATCACAGAATGAGGCAGAAATCATACTATTTCACAGTATTATAAAAGCTATGTCGATTAGCATTGCATTATAACTATCCTTTATTCTAAATACCCAATACCCAAGATTGCTTGAAGAACACAGACAAACCATATATTGTAGCAATCGTATGTTTATTGTCAAGTTTCCTCGGTTAAAGTTTCTCTTTTTGTGTTTTACTCAGCTACAGCAATAACCTTCTGCTATAAAGCACATGTGGAGTTTCTGCACAAGGGCGCCCTCTGGCTTCCAGTATACGTTAAACAGTCATTACATTGTACATGTGTACTGAGTTACATCTATTTTGGGTAAAAATAGGAAAGATAATACTTTTCTCTAAAGAAACAGGATTCCCTGAATTATTGTCATTGATATCGTTATCATAATAATACCAGAAATTATCGTGATCAATTTTTAAGGCCTTATCGCCCATCCCTAATACAGAAAATGCTAACACATAAGAGGCTCACCTGGGGGTTGGGGTACATTGGAGGTAGCGTAGCTCCGGCAGGGTACGGGTAGTTGGTGTTGCCAAAGGTCATGACACCTGGAGGGGGGTAGAAGGGTGGGGGTAGCAGCTGCTGAGGCGGCGGTTGCCCAGGTGACATCGAAACGGGTGGGGCTGCGTAAAGAGCCGGATTGGGCATGGGCCCTCCCGACTGGTGCGGGTGCAAGCCTGAAACAAAAGCAGAGCAAAATATTTAACATTTGAAGTGATTAAAGTTGTAAGAAAACTGATTACTAAAAGTTTGTACGTTTTTTGTCTCTTGCACCACCACTCATTTTTTAAACATAACACTAGTTTAATGGAGAAAAATCTGACAGACCAGTCTTCAGATGTTAACAGTTCTCACCTGGGTGTCCGGGGTGGGTGGGGTGTGGCAGGTGCATCTCAGGCTGAACAAGCATGCCTTGAGGGGGCAGGGCCGCTGGGCTGTCCCCATGCGTGTAGATTGGTCCCTGGAAAGACACTGCATGTGGAAATGCAAGTTATTATCTTGGTTGCTTGGCCACAAAAAAAAAAAGTAATTTCCTAAACAAACAGCGCTGGAGTTCTCAAATATACGAACTATAAGTTTAACTACTCAGTAGGTGATTTTAGGACACATTCACATGACCCATTTAACTTAAAACTGCCCTCTATAGGCCACAAGCAGAACTGCACTTACTGGGTTCATAATAATGGCCCTCCATGACTCCTATGTGCATGGGTGCAGGCTCAGGAACTGGCCTCTGGCGCTGTGATGAATATCGCTTAGCCCGGCCACCACCAACACCCTGATAACAAGAAATCAAAGATGAAACAAGTTTGTAGCTTACAACTTTGATCAGCAAATTCAGACACAGCTGCTAAACTGACCTTTAACAAAAATACTTTAAAGATCTGAGTGTAATGGAAATTCAAAAAGCAAAAAATTCAGGATGGAGATGCTTCGGTTGTTGATTAGCTTTTGTGATGTGGGCGCTGCATTCCAAATCAGAGGCAGATGAATGTGAGCTTGCAGAAAACTCAGACAGAACCACAGAATCCAGTCATAAAATTAGAATTTACTGTATAACGCGGAATGTCACGGAATTTGCCAAATTTTGGAATCAATAAATCAAAAGTAGGTCCGTAAAATTACTAATTAAATACGAATCCTGCACGTTCTGCGCAGAGGTTGCGTTCGACTTGAACACTGTCCATCATTTTAAAAATTCCGTCAATCTATTATTACCAGTCATTTTAACTTTCATATTTTAATTATAACACCGCATTTTTTGCTTGTGCATTTATTTTGAAGAGAACAGATGAACAGTTGAGACCGAGTAACATTTCATGTTCAAAACCACATCCAAGAGTTACAGCGATTTTAATAATATTCTCATTAATTTGAACCAATACCGATTCATAAATCCCAATTGATCTTTTGGTCTATGCTGTTTTCAGTTGATGAATGAACAGTACATAGTGCGCCTCCCATACAATAAATCACAACAGGCTAAGCTTTGTGTTACTTTTGACATAAAACAAAGTCTCAGATTTCAAATTCTGTCCATTTCATTAAGAAATTTAAGCAATAAATACCGTTTTGGCACTCTTTAATGTGGCGTGATAGAACGCATAGCAGAACATTTGTAACGGTTTCATTTTTGTTCTGGATCCAGTGCTCTGCTGCTACACTGGAGCGCACTCGCCACCAACTGGACAGGGGTGGGAATTACAGCTACAATTAGATTGGTTACAATACATCACTCGCAGTGTAATCTGTCAAAGTGACGGACGGCCTTCAGATTTTTCCGTCAATGACGGACAATTTTCGGTTAACACGACCTCTGGTTCTGTGTCTCTGTGTGAATGAATGGCACCGATGCACAGTTTCATTTACCAGACACATACTAAAGTGTGCGTGATGCTCGTGGTTTTTAGCCTTTGCCACCTCAATGAGTACATGAACACCTGAATCTCTAGAACTGCTTTGAGTCAATTCATGAGCATTTTAGTTTCTTTTGAGAAAAATCATCATCATCATCATCATATATGCAAACCAAAAATGTAAAGGTCTTCCACAGCAACTTAAAAAGTGTGAACGTTTCATGATTTCAATTAAACGCTTTTTTGATTGCATTTTTTTGTATTTTATTTTAACCATTAAAAAAGAGAAATTAAAAAAATAGAAAAAACTAAATGGAGAACAGGGCCCTAAATCCTGCACGAGTCAGCAGAGAAATTGATTAAATTAGGAAATAAACATTGTATATCAAGAAAATTAAATTAAAAATAAATTGAGGGGGAAAAAATGTGTTGTGTGTAAGTCACGTTTTACTGTATTCAGAAATAAATAACTTAAAAAAAAAACACACACACAACATTTACAAATATTATAAACACTACAAACATTAATTTTATTACACCTCACTCCACAAATTACCTCCTTTAAATTAAACAGTATTTAGATCAAAACATTAACAACAAAAAAAAAAAAAATTACCAGTGGCCTAAATAAATTTAAGTGAAACTGAAACTACCCACGTGTGGGGAAATGTGCTATACAAAAACTCAAATAACATCTCTGCAAAAATCATATATTTAAAGTTAACCGCATTATAGAAGTCCCTTTGGAATGTAAATCACAGCCCATTTCAGAAAATCAAAAATTAGATACATTTTTTTTTTTACATGTACATGAATAATAACATCTAAATTTTGAAAACAGATTTTTATCATTCAGTATTTGGGAATTTTCTGATCTATATAGGTAATTAAAGGGATAGAATTTTCATTTTTGGGTGAACTGTCATTAATTACTCACCCTCATGTCATTCCAAACTCATAAGACCGTCATTCATCTTCAGAAAACAAATTAAGATATTTTTGATGAAATCAGAGAGCTTTCAGCAACACAACGAAACATTCAAGGCCCAAAAAAGTAGTAAAAACATCGTTAAAATAGTCCATGTGACATCAGTGGTTCAACCTTAATTTTATGAAGTTACATGAATACTTTTTGCGTGCAAAGAAAACAAAAATATCTTTATTCAACAATTCTTCTCCTCACCCCTTCTGCTAGGACCCTTGCTGTCTATGCAGGGTCAGAGAGCTCTCGGATTTCAAAATCATCTTAATTTGTGTTCTGAAGATGAACGAAGATCTTACAGGTGTGGAACAACTTGAGGTTGAGTAATTAACGACAGAATTTTCATTTTTGGGTGAACTATCTCTCTATCTGGTTGACTCACCATATCCTCCATGTTTCCATACTGTGGAGGGCCTCCTGCCATGTGCATTGAGCTACGGATGCCTGTTGGGGACAAAAATGCAGGAAATAAACAAACTTACCAAAAAAAATGTTGTAAAACAAATTAATTACACAAAGATTAAGCATTACCTCTCATCTCAGCCTGAAGGTAGGAGGGTGGGCTTTGCGCCCAGTTCTGCCCTGCCAGGCTGAGTCGGGCCAGGTCCTGGTCGAGCCCCGTCAGCCCACCTTGTGTTCCCGTATCACTCTGCTCTTGCCACGACTCGCTCTTTGCTGCCGCCGGGGTTTGCTGGACCGCGGGCGAAGACTCATCTAACGACGCCTGCTTACCGAGATCAGACGGTCGCGTTCGCGTCGCCCTCCGTGCAAGCGAGTACGATTTCTTTTCCACCGGCCTCTCTTGAGGAGGAGACGATTCTCGCACCTGACCGGCTGCACTACCCCCTTCCGTCGCTGGGCCCGACTCTTGTTTCCGTGGCGACGGAACCCTCTCTCTCTCCGTCTTGTAGTGGTGAGCGGTATATGTAGTTGTCGCTAATGGAATCTCACCCTCCTCCTCTTCCTCCTCACTGCGGATGTCCTCCACCACCAGGGCCGGGCTACGGTCAACGTGAACAGCATGCAAACCACGACCCCTGAGCCGTGGTCCTCTCTCACCCTCTACAGGCTGTGGCCGCATTCCTCGAGGTGGCGGGCCATCTAGACTGGGCTTCGAGTGTCTCTGCCCTTCTGTCCTGTGGGGGGCTGTTGGGGCTCGACTGCTTTGGAAGCTGCGCTGGGGAGGCTGATTTGAGAGTCGGCCGGAGGGTTTGGGTGCTGCAGGGGGACCAGGTGGTGGGCCTGATTGTAGGGTAACAGAGTGAGGGGGATTGCGGTGGCCAGGTGGAGGCCCCTGCCATGTTGTACGCACTGATTTTTCACCGTCACGGCGCCTAGGCTCCCGACTGGGCGAACCAGCATGTCTGCAAAGAAACATGGACAGATTAGTGAGTTGCTCATTACCAGAGGTTGCGTTAGACTTTAACATTGTCCATCATTTTGGTAGACAGGGTTGTAAAAATTCCAACATAATCTACTATTATCTGTCATATGAATTTAATTATATTATAATTTAATTATAACAACACATTCAAATGCTTTATTTTTATTCACATTTTTATTTTTAATAATGAACCTACAGGACATAGGCTATAGGATATAGGCTTATACATTTATTTTGAAGAGAAATCTGTTCTACACCAGACCCGTAGTGACAGCTGAGGGCACTAAAATATCTCTCAATTTTAATAGATTCTCATTTTTATGAACCAATACAGATTCTTAAATCCCATACAATCTTTTGATCTATGCTGTTTTCAGCTGATAAATAAAACTGTACATGGTGCACCTCCCATCCAATAAACTGCCACATTAAACACACACCAAAAGATTTGTGAGAGTTTCGTTTTTGTTCTGGATTCCCTGCTCTGCTGCCACACTGGAGCGCACTCGCCGCCAACTGGACAGGAGTGGGAATTACAGCTACAATTGTACAACAGATCACTCTCAGTGTAATCGGTTGAAGTGACGGACGGCCTTCAGATTTTTCTGTCACTGATAAAAAGAATTCCGTCAATGACGGACAATTTTCAGTTAACGCAACCTCTGCTCATTACATATCTGGCCATTGAAAAAAAAACATTAGGAAGTATAAGTAATAATAGGACCCTATGATTTTCATGATGAGGAAAACACGGATAGAATGGCAGAATCCAGTCAAGAAAACGGAATTTACTGTATAATGCGGAATGTCACGGAATAAGCCAAACTTCGGAATAAATCAAAAGTAGGCCAGTACACTTAAATCAACACGTGATATGGACTAGTGTCTGTCACAAAATACTTTTAAAATATAAATCATGCATGTTCTGTGTGTCCCTGTGTGAATGAATAGTGCAGACGCATAGTTTTGTTTACGAAACGAATACTAAAGCGCGCAATCTTTTATAAAATTAATTTTGAGAAATTAATAAAACCATTCAAATGGAATCCAGAAAATTAACGGAAAAAACACAGAACACTAAAATGTTTCAATATATTTAATCAAATTTCATTTAATGACTGAAATGGTTTATTATTTAGCAAAAAATGAGAAACCTGACGTAACATTTCAAAAACACATTTTTAAAATGGCTAAATATATTTTTCCTGAGTAACCATTGAGCACCACCATGATGTACTCTAACTTCTGTTTGGATGCTCTTATGTTCCGTGCTTCATTAAAACGGGGTAAAAAGACCAACTTTTTAAATAAATATAACTAAATATAAAAATGCGCACTGGGTTAAGCTGTGTGTTAATTTCACTAGAAACACCAGAGACCAAAATTGTAAAAATTGTAAAGTCTTTCTGTTATGAGAAATCAACCTGCATAATTTGTCAGTCCATCACTAGTACATACACATACATAAAACTATAATTACAACTAAAGTTATTTTACCAATAGCACTCAATACCAGAGTGCAAAGAAATAAACACAGGCCTCACCTGGGTTTTCGGGAGCGGTATGATCGTCCATCACTCGGACCTGTGCCATTGCGGATGTCATAACCATAGCAAGCAATTAGCTCTTCACGTGATTTTGGCGCCTGCTCCTCTTCACGGAACTTGTCGTGTTCCCATCGGCCCTCGTCTTTCCACAACTTCCTGTGCCTGCCTTTAGGTCTGCCAACAGATGGACAAACAGAAAAGGGGGGGAGACGGGAAAACAAAATTATGGACCACATGGCTTTGTGCCAGATTCAACACTTGAAACTAACACCTCAACTAATTACATTGATTTGATAGCTGGAAAAGAAGTTCTGCCTGAATGAAAACACTCATGTCTCTCACCTCTCCTCCTCTGTAGCCTGACCTCTCACATCATGCTCGAAGAAAAGGCCTTTTCGGGGGATGTAGGCTGGATTCTTCCTGTCCTCATCATCGTCCAGCTTCTGGCCTTTGCTGCCTGATTTATTCTCAGGGTCCTCAGTGCTTTCCTGTAAACATTTAGAGATCTCAACTTCAGTTTTGGCCAAAAAAGGATTTACAATTAAAACACAACAGGCAGAGTGATTTAGCATTGTCTTAGTCCAGAATGTGCCATTGTGGCCAAATGCTTTAAATCTGTCAAAGGACTGTTTTAATTATTTGGGATTGTTTTAACTCAAGTGAAGAGTTTTCACCAAAACAAAGTATTTAAACGTCACTCCCACACTAACCTGCCAGAAATTTTGAGTTGGGGGGAGGAAAAAAAATAATTGAACTGTTCTGTTCATCTATACCTGTCCATCCCCACTCTGTCGTTCCCCAGCTAGATTCCCCTTCTCATCAGCTTTAACTTCCTTGCCACCTTCATCTCTCTCCTCTTCTTCACCAAGCTCTTGTGTCGGGGCATCTGCAGCAGGCTTCGGTTCTGCGGCAGGACGTGAGGCCTCTTCATCACTGAAATGCTCTCCCTCCTCCTCATCCTCTCCTCCCTGAAACAAGCAGTGCCAAATACCAACAAATTCTCAGAGAACGCAAAAAACAAAACTAATCACATCAAACGTTATTCCTATAAAGTATTTAAACAATTTTTAGAAACACAAAGGAACATAGCTTTGCATGTGGGCGATAGGACCAAAATGTTATCAAAATGAGTAATTTCATTAAATGGTAACACACACTCTCTCTCAATTTCTCTCTCGCTTTAAGTAAGGTCTTTATATCAAAATGTTTGATACCAAATTGTGCCAATTACAATATCACAAAAAAATCCAATACTATCATAAATAATAATAACAATAGCTATAATAATAATAATAAAACTCAAACTCACTGAAGACAAGTAAACAGTCAGCGATGGAACAACAATAAAAAACTAGTTGCAAGCAATAGGACAAAAATATATAGCAGAACAAATACATAAGAAATGCTACATACATTGTATAAAGTGATCGAATGTATAAACACTTCACTGTGTAAATTAAATACATAGTTCACTTTATTACAGTATCAAAAGTGATTTAGTCAAGAGCAGTGAGAGAGTTTCTCTCTTTTGTTGTTTGATTAACATGAATGACAGACAGCAGGAATATTAGACTGCTGTCACTTTAAGAGCTGCCAGGATTCTTGCTTTAGTTTATATTGGGCACTTTTTCCATTTAAATTGGATTATTCTGACTGATGACATTGAAAATGCTGCATGTGCTTTTTCAAGGGTATCGGTTGATTTCTTGTTTGCTGAACAGTGTCTGTTTGCATAGGCTATTTCAATCATATTTGGTAATTCTCTTTAATGTATTTGCCTTGATTTAATCCATTTACCTGGGAAATGCATCTATATTATTTTGTCGTCATAATTTTGTTTTAAGGAGTTAAAATGGTCTTTATCAACCCTGATTGACATGGTAGTAACGTAGTAACATTGTCACATTATTTTGACAGTTTTGGGTGCTTTTTTTACTGGAGTGGGTGGGTTTTTGGCTGGAAGTCGAATCCAATCTGGCAACACTGCTGACAGCGCCTCAGCAGTGCCTCTCAGACAGTGCACGCATATAGTGAAATGAGTTCTTTCACTGCTGACTGATTTCAACGGCTTAAAATCACATATTTAAACCACAACGCTTCAAAATGCGTGCAAGCGCTAAGTTTTCATGACCACGTAGCACAATGTGTAACCGCAATAGTCCAAAATCTCTACCAGTTGACAAATGTCTACCATTTAATCGTGTCTGCCAGTATACTACCCACTCCTAACTACAAGCAACTAACCTTACACTTAATTACTCCTAAACACAGGTAATTAATACTACTCAGTGCTTGTGTAACTGCACTGTACCAAGCACACCAAAAATACAACCAAACAAAAACTAGCACATCCGAATCACAATAAACAAAAACAAGCTTTCTCCTGTCATCATAAAAAAAGGGGTCATCGGATGCCCATTTTCCACAAGTTGATATGATTCTTTAGGGTCTTAATAAAAAGTCTCTAATATACTTTGGTTAAAAATTCTCAATGGTAGTGTAAAACAACTACAATTCTTGTCTAACTTACATCCCTGCTCTGGCATCGAAACAATGGAGGTCGGACTGTTACAGCTGATTTAAGGCGGGTCTGAGGTAAGACGCTTATGTCAATCAACTATGATTGGAGAGGCCTCTATCAGCGTGACGTCACACAGACAGGCATCTGAGAACGGCTCGATTTGAAAAAGGGGATATCATTTTTACAGACTAATTAAAAGCCACTGCATGGTAGATGTGTACATACACTGCCAACACACGTTCATGTTCAAACAACATGAAAAAGTGAACTTTGCAATTAAACAAAAGTGACAAAAAGCACAAAATCGATATACTAAATACATCAAAATGAAAGCCAATTCAAAATATAACAAGTTTAATAACATCATAAATGCTATAATAGTATATAACAGCAAAATATGGTAGCAAAATATCCACCTTATTCTTCAACACGAAAGTAGCCTAAGGGTGAGACTTTCGGTTCATTAGCCACTATAGGGAAATGACGAGAAGAACAACAACGTAGTAAACGGTAACTGTTTGCACTACAAACCAGTGTGTTCATAAGATAATACACTAAAAAAAAAAAAATTAAAATAAAATATTGTAGGAAACACCAATTTGCAATATCAAGCAGCAAAACAAGCTGTTTTGAGCAAGCTGGCACGGATGAGACCGGAAGCCAGACCCATGAAATTTAAAAACGGGCACAGCCCCTCATACGGCAAAAATAAGGTGGATAAATCATGAGAAAGACTGGTGTCAATTGATTTAACTACATTAACAAAAGGGAAGGACGGTATTTTTTTCTCCCAAGAATTTAAATAAACTAATTTATACACATTGTTAAATATAAACATTGGTCTCATTTGGCTGTTTTCACTAAATACATATTATTATCAGCACAGCAAGACAAAAGTATATATGGCATTACAAAACAAATGCATTTCTAACTTAAAAGAATATAAAATAAACGTTTCCTGGTTGTTCCTGTTTAAACAACATTTTGAAACTGTGAAGAGACTGTGCTTGTCTGCAGTGAATTAAAGCCAGCTTTACATAGGTCTAAAGTGTAAGGATGGCGTTGAAAGGGTTGCTAGGACACCAAACAAAGTGGAACATCAGCAGCCAAGACAGCCCAGACTGAACTCGATGAGCTGAGAACTACAACAACCCCATTCAATGCCACCCCGCAGGTGCCATGACCTCACAAGCAATGAACCCCAGCGTTTCTTAATACGCCTAAATTACCATATGATCCTGCATTCATCAAAACGCTACTTGCATAAGGAGGAAGAGCAGCAAAAATTACAGATAGTGCGTCATACGTCTACTAAAATTAGATGAGGACTACAGATGCACTAACAGCATGGGGCTCGGCATTGGCAGTACTCATAATGCCACGAGAGATGAGCGAAAAATATTCTTCTTGACACAATTTCAGCATAAACCTTCATACAAAAAACTCCCCAGCTAAGTCTCAGTTAATTTTGCTCTTTTGAAATCATTACTTAGCCAGGTCTATATCGAGCTTTAGATTTTAAATGACTATAAACCATTGACACTTTCACATCCACTAAATCTCAATAAGGAAAGGGTAGCACTCTCACAGTGACTGAGCAAAACACAGTTTAGCTGCAATGGAGACGTTCTGTCCTCTCTACACAGCAGCAAGCAGACCGACAGCCCAGTCTGGATCTGTACGGATTTATCACAGCATTGTCTTTTACAAAACTGATTGATTTCCCAACCAACCCCATAAAAAGCGTTACCATAGAGACTTACCTCCGTGTGCGATCCATTCTCCTCCAGATCAGCACTGTCATAGTCTGATAAGACTGCTGAAGAAAAGAAATCAGCCATTTTAGCATGACTGCTCACATTTCTGAGAGCAAATAACAAATGAGTATAGAACCGGTTACCAAAAGTGACCGTTCATAACCATTTGTGACCCTGGACCATGATCTTAAGTCGCACGGCTAGATTTTCAGTAATTGCCAACGATACATTGTATGGGTCAAAATGATACATTTTTCTTTTATGCCAAAACTCATTAGGATGTTAAGTAAAGATCATGTTCCATGAAGATATTTCAGAAAATTCCTACCATAAATATCTCAAAACTTAATTTTTGACTAGCAAATGCACGTTCAAAACTTTGAACAACTTTAAAGTTGATTTTCTCAATATTTTGATTTTTTTGCACCATCAGAGTCCAGATTTTCAAATAGCTGTATCTCAGCCAAATATTGTCCTATCCTAACAAACCATACATCAATTAAAAGCTTAATTTCAAAGCTCTCAGTTTCAAACAAATTGACCCTTATGACTGGTTTTGTGGTCTAGAGTCACATTTAACCTTTTAGCAATCATCTGCATTTTGAACTCAAACACATTCAATCATGTATCTGCACTAAAATAGCTCATGACAAAAGTGAAAACACACACTCACCTTCTCCAACACCATCTTCACTTTCCTAAACATAAAAAGATGAGAATCAAATATCCACAAACAAGCACATTTATTAAAAAAGCCTGGTTTAAAAATTCATCTAGATGTTCATTCTAAGAATTAATGGTCCTACAAACATAACAAATGGCGCATTAAAAGAACACTGAACTTCCTCATCTCGGTCAGCAGATCTTTCTCTTCCCATTGCAGAACTGCATTGTCAGAATAACATCAGATCAGATATCAAACATCTAGGAGCCTTAAATGTCACCCAGTTTGCTTACCAACACCCTAAATGCCTTATAAAACATCTTTGCACCAACCAGATATACTCAGCGTTACACTAATTCACCTTCATGCAAGTATGAACGTTTCTCAACCCTGTTTCTGGAGGTCCACCAATGTTTTAGACATTTTGGGGGTCTCATTAATATCTGACACACCCGATTTAGTTTAGTCTGGCTGTTTAGGAAGTCTACTGAGGTGATGAGATGGATCATGGGTGTAAGATAAAGGAGACATCCAAAATGTGCAGGGCAGGGGAACCTCCAGGACCATGATGGAGAACCGCTAAGTTAGGTGATGAAAAGCTAAACATTTTAAGGTCAAATGAGGTCAACGCTACATTTACACTAATAAAGAACCACAGACACGTCCGAAATTTTATATCAATTTGAAATAACTAGGACTAGGCGCCTGTTACATACTTAAACATTTATCTCAAGAGCTACAGACAAAAAACGCACATCACTTGAAACTTCTACACATTTATCACATATCAGCCCGTATTTAAATGACACCTACACGATATTTAGACTGCGTGAGATACTAACACACGCGCACACACAGTCAGATCGGCCCTGATTATAAAAGCAGATTTATAGCCACACACTCACACACTCCGACTCAGCGTCGCTTTTGGCGGCGACGCGCTCCGCTGGCGATTCGACTGGCTCGGGATCTCTTCCGCGAGTCTTCCGGCTGGCCGAGAAGGATCTCCCGCTCTCGGAGCCCGAGGCGGACTCGTCCTCCTCCTCACTGTCCTGAGAGGCGCGCCGTCTCCGTCGCCGCCGGTCCGCCATCTTAACTCTCAAGGAAGGGAAAGCGGATCTGCGCGGGGAATTGTGGGGGCTCGTGTGTTCGTCATATCCTCTTGTTCGCTGCTGCTTCAGAGGAGGCGCGCAGGAGCGGTAGCTCAGTGACGTAAGAGAAATTCATTCATCTGTGCGGTTTCGTTTCTGTCGTCCCACGGGGTGTAATAACAGCAAACACAAAGCAGAGCTGACTAAAAGTGTAAAACCATGTTACATTACTGTTTTCCATTCATTGTTATTCATTGTTTCCATTCATTTAACTTTTAAAGGTAAGTACATGATAATAGTAAAGTAACATGGTATTACTAATAAATTAATTTGAGTACGTTGGAGTACCACAGTACACGAATATTGTAATTGTCAGTGTTGAGGAGCAGTGTTGGGGGTAACGCATTACAAGTAACGTGAGTTACGTAATAATATTACTTTTTTCAAGTAACCAGTAAAGTAACGCATTACTTTTGAATTTCTTATAAAATATCTGAGTTACTTTTTCAAGTAAGTAACACCAGTTACTTTTTTTTCCCCCATGTATTGATTGACAAGTCTCCTGTCTGGAAACTGGGGGTAAACATAATGTTACTGTATTCAAGACTAAATGTGAACATGCATTAATTCATCTCACTCACAAAAAAAACAGATTCAGTATTCCTCAAAATGAACAAAAACAGTGAAATGCAAACTCAGAATATGAGGCAACCCTGCAATAATTAAATATGTTAAATAAAACAAATATCCTTTATTTAATCCCATTTTATTAACTAGTGTCTTTGCTGCTGATCTTCGATGATGCAAATCAGCCATAGTAATAAGCAAAAATTACTTTAGATAAACTAAAATTTGTACTTCATTTGTTTTAATAGCTGAAGAGTGATCTCCTGCATAAATGTACTTTTCTTTCAGCCTGAGGTGAATTCATTTCACTTTTGGTGTAAAAGGGCTTTTGCATTAGAATTGTTTTCTATTAAAAACAAAGAAGCAAGCCCTGCCCAGATTTAAAAAGTAACGCAAAAGTAACGTAACACATTACTTTCCACAAAAAGTAACTAAGTAATGTAATTAGTTACTTTTTCAGGGAGTAACGCAAAATTGTAATGCATTACTTTTAAAAGTAACTTTCCACTGTTAAGGAGTAACTAGTTACATGTAACGGGGTTATGTAATTTAATTACAAAATAAATGTAACTGTAATCTGTTACAGTTACTGAGAAAAAATGTGTAATTAGTTTCTTTAAAAAATGTTAACGATTAAAAAAGGGGTTACATAAAATGGGACACATGCTTATTTGATAACTCTTTTATTTTCTATTTGGGTTTATGTATATACTTTTAGACATTTTTTCAAGGCATTTTAGATGTCAGTGATTCCTGTCATAACTATGCAAAGATTTGATTTTAAAAAAACAGTGTCATAGCTAATGAACTACACTACCAGTCAAAATATCTTTAATGGTTTTAATATATATATATAGAGAGAGAGAGAGAAAGAGAGAGAGACATTAATACTTTTTATTTAGCAAGATGCTTTAAATTGATCAAAAGTGATGATAAAGACATTTATAATGTTACAAAAGATATTTCAGATAAATGCTGTTCTTCTGAACTTTCTATTCATCAAAGAAACCTGAAACAATTATACCCAGCTGTTTTCAACATAATAATAAATGTTTTTTGAGCAGCAAATCAGAATATTAGAATGATTTCTGAAGCATCATGTGACTGGAGTAATGATGATAAAAAATCAGTTTTCAAATCACAGGAATAAATTGCATTTTAAAATATATTCAAATAGAAAAGTTATTTTAAATAGTAAAAATATTTCAAAAATGTTACTGTTTTTGCTGTAAATTGGATCAAATAAATGCAGGCTTGGTGAGCAGAAGAAACTTCTTTAAAAAAAACATTAAAAATCTTAGTGTTAAAAAACGTTTGACTGGTAGTGTATGTGATTTTAAATCAGTATTTAACTTCAGAACAACCTCAAAGTAAAAAGAGGTCAATCAGTCAATACATTTCCAAAGTAACCTTCCCATCATTGGAAATTGTACTTTTTTTGAGGGTTTTTTTTTTTACATTAATTTGAGCTGCTGACATGTAATAGTAGTAGTATACTATTAGTAAACAGGACAGTAGTAGTAAACTAATGGTAGTAAACTTTCAGCACCATTGTACTTTTATTATTTTTTGAGGTAGGTACATAAAAACACTAGCAACATATACAGTGGTGCTACCTTGTGTTTTAACAGGTGCCATTGTGTTCTTTGAAGTACAATGGAGCACCACAGTACACAAATATGGATACCAATTTGCACTATGGTATATTTGTAAAAATTTTTAATGTAGGACCATAAAACCACCAACAAAAAGTATTATGCTTTTTACATGTAACATGGTGATACCATGGTTTTTGGACATTCATAGGACTTGTCACAGTATTTATTTATTTATTTCAATTTCTCCCACATAATATAGGCTAATACTCTTAAAACTGCAGTCTTGTAATTTTTTTGCATCAAATACTTTTAAATTGATGCAGCATTTTGAACCAAGACATTGCAGCTGAGCATATTAATTTGTGAAAACATTTTATTCTACATGACTGAAAAGAGGACCCTTGTCACACCTCTCCTAATCTCACTCCAGTTTCCTGGTTAAACCCCATTCCAATATATTTTTTTCCTAGCCAAACATACAGTTAAAGTCAAACGTTATTAAAAGACGTTTACATATAGTCCACAAGAGAAAATAATAGTTCAATTAAAAAAAACGACCACGTTTAAAAGTTTACATACGCTTGACTCTTAATACTGTGTTGTTACCTGAATAATCCCCAGCTGTGTTTTTTTGTTTAGTGATAGATGTTCATGAGTCCCTTGTTTGTCCTGAACAGTTAAACTGCCCACTTTTTAAACTGCAACTCTTTCCAACAATGACTGTATGATTTTGGGATCCATCTTTTCACACTGAGGACAACTGAGGGACTCATATGAAACTATTACAGAAGGTTCAAATGCTCACTGATGCTCCAGAAGGGAAAACGATGCATTAAGAGCCGGGGGTGAAAACTTTTGAACAGTATGAAGATGTTTTTCTTATTTTGCCTAAATATAACTTTTTCATTTAGTACTGCCTTTCAGAAGCTACATACATGTTTCTCAGAAGACAAAATACGTTAAATTTACCCTGATCTTCAAATTCAAAATGTTTTAATGCATTGTGTTTCTTTCTGAAGCATCAGAATGGTTGCATACGAGTCCCTCAGTTGTCCTCAGTGTGAAAAAATGGATCTCAAACTCATACAGTCATTGCTGGAAAGAGTTCAAATACACAAAAATGCTGAAAAATCAAATTTGTGGGACCTGAAGGATTTTTTTTTCTGAAGAACAGCAGACAGTTTAACTGTTCAGGATAAACAAGAGACTCATTAACAACTATCACTAAACAAACAAACAAAAAAAAAAAAACAGCTGAGGATCATTCTGGTAACAACACAGTATTAAGAATCAAGTGTATGTAAACTTTTGAACAAGGCTATTTTTTTTACAAATTCAACTATTATTTTCTCTGATGGACTACATGTAAACATCTTTTATGTGAAATATCTTATTCAGGTCAGTACTAAATAAGAAATACCAAGCATTTTGTATGATCCCTCTTATTTTGGTAAAATAATCAACATTTTGAAGATTCTGCAAGATTCTCAACTGTAAGTCAAGTAGAATTCTTTGGCATTCAAAGCAATTATTCATTAAAAGACATAAACACACAGTATATCCATAATATGACTTGTTTTAATATTTGAAATAATTTCTTTAGTTACAAGTATCTTACACATTTCCTTATGTTACAACAAATGCTTCTTTAACCGGTTTTCATCATTTTTCCCTTTATGTGACTGAAAGAAAAAAACGCAGTTTTGATATTTTACGGCAGCTCTTAATGTGTTATGGTAGAAGCTTTGGTCCATACTGCTTAAGCTAACCTGCAACGTATGACACAAACATGAACACTGAAGTGTTACAATCGGCACTGTGATCATGGGTGTGCGGTTGGGAGAGCTTCTTTCTCAGACATTACAGAGCAAAACAGTTTCTCATGTATACAACTTGGATTTTAGGGAGATCCACAAATCCCCTTTCAATCTGCTTCTGAAGATCCAAAGTGCAATATAGGTGTGTATGAGAGATGAGACCACGAGGGTAAGATTTTGTTTCGGCACACAGGACGGTGCGAACGAAGGAGCTTGTTCATTTGCGACATGTCCGATGAGGCGTCCGTTTCTTGGTCACCTCCGCTCGACAACGACTACGCTCATCCAGCCAAGGCAGGTCAAAGTTTCTGTTGAAATAAATAAATGCGTATTAAATCAAATTTTCAAAATTTACATCGTTAGCAATGTGCAAGAATATCCATTGAACTTACTGCTGTTTCAGATTGGGAAGAGGTCGTCCAAAAGCCACCACTGGCAGGAAGGGTGTCACCATAATGGACTCCACTGAGGACAAACACACAAACAAACATGTTAAAAGAGCAGACCAATTACTTTTAAGGCTCACAGGAAAAAGGCCATCTGCTGACATACCATCTTCAGAGTCTGGATAGAAGGAGAGCAGCTCTGGTTCACTCTCCTGAATGACCTTCCTCCTGTTCATTCTTTGCTGTAGGCGCTGAAACATCCTCTGCTCACGAATACGCTGGATATCCCACCTGAAAAAGAGAAATGAGATTAAGCGATAGATTTTTCAAATGCTCCCATCTATTGGATGCTATATAGAAGAACAAAAACACAAACATCACCTCTTCCTCCTCTTCTCATCCAGCTCAAGTTTCGAATGCCTCTTCAGAAAGACACTGTCTTCTAGACACTGCGCAGAAGAAAGGATGAGCATTTAGGTGCATCATTAAGGCTGAACATTTAATTGAAATACAATCAAAACTGTGATACGGCTAAGTGAAAGTTGCAAAAGGCTGTAATTTAAAAGATTAGTTTACTCCAAAATTTCCACATTATTTACTCACCCCTATGTCATCCAAGATGTTCATGTCTTTCTTTAGTCAAAAAGCAATTAAGGTTTTTGAAGAAACCTTTCCAGGATTTTTCTCCATATAGTGGACTTCAACAGGCTGAAGGTCCAAATTTCAGCTTCAACCAATTGCTCATTTTCTACAAAAAAAAATAATAAAATAATGTAGAGTGTAAGTAAATAAAAAGTACTTTTATGCTTATCTTGCACTAGCTCTTTACACATTACATAATCAAAGTTAAAAAAAATGAAAGTCAAATGCCACTTTCAAAAAAAAAGGTAAAACAATGATGTGGGATTATTTTGAAGTTGGAGGAGAAAATGAGATGGAGTTTTTCACCCTACCCTACTTTTTTGAACTGGAGCACACAGGCAAAGAATTAACCAAGTGGGACCTTTCCAACATGATTACGTAATGCGTGAAGTCGTAGACGTGCATCGCAGAGCTAGTGCAAGACGAGCATCTGTGGTTTAAAAGTATATAAATTTGTATTTTTTTTAGAAAATGGCCGAACGCTTTGCTAGAAAAGACCTTTGAAACTGCTTTGAAACTGTAATTTGGACCTTCAACCCGTTGATCCCCATTAAAGTCCACTATATGGAGAAAAATCCTGGAATGTTTCTTTTGAGGAGTGAACTAATCCTTTAATTAAATAAATACATACATGCTGAAGCACCATCTTGGTTCACAGAAAATACACTAACCTCAGGGATGTCCGACGCCTCTTTCTGCCCCAAAGGCTCTAAGATGCTCTCCCGCCAGGAGGGAACTACATATGGTGAACAGTGATAGATTTAATGATCTTTAATTTTCTTTAGAATCAATATGATCAAAATAACAGAGAAATTACATCGATTTCTCCCAACCTGCAACTGTGTCCTCATGCACAGGTGAAGGGTCTCGCCACGGCGACGGTGGCGGCTGATGCCAGCGACAGAGGTACATCTCTGTGGTAGTCAGGTAGGGCAGTTCCTCCGACTGAGACTGCAATTCGGTCTCTGTCTCTTCCTGGGGTTCCTCCTTCTGAGCTGGGTCTTCCTGTGGTGGTGGTGATGGTGGTGACCTAGGCTGCCCACGTCGTGACCTACTCATCCGGGAGTCCTGGAAAAGAAACCTCCTTTATGGGGATAAAAGATCAGAACATAATTAGTTTATTAATCCTCCAAATTTCAGATACAGCACATTAGTTTGAAATGATGAGGATGAAACAACCAAAAATGAAAATTCTGTCATCATTTACACACCCTCATGTAGAAGTTTAAAAGAAAAAGTGGGCAACGCACAGACATATAGCAGTGTTGTGCTTTGGGCATCCCGAGGTCAAGTTCTGGCTTGCGGACCTTTCCCCATCCCCTCTTCCACTTCACTTCATGTCTCATTACTGATAATAATGGCAATCTTAATAATGGCAAAAACGCCAAAAAGATTCATTTCGTCCATACAATGGAAGCCAATATTCCTCAAAATATCTTCTAGTCAGCCACACTAGTTTGGATCGAATTGAGGGGCAGGTAAATGATGACTTTTTGGGTGAACTATCCTTGTAAATCTTTCATACAGATACTGTAAAATGAAATTCAAGTACGAGTTTTCAAGCACTACTTTTTTTGATTTTCAAGGACTTCAATCATAGATCAGTTTTTACAACTGTACTGCCTTAATAGTTTGATGTTTTCTACTGTTGAAGAAAAAAAAAATTAGAAGAAAAATATTCACAAAATCGCTGCGAAATCCTAATGTGAAACAAATGATTTGTGAACCCGCTCCGAAGTTCCGATCTAAATCAAATGAGTCTCAATAATAGGGGTCATGATAGAATGATAGAAATCATTTGATTTAGATCTGAAGTTTGGAGCAAGTTTGTGATTCTTTTGTCGAAGTTCCAATCCGATCTAAAGGAATTCACGTACCTGCTCCAAAGTTCCGATCTAAATCAAATGATACGTGATCTGCATTCCGTAGTTCCGATCCAATCTAAAGCAAAAGTTTCACAAACCCGCTCCAAAATTCCAATCTAAATCAAATTAGTCAAGCCCCGCGCTCCGAAATTCCGATCCGATCTAAAGCAAAAGATTTGCGAACCCACTCCGAAGTTCCGATCGAAATCAAATTATTTGCATTCTACGCTCTGAAGTCCTGACCTGGATATTGATTCGTGAACCATCATTTCAGATCAGGACTTATTTGATTTAGAACGGGACTTCAAATCGCGCATCGCAAATCATCAAATCATTTGATTTGAATCATTCGATTTCCAAATTAATTCACAAACCCATTCCAATCCGAAAAAAAAAGATTCATGATACGCGAAGCTCAAATCCAAATCAAATGATTTGCGATACACGATTAGAAGTCCCGATCTGAAACCAATGATTCATGATCCGATTGGAGTGCTTTGAAACAGTGAATCATTTTGCGATGCAATGGTATATCTGATTCAGAGTTTCAAAAAAAAAGCTCCATTTCACCCATCACTATGTGCTTTTTATAATCGTTACAAGCGATGCTGAGATTCAAAAATTCGAAATCTGGCTTTTGCTAGTGAATCGCTTGAAATGAATGATCAAAGTCATGAGTTGGAATCAATCGGAGCAGTTCTTCAGCCATGTTTACATGACACTGTCAGTACTACTTCTTGCTTGGCTCGATAGTTTTCTGACATTAACTAAAATAAGTAACAAAAAGCACAAAAAGTGCTTATTGACAAAATTAAAAACTTATTTAGATACATCGTCTTTCAATAATTCAAGCACTTTTCAAGTACCTCTTCGGGAAGATTACTATTTTCAAAGGCTTTCCAGGACTTAAATGTCAAAAAGGCAAATTAAAGTACTTCAAGCATTTTAAACACCTTGTTCATGTGCATACCTTTTCAGGTTTTTTCCTCCTCTTCCAAAGTACGTTTGCTTTGGGGTTTGAACTCGCCCCTCAGATTGCTGGACGTCATCTGTGGAAGCAGTCTCGGCATCAGGTTCCTTACGACGAGGAGTCTGAGAAGGACGGGATTCGGTACCCTCTTTTTTCACCATCTGCAGCCGACGCTCCATGCGCTCAATACGTGCCATTAGCTACAAACACACACCTGTGTTAGGCTGTGTATTAAACACTGGGTTCAGGTGAATAAGTGAAACAAGAAACAAAAGTTACAAAATAACAAGTGGGAAACTGTGAATGCGCCCAGTTATAATCATTTAACCTTTTACTTCATAAAACGAGAAAAAAAGTGCAAAACTGTTAGTGTACCATCTCTTTTTCAGCTTTGAGGTCATCAATCTCTTTGCTCTTGTTGTGCAGTTGCTTCTGCTGCTGTTCAATCAATTCCAGTTGCAGCAGCAGGATCTGTCGGATGCAGCTGGTTTGTGTATCCACGAGGCCGGAGCTTTTCCTCACATTCCGCCGCTTCCCATCGGGACTGTTCTCAGGCGAGGGGACCCCCACGACCGCCCCCACTTGCCCTCCGTCTCGCCGCTGATTGCTGCCATTTGATACCATGGGATCCATCTTCCCCACGTGGTTGTGATTGGCCTGACAAAACAGTGATTTGCTCTTAACCGGGGAACCTTCGGCCCCCATCTGCTTGGTTGACGGGAGTGTCAAGGCCCCCAGCGTCTCCCAGTTCTCCTCCTGCCCGAGATTCCCTGCTGGAGATTGGTCAGGGCAGCTCAACGCGTTCTGACGGCTGATATTTGCTTTGCTGTGCAAGTGATACTTTTGATTTACACTGTTGTGGATCGTGCTCAGCACATGGGTGGCAAAATCGCGGCTTTCCTTCTTCAGGCTGGCCAGGGGTTCGTGGGCTCCTGCTGGCTTCTTGCTGAGGCTCGCGTCGAGTCTGTGTCCTCCACTCGTGAACACAGTGGATCGCATAGTCATTGCGACTTACTCCAGTTGGAGATGTTTTACCAACATCCACCTCTATATATGAGGAGGATTTGGGACAGGCTGAATGTGTGTCCTTGAGGCCCCTTTTCTATAGCCATTCTGGGGGAAGAGAACAAAATCTTGGATTTTATTGCAGGATTTGACAAGGCACAAAATCTTATTTGACAAGACAAATTAGATGAAAAGCAAAATTGAAAGGTAGGCATACATTGACTGATATAAGGCTGATATGTTGCTTTAACTGTGTTCTGAGACTTTAAAGCTTTAACGTTTTAATTATAGAAACACTATGTATGAGTAGATTTCCAAAATTATGTCTATGGCTACACGAAGCTAACCTTCAGCACCCTTCCCATCTGTTGAGTGTGCATTGGTACCTATAGATGCACTGCATGCGTTGTTTACTGTTTCAGAAAGGACGTTCGATCACAGTTTATATGCATGCAGCTGGGTGTTTTATAATATACAGTGAAACTCCAGAGTTGTCGTGTGGGGAGGCGGCGTCCACCATTTTAGGAATACAGCAAAAACAATGACAATAATTTTTAGCAGTTCCCTTCGTCTGCTCTTGAGGGACGATGACGCCATTTTAAGTCATGCAATCATGCTGCTTATTCAAATGCTGAATGAGGCATATCGCAACTACCGACGAACTTGTTCTTCATTAATTTGCATCGACATGCTATTTAAATTTCCCTGACCCCCGCCCGAACTCACCTATCGCCTTCCTTTAGCCCACTTTCCGATTTTGTTTGAATCTGCGCACACAGCGCATGCGCGGTGCTTTCGGATTCTGATTGGCCGCTTGCGGAACAACATTTCGTGGCGGGCTAGCCGGTCTTCAGGTTTGCATGATGACATCATGCAGAGACGCACTAAAGTTAACATTCAAGCACTGCAACGTTACGGAGTAAGTACAAAAATATGAGTAAAATCATGAACCGAGAACTTGTGAAGAAGTCGCAGACGAATATAACAAATGCTTGTTTATTAGCTCAATATTAAAGGTTACATAAATTTGCTGGCAATGCATTCTGGCAAACTGCCATGCTAACATACACTGTTGGGTGTGCAAACAAACTTGGCATTAAAAGAAATGAGACCCTGGACCACAAAACTACTTTTATATATGAATAAATAAGCTTTCCATTGATGTATGGTTTGTTGGGTTAGGACAATATTTGGCCGAGATACAACTAGTTGAAAATCTGGAATCTGATGGTGCAAAAAAAAAAAAAAATTAAATATTTAGAAAATTGCCTTTAAAGTTGTACAAATGAAGTTCTTATTAATGCATATTACTAATCAAAAATTAAGTTGTGATATATTTACGGTAGGAAATTTATAAAATATCTTTACTTAATATCCTATGTTTTTTTGCATAAAATAAAGAAAATCAATAATTTTGACCCATACAATGTATTTTTTTGGCTATTGCTACAAATATACCTGTGCTATTTATGACTGCTTTTGTCGTGCAGGTCACAAAAGTGTTAGATACATGCAGTACTTAATATTTAAACTCAAAAAATACTTTTGTTAAACTTACAAATATTGTAAAAATACTGAAACATTCAATATTCTAACAGACAAAATCAGTGATAAATCTGTCATTTTTTCTCAAAACAAGAAAAAAAAATTCAAATCATTAAAACATCCTATATATATATATATATATATATATACACACATATATATACACACACACACATATATATATATATATATACACACATATAAATATAAATATATATATATATATATATATATATACATATACATATACATAGACACACTTAATTTCTCAGGATGTTAACAGATATTTCAGTGTTTATCTAAATACTGATTAACCTTTCAGTTTTAGTCATCAGTTCAGTCCGTTTATAAATACAAAATGTGTCCAGTCTGTAAATGTGAACAGATCATCTGGTTCCTCTTAAGATGTCACATTTGCTGTTCTGTTGTTTGGTCATCAGCTGCTAAGGGGGGAAAATATTAATAAAATAAACCCACATTAATAAAGGTATTTAAAGGGATAGTTCAGCCAAAAATGAAAATTCTGTCATTAATTACTCACCCTCATGTCGTTCCAAACCCATAAGACCTTCATCTTCAGAACACAAATTAAGATATTTTTGATGAAATCAGAAAGCTATTTTTTCACAACTGATACGTTCAAGGCCTAGAAAGGTAGTACATTGTTAAAATAGTTTATGTGACATCAGTGATTCAACTGTAATGTTATGAAGCCACAAGAATACTTTTTATGTGCGAATAAAACAAAAATAACAACTTTACTCAACAATTTTGTCTCTTCCTTTTTCAACACACCTTCACAAGAGTACCACGACATACTTGTGTGCTGACATCGAGTCTCTTAGATCATTGTCTGTATATTCTGGTTTAAATAGGTAAGGCGGGGCAAATTTTCAGGCATGTTTATGAAGACTGTTTTATGTACAGCATGCATCATCTTCTGCTTGTAAACAAGGCGCAGCACATCCGGATTCTGCGTCAGAATGCATGCATCATGGTACTCTTCCGAACGTGCATTGAAAACTCACACAGAAGAGAAGAAATTGAATAAAGCCTTTAGTTTTGTGTTCTTTGTGCACAGAAAGTATTCTCATAGCTTCATAAAATTACAGTTGAACCACTGCTGTCACATGGACTATTTTAACAATGTCCTTACTATCTTTCTGGGTCTTTAACTTGAACGTGTCAGTTGTGTTGCTCTCTATGCCGAGTCAGAAAGCTCTCAGATTTCATTAAAAATATTTTAATATGTGTTTAATTTGTATAATTAATGACACAATTTTAATTTTTGAATGAACTATTCCTTTAACTCTCTTAATAACGCATGTATAAATATATATAAGCACATTACAGGACAAACCTGTGGCAGGTACGTAGATGATCTGCAATATGAAGACAGAAATACAGTTATATAGCCTGGCCACCGGAGCTTATGCCTTACAGCTTGAATCTGATGTATTGGTTAAACAGTGTGAGTGTATGTGTGTGTATGTGTACCTGCTCAGGCTGTGAAATTCTCCTCCTCCATATTTTAAAGGCAGCCAAAAGTCCAAAAACACACAGCGGCAGAAGTACAGAGGGAACTACAATAACAGGATCAGGACCAGGTTCTGAAAAAAAAATTGTATATATTGATACACACTATATACATATATGCATGTTTGTGACCCTGGACCACACAAAACAAGTCATGAGGGTCAGTTTTTTGAAACTGAGATTTATACATTATCTAAAAGCTGAATAAATAAGCTTTCCATTGATGTATGGTTTGTTAGGATAGGACAATATTTTGATCAGAGATACAAACTATTTGAAAATCTGGAATCTGAGGGTACAAAAAAAATCTAAATACTGAGAAAATCACCTTTAAAGTTGTCCAAATGAAGTTCTTAGCAATGTATATTACTAACCAAAAATTACATTTTGATATATTTACGATAGGAAATTTACAAAATATCTTCATGGAACATGATCTTTACCTAATATCCTAATGATTTTTGGCATAAAAGAAAAATAGATAATTTTGACCCATATTGTTGGCTATTGATACAAATATACTCGTGCTACTTATGGCTGGTTTTGTGGTCCAGGGTCACATATATAGTATAAATAAGCTAGCGCTTTCGATATGAGATACCTATACTGATGTCAAGCTTATTATCCAGGCTAAGGTGAGTCACAGTACATGTGTAGGTGTGTCTTTCTCTTTGCTCTTCAGCACTGAGCTCCACACTCTTCCTCATCTGATAGGTTCCATCAGGATTGGGCAGAAGTTCACCTCCTGTGACCCTCTCTTCATCAACTGGCTGGCCATCTTGAAGCAGGGTCAGATTAATGTGACGTGGGTAAAAACCAGTTGCCAGACAGGTCATCTGAACTACACCCGCCTCCGTACAGTAGCGTTTAATCACTCTCACTCTGGGCTTTACTGTCAAAAGAGTAAGCGGGAAACACATCATTAACGTTTTCCAAACTAAACAGTGCATTTTTGGAGTTTACATCAACTGACCTCTTGCCATCACACGCTGCTTCTCCTTCGTTAGATATTTCCTAAGCTGGCTAATGCACAAAGGGCGGTAAAAGTGGGCATAGAGCCACGCGTCGTACTCCAGCTGTGCCCTACTCTTTATGACAGGCCATTTCCAGTGAGTCTGCTGGTCTCCTTGAACGGTATAGCGTCGTTCAAAGCCACTCTCGCCATTAAAAGCCTCCAACGTCATCATGCGGCCAGGCTCATCACGGAGAAGCTCACATCCAACCAGCCTCTGTTGCACGTGAAGGCCTTGGGAAGAAACAGAGTTTTAAATGCACATATGCAAGGCCGGAATTTACAATTCTGATTATGCTTATGACATTAACACAGATAGTGCTTAAAAAGCAGAACTGATAAATTTAGCTGACAACTTAAATTACTGACTCTGTCACAACAGTTCACTAAAACAGTTAAGTCTGCCATTCAAATGTTTTTTTTGCTGCAATTATTTGATAGAAAATTACAGTAAAAACAGTTATATTGTGAAATATTTTTACAATTTAAAATAGGTATTTTCTGTTTGAATATATTTATAAAATAAATGTATTCCTGTGATGCAAAGCTGAATTTTCATCATCATTACTCCAGTCTTCAGTGCCACATGATCTTTCAGTAATCATTCTAATATGCTAATTTGCCTCTTATTATTGCGAGTTATCATCATTAGAGAATAATTACCTCTTGTGTAATTAAGGTAATCAATTAAGTAGTATGCTTTGGTTTTCATGCCTTCGTGTATGCCTTTACAGACTGTTGATATGGTAATTTGCTCCGTGACATTAACGGATTCTTGCGCCGTCGCCGGGATAAAACTTCTCTGATCTGCGCTATAGTGACCGATGACAATATCATCCAGCATAATAACTGCAGTGAACTCCGGGAACGGGACTGAACTGTCTCCAGTCAAAAATGTAGCAAAGACCCATAGCGAATGCGACCCTGTGAGAGATCATAAATGTATTAACTTAATAAGGAAGTGAAGAGTGCAGAACATGTTAATTATTTGAACTAGAATAGCAAAATATATGCTTAGTGCTGTAAAACTAGTACTTACCTGATTCACAAAACACAGTATGTGTGGCTGACAGTATGTGCACTACTAAGATTAAATAAAACATGCCTTTTACAAGGTGTCAAAAACATTAAAGATTTTTATTACAAAATGAGAAACGTTAGTCATAGTATCTATTTTAAGTCCCAGCATGACATATTCGAGTAAATCTTCGCTGTGCAGTAATTCAGCACAGTCCCGTACTAACACTTCCTCATTGCTGTGCAAGATGTTACAGATCATTCGTTGGCGGTGTGGTTTCAACACGCGTATCTCCGGCCACTAGGAGGCGCCATTCAAGAGCGCCAAAATGTGTATCAAAACATTTTTGGACAGTGTAATTTGGTTTAAATGAAGACAGTGCATTTACTGCTGCATTTTCTTTAACTGTTGTAAGCATTGCTTTTCCACGGGGCAGTCAATTTCTCAAACTTAAATACGCTTGAGTAATTGCTAAGAGCATCAATGAATTGATGTTTACATGTTTAAACAATCTGTATTTAATCAGTTCAGCACTAAAATTCCAAGTTTAACTTAAAAAGAATTATTAGCTGATTCTACATGAGTTTTGAGTACTTTCAACTGGTCAGACTGGGATATATACAAGCCTAATAAGAGGTAATTATTACTCACATCTTAAACCAGATAGCAAAACAATCCAGGCTGGTTTAATTATTAATCGTGTTTATTTTTAAAAGGGAAACTGGATGTTTGAAACCCTGAGTGCAAAAACATAACTGTAATCATCATTCGTCTCCACTAGGGTGCACTCTCTGCCAAGTTCTCATCTTATTCTCATTCACAGAATTACAAGCGTGTTATACTGAATGCACACATGCACTGTTGTGGGCTCTGCATGTGAACGAGATTATGATTCATTATTTTTAAGATAAGATGAACCGATTAGTTACAGCGTTAGTGAATTATCTGCTTTTTCCTTGTAGTAGGTAATGTTCATTTGCAACTTTCCACAAGGCAGTTAATATGATGAGAGATTCCAGGAATAGCAGCTATGCCATATAATATATCATGATAAGACTTTCTCATGATAAGATCAATTTTATACTGCTGTCTCATGCAAAACATGCACGTTCAAGGCCAAAAGGAGTTCACTTGGGCCCACGTGATATAAACAACCTCTGTGAACTACACAGAGAATCATGACTAATGGATTTTTATACATTACTATTCAGAATTTGATTTCTTGATGATTTATAAATGTAATTCTCATACGTCACTCTCTAGACTTGTTTTACAGGTTAACGACACACAACCAGTCAAAACCAGAACTACCCATGGTATCCGAGTTTCCACGTCCTTCAGTTTTGGAATTTTTTGAAATCTAAAAACTGAAACTTGTCATATGTGACCCTGGACCACAGAACCAGTCATAAGGGTCAATATTTTAATGATCTGAAAGCTGAAATCTGAGGGTGCAAAAAAAATCTAAATATTGAGAAATCACCTTTAAAGATGTCTAAATAAAGTTCTTAGCAATGCATAATACTAATGAAAAATTAAGGTTTGATACGTTTACGGTAGGAAATTTACAAAATATCCTCATGGAACTTAATCTTTACTTAATATCCTAATGATTTTTGGCATAAAAGAAAAATCGAGATCAAATATACCTGTGTAACTTATGACTGGTTTTGTGCTCCAGGGTCACATATGCTTTCAGGTCCATTCGCTTCCACTCTTTTTCTGTGATCACAATGGTGGGTTACCTGGCCATCTGAAGGCCCCTTGGGATCTTAGCTGTGTAAAAGCCATTTACAGTAAAGGGCACTTGAATGAGAAGAACAAGAACATGTTTATCATCACGTAGCGTATGCTTTGCCAGTCATCAGATACCCAAACCACATAGCAAGCTGAACATGAGAGGACAACACTGACGCTCCTGAGCAAATGACTCTGTCAGCTGTAAAGAAATGCAATAACACTTAGACTAGGTATGAGTATAATACTTGCTAACAATTCACCTTTTTCTTTAACGCGGAAGACTTCCGGCTCATAGCCGCTATAGGGAAATAAGGAGAAAAATAGGTGCAGTAAAATTGTTTGCAACAAAACAGTGTGTTCATAATTAAAATAATACATTAAAATAGTATGGTAAGACACGTCAATTTGCAATATCAAGCAGCAAAACCAGCTAGTTTTGTACAGCTAAAAATAGCTGGACACGGATAAGACCCGAAGTCAGACCCATAAAAAAAGAAAAAGATGGATAAAATGGATTGTTCTACAAGTCCACCACAAATTAGAAACATGTTTGACATAATTTATATGAGAACAGTACTGAGTTGTAAGCAACAAGTCGTCTAATCTTGTCTGAAACGCTAATACACTAGCCTATGCATTCTATATAAAACGTGTGTCTCTGTGTAAATCCACGTTTAAATAGAGCAACAGCCCAATTACAAAGCTTTTGTTTCCCTCAGACAGCTGAGATGTTTACATTAGTGGATGACCGCGACTACCCGCTTTCCACGAAAATAGAGCGCCGGGTCGACGCCCACTTTACTGTTCCACTTCAGAGCTGAAGTCGTAACAGCACCCCCGCACGTGGACCTGCCTGGTGACCGCGCGCATCCGCAGCAGGGCTTTCGGTGACGACACACCCCATCACGCTCCTGTGCGTGCGGCACTGTCCTAGGTGCGGGACGACTCACATGGCACACGGGGACCCTGCGACTGCAGCGAACTGAAAAACAGGGAAGCATGTCTCCTTGTGCCGCATCGATGCATTAAAGAGGTTTCGAATGTCGTTTATTATATTTGCTTGAGGACTGAACATTCCAGCGGGAACGTGTCCTTCATAAAGCTCAGGCGCGCAAAAGAGAAGCAAATAACCTGTCGCTGTTTGCATAAAGAGACATGTTTGTTGTTAGAAGACGTTCAGTGGCTGCTATCAAACTGCTTAAGTCGTTTAGATGTGCTTTAATTTTCAAAACAAAACAGGAAATGGAACTTGGGAAGTTTATGCTACATAAATATGACACATATACACAACATCAGGTTTAAAATGAGTCTCGACCACCAGATAACTTAAAATGAATAGATTATTTAAGAATTTTTAATTAGAACAGAAGTGAGAACGAAAGAGCGCCTCAATGCAGTCGCTGAAGCTTACGGAGTCACGCGGACAGTAGGTTAGCAGGCGCCTCAAGTGACCTAGATTCATAATGCTGCAGTTTTAGACTTCGCTTTTTAAAACTTTGTTTTAAATATGACAGGACCTTGTTATAGCAGTATACAGCGTTTGTTTCCAGTGACTGTTTATTTGTTTTAGGAATGTACGCTACATTAAATCTACAGGGCGCGATCTAAAGATTCATCTCGCTGAAGTCTTTCTGTCTAAAAATAACAAATCCCATCTAAAATAGTGATAATGGCATCATTTTTTTTTTTATTGTAGTCAGATTTTGAGAAAAGCACACTGGCAGTCTACTGTTTCTATGGTTACCTCCTCGAATTAACCCTTTCGCGAACGTCTTTTTGCCGCCAGGTGAAAATACGCGCCACTTTGCTTTACATTTTAAACGTTTAAATACCCTGTTAAAACGAACGTACTTGTTAAACAAAATCAAACGTGACCCTGAACCACAAAAAACAGTCTTAAGGGTCAATTTTGTGAAATTGAGATTTATACATCATCTGAAAGCTGAATAATGATGTATGGTTTGTTAGGATACGACCATATTTGACCGAGATACTATTTGACCATCTGGAATCTGAGGGTGTTAAAAAAGGGGTCACCAGACCCGGTCCTGGAGGGCCGGTGTCCCTGCAGAGTTTAGCTCCAACCCTAATCAAACACACCTGAACCAGCTAATCAATGTCTTACTAGGTGTACTTGAAACGTCCAGGCAGGTGTGTTGAGGAAAGTTGGTACTCTGCAGGACACCGGCCCTCCAAGAACAAGTTTCGTGACCCCTGAAACAAATCTAAATATTGAGAAATCACCTTTAAAGTTGTCCAAATAAAGTTCAATGCATATTACTAATCAAAAAATAGTTTTGATATATTTACGATCATTTTGACCCATACAATGTATTGTTGGCTATTGCTACAAATATGTGCTACTTAAGATTGGTGTTATGATCCAGGATCACATATGTACTTTTATGTGCTTCATGTAGCCTACACATGGCTGTATCATGTTAATTGTTATTTTTAGAAAAGCTTAGATATTGATTAATCAGCTTTCTCAAGAAACAGCTCTCATTGTGTGGCTGATTTAAAATGCTGTCTTTGCATTTTGTATGACCGTACTAATAAAAGACTAAGTGCTACAATGTCAGAATCCTGTAAATGTAACGTTTTTATAGCCTATACTATCGGGTTGCTCATCCTAAAGGAATGCATATTTTACCCACACGTTTAGACGGTCTTGGCAGTCCTGCCGCCTTTGGTGCTCCCAGAGGGAGGAAAACCGCAATGATGAGAGGCTAATGAGTGTTGGCCATGCAAAGACTTCCTCACGTTGTCGAGCACGGGCGCTGTTGCGCCAGACAACACAAAGAGGACAAAATAACACAGGCATAAAACTACAGCTGAATAGTTCAGATATAGAGCTTTGCCGCTGTGAGTCCAGTGCTGATTAAGTTGTAAATTGATCATCGTTAGACTACTAAAAATATGCACGGCTGGCAAGGTGTGGTGAATTATGGAGAGCCGAGATTATGCTATTAAGGTTATTTAAAGAACTTGTAAGGTTTGATGTGTCATCTCCATTTTAAAACAAACAACACGTAATAATGTCACAATTAAGCGTACGTGCATAAAAGAGATTAACAAAAGCTACTACAATAGTTTTTCCGCAAGGTGCATCATTTAATACCACGTGGTTTACACACTGAAGGTTGTTATTCATTCAAGTACCCTGGAGTAGCACGTAAAACAAAACATTCAACATTGAACATACAAAACTAGGGTGCAAAAGAGGGTTTTCGTTGAAAAAACCGATTTGGGTCCCAATTTTTTCCTATCCAACAACCGCTAGGTTGAGCCTTCTAACAACCCAGCTGCTGAGTTACGGTCAATCAGAGCCTGGCTTTTAGAGTCTCTACAGGAGAGAGCGGTTTTCAGCGCCGTCGATCTCACTTCTTAAATAAAGCTTCAGGTTTGTGTATATTTATTTATTTATTTCATTTATAACATCTTTACTAATGAATTGTATTGTTTACCCGAGTTATATGGACTGTTAGTCAGCCATGAGCAGCTTTTTCAAAGGATGGAAACGCCTTTGCCTTGCATAAAATAAATGGATTTTATTCGTTATTGTACTGAGTTTAATCTTTAAAATATGTTCTCTAATGTCAGTACTGTTTGTTTATCGGAAGTTTTGAGTCAGTCGCGGCATCTTTCAGCTACGAGTGAAAGCGAGGCCGTTTGAAGCACCGGCAAACAGCAGCCTTCACCGGCTCCAGATTTCATTCGACACACCGGCATGAAAATTAGCCATTTAGGTAAAAACGATTAACGGTTGAATAGATTAAATTTAAAATTCTACTTTTAAAATGTTAAATTTTATGTCTAAAATGCTTGTTAAATGAGTTTAAATGTATGCAATATTGTAAACTATGCTGTATTCACCCAAATAAATTCAATTTGTCTTGTATTTTGTCCATGTGTTCTTGCTTAATAACAAATGTTCATCTTTGATTATCGCTGTTGCCTCTAGTAATTCTGTGAGTTTTTATAAGTTCCAGTCCATTTTAAACCAGCAATATAATACTTTTAAACAACAGTTGACTTTAATAAAATAAACCAGCATGTTTGGTAAAACCTTTAATCCAACCACCTGGATCAAAATAACCAGCATGTGTTCTGTCCAATATTAACCCAGCGTTGGCTTGTCAAATAACCCAAGTTGGGTTGTTTTTAACCCAGTATTTTTTTTAGAGTGTGCCATTCACATACATTAAGGCTCACATTTAGAATGCTCATGATATCTCTGATGGACTTAGTGACTTTTAATACATTTTAAACATTACCTCAGGATTTACTAGCCTATTGCAAGGCCTAAATCTATACATGCGCAGTTTTGAGGCAATGCTCAGTCAACAATTGGCTTTAAATATTTTACTAGGGTGTGTCAAAGGGGTGTTATGTAACTAATATATAACATTAAAAAAAAACTCGTCAAATAACTTCCTGTGAGGAAAAAAAATCTTAAAAAAAAAAATAATAAAAAATCTAACTAACTCATTTATGCTCTTCACTGCAGCATAACAAGAATTAGAAGTTAGCCAAAAATAGCTATACAAAAAACATTTCAGTTGGGTTTCTGATTGCCAGGTCAGTTTTGCCTTTGAAATCTAGAACTTACCAACAGTGTGTCTGTTAACAATATAAACACAGACCGTACTGTTTAGATTATGGTACACCGGTGCGCTCCATGTGAGATGTGTGTGAGCGCACAGAACGAGCACGGTGCGCGTACGGAGTGTTTTTGCATGTGACAGCTCAGCGATGCGTCAAACGCAGTCGTGCCTTTGCTATGAGTCGCAGGAGTCCACTCAAGCGATTACATGGTGCGCGCGCCCGATCTTTCGGTGTTTGGTCCAGGTAACGTGACCTGGAAACGTGACGAAAACTTTACCATCTTGCTTATGCAGAGGCAGTGTTATATCCGTGTCCGCTATAGTCTAAACAACCGGCACAAAGACTAAAAACATGTCATAAAGATACAGTCCGAAAATAGAAGCAACAGGCGTGGTCAGTTCACAACATCAGGCTACACTTGGTGCAAGCATTTCTTCGCTACACCGGTGAATCATCTTGTGTTTATGTTTTCCGCCCGTTTGTCACGTGTAGCGTCACGCATTGTTGTTATACAGGTGAGACCGATTAATCACACCTGCAATAAGGCGCCAGAGTGATTCACGTGAATGCAACTAGTGGCTCATGCAGTGCCATGGTCAGTGTAATTGATGTTACGGATGTGACTCCGCTTATTGCTGCAAGATGGTCTTTTTTTTAAGTAGCACGGTTTTGTTCTCAGGCACGTGCCTGCCGGAGCCCCGAAAGAGGATAATGCTCTTCAGAAAGCTGGTGAGCTTTTTCTCTAAGGGAGGCGCTTTATCTGGGACACAGTGGAAACTTATTTTGGGGGTGAATAGCTGTTTTTGAAAATAACCTTAAATAGCTTCAAAAGCTGAAAAGGCGCAGGAAGTGCCAAAATAACTCCCCTTTATATACTTTTAGGACACTAGGAGATTTTATATATATATATATATATATATATATATATATAGGGTAAGATGGAGGATAAACTGTAACACATTTACACATGACTTTAGCTTGTAGAGGATCTTTGAATTTTACAATATTGTTCTTAGGCTGTAGAAATACTGAAAAACAATAACAATGAATTCCAAAACAAATACACCTAAATGTGGACATTCCATTGAGTTTTTTTATACATATGGTAGGTACACGCATTCTTATTTTATCTGCTACACCATAATACTTCTCTCTCAGACTGTTTTATGCTGAAGTAGAATTACGTTAAAGATATTGCTTCCAATTCACTCTTTCTCACTCACTCTTTAACACTTTATGTTTAACATTTTTAAGCAACCTATTATTTTGGTGCAAGATGTCCCCGGGGGCCTTTTGTCACATTTTGAGAGGGCCATCTTACTGCAAGGAAAACTTTTTATATTCTATGTTTTATATATAACATTAAGTGTTTTCTGCTCATCAAGGCTGCATTTATTTGATTAAAAATACAGAAAAAAAACAGTAATATTGTGAAATATTATTGCAATTTAAAATAGGGTTTTCATATACTTTAAAAAAAAAAATTATTCCTGTGATGCAAAGCTGAATTTGCAGCATCATTACTCTGGTCTTCAGTGTCACATGATCCTTCAAAAATCATTCTAATATGCTGATTTATTATCGGTGTTGGAAACAGTTGTGCTGCTCAATAGTTTATGGAACCTGTGATCTTTGATGAATAAAATGTTAAAAATATCAGCTTTACTTAAACTTAACTTTTGTAACAATATTCAATAATATTCAAAGTTTTGAGTCAGTAAATGTTCTCTTTCTTTGAAAGAAATTAATATTTTTTTAATTCAGCAAGGACGTGTTAAGCTGACAGCAAAGACTTAAGTTGTTAGAAAAGATTTCTATTTTAAATAAATGCTGTTCTTTTCAACTTTTTAATTCATCACTCAGATTCCAAAAAAATATTAAGCAGCACAACTGTTTCCAACGTTGATAATAAATCAGCATATTAAAATGATTTCTGAAGGATCTGTGACACCTGGAGACTGAAGTAATCATGCTGAAAATTCAGCTTTCCATCAAAAATAGTATATTAAAATAGAAAACTTCTTCTGTATTTTTGATCAAATAATATGTAATACAATAACATATGTGATGTCTCAGATATAATTCACCCTATATTCTTTTCACTTCTATGGAATAATCAATTCACACTAGGTGATAATACCAAGAAATTCACTCTTTCTGCCAGATAACATCATATCAGACATTTACCAAGGCAGACATAGCGCAACAGATACGATCTGTAATATTTACTTTCACATTTTTTCCATGCATTATGGGAGTATTTGTGTATCGAAAGATCTTCCACCAAGAGCCTGCAACGTTAAATATTTAAGGAGTACCGACGAGTTTCACATTTACTGAGAAATCTGCATCCCATGCGCTGAACACTCACTAAAAACTTCCCCTCATTCAAAAACATTTTTCATGCGTGAGACACAAGCACAGAAGCAGACTAAAACTATTCCAGGCGATTTCAAACGGTTCACATTAGACTACATCTCCCAATACCTAGGCAGCCACGTGCGCGGGGATTTTTAAAACTCGCACCGAAATGTGTTCTGGAGAAACTGTGTCACTGGGCCACGAGGCTCTCGGGGTCACATGGACACATTTCTAGCCTCGTGCAACTGCGCGCCTGCGCTCATCACATCCACGCTCCTTGGAACGAGGCAAAAAGCAAAACCGGGCCGACTTGACAGAACAGTTCAGAGCGACACAGATTAGGACAGGAGAACTGACGTATGATACACTTTAACTGAATGAACCTCATTTCCCTGACGTCTTTGCGCAGTGCTTAACATATTTTCTTAGCATCTACTAGATGCGCACGTATTTTATACCGATCGTTACGCGGCAGTTATGATTTTATCGTAAAGAAGAACTGATCTGTAAGTGTATCTGGAGAAAGAGAGTGCATCTCTTCTCTGGGTGTTTGCATTGGAGATTCTGACATAAACCTGCATGACTTTACTTGGGCTCAACATGACGACAGCAGTAGATACAAACAACACAGGTAAGACTTTCTGAATAATCATTCTGGCTTTTTTTTAGTTGCCTCTCTGCTTCATAACTGTTAAATTGCATGTCAGTAATTCTGTTGTATCACGCACTACTGCATCTTGCGCAGCGGATCCACAAAGTACATTTATAAGCATAACTTGGTGCAGTGGAACGGCACAGATATAATTATCCAGACGGACTTGACAGTAAATCGATCTAGCGGTGAGGCTCACCGAATTACCTCGTCATTTTGTATGTTTCTGAAACAAACTAACACGAATGGATGTTTAAATGTGTATATAATGTCTTTTAGCATGTTTAAACACTTACGTAAATACATCATAAAACCCAGTACTTAATATGTGTGAAATGAAAACGGCGGTTCAAGTATGCGTTCTTTTAATGTTTATATCGAATTGGCGTGATTAAAGTTCTAAATATACATCGAATCCAAATACAAGACGATGGCAAGGACATCACGGGTTAAGACACTGTTCTCGTGAATTTCGGGGAACTAGGTCATAACTGAAAAGTCAGGTGTACGGACATCCCTGTGATGCAGGCGAGAGTCTATCCTCTCTCGATTCACATGGACCGCCGTGCCTAGCCATGTGCTTTTTGTTTTCATTCTCGGCTCTCCGCCTACAGCCATTGGTAAGCACAGGCGCTCATTACATAATTCCGCCTAGCACCGTGTTTGCCCTCCCAGCGAGAACCCGTGTGTGACGCTGCAGTCTGAGCCATGTGCGCGCTGCGATTGGACCAAATAGCGAGGCGCGGGGCTGGACATCACGTTAACCCGTGTTCACTTCGAAAGTGGGACATGAAATTGATCCAGTTTAACGTAACAGTTTTTTTCTGCCTCTGACATGAATTCAGCGTCACGAAATATCCCAGTCCCTGCCTTTAATATGCACTGAAACACATTGATTATGAGCGAATTATGGTGGCTAACTACAACTAAGAAAGGCAAATGTGTTGAAATATTTTCAGAATTAGTTTAGTCCTTATATATCGAATGTTTTCGACCGTTCCAATCTGATAAAATGACCGCGAATTCTTAACTTGGAATGTTCCACTATGAGTGTTAAAACGTTTATTCAGAAGTCAAATATTTCTAAATAATGATTGTTGCCATCATACACTCCACAGTACATAAAAAAACTGACTTTTTTAAAGGGATAGTTCACCCAAAAATTAAAATTCAGTCATTAATTTTACACCGTCATGTCATTCCAAACCCCTAAGACCTTTGCTCATCTTCAGAACAAAAATTAAGATATTGAGAATTATTAAGAATAACTGACACGTTCAAGATCCAGACAGGAAGTAAGGATGTCATTAAAATGGTCCATTTGAGATAATTTTACTTAAGAATACTTTTTGTAATTTTATTTTTGTTTTCTTTGCGCTCCAGTATTCTCGTAGCTTTGTAAAATTACAGTTGAACCACTGATAGACTATTTTAACGACGTCCTTGCTATCTTTCTGGGCCTTGGACATGTCGGCTGCATTGCTGTCTATGCATGATCAGAAAGCTATTGGAATTCATCAAAAATATCTTAATTTGTGTTATGAGGTTGAACAAAGGTTTTACAGGTTTGGAATGACATGATGGTGAGTAATTAATGACAGAATTAGAATTCTGGGTGAACTATCCCTTCAACGCAGTGTGTAAAATCTTACTCACTGTGTGTAGGCGTAAATGAATGGTGAAGCTTTTTAAAAAAGCGGGTGTGTTTTGAGAGGCGTGCCTAATGGTGTGAGTCTCGTTGAAAGGCCGTCCTTGTGTGCCGCACGTGGAGGGGAGGCGTGCTTCCCCGATGATACGCTTCAACAGCTCACACGCGCCAGTGTTGTGCTTACACAAGTATTTCCTTTGACAGAATGTTTAGGAAAGTCTAAGTGTTTGGATTGAAAAACAATCAGGAGCACGTTTTTGAACACAAGCAGGGAGAAAATCCCAACCACTGTTGCCATGAAGCCTCCAGAGTAAACTCACCAAGTTAAAACTGCAGGCTAGTGGACACACACTGATAAATCTAATGCGGGACAAAAGCTTTTCAACAGCATTTGAGGCAAACCACAGGGGAGTCAAAGCTACAGCACGTTTCCCTGTTGTCGCTCCACCTGACACAGTGCCTTTTTGACCCTTTGTGCTAGTGTACAGTTGTTATGTAACCTCTACACCAGCTGACATTTGACATTTAAAGTGCTGTAAAGATTACACTTGTAAACACTTCTCAAAATAATTCTTAAAGTTGACCTTTCGACTTTATTTACTCATAAGATACTAGAACCTTTTAGACCTATCTATCTATGGCTGCATCATTTAGGAGAACAACATAAGCACAGACCTCCTCAAAATCTGGTTTCCATCAAGCGTATTCAAGAGGAGTGCAGGAGGAAACTGTAAATTGAGAATGAAGGATACTGTGTTTAACTCCAGGGGACCAAAGGTTAGGAAAGGCAGAAGGAGGTATCAGACACTGGGGAATAGTTTACATGCTAGAGTCAAAGCCAAGGTGTGAGCTCTAGCACACTGCGCAGTTCCTCAAGTGCAAAGTTGACTAGTCTTATCCGATTTGAGCTGTAAATGTCATACATAAATGCACATGGCTAGGCATGTGCAACTGACACATCATGCAATGTTTTTTTATAAACGGAAATAACAAGAGACAAATGCTCTTGCTCACATGGCATACTGGTGCCAGTGAAACTATAAACCACAAGCCCTCTGAGACACAAACTCAGGAAGAAAGGAGTGGTCACTGTAATAGTCTTTTTTTTTTTAAATGTCCCCTCACAGTTTACAATAACAGTTCCTAGAAAGTATTTTCCGTAAAAACAGATTCCCTAACTCCCTCAGCTTCCTTGTTTCCATAGCACAATGTGTTTTGAGGGAACTCCTTGTGCAGCGGAGTATTTATGGGAACATTTTAACGAGGATGTACCCGCAGGAACGTTTTAGGGAGGAGGAAAAAATACCTGAGAATTCTTCCCCTCTCAGTGGGCCTCTTTCACTTTGTATGTTTCCACAGTGCACCAAAGACTATTCAGTAAATGCAACTTTCTTTTTCCATCGCTAGGTGGGGTAATATCATACATTGGATCGTGCGGAGGCTCTCCCAACCGCACCAGCCCTGTATCCATGTACAGTGAGAATTCCAACAGCAGCCTGCAGTCCTTTACACAGCCCTGCTTTGGTTCTTCATTCCCACCATCCCCCAATGGATCCCATGATTCCTCTCGTATGTACACCAGCAGCAGCAGCAGCTCAAGTTCAGGATCTGGAGAGGACGGAAACTCATCATGCTCCGGTGGATCCCCAAGAGGTCGTGATGATGGTGGAAGTGCACGCAATTCACCCAATAAATCAGTTGCTACACTTACAAGTAAGTGATGTGAACCATATTTTACCTGAGTAATGTACAGTGTGGAGTCTAGGAGAAGGATTATTAACATCTGATTTTCCTCCAGAGCTGAACGGAATGGTGCTGCTGTGCAAAGTGTGTGGCGACGTGGCTTCCGGATTTCACTACGGCGTCCACGCCTGCGAGGGCTGCAAGGTAAGACGATAGCATTGATTTGTGCATGCACCATTGAAATAGTGTTCATTTTATATATATTAAAGCATTTTCAAATAAATAATAACATTTACATTATCTGTTTTGTTTGTAGGGTTTCTTTCGACGCAGCATCCAGCAGAACATCCAGTACAAAAAGTGCCTGAAGAATGAAACCTGTACTATTATGAGGATCAACCGGAACCGGTGCCAGCAGTGCCGTTTCAAAAAGTGTCTGTCTGTGGGAATGTCCCGAGATGGTAAATATCTATACAGCCAAACTTAGAGAAATATAGAGAAACAGTTACAGAAAAGTTTAGGGATGCACTTAATGAATACCAATATTAAAATAAATACAATTTATTTATTTTAGATAACTGTATTAAAATGGATACAATTAAAGTAAAAATAAATTTAAATTAATACAACTTATTTTATTAGTTTTTTTTTTTTGTATTAAAATTACTACACTTAAAGTGAAATTAAGTTTAAATTAATACAAAATTATTTTAAACATTTTTGTAGAAATATTGATACAAATAAAGTAAAATTAAATTTAAATTAATACAATTTATCTCAAAAAACTATAAATAAAATTGATACAATTAAAGTGAAATTCAATTAGTTAATACAACATTTATTTTATACATTTTTGTTTTAAAATTAAAACAATTAAAGTGAAATTAAATTAAAATGAATACAAATTAGATATCTTAAATGTATTAAAATTGATACAATTAAAGTAAAATTAAATAAATTAAAACAAATTATCTTGAAAATTTGTATTTAAATCAATACAATTAAAATAAAATGTTATTAAAATTAATACAATTTATTCATTTAAAAAAATAAATATTTATTAAAACAATACAGTTAATTTACCAATTTATACCTTTTAAAAAACATTTAAAAGTTTCAAGTGAATAATTTTACAGTATAAAAAAATTAATATTAACTTTGAGACTGGCTAAATATTACGCTTAAAAGTAATATTAATATTAAGTAACATTACTATTATAATATTAAAAGAAAAATATGAAAAATATCTATCTATCAAATAATCACCCAATATCTGATATGGTACCACTATATTCTACATCGCTTGAAATGTTTCCAAACAGAACATTGACATACAACATAAATTTGATGAATTTCTGACAAATTTCTGTCCTTTCTTAACCCCCAGCTGTTCGTTTCGGTCGTATCCCAAAACGCGAGAAGCAGCGCATGCTGGCCGAGATGCAGAACGCCATGAACAACATGGTGAACAACCAGCTTCAGAGTGAATTCCAGCTGGCGAGCATCACGTCAAACACCCCCTGCTCTTCTTCTTCATCCCCATCCACCTCGTCCTCTTCCTCTTCCTCATCTCCGTGCCCAGGGCTTACGGTGGGACCGCAACCCCAGCCCCCCGCAGTGCCCGTAGCACCATCCCCTTCCCCTCCGACCCCAGCCTCACCATCAGTGCAACCAGCTCAGAGTCCCCCATCTCTGACTTCCTCTCCACCACCATGCACCAGTCCAGGTGTCGACAAAACCATCGCCGCCATAACCAGAGCACACCGCGAGACCTTCGTCTACGCCCATGACAAGTTAGATTCATCGCTGCTGCTTCCTCACAACGGCGAGCTGGACAACCGAAGCAGCAACCGCTGCATGGCTGGGTACCACCTCAATGGCCACAACACCATCTACCACCATGATAACAACATTGCTCATCATTGCAACAACTTCGAGGTGCCGGCAGACAATGGCCACCATTTTCAAGCCTCCCAAGCACCTCAGCAGCACAATAACAATGGTCAGAGACCTTCAAACAGTAACCTCTTTGGCGTCCACCACAGTCAGGAGATGAACGGCAGCTCCCAGGGTCAGAACTGTCCATGGAAGAAACGCAAAGAGATTCTTCTGGTAAGAACCGTCATATTTAAATCACTCTATGAGTGATTACCAAGACTTGGAAGTGAACTTTTGATTCTGAATGATTCCTATTTTCCAGGCTTGTCCGATGAACATGCATCCATACTCAGACCCCAGCAAAACGCCACAGGAAATTTGGGAAGACTTCTCTCTTAGCTTCACCCCAGCAGTCAGAGAAGTGGTGGAGTTCGCCAAACACATCCCAGGGTTTAGCACGCTGTCCCAGAACGACCAGGTCACCTTGCTGAAGGCTGGAACATTTGAGGTAAGTTAATGGTGTTTCATTTAAACATCTGACTTGTGTCAAGGCCACAATTGCACCAATTTAACGCCAGTTTATTTTTAAATCACCTGCAGGTCCTCATGGTGCGCTTCGCCTCTCTGTTTAACGTCAAAGAGAGGACTGTAACGTTCATCTCAGGCACCACCTACAGCCTGGAGGCCCTGAGAAGCATGGGCATGGGCGATCTGCTGGGAACAATGTTTGACTTCAGCGAAAAACTCAACGCGTTAGAGCTCTCATCTGAAGAACTGGGACTCTTCACTGCAGTCGTGCTGGTGTCTGCAGGTAGGTTGCACATTAGCGTTAAAGGGAAAGACTCAAAATTGAAAACGGTCATCATTTACTTACCCACACGACTTTGGTTGATCTTCGAGAAACCTGAGAGCTTTCTGTTCCTCCATTGAAAGTCTATGTAACCACAACTTAGAAGATCCAAAAAAATCTTCTAAAAAGTCTTTTAAAGAAATATGATCACTTTATGAGCTTTTTGGAACTTCAGTGGAAGGACAGAAACCTCTCAGGTTTCATAAAATATCTTAATTTGTGAAAATCAACCAAAGCCTTATGGGTTTGAAACAACATGAGAGTTGGTAAATGATGATAGAGTTTCATTTTTGGGTGAGCTATACCTTTAGAGCCGGGGTGCCCAAACTTGGTCATGGAAGGGCCAGTGTTTTCAGAGTTTAGCTCCAACCCCAATTAGACTTATCTGAACCAGCTAATCAAGCTCTTACTAGGCATACTGGAAATTTCCCTGCAGGTTGAAGATAAACTCCCTCCAGGAATGAGTTTGGGCACCCAAACGGATAAATCTAATCAAATCAAGTCTTTCTTCTGTGGAGCATGAAAGTACCTTGATCCGCTAAAGAATTTGGTCTCTTGTTGTTTGTTGTACAGATCGTTCTGGCATTGAGAATGTGAATTCGGTGGAGATGCTCCAGGAAAGTTTAATCCGGGCTCTCCGGACTCTCGTCAGCAAGAGCGCCCCCAACGACGCCTCCAGATTCACCAAGCTGCTGCTGAAACTCCCTGACCTGCGCACGCTGAATAACATGCACTCGGAGAAGCTGCTCTCTTTCCGCATTGATGCCTGAGGTTGCGATAAGCTGGTGAAAGTGGGTCACCGCTGGTTGACTGAAAGACAGAACGGGTACAGACCTTAGAACTCTTTCCAAGAGAACCCACCAGAAAGCAAACTCATGCCTTTGGCACTTAAAAGCACTTGATGACACAATTAAAGGGACGCTTTTGGTGTCTAATGGTCGGTCAGTAGCCTTTATGGCTTGATAACCATGTAGGGTCCTTGAGCCACTTACCTGAAATGGCTGGTAAGATTAAGCTAATAAAGCAGACAAAAAAAAAAAAAAAAGAGAAAACACTTACATTTGGACTGCGTCTACATAGGGAACAAGTGCAAAATGCCTCGTGCAAGGACTCGCAGTCAGGCCAGAAGGCTCTCCAGGCCACTTCCAGAGAGGAGACGACAGCTGAAAAACGTCAAGCGTCTTCTCATACCCAGTCCGGCCTGGGATCCTGCTAAACCCACACTCAGAGAAATAATGATCATCATTTTAACATTTAATGCAAATGACATACGTGGTATGAACCTTCACACTTAAGTCACCCCGTGACTTAAATATGTAAAATATGTGTAAATATGATATACATACTTTAAATGTTTTAAAATGTATAATATATATTTTTTTGTAAAGTTCACATGCTCAACGCAGATGATAAAATCTATTCAAACACAGACATATAAGTAGAGTGTATGCATATTATAGAGCATCAAGACATGTATTTCAGTTGTCTTCTTCATAAAGGCATTTTATGAACAAAAAGAGTGGTGTGTCGTCTTTTTTTCCAAGTAGATGCCTGAAAAAATGTTTTAATGTGTATTGAACATGTTTATTGTGAAAAGAAGTAAAAATTTATAAAATACTAACTGACATAAAGTACTATAAATAGTAGGGTATAGTAAAAAGTTGCTTTTCAGTGTCAAGAGAGCACTAGGCAAAATATTTCATCGCTGTCCTCAAGAGTAAAGTTAAGGCTATGTCCTCTAGTGGGAGCTGATGTGTTCACCAAGTATGGAAGACAGGAAATTATGCCAGTTACCAAATACCAAAAATGTACTGGTTTACACAAAAATACTAAGCAGCACAACTGTTATTATTATTTCAACTGATAATAATAAAAATGTTTTTGAGCAGCAGATCAGCATATTTAAAATGATTCTTGCATGTGACAATGATGGGCAGAGTAATGGAGTAATATTAAATAAAAATGTAAAAAAATAAAAAATATATGGTGTATATATACACACACACACACAAATATTAATTACAAATGTTTAAATATATACATATATTGTAATATTTTATATATATAAATATTTATACAATTATAATTAAATAAAAAATATATATATAATGAAACTGATAAAAAAAATAGTATTATATACGCAAACCTGTTAAATAAAATAGTTAAAAAATGGATATATTGTAAGATTTTATGTGTATATATATATATATATATATATTTATATTTATTAAATGAAACTGATCAAAAATAGTATTATATACACAAAAATATTAAACAAAAATGTTAAAATAGATATATTGTAATTTTTAATATGTAAATATTAATTAATAATTAATAAATACAAAATGTAAAAAAATAAACTATATTGTAACATTATATATATATGTATATATATACACACACACACACACACACATATATATATAAATGAATGTTAAATGTATGTTAAAAAAAAAAAATTATATATATTTCCTCCAGCCCTAAGCATTTGACCGGTTATACGTATATATGAAGAGTAAAAAGCAGAGGAATATTGGAAATAATACTGAATCCCTAACCAGCAATAGACTCTATACATGACATAGGAAACATTTAAAACTTATTGCAAAAAAATGAAAGCATTCAATAACAGCAAACATGAGAAATCAGAAAACAATGAGCAAGTGAGGGGAAAAAAAAAACAATACCCACTTCATTCATTCATTAAAGATCAACTCATTACACTGACTCGAGTAAATACTACCAATATATTTTTTTAATGACAAAGCAATGATTTTTATTATACATACAAAACCAGATTTTACCATCAAAACAGAGGACAGAAAGCAACAGTGTACTCAGGTGATTATGAAGGACTCAAAACGTCAAAAGTCATTATTTTCTAAACTCTGTCTCAACTTTCCCCACCAGACACAGAATCTGCTCTACAAAGACTATTGTCAAAGCACCTCACGTAGTCCAGGCCCTCTCTCAATACAGAAACCAGAATAAGCAAAGAATATGTGGAGTGCTCTCCACACACATGGACCCAGAACTGGGTCATTGTGTCCTCATAATCAGAGTTTCACAGCTCCCTATTGGCCAAATCCAGAGCAAACCTCACATCTTATTTGGCCAATGAGAGCAGTTCCTGTTGTGCAGCGCCTGAGGGCGGATAACTGGTACAGAAAGTGGAGTCATGCACTACGTGCCAAGTGGAGTATGTCAGAACAACCACAGCAAGAAAAAAAAAAACACTGTGAATTTGATCTTGTGTTTCATAACAAACTTGGGGGTGGCCAAAAGCCAACGTGATAAGAGTTTATCGAGCCTGAGATAGAAATATGTGACACTTCAAAAATGAAAAATGACTCTACACAACTGTTGTGCAGTCAAAAAAGAGGATTAAATATTCAGGGAGCAGAAGAACAAGCTTGAGTCTTCAGATACAGTCTAAATCGTTACCTAACCTGTTACGTCAGACGATAGTGGATGGAACAATATGCATGTGGTGCTCTTCTCAGGAAGTGCTGCCCTCTAGTGTGGAAAGACAACAGCTGACTGTAAACGTAAAAGAGGGAAGTGAAAACCAGTTGCCATTCAATGCATTTTCAATTCATTTTATTTGTTTTTTTAACAGACACAAACATGACAATTAAACTGTATTGCTAACAGATGTCATGTGACTGCATTTACTGAGTGATCAATGCAGAGCATCTTTACCTACTTGAAAATATATGAGTCACAAACTGATGACTTTCCAATCCTTTGGCACAAGGGAAGAGAAATTTTATGCAAATAGTAATGATAATTATCGGAATAATGACAGTCTGGGTTGGTTAGATAAAGACTGAAAGTACTACATGACTCACAATGCAGTCACAATACAAACATTAATTTATATGTATCATCAATACAACTACAACTGTACAATGCAAATGGCTTATGTGTAATATAATAGACTCTGACTCAGGACAGGACACACATGAAGAAGTCTAACCCGAAGATCAAGGCTGGAGTAAATTCTGTGATGTCAGATGTTCGGATTGGAGGAGAGAAACTCGAGCCACTCTGTCAGAACAGGACGTTGAACTGGGGGCTGAAAACAGTGATTCATAAATTAACAAAAAGAACGTGTTGCAAACATCTGAGCTGGAAACATCTTGACCTCCTATAAGTGGGGATATACTAATTACTCAACTTGGGAACATTTTCAGAAACGTCAGGGTCAATATTGAGGCATGGTAGTCTCTCAACTAACCTCACATGACATGCAAAAAGATATTATAAATATCCATTAAAATGCAATTCATACATTCAATAAATATAATGCACATCCTCTAAGAAGAACAAATGATGTATTAAAATTTATTTTGATAGTTTTATAACTTAAAATTCTGAAATTAAACACTCTCATACATTAAAGGGATAGTTCACACAAAAATTAAATCTCTGTCACACTCACCCTCATGTCGTTCCAAACCCGTAAGACCTTCGTTCATCTTCTTAACACAAATTAAGATATTTTGGATGAAATCCAAGAGCTTTCTGACCCTGCATAGACAGCAACACAACTGACACGTTCAAGGTCCAGAAAGGTAGTAAGGACATCGATAAAACAGTCCATGTGACATCAGTGGTGCAATTGTAATGTTATGAAGCTACAAGAACACTTTTTTGTGTGCAAAGAAAACAAAAATAACAACTTTATTCAACAATTTCTTTTTTTCCATGTCTTCGACGAGAGCACCACAATGCATGCGTGTGGATGCACAGTCATGCGTTGTGGTACTGTTGTGAACGAGCATCAAAGATCAAAAAATGATTGAATAAAGTAGGTATTTTTGTTTTCTTTATGCACAAAAAATATTCTCATAGCTGCATAAAATTAAGGTTGAGCCACTGATGTCACATGGACTATTTTAATGATGTCCTTACTACCTTTCTGGGCCTTGAATGTGTCAGTTGTGTTGTTGTCTATGCAGAGTCATAAAACTCTCAGATTTCATCAAAAATATCTTAATTTGAGTTCTGAAGATGAACAAAGGTCTTACAAGTTTGGAACGATATGAGGGTGAGTAATTAATGAAAGAATTTTCATTTTTGGGTGAACTATCACTTTAAATGTGCAAGTATAACTTTATACTTCATGGTTACACTTACTGGTGATGACTAAATTGAAACCAATAGCCCCTTAACACATACAGTTGCAGTCCACTGGTAAAGTACCGTTAACAGATCATGTGTAAACAGGACCTTTTCAAAAACACCAGTAAATTTGTTCCGCCAATCTACCAGTGAGGAAAGCTGTAACAGTAAATTGCCAGAATGATGCTGTGTGTGAAAGCAGAATGAAGATTACAGTATGAGCATGTAGAACATGCTGACGAATGTGTCTGCGAACAACAAACAAAGTCTGCTTTGGTCCAAATTGGCCAATCATAGCATTCTTATAGAGATGATGAGATTACTCTGAGCAAAGCTCCACTGCTTTTTTAAATTAGTTTTTCTATGTAAATATGCACTAGACAGACATTTTTGAACATTGTGTCTCCTCTTGCAGCTTTTTCAAAGTGTGTGAAAGTAATGTGCTTCTGCTCATGCGGGCGAATGAAGACAACTTTTAAAGATCCTTTCTGATGACTTACATCACAGAATTTACCAGCATTTTGATGCTGATGTGTGAATGGTCTCTTACCGTTAAAAAGCCAGAACGCTGTTGCCTGTGTGAACAGCATATTTTTGTATTTACCTGTAAAGTCATACTGGTAATTTTGCTGCAATTTACCAGGATTGCATTGTGAAAGGGGCTTTTTTTGAAAGTTTAAAGAGATGATGAACTGAGGAAACTAAATTTCCTTGAACCTTTGAACAAAACGACAGCTTTTGGAATGTTCTTCTTTAATATGATGTAATAGTGTGGATAAGCACCGCCTCCACAGAAGAAGATCGGCATCACTGCCTGTTTAGTCCTGCCCACTGATTCAGGATTAAGCCCCGTTCACACTACAAGTGTCAGGCAGCATCAGGCAGCGACAAAGCGACACGATCCCATTCATTTCAATGGAGAGCTGGCGATTTCTGGCGACAAGAGTGACATCGAAAAAGTTTAGAATCCCTCAAATTTATGCAAATGAAGAGTGACTTTCGGGAGCGACAGCCAATAGAAAAGAAGACAGTAGAGCTCATGTGAACGTTCTCCTCTCTGCCGTAGATAATCATACGCAATGGAAAAAAGTAGGCTCTGCTTCTCATTCGTTTTTGTTTGTATGTACAGATTTAAGTTATATCTATATTATATTTAGTCTTTTGCCTCGTAAATGTTTGTATTTAGCGGCAAGAAACCTGATTCGCTGTCAAGGCAACCAGTAGTGAGAACGTCCACTAGCAACCTCATCGCCAGCCCCTGAAGTCGCTGCTAGTGTGAACGCAGCTTTAGTGTTTACCAGAGAGGTGAACGTGCAGGTCTACACGGAAACCAAATGATAAAGATGGCTCTGAAAACAACAGGATGCTCTGCAGTGCCAATTTGTGGAAAAAATAGTCTTTGCATTGCCTTCCTTCTGATCCCAATGATAGGAAAGAGTTGTTCAACTTTATTTTTAATGAAGTTCTAGACCGCATCAGTAAGAACACCGTCCTTTGTTGACTTCGTTTTACCGTCATTTCGTTTACAATTACCCATAGCGTCAGCGACGCAATGCTCGTTCGCTTATCTCAGGCAACCGAGGTTACATCAGTAACTGGAACAACACAATTCGACGCAGGATTTTCAAAAAGACTGAAACTAAAAGACGATGCTGTGGATCCGACAGTGATGGTGTGAGTAACTGTTTTCATGACGTGGTTGCTATTGCTCTGTCTGTTCTTACAGTTCATTTGATGTACTGAGTTATTTATGTGTTTTAAACCTAAATCACAGCGGCGTCCATATATATGAGGAATGAATGTAGGCTGTTAGACAATCATAGCAATGGGTGTTTACTTTCGAGTCTACAATCCGTCACGCCTGTTCAAACAGAGCGTTTTGCTGAGATGGTTTAAAAGCAGGCCAGAAAATAGCCTATTATTTCTAAATTGTGTTTTTTTTTTTGTGTTCTTTGTACTCTTCCTCACCTGTAGATCGGTGATATCAAGCAGATTGCCATCTTTTCTCACTGACAGGAGAGTAGCTCGGCCGTGTGATGGGTATCCCTCCTCAACCGTCAGGTGACATACAGTGGTCGCAGTCTTGAGAAAGATCAGAAGCTTTTCAGCTGGACACCAATCAATCGCAAACCTGATGAAACAAGTGAAAAGTTGTATATGAGATACAAGGGGTGTATTTTCCTCATAGTGTAAAACACATTTTCTATTTTTTGCTGTAAAGAACATAAAGAGTTTCAGTGTTAATGTAAATCAGAACATTCCTCAGATCTACTAAACCATATAAGACGGTGGTGAACTGGTTACTTTAAAAGGATAGTTCACCCAAAAATTAATATTCTGTAATTAATTATGTACCCTCATGTCGTTCCAAACCCGTAAGACCTTTGCTCGTCGAATTTCGCTACGTTCGTTAAGTTTATACTTTGTTTATTAAAAAGTAACAAAGCATTATTGCGATTACCGGACGGCAAGTGCGCTAAAACTAATATGATGTTCACGCATTGACAAAACACAGCATATAGACTAAGTATATTGATAAGAAGAAGCCATAGCATCGATTATAAACTAGAATTGTTAATGATATTGTTAATGTCACAGCTGACAGCTTTACCTGTTATAGTTGTTTTACAAGTTGTTTACAAGTTGTACACAAAATAGACACTGCTTTTCCACGCTTTCACTTTGCACGTCTACGTCATTTCAATCTCTCTCATGCTGCACAGTGGAGCTGCTTAAGTCCGGCAAAGATGAGGACTGTTTGAAATGCTTTTTTTTCCTCTAAAACTTTGATGCACATCATCTCAGTTTATTCCATCAACAAAACAAATGATGTGATCGCAAAACAGTCAGGAAAAAATGGCATTACATGCACATTTTAAAATCATAACGTGTGAATTTATGTAGTCGCCACTGGCAACCTCAGCAAAATCTTCACTCGCAAATTAATTTATTTTGGTCACAAAAGACCGTTTTAGTTGCAGCCTGGAGCCCTGAAACCAAAGCTTTGCAGAGTTTAGCTCCAACTCACACCTGCTTTGAAGTTTCTAGTAATCCTGAAGACCCTGATTAGCTCAGGGATCAGGTGTGTTTTATTAGGGTTGGAGCTAAACTGAGCTGTGGCCCTCCACGAAATTGAGTTTGAGACCACTGCTTTAAGAAAACGTACCTGGAGTGCAGAGCCTGAATCTCAGACAGCATCTCTCCTTGACTTATGTACCGCTCCATCACCTCCACAAGGGCGGCACTCACTTGCCTGAGATGCCCATTCACCCCCTCCTCTACAAGGCCAGCAGTTCCCTGAAACACCTGAAACGAAGGAAAAAGAGGTATATTTACAACAGTGTAATAGAACAGAATGAAAACCGGATAAGGCTAAAAAGAAATATAGTTCTAGAGGAATATTATCTCACAAAAACAATACTTCTTGTATTATTCTCATATGTACACTACCAAGTTTTTAAAAATATCATATACTTTAATGATTTAAATATCATTGTTCACATTAATAATGTCTTTCTTGATAAATGCCATTTTTGTACTATCAGTTTCATTAAAAAGTCTAAAATTTGAGTGGTTCCACACGTGGTATAGTGCTGTGGATAATGTTTTTTGCATTTGTGTCCTATTTAATACAGCATTACAAATACTAGTATCATCATAACAATGTGAGTGAAGTGTGTGTGCGTACGCATGTACAAAATACGTGTTTTATAATTTACAAGCATGTTCCTTTAGTACTCACTCCATGTATCACAGCTCTCAGCATCACTATAGGGAAATATATGCTGAGACACGGTACCTGAAGATGAAATTCATCGCTGGTTGTCATGGTAATGGAGACACGCAGGGGTTCAAGTGATTTTTCGGCAGCACGAGGCAAGAGCTCAAGGCACAGCTCAGAGGAACTGACCGACAGCAGCCGGTACTGCATGTTTCTGTGAGTCACTGTCACCAAGGTCTGCAGCCTGAGAGACAAAGAAAATAAAAGAAAAAGGGGAGTTTATTGTGTTGAAATATTTTTATAGCAAAAATGTTTTGAATATTTAAAAAAAATTAATCTTCACAGCAACCTAACACTATGACATTCAAAAATCTAAGAAGTACAGTGTGTTCAATGAACACACACTTGTTTAACATTGTTTAACAACATATTAATTGCTCAGCTGATGATGTCAGGGTCATGAAATCCTAAAAACATTTTTTGAGATGTTAGCATATATGTACTGGTAGCACATCAGTGAAAACAACAACAGCACTCATTATGTGTATTATCAAAGGAAAAGTGGATATTTTTTAATTTTCTGGAGGCATTTCGTTCTTCCAGTTCAAAAAGGCGACGTATATGCCATGGCTGGGGAGTATGCATCTACGTCAGTTTTTTTTTTTTTCTGTGTATTATTCATGACAATAAACTCTTTTAATCCAATCACTACACAAGAACTCTATAAAACAGTTTTGTAAATTGTGAGCTGTGAAACTTATGTGATCTACAACCTTTAAAGAGTGTGAGCCAATGTAAAAAAAAAACAACAATGTAGTCTGCTCCTCACAGCCTTGTTTTTATCCATGTTATATTCAATATGGCATCTTAACTGACTAGAATCTACTACTCCAGGCTTAAGTCACATGATCCTTCAGAAATCATTCTAAAATGCTGATTTATTGCTGAAGAAACTATTCTTATTATTCTTATCATTGTTCAAAATAGTTGTGCTACTTAATATTTTTGTGGAAACCAACCGATACATTTTTTCTAAATTATCTGATGAATAAGTAAACAACACTCAGAAAAACTCATACAAACCCAAAAAATTTCAAGAGTAGTGTATGTACAGACTTACCCGTCTCTTAATATCGTCCAGTCACTAATTCGTGTCTGCTGTTTTTCAACCTCATCCTTGAGCTTAGAAAACCGCAAATCACATGCATTCATAGCATTTTGGGCTGCCTGGATGGAATCTTCCAGCTGAAAGCTGATTTGTTTCTGTGTGAGAGAGTTAATTCAACCAGTTTGTTCCACAGCTGTTTTTGGTGAAGAAAGAGGAAATTATTGACACTAACTAGCCAAACCAGGAAGTCTACAGTGAGTGGATGCCTTACCTCAGCTCTCTGATTTTGTTTAGCTATGATTCTCTCCTTCTCTTTGCACTCCTCTTTCTGAATGAGAACAGGATTTAATGTAAAATACAACATTAGGAATATGCAAGTGTGAAGCTACACTACCAGTCAAAAAGGTTTTGAACAGTAATATTTTAGTTTTTTAAAGATTTTCTTCTGCTTACCAAGCCTGCATTTATTTGATCGAAAGTACAGTAAAAACAGTACAATTTTGAAATATTTTTACTATTTAATAAGTGTTTTCTATTTGAATGTATTTTAAAATGTGAAGGATCCTTAGATCTTTAGATGCAAATTATTATGTTGTGTTCAAATGTTATGTTTGTTTTTAATTTTATTTATAATCATTTATTTACATAATTATTTATAATCATTTTACAATCATTAGTCATTCACATAATTCATATTTAATTATTTATTTGATTATTTAAGTATTTATCATTTATTCATATATATTATTTATATATATATTATTCATTTATATGTTTTTATATTTTATATTTCTTATTATTTTCCTTGCTTATGCATTTTCATTATTGTTCAGTTCCATGATTGTGGGGTTTCATGAATTGTTTGGTCTAAGAAATAGATAACAGGGATGTTTATGGAAATTCAAGGTTTATGGGATGTTGAATCCGTTTGATATATCATTGTTCTTTGAGCTGTACTCCCCAGACAAAGTTTGAACATTGAGACACACATTGAGACGCAACTAAAACTGTTCAATAAATTCTGTTATACCTTTTACCATCATCACTTCGTCTCCTGCTTCTGCTCTTTTCTGGCTTCCATCGGTCAACTTCATAACTGACAGAAACCTGCTGTTAGTGGGGTTGGGGTAACTACAGCTTGCTGACTAGTTGTTCCGTTACCGGAAAGACTGATATTTTCTGACAGGATCTGGTGTCTGGGGCTGGATCCTAATTGTCTGGCGTGGGGACCTGATTTAACAAATGTAATTTATTCCTGTGATCAAAGCTACATTTTCAGCATCATTCCTATAGTCTTCAGTGTCACATGATCCTTCAGAAATCATTCCAGTATGCTCACTTGCTGTTTAAGAAACATTTATTATTATTATTATTATCATCAATATTTAAAACAGTCGAGCACATTTTAGTATAATATCGAGTATAATTTATTTTTTATAGGATGTTACTGTTTTTCTGTATTTTGGATTAAATAAATGTAGGCCTGGTGAGCAGAAGAGACTTCTTTAACAAATATCAAAAATCTTACTGTTAGAAAAACGTTTGACAGGTAGTGTACATGTTTAGTTGTATAAAACTGCATTATAAAAGTGGTCAGTGTTTAAATTCATAAGGGTATTTAGTACACAACAACCTGAAAAAATAGCTTTTTAAACGAATCAATCCAAAACATAAATCGTATGTTTGATAAATCAGATATAAAGCCTTACTACCTTTATCTGCAGAGCAGACAGTAGAGTCTCCAGTGTCTTCCGTTTACCCTGAACCTCCTCCATGCGAATCCAGAGAGCACTGATCAGCCCCTCCACCTCCTGAACTCTCTCCTGATATTCGGCTTTTAAAGTCTTCCATGCGGAACGAGCTTCATTACCTGTGTGCCAACACACCCGAAACAAGGCACCATTTCACCGTTTAGCAAATACAGTAATGAACAGTCAATACAATAATCTATTAGATATGCGTTACCTGGGTTTCGGGGACATGGCTCATTCAGAAGCTGATCCACTGACTCTAGACCTGCCAGCAGCTGGATCATGTCATCCACCACACACAGCTGCCTGAATATATGCTTCTGTTTTCGCCTGCAGTCCTACACAAACAAACAAACGCCTTAGAACATCAATATTTTATTAATGTATATATTGTATATTTGTTTAAAGGATAAGTTCACTTCCAGAATAAAAATCACCTATATAATAATTTACTTACCCACTGGCATGTCATCCAAGTCTTCAGTCACAAAGAAATTAAGGTTTTGAGAAAAAAAAAAAACATTCCAGGATTTTCACCATATAGTGGACTTCAATGGGGATCAACAGGCTGAAGGGCCAAATTGCAATTTCAAAGGGCTCTACACAATCCCAACCGAGGACTAAGGGTCTTATCTAGTGAAACGACTGGTTATTTTGTAAAAAAAAAAAAAAAAACTCCATAAAACCATTATTCCTCAGCTGGGATCGTGTAGAGCCCATCGTTTAAATCTGCACTGAAACTGCAGTTTGGACCTTCAACCTTTTGGCTCCCATTGAAGTCCACTATACAGAGAAAAATCCTGGAATGTTTTCCTTAAAAACCTTAATTTCTTTTTGACTGAAGAAAGAAAGACATGAACATCTTGGATGACATGGGTTGGGTATTAGCGTAAAAAGCAACAGTAAATAAAAAATAAATATAAAAAGAATACATAAAACAAACCTACCATCAGATAAGGAGCCATAATTTCTCCCTCTCCTGTTTCCTGCAGTTCTGTAGTGTTGCATGATTTCACAAAGGATGGGTCAGTCCTTTCCACAAGCCTGACATCAGATATTATTTAGCGTATATTAAATCATATTTGGTAATATTTAATGTTCTTAAAACTAAGGACAATAGTTTAACACCCATCAGTCTGATAATATCTGAGGCTTTCAATATCTTGGTTCATTTTGTTTTATCCTCTAATGTAAAACACTTTTAAACAAACACGAAGTAAACACTTTTTTCTCACTTCAAAACAAGGAGAAAACAATCCCTGTATATACAACAATCAGCTGCAGTGCATTTTGGGTTGTCACACTCACGTGCACGTCAGTATTTTATTAAAATCTACAAAACGTAAGCATTACAGTTTAAATGTCTTTAATTATTTAATTGAAATATCCTTGTGAAAGTTCATCGTTGGAGTATTTCAAACAGTGTCAGGCATGTTGAGTGTACGCTGTCACAAATATAAAGATGAGTTATAGAGCTATGAAAACGGGTGGTTTGGGTTTAACACTAAACCCTAAATGGTTAAAAAATATTTAAAGATGCATCAGAGGGTTAATGTAATAAAGGTGGTGGCTAACATTGAGTGGCCGCCTTTATATTTTAATAAAAATAACTGTATTGATGGTATTTTACCGAAAACTACCGTTACAACGGTGACTTAAGGTAAACACACTTTTAGCGTTCGGCTATAACCATCCATGTAATGACGTGCCAGCGAACTAACTTTATTTTAAAAGCGACAGAGTATTTTTAAACGTATAAAACACTACAAACAAAATTCAAATACTGTATTTATTCCACATACGTCCGTTTTCCTTATAGTCTGACAGACAATACTCACGCTTCAGCTCTCTCCGTCGCCATTTGTGTTTTGAAACTTACCGCCTAACGCTGATTGGTCAGAACCGTGACGCCTACGTCACAGATGTCCACGAATCATCTATGAATGAAATTTTTTTTTTAGATATGCATAAGTATTCCATGAATTTAGTCAAATAACGACACATAAGCGTATTTAGAATATATTCTTGACATTACATAAATACCTTTTTTATGTGTATTTTTTATGCACTACCAGTCAAACGTTTTTGAACAGATTTTTAATGTTTTTTTTAAAGAATTATCTTATGCTCACCAAGCAGTAATATTGTGAAATATTTTTACCACTTAAAATAACAGCTTTTTTAAAAAAAATGTAATTTATTCTTTGATCAAAACCAAATTTTCAGCATCATTACTCCAGTCTTCAGTGTCACATGATCACATGATCCTTTAGAAATCATTCTAATATGCTGATTTACTGTTTAAGAAATTATTATTGTTCAGAATTATTATTAATATTATCAATATTTAAAACAGTTGAGTACATTTTTTGTCAGGATTCTCTCTTTGATGAACACAAAGACCCAAAGATCAGCATTTATCTGAAATAAAAACCTTTTGTAACATTATATGAGAAAGAAATCATAGAAATACATATATGAAACGACGATAAATACATGTTTTTGAGCAGCAAATCAGAATATAGACTCGAGTAATGATGCTAAAAATTCAGCTATGAAATCTGAGGAATAAATTAATACATTATTTTTAAATAAATTTTAAATAAATTTAAATGTTATATATTCAAATAGCAAACAGTTATTTTAAATAGAATTTTTTTTTTTTTTTTAAATGTTACTGTTTTTGCTGTACTTTGGATCAAATAAATGCAGGCTTGGAAGAAAAATTAAAAAAATTAATTAAAATCTTACTGTTCAAAAACTTTTGACTGATAGTGTACATAGTACTTAACCTAATTCATATTTTCACTGATCAATTACAATATATTGTTACAGGCTATGATCAGACTTGGGAACCTGAAAGATGGTTTATGACACTCAAAACAATGTCAACTTCAATTAAGTTATTAAAAATGTGATCTAAATGTATCCTCTTATTAATGAATTACATTTAAATCAATTAATGTATTCATGTACATTGTAAAAAACAATTTGTTGAGTCAACTCAAAATAATTTGTTACCTGGCTGCCTTAAAATTTTAAGTTCAGTCAACTCAAACATTTACTCAACTTGAAATGTTAAGTTATACTAAGTGACAACTTAGATACTTGAGTTGATTCAACTTAAAATTTTAAGGCAGCTGGGTTACTTACCTTGCTTTTAAGTTTAACAAACACAAATATCTGAGTTGTCACTTAGTACAACTTAACATTTCAAGTTGACTGAACTTAAATTTTTAAGGGTAAAAGTTATTTTAAGCTGACTCAACAATTTTTTACAGTGTATAAGGTTACTTAAAATTATAAAATAAAATGCCAAAACTTTCACAAATCTTTGACCTTTATTTGTGAAAAATATCATTATATTGAGAATATAGGCCTATTTGGACCATTTTATTTAAATCTACCTTCAGTGAAGTTCCATTGTGTTAAAATCTTTAAGATCTTTAACAGGACTTTTGACTCAAAGCCTTATAGTTACTAATATATGCTTAAACATAAATAAAACCTAGTCGACTGAGTTCACATTGATCTCGTAATCACATCAAAGAAATATGCTGCATTTATCTAAAAAATGCCAATATCTGCATTAAAATTCTCTAATGATCCCTAATGATTAAATTCATTGAAGAACACAGTCAAGATTACAAATGACACCTTTTAAATTAGGATGAAAATTTATGCTAGATGTGACCAAGCAGAAAACCACACAAATACAGTCCAGACACAAGACGACACCGGTTTACTCATCTTTTATTGTCACATTCATATCTATGCTCTGTATTCTTTACAAGGAGTTCAAAACAATTGTGGATGAGAATCAAAGAAAAAAAAAATCAGGCAGGCAGAGGCTGAAAGTCCTGATAATGTCTGTGGCACCTGCTGTAAGAAGGGTGAAGGGATAAAGGTAGTCTGGTAAAGGTAGTCTCCCTCCTCACTCATCCTCCTAAAAATGTGCCCATTTAATCCAACAGACCTTCACTCTCCTGTTGCATCATTACAGGTGAAATGAAACAATAAAAATGAAAACGATTTCAACATCATGCTGCTCTGTGTGGCCTGAAAAGATACTATTATGTTGCGGTTCACAGAGAAAGAGAGCGGATTCTATTGCAAACATAAGAGATACAATCCTATGTCATTTTTTAAAAGCCATCAGAAATATAAATCAAATAGAAAGATGAAGAATTTGTAAGTTAAAAATAAAGTCAGTTTAATAATAATGAAAAAAAATTGGATAGTGAAATCGACATGTTTATTTCCCCTCCCACATTTCCACTTATTCCATTTCCAAATTCATCCTGAACAAATTTCAAAAACAACTGACGAAAAAAAATCATCTTTGGAAGTAAAAGACTCCTATGCACTACAGTATATGGAGATGCTGCTACCCAGTTGCTTAAGTCATTTATTATCATCATCATCATCATCATTATTATTGATTCATTAAGCTTAACATGAACTTTTTGTGTCCTTTTTTTAGTTTTATGATCAGTTCTATTTGTTTGTCTTTATTCTAAGAGGTAGATCAACAAAAAAAGAAAAATTAAAAATTAAAAACACATGGTTACAGGAGTCAAGCCTTTTGATTCAGGCAGTGAAGTCATGGGACTACAGGTGGAGGACAGAATGTTAGTAGAAGCTCCGGGCAGAACGTGCCGTTTTGTTGCCGATTTAAATCCAGTTTCACCAGAAAAAGAAAGAAGGAAGGCAAAACTGTTTTCAAGATCAGCGAGAAAAGGGCTTCTAAAGGGGGAGGGTTGTACTCAGGGTCAAGGCTGCATGGCGTGGAGGTAGTGTGGTGCCATCGAAGTGGGAAAGGACACAGAGGAAATAGCGCAACAGGCACAGTTGTGTGTTTCGTCTACAGAGGTATCATTAGTCGCTCTACGAATGCTGGCCTAGTTATGTTTGTGCCATTAGTTTCATAACACTTAGGTTTTATGGTGCATTGAAGTCACTTGGCAGGTGCAAGATGGCAACGTACCTTTTCTACGAAAGATTTTAAAAAGATAACGAAAGATAACTTCTATTAATGATGAATACAGAATGCACATCATACATGGTTTTTCCACCATATTTTGAATTTAGACCCCAGTGAAGGACAGGTAATTCGTACACACACATACGAATTGGGGAACTCGCGTACAGTTTAGCAAAAGTCTTACAAATTCATATGATTTCGTACAAAATAGAAACTTCGTAAAGCATGTACAAATTGCTATGAGATCGGGTTGGAAGTTCAGTGCTGATATGAAAATTTGCTGAAAATGTACTTAGCCTCAGGCCATCCAAGATGTAGATGAGTTTGTTTCTTCATCGGAACAGATGAATTTAGCATTATTCATCAATGGATTCTTTGCAGTGAATGGGTGCCGTCATAATGAGAGTTAAAAAACATCAGAGCCAAGCAATATTATGGATAGAAAACCTGTATAATACAACGGTTTGTTAAAAACGTCTTGATGGATGCGTTTCTTATAAACACGTAGCTTCTTGCTTCACAATACTGGAGTCTTGTGGATTATTGTGATGTTTTTATCAGCTGTTTGGACTCTCATTCTGACGGCACCCATTCACTACAGAGGATCCACTGATGGGTAACGCTAAATTCATCTTTTCTGATGAAGAAACAAACCCATCTACATCTTGGATGGTCTGTTATCATTATTGTACAATACTAATTTTTGTACACGCAAGCTGTTGAGCCCACCATATTTTCTCATTGACACGCCACCTACTTGGAAATTCAGGGCTTAAATGAATATTTGCTGAAAATGTACTCCCCTTCAGGCTATCCAAGATGTAGATGAGCTTGTTTCTTCATCTGAACAGATGAATTTAGCATCAATCATCAATAAACCTCTGCAGTGAATGGGTGCCGTCAGAATGAGAGTTAAAAAAACATCACAATAACAAGTGATCCACAAAATAAAGCAAGATTATGAATAGAAGACAGTGGTTTGAGGTTAAAAAAAAAAAAATGTCTTTATGGATTTGTTTCTTACAAACACGCAGCTTCTCACGTCACAAGACGGAAGTTGTGTGAATTATTGTGGTTTTTAATCAGCTGTTGGGACTCTCATTCTGACGGCACCCATTCACTGCAAAGGATCCATTGGTGAGCATGTGATGTAATGCTAAATTTCTCCAAATCTGGTGAAGAAACAAACCCATCTACATCTTTGATGGCCTGAAGGAGCTAAAATTAAGCAAATTTTTTAATTTTAAGCAAAGCATTTTAGCACAAAAGAAAAAACAAAAAAAAACACGTTCAACTCATAAATCTGATCTTTCCAACATGACGTGAACCACGACGCACCATAATTCACAACGTACAACGCAGATGAGTTTGTTTCTTCATCGGAACAGTTGAATTTAGTATTACTCAATGGATCGTCTGCAGTGAATGGGTGCCGTCAGAATGAGAGTGAAAAAAAAAAAACAGATTAACAAGTAATCTACAAAATAAAGCAATATTACGAATAAAAGACTTGTATAATACAACCGTTGATGACGAAACAAACACATCTACATCTTCAGTGGCCTGAAGGAGCTAAAATTAAGCAATTTTTCAAGCAAATTTTATGATTTTAAGCAAAGCATTTTAGCACAAAAAGGTTTCCACTTTGTTCAACTCATGTTTACGAACTGACTTGAATGTGCCATAAGTCACAATGCAGAGGAGTTTGCTTTTTCCATCAGAACAGATTAATTCAGCAATGGTTCCTCTGCAGTGAATGGGTGCCATCAGAATGAGAGCGAAAACACCTCACAATAACAAGTAATTCACAAAATAACGCAATATTATGAATAAAAGACTTGTATAATACAACGGTTTGAAGTTAAAACATCTTGATGGATGCGTTTCTTACAAACACGTAGCTTCTCGCTCCACAAGACTGGAGTTGTGTGGATTATTGCATTGTAATATGTTTTTTTTATCATCTGTTTGGACTCTCATTCTGACGGCACCCATTCACTGCAGAAGATTCATTGGTGAGCATGTGATATAATGCTACGTTTCTCCAAATCTGATGAAGACACAAACTTCTCTACATCTTAGATGTCCTGAAGGAGTTTAAGCAATTGAAACACTTTTTGGTGAACTATACCGTTCGTTCAACTCATAAAAACGATCTTTCCGACATGACTTGAATGCACCATAAGTCTCAACGTACAACTTAAAGAGAGTTTTAGCTTAATATCGTGCACTAAAAGAATTTCACAGGTTCTTCAATGTTCCTCCTCCCGCGCAAACCGTCACACCACACATCCGTTTCCTGTCCTGCCACCTCGCCCCGCGAAGAGTCCCAGCTCTAAGCTGGAGTAGTATCCTATCCAAACGTCTAGAGAAATGAAGAGCTAAAAATAAATTAAAAGTCAAAGTAAAATGTAACATGCACTTTCGCTCTCATCTGCTTGATAAAAACAATCTTATGGCTAAGTCTTGAGGTAGCGTTCCTAGTTATGTGAGGTTTGAGTCGTCATTTGTAGCACCCAAATGTCTTTCTTAAGGAGAGGCCAGAAACTAGCACGGTGAGATACAACAGTGGCATGCAACGTCGATATGATGAGGATCACACCCAACTAAGCTGCGCTTCAACCTGTGGTCTACGTGTAAATCTATGCACTGCAATGCAACTTTTCCCAGTGGACGCTTATCAGTCCGTGTGACAAATGACAGCCTTTTGTTTGACTCGTCACAGAATTTGCATAAGTAAACAACATACTATCTCTTTTTTCGAAGCTCAAGTATGCTAAACGGTTCTACGGTTTGTTCAAGCCCTCGTCACCGACGTGTGGAGGACCTCGAAATTAAAAACAAAAGGAGAGAAGAAAACTTCCGAGTGCCAAACGGGAGGTCGATCGACTCGCAGGACTCACGGAACCGCACTGCATCCGTTCCCGACTGCGAACAGTCTTAATTAGTTCCTTTTTCCTGGAGTACAACAACAGTTGAACCCCAGTTTGGCACAACTATTACGTGAAGAACGAATCATTTGTTAGTTTTTCAAACGAACTAGTAGCAGTGTAAGAGGTGTCTGTGCATAAAGAACTCTGATCGAGGAGAAACCTAGCTATAATCCGAACTAAATGGAGATAATTTGAGAAGAAAATAAAATTAATCGCAAAGAAATTCAACATCAAACGACTGAACTGAACAGAGAAAACGGTCACAAACGAGGCCAGCGTGAGAGAGGGCGTTCAACTCCAGAAATGAAACGACACATCGCTCGCCAAGTCTCTTTTGAATCAGATAATAACGCAAAACAAAAAACGAGGGGATGAAGGTAACGTTGCGAGTTGTGGAAAGGGATGAAGGGGAAGGAAAACGGGGGGACAAATGTGGCTTTTCCAACCTTTACAAAATGTCCACCTGTCTAACGGTCCAGGGCATCTCCCTCTCATCGCTTATTATACCTTTCACCCAAAGAATAATAATACAAAAGAGACAAAATAAAAAAAAAAAAATGCAATTACAATAATATATATCTACTATTTCCGTCTTTTCGTCACAACTATGTTAGTTCTCGGAGATCTGCTGTATTATGTTAATATTTCTCGCTCACATATTTTTTTGTCTTTTATTGATGAAACAGTTCGCAACCAGATGTCATGTCCAAACAAAGCTTGCTGTCCAAAACAAAAAAAAGAAAAACGTATAAAACAAAAAAAGCTGCTGCAGTCTGAACAGAGCAGAAGTGTGAGAGTGTGTCTTGACAGAAATTTACTACGGGCTGGAACAGGACAGACACTTCTTTCCCGCCTGAAGAAGAGCAGTATGGAGATGAGTCATTGACAAGTTCAATTCTCAAGCAGAAATAAGAAGACTGCCATCTAGTGTGAAAAAGGGAAGCTTTAAAAACACAAAAACAAAATAAAAGACCTTGACCGGTTAAAGCACGTGAACATGCTATCAAGTCCTTCGTCTGAATGGAGCCTGAAAAGGATGTGGTCTGGCAGTGTCCATCCATCTTTAACGGTTAAAAGTCTTTCCGTCCTTTATCCAATTAGTATTTTATTCTAAAAAAATACAAAGTTTCTTTTTTTAAATCCGATTGTTCTATTGAACAACGTATGTACACGTTTCAATTTGATTCGTTTATTCATTTACTTTCTTTTGGCTTCCGTTTTTCAAAGGTACCTTATGTTCTCAGTCAGTTAAAAAAATGAGTGTTTTTCTATGTTCCTGCCTTTTTAAAACACCCAAACCACTTCCCCAACCAAAAGATTTAACACTTAAACTCAATTAGAAAACACACTCGCGCACACTTGCACAGGACAATGGGGAAGGACGAGACTCGATCCAAAAAAAAAAAGGAGAGATGTCAAATGGTTCACATTCAGTGTCTTGGGGGCTGAAGATTGTCGACATGCTTTTGTTTTTCCAAGCATGGCGATTAAGTCGAGCCCTTTCAAGTAAGTCAACCAGTGATGTCAAAATCAGTGCAGAATGATCAAGATCACACCACAGGTGCAAAAATAATGGCACACGTTAGGAAAAACCCTCCAAAGCCATTTTTATAGCTTGTATGACAAACAAACGCTTGTGCGTCAAATGTAAAATCCTGTGGTATGGCAGCGTTCATTATGCACCAGTGAGACATGGTATAATCCGTCCTACGTCCCATTGAACAGTGATTTCAAGTGCGACTCTCCAAGGACCCCCAGGCTGGCCCTAAAGGCTGTGAGAGAGACCACCGAAACAATTCATAACAATTATCCTGGGAGTCCTTTCGAGCTCAGGTGAGGAAAAAAAACCCTCAGTTGCACTCACGCATACACTCATCCCAAAAAAGGAAAAGAAAAGGAAAAGAAAAAAGTAAAATATTTTCTTAAAAAAATAATATTCAAGACTATCAGCTTTTTATATAAAAACACCAGCAAGCAAGCAAAAAAAGGAAAAAGAAAAGAAAAAGAAATTAGAAATACTGAGGTAACAATACCCTGAGGTAGGTTTTTTGTTTTTTTTTCTTAATTTCATTTTATCTAATCTGTTCTAGGTTCAGTGAGAAAGGCCAACCTCATCGAACAAAGTGGGCGAGAGAGAGCACAGAAACCATTTTGCGGTCACTCGTTCTTGACCTCTGACCTAAAGGCAGACGTGTACCCTGTCACATCAGACCTGGCATTCAGGCCGACCGTCCTCGCTTGATTTTGTCTCTGCATATTCATTCTCAGGAAAAACACAGAACAATGCGTCTGAAGGCCAGGCTTTTTCGATTGCTTTTTGGAAAAAAATGTGAATATGTAAATCACACATTCCTAAAAGAGATGTTCTGAAATTGCGGTACGTTCATTTCCACGCTCTGCCTGTTCCGGTGCAATGAGGGGCCAGGTTAACTCACATATCATATATATATAATATATATAAAATATGCCGTTTGGGTGTGAGCGGCGCTCCAGCGATCATCGCCGGCGTGGTTTAGGGCGGAACTGATGGGTTTCCGCGCATCAAAGCGGAGCCACTGCAATACAACTGCAGAGGTCGGCTTTAGCCCACACGCTTACTGAACTCTCGCCGCACATCCCGCCGGCCAAACGGCGTGCGGCCTAAAAGGGAAGCTTCCGGAAAAACGCCGAAATCCCTTTTAAGCCAGGTACCCGATTGGTGACGGTTAAACGTGCAGCATTTCAACACAAAGTCATGAAGATTATATTTACAACCTCATTTTTTTTCTTCTTTTTTTCATCTCGTCACCCCCACAGTTTAGCGTGGGGGGCTTCAAGAGCAGTGTTAACAACATTGGCCCCTCCCCTCATCTCTGATAGGCAGGGAGAAGTCACCTGATTGGTGACTCCGCCCTCCAAAATTGTATTCTCTGCTCTCTCTTTCCCATCTCTACCTCACTGCATTTCATTAATAATACCTCTGAATAAACATTTCTATACATATATATCTATCTTTTAAAAAAAACACAGTTAACATTTTGAAGTGACTGCTGATGGCTGAGGGTCCCGAGTAGCTGGAATCCTTTAGGAGTATACACTTACGTAAAAAACTCACTAAAGGGCGCTCCGCTTTTTCGGATCTCCTCGCCAACCTCAGTCACTCCACCTGGCCTGGCATCTGGTCTCTGTTTTCTAATTATCTCTCTTTTTAAAAAAAAACAAAAAAACAAAAAAACAAAATCACTTTTTTTTCTCGTTCATTTTCACTAAACTTGCTTACTCGCCCTCTCTCAGGCATGTGTTGTTGTTTTTTTTTGTCTTTTTTTTCCTCTTTGTAATTCCTCTCAGTTTGCTGCTCATTTCTCCCTGTCTACCGCTGGGTCTGTGTGTCACTCTTTCTCTCAGTCAGTCCGCTCGTTTGTCCTCCCATTTGTCTGTCCGTCTGACTGGGTAGCGGCCCCACCTCCTCACTTCCTCCTGGGTTCTTGTGCCAGTCCCTGAGGGGTCCCCAGCTCAGACATGCCCTGCGGATGGGGCCCCTGAGGAGCTCCTGTACCTCCTTTCTGCTGCTGTTTGACTTGTGTCAAAATGTCCCTAATCTTCCTCTGTGCCAACTAGAGAGGAAACAAAACAAAACACATTTTAGCATTGTTTGCTCTGCTAGGGTTCCCCCTCCTAATTAAGTACATTTGTGACCCTGGACCACAAAACCACTCATAAGGGTACATTTTTTGAAAATGAGATTAATACAGCTTCTAAAAGCTAATAAATAAGCTTTCCATTGATGTATGGTTTGTTGGGTTAGGACAATATTTGGCCGAGATACAACTATTTGAAAATCTGGAATCTGAGGGTGCAAAAAAATCCAAATATAAAAGCTGTCCAAATGAAGTTCTTAGCAATGCGTATTACTAATCAAAAATTAAGATTTGATATATTTATGGTACAAAATTTACAAAATATCTTCATGGAACATGATCTTCACTTAACATCCTAATGATTTTTGGCATAAAAGAAAAATTGATCATTTTGACCCACACAATGTATTTTTGGCTATTGCTACAAATATACCTGTGCTACTTATGACTGGTTTTGTGGTCCAGGGTCACATTTGTGCAGAGAATACAGAATATTGAGCAACTGACCTGACTTGCGTAGAAGTGGCCGATGATTTTGACGATGACCTGGTCGTGTTCATCAGGGGTCTGCTCTCGGGGGACCACTACTTCAGCAGCAGTGAGGTTCTGCAGTTCATTTACCTGCGATTGGTCGTTTAAACACAGAGGATCAATTAGTCTTGATAAGCACATTCCATTAATTTGTTTTTTTAATAAAGTTATTATATGTGTATTTTCACTTTGGCCCCATATTTGATGTATTTGAGAGTTTAACCATGACAAGCAAAATATTGGATGAGAAAAAAAATAAAACAACAGCAATATTACAAAATATAATATTAAAAAGTGTATAAATCACTTGTTTTTCTAAAGAAACATTGTCCAACAGCGACACCAGCAGGTACAGTTACAGCGGGAGTCTGCGTCTCGCCTCACCTGAACCTACTGAGTTTTAACAGACCCCCTTAAGCATGCGGTGAGTTTGGTGAGGGATAAGTGAGAATGAATGGGGGAAAGTCACATGAGAGGAGGCAGTGCCACCATCGCAATATGATTGGCTATGACTGGTTATGATCGGCTGTGATTGGTTCATTCAATAAATCCCGCCTCTTGTGTTTGTGGGCATTCCGCATTCGCAAATCAGTCTGAATAAACAATGTAATGGCGTTAATGGGAAGACTAATTTAAAAAAAAAATAAGTAAACAACTTACACACTTAGAACCACTTTATGTCATGTCAAAAAAAGACTTGAAATGGCCTGAAAACATGATCTGTGGGAGTTTTTAGTGAATATAAAGTAAATCTCTGTGTCTGTGACCAATATTTATTGAGCTTTAATGACTGATGACCTGAAAAAGTTAAAAGTTAACTATTAAAAAGAATAGCTGAACATAAGTTCACAATATAGTGTTTAAATTGTTACTGCCTTAAGTAATTTTTTTTGGAATAAATGTAAAATGCTTAAAAACACTAACTTGATGAGATTCATTCTTGGCTTTAATAAATAGAATATTGATTACATTGCTAATGTTAATGTTAATGTTTTTCTGATAGTGTAAGTAATGTTTAAGAAATTTGACTGGGACATGAATTTACATTTGATTTAAAAAAAAAACTCACTCTCTATAATATCTTTTTAAAAGATATTTACATTTTTATTCCAAAAAATATACATTCAGTTGATTAAAAGTGACAGTGAAGACATTTTTTAATGTTACAAGAGATTTCTATTTCAAATATCTATTCTATTCTATTCATCCTTAATCAAAGGTACGGGATTCTTAGTTTTAAAAATATTTTAGACTCCAAACTTTAGAAAAATAGTAGTATATGGTAATACGTTTGAAATTCTTGTTCAAAATTTTCGCATGTTAAAAAATAAATACAACCTCACACTGTGTCAATCACGTTTGGTTCCAACACTTTTGTCTGTCATTAAAAAAAAAAAAACTTAAAATATAAATTTCAGATGCTGTGTGCAAGGACCTTAACAGTTTTATCATTGGTATACTATTACAGTTTCATAAAGATAAGGTTTCTGTTTTTAATTTAATCTTAGATATTGTTTTAGTAATTCTGGTGTTTGTTTGTAATTAAGAGTTTTTAAAATGTCTATATCAGTGGTTCTCAATCTTGGTCCTGGGGGTCCCCTGCTCTGCACATTTTTGATGTCTCCCTTATTTAACACACCTGATTGAGATCATCAACTCATTAAGAGAGAGATCCATGAACTAAACTAATGAGCTGATGATCTCAATCAGGTGTGTTAAATAAGGGAGACTTGCAAAATGTGCAGAGCAGAGGGCCCCCAGGACCAGGTTTGAGAACCACTGGTCTATCCACAAGTTTCCTACGCCCCATGAGGCCTTGCATCAAAAGTGGGAGCGTCTTCCGGTTTAAAGTAAACAAGCGGGACGTGACGCTCATTCATCCAACAGTTGACAGGAGTGACGGGCAAACAAAGCCTCGTGAAGCACCGAGACTTCCTCTGACTGTTTCGGGAAAAGATTCAAAGCTTCGAGAGTGTAGAAAACAGCGCGATCTGGTGGTTAGTAAAAAATAAAGCAGCCAAAAGACCGTGAAGCTCCGTCGGAAGACGCATTTACCACAAGTTCTATAGATCGGTCCAATGTTATATGCACAAATAAAAGCCTAACAGTGTGTGTGTTTGTTTGTTGAATTTCTGACTCTGATAAATTAATTTACCCATTGAACAGTGCAATTAAATGTACGAATATGTCAATATGTTGTAATAGAAGAATAATGTACACATATATTAACTGCATATGGCATATATTTAATTTTCCAGAAATAATGTGTGTTCTTCATATTACTTGTATGACTTGGTATTTAAACATTTAATTATTAAATAGGTCCCAATGAAAATGTCATCGCAAAGTAAGATCTGGGGGTCGAACATTAGGACACGCAAAGTGAATCGCACACATGACTGGACAAAGTGAGGCTTCTATGAAAGTGATTTCTACGTTAACAAGCCTCGAATCGAGGCTTCATCTGGCATGCCCTTTAACATTTCTTTATGGCTTTAGTTTAGTAATCATCCATATAAACATTTTAATATCGATGAAGAGAGAACTTGCACACTTATAGAGGTTGATACAGTGTACCACTTGCTGCTTTCAATATTAGGGAAAAAAATAAATAATATAATCAAAGTTGTATTGTTTTATCAGTTGGATTGACACAGTAATAAAAAATAAATAGAAATAATTTAAATCCATAAAAATAATTATAGCCATCTGATATATGTGACCCTGGACCACAAAACCAGTCTTCAGTAGCATGGGTATATTTGTAGCAATAACCAAAAATACATTGTGTGGGTCAAAATTATCAATTTTTCTTTTATGCCAAAAATCATTAGGATATTAAGTAAAGATCATGTTCGATGAAGATATTTTGTAAGTTTTCTACCATAAATGTAACAAAACTAGATTTTTTTTGTTCACCCTCAGATTCCCATTTCCAAATATTGTCCTATCCTAACAAACCATACTTCAAAGGAAAGCTTATTTATTCAGCTTTTAGATGATGTATAAATGTCAATTTAAAAAAATTTGGCCCATATGGCTGGTTTTGTGGTCCAGGGTCACATATTGTGCACACCTAATAAGTAACTTCCTCTGTGATCATTTCATTTCATGAAGCAACTTCAAAGAAACTCTTTGTTATCATAATATTTTCCAGTCATATGTTAATGATGTACAACTTACGGTTTTCCCGCCCTTTCCAATGACCCTTCCTGCAGCTGCAGCTGCTACTTTGATGTGTGTCTCCAACTTCACCTCCTCTTTGGGGCCAAAGAAGTTCTCCTCCTTCAGCTTACCATATATTCTGCCTTGAGCCTAAAACACACAGAGCTTCATAAATGACTTGGGTCTGCCTGACAGCAAAGTCCTCTCAAATATTTTCTGAAATTAGTTTGCAAAACATGCATTCATGCAAACCTTGAATTGGGCCTCAGGTGGTCCTGTAACAATGACCATTCGCATTTTTGAGTCTGGAGCCTCTGCTGGTGCAATCTGAAGGAAAAACGCATTCGAGAGTTGAAGTCATCTTGACACAGCTATGTACTTCAGAAAAAGAGAACATGAACCACAACATGAAAGATGAACATTTTTCATCCTTTACTCACCTTTTTCATCATTTACTCACCTTCAAACTTGTAAGATTTACTTTCATTCGTGAAATTTATATGGTGATATTTAACAAAATTTTGTTTGTTAAATGTTTTACAATAACATTCAAAAATTATTATTATTATTATTTTTTACATAAATTATAACTGATCAAAAGTGACAGTAAAGTGTTGCAAAAAATTCTAAAATTCACTAAAATTCTAAAAAAAAAAAAAAAGAAAAAAATCTACAAAAACAAAATTTGTTCACCAATCGAAAACACTGCAACAAGACATAAAGGTGAGTAAATAATAAATTAATTTAAATTTTTGGGTAAACTGTTCCTTTTAAAAGTAAATGCTATTTTTTGAAAGCACTAAAAACCAAAGAGATTACCCACAATGCACTTTCATGAATGTTACCTTAATAGAAGCTCCAGCAAAACGGCTTAGCTGCTTGATATGTTGTCCTTTCTTGCCAATAAGGGCTCCTACGGCTTGGGCTGGGATGTACACGTGGACGGTCTCCTGTTCAGCGGCCTGTGGGGAGACACAAAAAATGAATAACCGCACCACAACATACGGTGAACGCCACAAAAGAGAACTGCGTTAACCGACCATAATAAGGTAAAAATGCCACAGAGGACTAGTTTAAGTGACATCAGTATCTATGATTTTTTTTTTTAAAATAATGAAAATTTGTTCGTACCCCAATAGGGCCATAGGGGGGACCAGGCACAGAGTTTCCGAGGGCGGGAGGCGGCATGGCAGAGGATGGCGGGAAGAGGCCGATTGCGCCCAGGTTTAGTCCGGGGATCAGGTGGGTCTGTTGCTGGATGAAGGTGAAATAGATTCATTCAGATCAGGATTAAACAAGTTACACTTACAATAAAGTATTCTCTCTTTTTACGTCTCTTATACAAACTCACATTCATGGCAGCGATGTCATTGTCATATGCCTCACGCACTTTCTTCATGATTTCCTGTTCTGCCAGGCAACACGCTTCGATTGAGCCCTTCACTGTAATTGTCCTTTCTGGGTTATAAAGGGTCAGATCCTGCAGTCTGCATTAAGAGACATTCAGAAAAAAAAAAAAAATCATGTTACGAACACTCAGTAGAGCATAAGTCCACTGGTTTAGTTTTATGATTGAGTCCTTTCATTGCTTACGGTGAAATTGTGATCTTGGTGTCAGTGTCTTGTTCCACTTTCTTCAGGTTGCGTCCCTCTTTGCCAATCAAACGGCCAACAAAGTTGTTGTGAGCAAGAACCTTCAGAGGCACTTCATCAGCACTAACAGAAATGAAGAGTATCTGTTAATACTGATCTGAGAACAGACATAAGTCAGCACTGATATTGCAATGAACTGTATGTTGAAAAAAATGTAATTGAAGGTTTGGGGTCGGAAGCGCTTTTTGCTCAAACACAGTAAAAACAGGATATTGTGTAATAATTTTACAAATGAAAATAATAGTTTTCAGTCTTAATATATTTTAAAATGCAGGCTACTTTATTCCTGTGATCAAAGCTGAATTTTCAGTATCATTCCTCCAGTCTTCAGTGTCTCATGATCCTTCAGAAATCATTATAATATGCTGATTTGCTGAATGGTAAAGTAGATATCCATTTACACAACAGACATCATTACTTTATCACTAACACTGCTGTTCAAAAGTTTGGGATCTGTAAGATTTTTAGAAGAAGTTTCTTGTGCTCATTAAAGCTGCATTTACTTGATCAAAAAAATATATATATATATTATTGCAATTTAATACAGTGGTTTTCTATTTTAATATTCTTTAAAATATAATTTATTCCTGTGATGCAAAGCTGAATTTTCAGCATCATTACTCCAGTCTTCAGTGTCACATGATCCTTCAAAAATCTTTATAATATGCTGATTTGTTTAACAGAACAGCATTATTTGAAATATAAATCTTTTGTAATAATTTAATAGTCTTTACCGTAAGTTTTCATAAATTAAACAATAAACATACTAATTTAATTTTAAAACAATGCGCTGAACCCCAAACTTTTTAATAGTAATGTAGATGTGCATTTATATGCAATGGACATTATTACTTTATTACATACACTGCTGTTCGAAAGTTTGGGATCAGTAAGATTTTTACATTTTTTGTTTTTTAAAAGGAGTCTCTTATGCTCATCAAGGCTGATTTATTTGATTTAAAAAAAAAAAAACGGAAAAAACACTAATATTGTGAAATATTGCAATTTAAAATAGTGGTTTCCTATTTTAATATACTCTAAACTACAATTTATTCCTGTGATGCAAAGTTGAATTTTCAGCATCATTACTCCAGTCTTCAGTGTCACATGATCCTTCAGAAATCATTCTGATATGCTGATTTATTATCAATGTTGGAAACAGTTTTGCTGCTTTTTTTTGGAACCTGTTCTACTTTTTTCAGGATCCATTAATGAATAAAACACAAAGAACAGCATTTATTTAAAATAGAACTCTTTTGTAACAATACACACTACTGTTCAAAAATTTAGGGTCAGTAGTTGTTTTCCTTTCTTTTTTTAAAGAAATTAATACTTTTATTCATCAAGGATGTGTTAATATGCGTATTGATAAAAAAGCGATACCAAAAGACTTTAAAAATATTTCTATTGTGAAAAAAATGCTGTTGTTTTAAACTTTATTTATCAAAGAATCCTGAAAAAAAGTATCACAGGTTCCAAAAATAATAAGCAGCACAACTGTTTTCAACATTAATAACAAATCAGCATATTAGAATAATTTCTGAAGAACCATGTGACACTGAAGATTGCTGAAAAATTCAGCTTTGCATCACAGGTATACATTATATTTTAAAGTATATTAAGAAAGAAAACTTATTTTAAATTGCAATAATATTTCAGAATATTACAGATTTTCTCCGTATTTTTGATCAAATAAATGCAACTTTGATGAGCATTGGAGACTTTAAAAAACATTAAAAATCTTACTGATCCCAAACTTTTGAACAGCAGTGTATATATTTTGAAGAAAAAACAAACAGTGTAAGGGATGACTGTTCTGGTTGTAATTGTGGTTGACACTCACGTTTTGGTGTCCTTGGCCTCCTGGTTCATGATTTCCAGGATCATGCGGCAGGCAGCTGAACAGCCCTCTGGGGTAGAATGGATACTTATGGGCTTTTCAGCGGCACCTGCGTTCTCTTTACGATGCACATCGATCCTGAGAGATGAGAGGAGAAGACAGGGCAGTATGGTAAAGGTTATGCAATGAACAGTGTATAAAATACACAAAGAAAATTCTAAAACAGTCAAAAAAGTACATAGAACTGACATTTTTTCAATTAAATTAGTTTCTTTTAGCATTAAGTCATACTTAAAGTCTGTCACTCACTTGCTCTGAGTTTGCTTGGTGATGTTACGGATGGTGGCGCCCTCCTTGCCGATAATGGCGCCCACGTATTGCGTGGGAACCAACAGCCTGAGTGGGATGTCGGCATGCTGATGTTTGGTGGGGATTCCAGAACCAGGCGACATCTGGCGGGAGTTTCCTCGCGGACCATATCCGGGACGCCGGCCGTTGTCTGGGCCTCGTTGAGAATCGGTATCAGAGTTCTCGTCGGGGATGTATGACACACGCAGGGCGTTGTTCTCAAACTGGTAACCGTTGAGCTTCTGGATTGCTCTTTGAGATGAAAAGCATAAATGATATGCATAAATGCAACAGGGTTTATAGTAACTGACAGTATCTTGGGGAAAATGTCACTGCGGTGCAGGTGAATGCTGATTGATTAAATGTACAAAGATTAAATCATATGGGAGTGATGTGCCTAAATGGTTATTAAGCAACATTACGAATTAATACGATGAGGAATCCAGGCTGACAGATCGCATATTTAGCTCACCTGAATAAAAGCTTGCAAAGCCGCTGAATCACCAGTAGGTGTCAGCCGCAAACAAGGAAAAAACATAGCGAGAGGACGCATGCCGTGTGGTGAATGTTTCGTTTGATTTTACAGAAAGGCAAGCCATTTTAAAGCTAAAGTGTGTCATTTTTCATCTTAAAATACTTTATTGTATCACAGCTCAGTATGCACAGTCATTTGTAGTTATGTTTTTATTTTATTTTTTGTAATGTAGCACTTCCAAAACATTGAGAATCCAAATCAACCCAGCAGAGCAACATGGTGTGAGCTTGAGGAGACGATCTGTTTGTCCAAACAATGCTGGACAAGAGGGAAATTAAGGTTTTAGGGCAAAGTTCACTCACTGTCTAGCCTGCTCCCGTGTCCCATATGTGACGTTCACAACTGCAGTCTCGCTGTCTGTATTCACTATGGAAAAAATAAGAACAGAGAAAAAGAGAGTAAATAAGTGGGATTTTTGAATCTCTTTGGGTTCTTTTGATGGTGTTCTTTCTGACTGGAACATTTCCAGGTGGACAGTATGCTTTTGATGCATCTTTAGGACAAACACTGCAAAAATTCAAAAGTTTTAGATTTTTAATTTTTTCTTTAAAGAATTCTCTTGCACTTTATCAAGGCTGCATTTATTTGATCACAAAATGCAGAAAAAGCAGTAATAATGTGAAACATTAGTTTAAAATAATCATTTTCTATTAAAAAATATTTTTAAAAATATAATTTATTTCTGTGACACAAAGCTGAATTTTCAGCATCATTACTCAAGTCTTCAGTGTCACATGATCCTTCAGAAATCATTCTAATATACTGATTTATTATCAATGTCGGCAACAGTTGTGCTGCTTACTTTTGTTTTGGAACCCGTGATACTTTTTTCAGGATTCTTTGATGAATAAGTTAAAAAGAACAGCATTTATTCAACATAGAAATCTTTTCAAAGTCCTTTGATCAATTTTGTATCAATTTAACACATCCTTGCTAAATAAAAGTATTTATTTCTTTCAAAATAAAAATTACAGATCACAAACTTTTGAACGGTTGTGTACATTGTTACAAAGGATTTTTATTTTAAATAAATGCTGTTCTTCTTAACATTTTATTCATCGAAGAATCCTGAAATAGGTCCCACAGGTTCCAAAAAAATGAAACATCACAACGGTTTCCAACATTGATAATAAATCAGTGTATTAGGATGATTTCTGAAGGATCATGTGACAGTCAGTAATGATGCTGAAAATTCAGCTTTGCATCACAAATTCTATTTTAAAGTATATTAAAATAGAAAACCACTATTTTAAATTGCAATAATATTTCACAACATTGCTGCTTTTTTTCTGTATTTTTATTCAAATAAACGCAGCTTTGATGAGCAGATTTTATTTTTTTATTTTTTATTTTTATTTATATTACTTTTGAACGGTAGTGTAAAAACACTTTTTTAAAAATTAGTCATACATATTTCAAAACATAAATGACTCAATTTACCTTGTTCACAGTTCTCAACAGTTCCATACTGGGCAAGCAGACCATCAAGAACCTACAACAGATAAAAGAGATGAATGAAAGAGAAAAATTTACTTGCAATTGTAGCAACAAACAATGCAGCAGCTGACTCAACTGGTTTCACACAAGACTTAACAGCGTATAGTTCTTTTACGTTACCAAGGATGTTCTCTTCAAAAATGTTAAAGGTTTTTTTTTTTATTCTATTCTGTATAACAGAAACATTCTAAATCAGAATCATATCTTATCTGTTTTGTAACCACACAAATTTCACTTAGGAACTTAGAACTTTCAAATCTTACGTCAGGAACTAATACGTTTCTGTAAAGTCAAAAAATCAGATTTGAATTTGTCCCAAACCAGGAGTGTATTTTGTATACCATGCGCTTAATTTCTCCACATGTTTCACCCATTAAAACCTGGTTGGCATCAGATCCAAAGTGTCGCCTCCTAGTGGTCGACACTGGCGCAAGTGGCTGGCAGAAGTGGGGCCTGCTGGAGACTTGCCAGGAGAGACCCCGCCCCGCAAGAACAACAGTCAGCCAGTACAACAACCATCGGAGAAAATGCACACACTGTGCCACGCCCGCGCACACACACACACACACAAATGTAGGCGCTGTATGTTGAGGGTGTAATCTCATAATCACACACAGATCACCTAACCTGAATGACATGGATAAAACTTGGAGTGTAAACCAACACAGGGTACTGCCCTTGCCAGAACATGCAGCGAAAGTTCAAACTTTGCTATTCAGAGTCAGATTAAATGGTTGCGTTGCAGAAATTTGCACCAAACTGACAGAACTGCACAGAACTGATTATGCGATTAATGTGCTGCGGTTCTTATGTCCACATAAATGCTTTTTTATTTATTTATTTATTTTTATTTTTGATTTATATAATCCTCCCTTTTTGTCAGGTTTTCAAGTTTCTTTTTGGAAAAGCTTTAAGGAAAGTATCATTTTGATGATGTTAAATACCTTCACTTTTTTTAATGGAATATGCAAAGACAGTTATAAGTGAGCCATTTGTAGCTTCATTTTCCCCCAGTGTGTAAAACTTTTTAGCAACTTTGTGGCACTATTAAAACCGATCTGAGCATCCCATCAGCACAAAACAGCAGCATTGGTTTGCAGCGGGACAATCTTGTCCGATCAATGTAAAATGAAATGGCAATTTCGGTGATGCTTAAATCTTACATTCAGACAGTTTTCTAGGTCAAACTTAAGATGCTTCCTTTGCCAGAACATGTAGGGGAAAGTTCAAACATTGCAATTAGATTAAACGGACACATTGCAGAAAGTTGCACCAAACTGATATAATGCACAATGAATTATATATTTATTACATTGCAATTGTTTGTCCACATAAATATTTGAAAATGTGCATTTTAATAATCTAATCTAATATAATGTAATATGTGACCCTGGACCACAAAACCAGTCTTAAGTAGCACGGGTATATTTGTAGCAATAGCCAACAATACATTGTATGGGTCAAAATTATTGATTTTTCTTTTATGCCAAAAATCATTAGGATATTAAGTAAAGATCATGTTCCATGAATATATATTTTAAATTTCCTACTGTAAATATATCAAAACTTAATTTTTGATTAGTAATATGCATTGCTAAGAACTTCATTTGGACAACTTTAAAGGTGATTTTATCAATATTTGATTTTTTTTTTTTTTGCACCCTCAGATTCCAGATTTTCAAATAGTTTTATCTTGGCTAAATATTGTCCTATCCTAACAAACTATACATCAGTGGAAAGCTTATTTATTTGGAGAAATTGACCCTTATGACTGATTTTGTGGTCCAGGGTCACATATAATATAATAATTTACTTTTTTTTAGGTTTCTTTTTGGAAGAGGCTGAAAAATGCAGATGTTTGCAATTTCTCTTCAGTGACGCATAAACATTTACATCCGAGGTGTTTTTTTATGTTAAACTTAAAATGTGACCCACGGTCCACAAAACCAGTCATAAGGGTCATTTTGTTTGTAAAATTGTGATAAATACATCACCTGAAAGCTGAATAAATAAGCTTTCCACTGATGTATGGTTTTGTTAGGATAGGACAATATTTGGCTGAGATTCAACTATTTGAAAATCTGGAATCTGAGGGTGCAAAAATGGAGAAAAAAAAAAAAAAAAAAAACTAAATATTGAGAAAATCTCCTTTAAAGTTGTCCAAATGAAGTTCTTAGCAATGCATATTGCTAATCAAAAAAAAAAGTTTTGATATATTTACGGTAGGAAATTTACAAAATATCCTCATGGAGCGTGATGTTTACTTAATATCCTAATGATTTTTGGCATAAATAAAAATGTATAATTTTGTCCCATACAATGTATTTTTGGCTATTGCTACAAATATACCCGTGCCACTTAAGACTGGTTTTGTGGTCCAGGGTCACAAATAATCCCCGAATCTATGAATGGATTAGAATCATCAAGTACACAATAACTTATTATGCTTTAATGTGTCTAAAAAAAAAAAACATCCTTAAGAGCAACCCTGCCACTTTGGCAGAATACTTGTGTGAAGAGCATCGTTGTGTTGACTGAGAATAACTGAAGAAGTTTTACTATCAAAACACACATGGACACACCCAGACTCACCTCCCACTGTAGGTGTGGTGGAATGTTTCTGATCTGGAGCTTTCTGGTCCTGTAAAAGGAGAAAAAGAGAGAGAAATGAGGCTTAGAGAAGATTCCCTCACTAACTTTGCTTCATGAAACAAGAGCTGTCATTACATCCACTACAAAAAAAACGAGATCAGCCGTTACAGCCGCAGACATCTTCAACAAAAACTGCTCTCGAGTTTACACCCACAATCACATAAAAACTAATTACACTAATGACATCCAACATCATCCAAATGCTGATTTACACCGACAGCTAGTGTTCAGAAAGGTCCCGGTCTTGTCTATATCTAAATGATGTGAAAAGAGATGCATGGAAAGGTGAAAGTCAAAGTCAGAACAGGGATAAATCCACCTGAATGCAAACTCGCATCATAAATGGTACTTAATTTTAGCTCTGATATTAAAACTTTCCTCCTTTCACATACCATACGAGTGAACGGATGTAAATCAAGTTCTTGGGGAATATTTTAACATTGCAATTATGTGCTGAAAAATAGTTAAAACAACTACTTTTGTGTACTGATCAATAGACTATGCAAGGGGTGTATTCTAAAGTCTAGTTTAAAACAGGTCAAGTTTTTATTAATGCAATCTTTGGATTCATCTTGGTTTCATATAAATTTGATTTAACTTTTAATTCCATTTTCAAGAAAAGTTTCAGTTTGACATAAAAAAAAACCTTGAATGAGAAAAAGGAGTCTCAGTACACACTGAAACATCTCTTCTGCTCACCAAGCCTGCATTTATTTGATCCAAAGCACAGCAAAAATTGTAACATTTTGAAATATTTTTACTATTTAAAATAACTGCTTTCTATTTTAATATATTTTAATGTAATTTATTCCTTTGATTTCAAAGCTGAATTTTTTAGCATCATTACTCCAGTCACATGATCCTTCAGAAATCATTTTAATATTCTGATTTGCTGCTCAAAGAACGCCTATTATTATTATTATTATCATCAATATTTAAAACAGTTGAGTACATTTTTTTTCAGTTTTCTTTGATGAATAGAAAGATCCAAAGATCAGTATTTATCTGAAAGTAAAAGCTTTTGTAACATTATACACTATACCATTCAAAAGCTTGGAGTCAGTATAATTTTTTGGGGTTCAAAATTATAGAAATTAATATGATAAAAACATTGATAAAAAAAAAATTGATAAAAACATTTATAATGTTACAAAATATTTCTATTTCAGATCAATTCTGTTCAAAGAAACCTGAAAATTTCTACTCAGCTGTTTTCAACATAATAATAATTTTTTGAGCAGAAACGATTTCTAAAGGATCATGTGACTAAAGTAACGATTCTAAAAGTTCCACATAAAATCATACGAATAAATTACATTAAAATATATATTTAAACAGAAAACAAAATAAATATTTCAAAATTTTACTGTTTTTGCTGTGCTTTGGATCAAATTTAGGCAGGCTTGGTGAGCAGAAGTGACTTCTTTAAAAAAAAAAAACAAACAAAAAAAACAACAAAATCCAGACTGGTAGTGTATAAAGAGAATATTTTTAAAAAAAAAAATCATTTTGAAAACCTTTATTTTCTTATCTTTTTTTTATTTTATTTTTTTAAACAAATGCTTTGGAGAGTTGCACCACAACAACAACAACAACAAAAAAAACTCTTAAAAACAAAAATAACCTTAAAAATAATAATCAATTGTAACTGAGAAATTAAAAATGTGCTCATTACAAAAGAGTGGTATTCAAGTCATTGCATTTAACATTCATTATTTATTTTTAATGACTCTCTGAAAAAAAGAGAAAAGACTGATAAAATATATACCTTGAATGCACTGTAAGTCCCTCTGGACAAAAGTATAAATAAACATAAATGTACACATAAATATTAGATGCAGATCAGTCCAAAACTTAGACATGGTGCAACACGCATACACATGCAGCACACAAGTACGTGTTGACTAAAGAATAATTCAGATAATTCTAGTGTGACATGATTTATGTTCATAAATTAACACCATGTATGAAAATCGAGGAGAGGACCTGTGAGCTTAGAGAAAAATCTCTCAAAATGATCTGGAAGAAGGTATTATTTATAGGTAGATGAAACATCTTGAAGATGCTCGGGAGCATCGGTCCTGCTCGCCGTTCGTTGGAAGCGAGGCGGAATGGGCAGAGGAGAAAGAGAGAGAGAGAGAGAGAGAGAGAGAGAGAGAGAGAAGAGTCTGAATGGGTATATTGAAACTAGACACTGATGTAGCTTAATGCCAGCTGCCCCGGAAGCATCCAAACTCATCGCCCAAGAAAGAGAGAGAGAAAAAGAAAGAAATGCAAGTAACTACAGCAATGTCCAAGCAATGCAAAGAGTGGAAAAAAGAGTGAATTGACTATAAAGTCCAATAGAGAACTGCAACATGGCATTGCTCCATCACTATAACAATGACACAGTTATAAGGAGACTGGATAACCACAGCACTCTGGAACCTCTAGAGGGCGTAGCAGCAAACTTCTGATGCAATGCATGTGTTTAGGATCAAGGAGGGAAATTGGTGCTAGAGGTCATGTGGGAGGGGCAACCCTTTTCTGGTGACTGAGAGCAGAAACCCTAAAGACCTCTGAACTCCGGAAGGTTGACGCCCACCGGTTGACAGGCAGAGAAAATGGCGCCGTTCACCCGCTTTCAAGCTCCCTTCATGCAAATGGCGGGCAAAACAGCCAATCAGGGAACAAAGAATCCTGCAAGGGTGTTTCACGCCACAAAGATCAGCAAAGCGAGCGTGCCTAGGCCAAACCAGTTGAAATCACGCGTTGTGCGATCTTGAAAATGGCCGTGCACATTTGAAGGCCTTGAAGCAGTTCTTTCTTTTGTGTCAGCTTCCAAGATTATGCACAAATGAGAGGAATACAAGTACATTGAGACCAGGAAAGCACCAAAAGATACAACAAATGTTAACAAAAGGCAAGACCACCAGTCTGTTGGCTCTCCCACTGATCAATCACCTCGTTCCCAAACCCATCCCCCAACCTGACGCGTCCACATCCCACCCACAACTGAGTTTTTACATCCCCACCCCCATTACTACAAAAACATCCCTCTTGCCACCTCTGAACCAGTTTAAACCCATCATGTCACGACCCAAGTCTACGACTACTTTGATTGGTCAACGGTGTGGAAATCACATCCAGAAGAAAGAAGAGGACTGCCACCCCTTTTGATCTCTCCTTCAATTGTTTAGAGAAAACATGCAAACTTTTGCAATTTACCTGTAAGTGGGTCTTACGTCCAGCAATGGAGCTGTGGATGATGGGACAGCAACCACAGAACCAAAATCTGTTAACATATTCTCCAGAAGAAACTGCATGGGATTTCTCCCTTTTATTGCTGTGGCAAATAAAATCTAAGTTTAGATTTGGCTTTAGTTAAAACGGGAATCTCAACGCACGCTAAAACATAGAAAGTTCAACACAAGACAATAAAAATGCTAATAAAAAGACTAAATAACAAGAACAGAAAAGAGTGAAAGAGAAAAAAAAATGAAGAGAGGGAGATTCACCCCCTACAAGGGTCAAAGGTGAGGACTCTATAGGCAAGCGAATAGCATTAGGGGGAGGTGTGTGTATGTTCGGGTGAGGGTTGGTATGTGGTATTGTCCTACGGGAGTGGTACGAGTCAGCGGTGCGTTACTGAAGTTTACTACTATCTTGAACTCGTGAGCGCGAAAGAAACAGTAGAGATATGACTATATGGCTTGAGATAAGATTTACCAGACACTATGGTGGGAGTTTGCAATCTGCTTTTAATGAAATAATAACATAATACTATAACCATAGAATAATCCATAAAGCTTACTCTTTTTGTAAAGAGAAATCTATAAAACCCCGCTCTGCACACACAGCATCACATGAGGGGAAAAAAAAAAAAACCCTAACATAAGGGAAAGAACTATATGTCTTGACATAGTTAAGCACATTCAGTTCCTCCACACACCACACGTTTACTTTATCTAAATGAGGGCATACCATAAACTACCAACTATTAGATCACAGTTTCCACCAAAAAAACAAAAAAACAAACAAAACAAAGCTGCATAAATGTTGTCAACATTGATGATGATGATGATAATTGTTTCAAGCACCAAATCAGCACAACAGAATGATTTCTGAAGGATCATGCACTGTACAAAAATGAGTGTATTTTAACAGTCAAATATTAAGTGCAACTTTATATTAGGTGGCCTTAACTACTAATGAATCATTTGATACAATACAAATTTTTGTACACTGCATTTACATATTAAAAAATACCTGCTTGTAATTACATCTGTAATTAATTTACGTAATTACATTTTTAGAATTGGGTCATTCTACAGAAATGTCCAATTTTGGTATGCCTTTGGATGTCTTAAAATGTCTTAACATTTCAACTTAGACCACATTATTAGATTACTTTTTGACGTTATGAATACGCATAAATGACAGCTTAATGTTTTTTTGTTTTTTTGTGCATTTATTTACCAATAAGGTAGGTAACACCAGTGACAGTAACACCAGGGACAAATTTCATGAAAAATGCATTTTACAAAATGGCTGCTGCAAGGTATCAAACCACATGTTGTCAATCATGGTATACTCACTAAATTAAGTCGTTTAATCCATTTCTGTTCTAGTTATTTTTTACAATTCGCTAACAAATCCCTTAAACCTACCCATACAGCCAAACCTGTCCCTAACCTTACCCGCATCCCACCTCAGAAGCTTAGCAATACAATATGAACACAATAAGTAAATTGTACTTATTTTTTGATGCAAGCACATAGTAATTAAGGCCATATAATATAAAGTGGACCAAATATTCTAAAACACTATAGAAAAAATACTGTTAAAAATACTCTTAAAATGTACACTCTTTAGAAGTAAAAAAAAAAAAAAAAGATAATCAAATGATAATTTACAGTGAAAAACTGTAAACTGATATTCTCAGAATTCTGTGTGACACTTCACATTTGTAAGTATTATAATTATGTTTCTTCATAGGTTTTGTTATCAATGCTGCACATTTGGGTTTTAAGTTACATCATCTGTTGTTTAATGAATGTTTATTGCATTATGCTAGTGTCGTGTGTGTTATGATGGCGTTTTGTGTTTGCGTGAACGACTGCACATTCTGTACACTAGTATAATTCAGCTTGTGAAAAAGCTACTTGTGACAAACGTTTTCAAAATCCTCCATGTGGCTTTCTCTTTTACCACCTGCATTATTATGATGGTTGTCTGTATAGGTTAAAGTTGAAAAGTAAATTTTAGTAGCAGTGTGCGTTGTTGTATTTACTGGTTTAATCTGGAGTTTTCTTGTTTGTAAATTACAGTTCTATACTGGAAAATTTACAGCTTGTTCTGTAAATACGTTTATATTTTATTGCATTTTTTTACAGAACTATTCTGGCGACCACAGCTGCCAGGATTTTTAATTATTTATTATGATAACACTTTACAGTAAGGTGTCATTTGTTAATGTATTAACTATCATAAATGAACAATACCATTTATTACACTATTTATTAATCTTTGTTAAAGTTAGTTAATAAAAATACAGACATTCATGGTTTGTTAGTTCACAGTGCACTAACTAATGTTAACAAACACAACTTGTGATTTTAATATTGCATTAGTAAATGCTAAAATTAACATTAGGATTAATAAATGCTGTAGAAGTATTGTTCATTCTTACTTCATGTTAACTAATGTAGTTCACTAATGTTAACTAATGAACCTTACTGTAAAGTTTAACACTGACGTCTCCAGTAATGACTTGAAAATTCAGCTTTGCTAAGCAATGACAATTTAAAATATTTTTGAACTGAAGAGTTATTTTAAATTGCAATAATATTTCACAATATTACTGTTTTACTGTATTTTTAAAAATTAAACTCATCCTTGGTAGACAGAAGAGACTTTTTTCTAAAAACATACATACTTTTGAATGGTAGTGAATATATATGTGTGTATATATCTATATATATCTATATCTATCTATCTATCTATCTATCTATCTCTCTCTCTCTCTCTCTCTCTCTCTATATATATATATATATATATATATATATATATATATATATATATTTATTGTTTTTTATATTTTTTAATTTGTAAATATTACAGCTATCTAATTTTTTATAATTTACATGTACAATGAAACAATTTAATCTTAAAAATTGTGATTTAATAACTTCTAATAAATTAAAATCAGTCATATTTTTCATTTTCATGCTAATTATGTCAATTAGGTTTTTTTTTGCCAACTCTATAACTAGTCATAGAGACAACTATAGGCAAGTAAATCCACACACACACAAGCACAATATCGCACATATAAAGCAGGTGCACAACCACCACCTTTCCTAAATATCAGCAAGACCTCCAGCTTATCCAGATGCATGATGGGCCAGCCTCAGCTGGCTTGGAGGAATCAGATATAGACATTTTCCATATCTTATATTCACAAACACACTCTGAAACACATCAAAAACGAAACTTACGCATTAAACTCACGTACGTCATGTACACTCTCTTGCACCTTAGTGTTAGCGTGTCTTATGTGATAACTCAACAACAAAAGTACAGTATTACTTCAAAAGTATAACAGAATTAACAGTGGCATCTAAAAGTATTATTAAAATGATTGAGCAAAACTGGTACTCTCATACTCGTACACAACACATGCTCACAATCTCAACATTAAAACAAACAACCCCACGGTGCAGGGAACAAATGTGTCACACTGACATTAAACACACAGGCAGACTCCCACACCGTCAGCACTGCACAGGTGCATGCCAGAGTACGTCTGTACGAAAAGCGCTAAAACACACCAAACCACTTCTGATGAGCGTCGGCCTGTCAAAATAGAAGAAAAGACACAAATCTGGAAGACAAATGCATGTTGTCGAGGATAATAAACGTGCTTCCCAAAACATCGCTCTCCGTTTAGTCTCAACGGATACACTGTATTAAAAAAAGTGAACTGTGTCTGTTCTACAAGCTTTACCACACAATCACCTTAAAAGCTTTAGACACTGAGAATCCTTTTCTTTCAACTGTGCATGTGGGATTTTTTTTTTTCCCAGAGTAAAACTTGTCAGAGAAAGGAGCTGAGTGAAATGAAGAAATCATTGAAGACAGTTTGATGTGAATACATCTCGACAAACAATAGTCAATGGAAATAAGATCAAAAGGTTAATGCGATTTGTAATTTACATTAGCTTACATTTTAGGTCAACGTCTCCATTTCAAAAGGGCAAGCCCAAAGTCCTAAGTGGCATTTAATTATGGGACTAAAAAAAAAAAAAAATACCACGAGATATAGTGATCTAACACTAATTAACCATTCGGGGCCCACCGTGCGAGAGGTCCAACAGGAAACAGAGTACACAGGAAGTCAAAAATCACCCCTTAGAAGTCGCAACCCTCATCGAGTAACTTCCTGTCTTGCTTTCAGCCATTTCCACCTCAGCCAATCAGAGGTGAAGTAGATTTAAAAACGGGGGAAGGGCAGATAAGCAGAAAGAGAGAGAGAGAGGAAGAAGTGAAACAATATGCCACTAAGAAAAAAAAAAGCATTTACTTGCATTCTTAACCCCTCCTCCATAACTTATACCTTCATACGCCGCTTTACCTCTTTATATATATATATATATATATATAGTATGGGCTGGAGCGCAACTCTTTGCAGAGCAACTCTTTGCTGGATTCCTGAATAACAAGACTACAAAAGATGAAATTAAAGCTTTTTCGCAAAAGTTTTTGGAGCTACATAATGAGTGTAGGATAAGATACACATTGCTGACCTCATGATTTGTCCACATACTGAAGTAGTAAATATTCAACTTGTACTTGCACAGTAATTCAATTGCATTTGGGCATTAGAGGGATCTGAAATTATATTGTATCCCAGACTCGTTCTAAAACATTTAGGAGAGGTTACAAATCCTCCAAATGAACCATGTGTTAACTCATCATGCATTTGCTCATGCAGGTAATGAAATCAGTTCAACCAGTTCTGCAACTGAGAATTTATTTTTAAAAATTCTACAAAGAACTTTATTAGAAATAAAAACCAAAATTTAACAGACTTGCAAAACCTATACGTTGGGCTAAAAAAAAAAAAAAATGTTGGTTTGAATGCTACTACTCCTAAGTTAAAAGAAAACAAAACACAACAAAGGTTGGTTTACAGAATCAAACTGCACGGAATTTTATATATTTCTAGCTACATATTTGCTATGGTAAACTAGGTAAACATGCATGTACATAACAAGTGTAGGATAAGATACACATAATGTATAATTTGTCCATATATTCAAGTAGCAAAGTAGCAACTTGTACTTGCACAGTAATTCAATTGCATTTTGGCATTAGAGGGATCTGAAATTATATTGTATACCAGATTCTTTCTAAAACACTTAGAAGAGGCTACAAATCCTCCAAATGAACAATGAACTAACTCATCGTGCATTTGCGCATTCAGGTAATGGACTCATTTCACCTAGTTCTGCAATTTGGAGAATTCTCAAAAAAAAAACCTAAAAGGACTTGGGAAACCCATAAGTTGGGCTAAAAAAAAAAACTGTTGGTTTAAATACTACTACTTAGTTTAAAAAACTAACAAACAAAAAATGTTGGTTCACAAAATCAACCTGAATAGAATTTTATTTATTCCTAGCTACATTTTTGATATAGTAAACTAGGTAAACATGCACTTACATATTGAGTGTAGGATAAGACACACATAATATATATTGTTAACCAATAAATCAACCTAACTTTCCTTATAATTTGTCCACATATTCAAGTAGCAACTTAGCAACTAAGTAATTCAATTGCATTTTGACGTAGAGGGATTTAAAATTAAATTGCATCCCAGATTCTTTCTAAAACATTTGTGAAAGGCTAAAAATCCTCCAAATGAACCATGTCTAACTCGTCGTGCATTTGCTCATGCAGGTAAAGGAGTCGGTTTAACCAGTTCTGCAATTTGGAGAAATTATTTTCAAAATTTCTACAAAAAGAACTTTATTAGATATAAAAGCCAAAATCTAAAGGACTTGTAAAACCTATAATTTGGGATAAAAAGACTGCTGGTTTGAATACTACTACTACTACCACGTTTAAAAAATTGGTTCACATAATCACACTGCACATAGTCTTTTATATATTCCTAGCTACATTTTTAGTATGGTAAACTAGGTAAACATGCACTTACACATTGAGTATAGAACAAGATCCACATAAATGTACATTGTTAACCAATAGATCAACCTAAATTTTCTCATAATTTGTCCACATATTCAAGTGGCAAGTGGCAACTCACAAAGTAATTGAATTGCATTTTGGCATTAGAGGGATTTAAAATGAAATTGCAGAATCCCAGATTCTTTCTAAAACATTTAGGAAAGGCTACAAATCCTCCAAATGAACCAAGCCTAACTCATTGCTCATGCAGGTAAAGTCCAACCAGTTCAACCAGTTCTGCAATTTGGAGAAATTGTTTTCAAAATTTCTACAAAAATTTAAGGGACTTGTGAAACCTATAATTTAGGATAAAAAGACTGTTGGTTTGAATACTACTACTACTACTACTAAGATTAAAAAAAACCAAAACAAAAAACAAAACAAAAAAACATTGGTTCACATAATCACACTGCACTGAATTTTATATATTCCTAGCTATATTTACTATATGGTAAACTAGGTAAACATGCACTTACATAATGTGTGAAGGTAATGGAGTCCGTTCAACCAGTTTTGCAATTTGGAGAAATTATTTTAAGAATTTCTCCAAAAAGAACTTTATTAAATAAAATGGCAAAAATCTAAAGCACTTGTGAAACCTATAATTTGGGATGAAAAGACTGTTGGTTTGAATAATTCAATTACTACTACTACTAAGTTTAAAACAAAACAAAAAAGGTTGGGTCACATAATCACACTGCACTGAATTTTATATATTCCTAGCTATATTTTTAGTATGGTACACTAGGTAAACATGCACTTACATATTGAATGTAGGATAACATACACATAATATACATTGTTGACCAATAAATCAACCTAAGTTTTTTCGCAATTTGTCAACATATTCAAGTAGCAACTTGTACTTGAAAAGTAATTCAATTGCATTTGGGCATTAGAAGGATTTGAAAATAAATTGCATATCAGATTATTTCTAAAATATTCAGGAAAGGCTACAAATCCTACAAATGAACCATTCCTAACTCATCGTGCATTTGTTGCTGCAGGAAATGGAGTCAGTTCCATCAGGTCTGCAATTTGGAGAATTTTTTTTCAAAATTTCTACAAACAAATTTACTTTATTAGATATAAAAGCAAAAATCTTGTGAAATGTATAAATTGGGATAAAAAAGTCTTTGTTTGACTACTACTACTACTACTACTACTACTACTAAAAAAATTAAAATTGTTGTACTAAAAGTTAAAAAAAAAATAAAAATTGGTTCACAGTCACACTGGATTGTATATATTCCTAGCTATATTTTTAGTGTGGTAAACTAGGCAAACATCTGTTAGATAACGAGTGCAGGTAATGGAATCAGTTCAACCACTTCAATTTGGAGAATTTATTTTAAAAATTTCTCCAAAAAGAACTTAAAGCATTTAAAAAAAAATTTAAAGCACTTGTGAAACCTATAATTTGTACCTATGAGTACCTATACCTATAACCTATAAGACTTTGAATACTACTATTACTACTACTACTACGTTTTTTTTTAGTTCACACAATCACACTGCATATATATTCCTAGCCAAAAATTTTTTTTGGTAAACTAGGTAAACATGCACTTACATACGTGTAGGAAAGGAACACATAATGTACATTGTTGACCAATAAATCAACTTAGCTTTTTCTTATAATTTGTCCATACATTCAAGTAGCAAATTAGCAACTTGTACTTGCACAGTAATTTAATTGCATTTTGGCATTAGAGGGATCTGACACTCAACTCCATCCCAGATTTTTTTCCAAAACACTTAGAAGGGGTTACAAATCCTCCAAATGAACCATTCCTAACTCACTGGGTATGTGCTAATGCAGGAAATGAAGTCAGTTCAATCATTTCTGCAGTTTGGAGAAATTCTTTTGAAAATGCATCCAAAAAGAACTTTATTCAAAATAAAAGCAAAAATCTAAACCAATAATTTGGGCTAAAAAGACTTTTGAGGTTTGAATACTACTGCTACTACAACAACTACTACTACCACCAAAAAAAAAATTAAATTAAATTAAACTCACAACGCACTTTATACGTATTTCTAGCTACATTTTTGGGATGGTAAACTAGGTAAACATGCACTTACATAACGAGTGTAGGATAAGATTAACATAATGTACATTGTAATAAATCAACCTACATTTTTTCAGAATTTGTCCACATATTCAAGTGGCAAATATTCAACTGAGCCATGCCTAAATTATTGTGCATTTGCTCATGCATTCAGTTCTACCAGTTCTGCACTTTACAGAATTTATTTTTAAAATTTCTCCAAAAATAACAAATATGAAAGCAAAAATCTAAAGGACTTCTGAAACCTATAATTTGGGCTAAAAGGACAGGCTACTACTAAGTGAAGCACTACTACTTTTTAGTATTACTACTACTAAAAAACAAGAGCTATGATTTGCTAAACCAGCTTTGTCCACATAATCACACTGTGCTTAATTTCATCTATTCCTAGCTAGATTTTCAATATGGTAAACTAGGTAAACATTCAATTTAATTTCATTTAACCTTTATTTAACCAGGCAAGTCAATTAAGAAGTGCTTGTTTTCAATAACAGCCTGGCAGGAGAATGAATATCTCCTGAAAGACATACAAACATACTTTACAATACATAAAACACATTAAAACAAATCCCGAAACAATATAATTAAAAAAAATAAATAAATCACATTGAGTGAAATGCTTTAATCATTTTCAAAGTGATTTTTTAAAAATATTTTTATTATATATTTAAATACAAACGCAAGGAAAATGAATAGATAAGCAATATGTACAAAAAAAAAATGGGAAGCAGACTAGGATTATTTAGCACAGCAAAGGTTATATTTATAGCTCTTCAGAAATGTTTCACACCAAGAAGAGTTTGCTAGACATAGCACTTAATAAAAAAAAAAACACATAAGTGTTATTTTTACTAGGCTAATTAAACAGATGTAAATAAAGCAGGATATACTAAAGTAAAATATAAATCCTAAGCAAACTCCGAGCAGCTATTCTTTCAGTAAGCAAATCTTGTTTTATATGATATAGTTATTGTATTAATAAGTCACATTTAAAAATCCAACTCTAATCAGTCTCCAGAAAACACTAAATAATATTCCACTGAAGCCGGTCATGAACCTGCATGCATAAATGCACACACTGAAATTAAACAAAGCTAAACCACCTCTTTAACATTGACGCACTGTGACAGTGGTAGGCAGAGGAACGACATGAAACAGAACTTCAGTCAGTGAACTGCCAGTGAAGCTTTGTACAGCAAGGCCTCCGCAGCCAACACTGAAAATGGCGGGTAAGTGTGGGAGGGGAAGGGGCGGATCCTAAGTTCCACACACCTCCCTTTCCCGCTCTTTGCGTAACAACGAGTCCACGGAGGGACGTAGTAAGCTGCTTAAGGTCTAGATGGACGTAGAGGTTCCTCAAGTCAATGAAAACATTCTCATACAAAGCTAAGGAGTTCAGCTCGGAGGCCGCGTAGAAAGCTATAGGTGCGAGGCGTCATTGGAGATATCCTCTCGCCTTGGAAGACCAGACGTGGCGGTTCCAGGCGCTGAATGGAGCGGCAAGGGTTAAGCCATAAATCAAAGTGGTGTAGAGAGTAGCAGCGATGGTGAGACAACTTCACCAGAAATAACAGACGTCCCATCCCCCCTTTTTCCTGCTTTCTTCTCACTCTGTTTCTCGTTCCCTCTTTCTGCACTCCTCCCTGTGGAGCTTTCTGCTCTGCATTACCTGATAGGCCTTGCCTCCCCCCTCACTGCTCCGTTTTCCCCTTGCCCTATTCCTCTGAGAGGTGAAAGGTCACTCCCCAAGCTTAGCAATCAACACAAGCTGATGCAACCCGTAACATACCAGTAGAAGAGAGCGAGGGGCAATATATTGCTTACAGCCGGCCCCAGCAATACAGTCGTATAACAATGAAACCAATAAAAATAAATCTGCCACCTCTAAAAGGTGCCTCTTGCCATTGAACACTGGTGTTGGCCAATGGCATGCCAGTAGTGGACACCGTCCGTATTAAACTGCCAAATCTGGCACTTTTTGTATCATTTTTGTATTTGGATTTGAAATTTGAAGTTTTAAATTAAACAACAGTCTAAAAATAAAACAAAAATTAATCTGGAACTTTTTTTAAGCTTTAAAATCAAGAAATTGTTTTCAAAATATTAATCCCGTAAAAGCAACTGAACATTCAACTGCAGGAAAAAGTGTAATAATGCATTCACCTACAAATGCATCATTATAAACAGATAAATTCACCAATATTATCTATAATTAAGCACACACACACACACACACACACACACACACACATACACACACATATATATATAATCTTCAAGTACAAATGTATCTGTTGTCATTCAAGCATTGAAATGTAACAGAAGGGAAGAGGAAGTTGGCGCTGCGCTACGCTGATCTGAGACAAACCGTAGCTTCTCATAGGCTCCTATAGAGCAGTGACAGTAAATTTTTTATGCTACTGGCAAGCAGAAAAATCGGAGTAAATATTTCATAGCCCATGCAAAAGTGACCAGTGACTGAAAGTGTCTTTTTAAAATGCATTCGACAAACACAGATTTGAGAAGCAAGTTCTTAAGGTCAAACCGTCACAGAAACAGATCTAAACAGTTGCAAGGATATACGAGAGCGGCCAAATGTTTTGCTATTAGAGATATATATATATAAAAATAATTCTATGAATATTATTAAAACATATGAACTCCAAAAACGATGGCTAAAGTGAGAAAGACAACAAAGTGTCCTTTCATTACAAGCTACATCACAAGATTATGTCATTCTCTGCATAAAATAACACCACACACACTGATAATAAAAAAAAAAAATAAAAAAAAAAGAGAGAGAAAGAGAAAGAAATTATGCAATGGCAGATAAACAGTATAATACTTTGGTAAAGTTCAGTCTGAAGCTTAGACTTCTCTAATGCAATCAAACAGAACATTCATAGTTTATGAGGCATGTTTTACAAAGTTCTTATACAATCTTTTTTTGCCTGGTGCCTATAGGTGTATTTTTATTTTTTTTTTTCCTCCTAAACTCTGTTATCTTGCAGAGAAGCAGCGAATTGCAACAAAAATAGTGTTTACAAGCATTTGAATGCTAATTAAACTCTACTAAAAAAAACATGAATTAAAGATCAACAATTAATCGTCACAACCTCTTTCAACAAAATATTTTGATACATCAAATGATTTTAAACCTAAGTTCACAATCACAAGCAAATAAATCACTGAACCTAATTCAAACTTATGTCTTTAGAGTTTAGAACGAATTTATTTTTGACTTGCACGGGCCCAGCAGCCTAAGAAAACCACTCTGCTTTTGACTGCAAATTTTTAAGCATGTCAAAGTGTGCAGGGAACGACATGCTCAGCTGAGGAATGCAAACGGCCTCTGAAACGGCAGCCGGTGGGGGTGAAGCGAAGAGAACCTGAGGTCCTTTCCTGCACATTATCATGTGAAACACCCCTCCCTCTCATCCGTCATCTTCTCTTTCTCTCTCTCCCTTGGCCATTTGACTGAGGAATGGAGAGAGAGAGAGAAAGACAGAGAGAGATTTCATCTTATCGACAAAGAGTTTTGTCTGCAAGTAGTTCTCAACCTTGCATCTCACCTTTGACCCCAGTGTGGATGGGGAACGCTATGGCCGGGACTTTTAAAAAGAGCCGTAGGGCAGGGCAGGGGACTGGGGTTACTAGCAAACAATTGAACTTTTCAAAGAGGCCGCAGATTATGCTGAGGTATGGCGGCTCGGTTAAAAAGGGGGAAGGGATTGCAGAACATAAAACAGCAAATATTAAAATCTTAATGAAATTATGTGGTGCACTGCAAAAAGAAAAATGTTAAAAACAAACAAACAAAAAAAAAAAAACTCACTCTCAAATGAACAGGCCCCTAGGCAAGTAAACAGGCTTGTTGAAAAAAAAAAAGTGGGTGCTGTTTGAATCATAATTATTCAACCAGTAACAAAAGGAATTGTCTAAATGTTTTATTAGTTGCACACGCTAACAATTGTAGCAACTGATCACTGTTCAGCTTGTACGATATTTACATAAACACTGAGTAGCCCATTTAGGCTATTCGGAGAAAAGCCGCTCAAGCACTAGCGTGTTTGCGTCTTTCTAAAAATTCCATATGTATAGGCATTTCCCCCTCGGGTGGGGTTGGTTTGGTGGGTGGTATGTGAGAAACAACTGTAGAGAGTAACAACTCCGGGATCCATTTAGTTTACAAAGGCGATATGCCCTTAGTTTGGGTCAAAGTTCATGCTTCGCTCTGCTGTGCCCTACTCAGCGTGAAGAAGATGGAAGCGCTTGTGCGCCTCCATTTTGTGACTCAGGAGCAGAACACGGGACAGCATGACTGACTAGAAACTGAGTGAACAGACATGAAGTGAGCTCAATATGAGCAAATGCATTACTATTAATACACACAAAGTTGCTTTACAGAGAACAAGTACACGATTTATAAAAAGAAATTAAGAAAACGTGCGCTTAACTAAGGAGGCATAATCTGACCCGCATCATAACAGGGTGTAAATAAATGTCTGGAGGACTCCTGCACGTTAATCAAGTTTCTAAGCTAATCAACGATATAAATTACCCTGGCATTACAGTGTTAAATGCTTAATGTTTTTTCTTTTATTTATAAGTTACTAATAAATCTGAACACAACTATTCCGCCCTCCCCCCGTCTCGTACGTTCGCCATTTCATGAAAGCCAAGTGTACAGGACGAAATGAAATGGCAGGTTGCACTTCAAAACAAACTTGTTCAGCTTCAAAAGCCACGAATTCACCTTTGAGCTGCTTTTTGATAATACATTTACTCAAATAATCACAAGTGCTAATTGATTTTTTTTTTTTTAAAGTTTCTGTCTCACGGGGTTTTCTTGCACTCCGCAGTGACGAAAAAAATAAACTTGTGTAGACTATTGAATGTTCATATTTAGATTTTAAAGTTGTAAAAATCTAAAATAAACGATTTTTCTATTAAGTCTTCATTATTCTTAATGTTTTACACATGACAAATAAGACTTTACAAAGACAAAAGACTCAAAGTTAAACAGCTTTATTTCAGTTAATATCCATTCGCGTATTTTGCATCAGAAGCGCATTAAAAAAAATAAAAATTAAAAAAATAAAAAAATAAAAATCACATCTAACTTAATTAGCTTACAAGAAGATTTAAATAAAATAAATATATTTTAAAAAAAAAAATAAGATGCTGTGACAAACAAAAAAAAAAAACATCTGTAAAAGTTACCAAATAATTATTTAATACAGTGAAGCGTGAAGCACGCAATAAATATGGGCATTAAAACAATAAAATGCGCATACATGCCATTTATTTAGGCTACGGCTTTTGTTGTGTGGTTTTAACCATTTTATTTTCTTATTTCATTCAGTGCGTACAGGTACGCGAGGATGTTGATGTAAAGCAAACGCATACAATTTGATTATCTCGTAGCGCCATAAAACCAGCCGGAAATTCTTGTTCAGAGTGAGTAACATAGGCCTGGATACATCTCAACCATGTGGGCCAGTGTACGTTCAGCCATCTTCCACCGACAACGCCCAATTACCAGAATGCATCTCAGTCACATGAGCAGGCGCAGAACGTGCTAGAAAACTATAGGTAACATATAGGAGCCGAATAAGCATCCATGTCAGCACAGGGCGAAATGTGGCGTGTCGTAAGCCTGCTATTGCAAAACGCGTAAAACAAAGGACGTGCCTATATACATGTATGATAGTTCTACATGTGACCTTTAGAACAACAACAATCATGAAAAAGCTAATATCAGACTCCTATTTTAAACTACATTATAATGTATTGTTGTTGCACTCAATGCATAATAATTACAGCTACGAGTTCAAAGCAATGAAGTACTGTATTCCGCATTTAACTCCATTCACCAGCGCCTTTATTTGAGCCACATCGAACTAATGTTGTCGAATGTGAAGATTTGCCTTTAGATTACTGCCTGCACTGCAGCAGGCGCAAACGCGTCTCTGTATCACCCCCCTTTACGCACGCCGCGTTGTGGCTTCAGCTTCTCGCAGGCAGTGAGGGGGAGACCTGCCTTCATTCATAAAGTCACCGGGCTACTCGAGAGTACTACAGCGCCGTGAAAGAGGCGGTGCGCACAGTCACTGTACCGCCCACCGCCGAGGAACGGAGGGGGTTGGTAGAGAAGAGGAGATCTGCACGTTGACGAGGAAATAGGGGGTGTGGAACGGAACAGAAACTGTCTCGTACAGAACCGAGCATCCAGGCTAAAAGTGCCACAATGCAGTGCACCTGACTCAGCACGGTTTAATAACGATTTTGTCACGATTCGCACTGCTTTCTCGTGTTGTGCTCTTTAAGAGCACAGCTTGCAGCCTATGGATTTGCCGTGTTCTACCGTAAAGATTAGCAAATGATTACTTTCCATCATGTTCTGGTAATAAAACGCGCAATAAAAAGCCTGGGAATAATTTCGAATAAATTATTTCGTTCCATTCTGAAACGATCATGAATATTAGTTCATCTGCGATTGTAAATAATTTATTCTTCCATACTCAAAGTTGCATATCTAGTTAGAGTTGCAATCTATATCATAGGATGTTGGGGAAAAGTCATATTTTAAGCACAATGATTCACTGGAGTTGCCAAGTCGACATGTCTACATCACTGCAAATGTGAATGAACATGCCCTGTGAAGAGAAAAGTCTGATATTATCTCGTACATACATTTTATATATATTTCGCAAGGCCAGCTCATTTTCGACCCGCATAAAGCATAGTTTACATTTTTTTTCTCTCAAACAAATATTCACCTATTTCGTAAGACGACAGTTTAAGTCAAATAGGCATCAACACCTAATGTCACATTTCTAGAAGTTTGCCTTGTGCACACATTTGACGTGCACTATATGAATGAATGAAAATTAGCAGTTTACGAGGCCATCATATAGCAAATAGGTTTCTCATTTTAGGCTAAAACGGAAACTTTACATGCACAGACTTTAAATGAATAAATAGCAAACATTTCCAACTTTACATATAAATAAACTGAAGAAACAATTTAAATTGCTACACACAGAGATATCTACTGTTTGCAAAGTCTCTAGCTTTCTTAACTAATTAAACTAAAAGAAATAAAAAGAAAGAAAACATAGTTTCACATTAAGACAAACAGTTTCTTTTAAGGGAGTTACTTGACTATCAAATTAAAATAGCTACTTTTTTGATCTTCCTATAAATGTTTTTATTTTCAAACTTTGTTTAAAATGTTCTACTTTACAAAACATCTAACACAGCCCAACAAATCAAAACTTTTCCCTCACAAATTATTTATTGTTCATAATTAATTGCATGGTAAGAAACAAAACTTGCAAAATGCAGCAAGTATACTTTAAACTTCACAAGTTTTGCTTTTAATTTAGGTACATTTCACAGATTTGTTAAATTAAAACAAACAAATAATTAAACTTCAGCAGAATCAAATCTAAATCTAAGCAAAATACATTTCAGTCAAAAAAATTAAGTACTTAAATGTTGTCTCAAGTTCTGGTTAATGCAGTTTATATACAGAAATACCTAAAAGCTAGAAATCTTCCTTTCTCAGTATTTTTACACAGTCGGTAGAGTTATACATGTTTCAAGCTAAGTTTTAAAAAAACACTACCGTTTCAAATGGAAAAAAATAAGGTTTCAAAACAACATAAATAAAACATAAGTTTGTCAGTAAATTACTTTGTTAATGTCTAATAAATTGGTTCCTTATTATTTCAAAACACTTTGTCATTCTTGTGAAATTTAAGTAAATCTAACAAATGTGTCTTGAACCCATAAAGTCTTTGTTTCAAAGCCAGTTTCTTCTTTTGTTACAAACGAAGGACCTTCTTCCAGCCCCTGATGTTATTTTGTTTAATCTCCTGACTCTGAAAGTAAAACTCTGCAGCATTTCATTATCTCTCCTTTCTTCCATGTACTTAAAAATAAGAACGATTAAAAACTCCAGTTTGTCCAAAACTTGTTTTATGGTTTCTTTTGAAGGAAAAATATTCTTAAGTCTATCCAAAACAGCTTAAACAGTCAAAAAAAAAAATTCACAAAACAGCCTCATGAGTAAACAAAATTATACTTTCACAGTTTTCATAAGAAACCAAATCCAAACAAAAAGCTACACAAAGTAACAAATTCAAAATGTGAACTACTGTATTAAAACAGTGTTTAAAAAAAACAGAAACAAAAACAGCATTTTTAAAAACACCCTCTCCTGGCTGTATAGAAAAACACTTAGCATACCATCAAATCTTCGACAAACATGACAAAGCAGAAGATTTATTTATATTGTTTTTATTTGAAATCAATTCCTGATCAGCTCTTTTTCACAACACCCTCTGTACTAAGTCAAACAATATATGAATGAACTGTTTGATAGCACTAAAATTATCACTAGCATAAACTCTGAATACCGTCACATCAAATTGCATGCAATCTGAAATATATTACAAATAGTCATATACATGCTTGTGTGAGTATATATATGTATGCACACATGGCGGCTCTCCGCCGCCTGAGAAGGCCTTCGCTCTAGCCTGCAAGAGGAAGGTATGGCTCCGTGTATGTCTGAGGGGGGTGTTGCCAGCCCCTCCCCCCTTTCTATGCTTTTAAAATGTGTGTGTGTGTGAGTAAAGGGGGATAGCATGACCATACCAGCACATGCCTGTTATGAGGCCATGTGATCTAGAGGCTCCATTTTAAGTGATTTGGACTCGTAAGGAGGGAATTGCAATGTGGAGGAAGAGAGGGAGGGGGAGGAAGAGGGATACAGAGAGAAAATAGCATAAAAAGAGAAGAACAGTGTTGACTGATCTGTATGGCCTCACGAAGGGGAAAGGGGTAAAGACGTGAACAAGACATGTAGGTTTTGTGTCACTTTCATGCTTTTACCACTATGGGGAATTTTCAAAAAATTAACCCGCAAACTTCAGTTTTTGTTCATTTATATTGACAATTGAATGCTAGCTCTAATACTGCTGAAAGGAGTTAAAAAAAACAAGAAATGTGGTAGTAAAAAAAAATTCTTCCTTGACTAATGAAGAAACACAGGTTGAAGGTTATGGACTGTGCAAATGACAAATCAAAAAAACAAAAAAAAAAAACAAAATCAAACCACTAAACTACTTCCATCTTAATGTAAGCGAACATTAAAGCAGAGATGTATCTGAAGTATTGATCAATCTTTTCTTCCATACCTACAGTCAAACCAAAAACAGATATAATTTTGATATCTTTTACTCGTGGTTGCAGGACACATGTGAGGATGGCAAAATAAAGTAAACTGTGACATATTATACCCAAAAATTCTTCATACAATGTACTAGTAGTGAAAAAGCTAAAAAATATGGGAGCATATTTTTGATCTGACCATGTTTTGCTCAAGTGTTTTTTCTTTAATTGCTAATGTGACCTTTTTACACCACAGACTGAACAAAATTAAGCATTGCTTGCTAATTGGTCAACAAAGTATTGATAGTTGTGTAAATATTGTCATACTAACAGTTGTTTGACTTTTTGGTTGATTGTAATCCATTACATACCTTTCTATCAAAGTTATCTGACATTATCAAAATGAATTTTTTTCTGAAAGAGTTTAACTTTTAGATTATTTCTTGTCATGTGTTATTACCATTTTCTAAACTACTGTGAATAAACTGTGCTAATGTGAGAAATGTTGAAGGTGTCTTACTAAATTTTGGTTTGACTATCTCGTATACATTCAAGTGTAACGATTTATCAGAAAAAAAAAAAATTCTATAGTGCTAAATAGCTAAAGTGCAGGGTTTAAGTGGACTATATGACTAGAAAAGTTCAGTATGCGTCACCAGAGAAGTCCGATGTTTCACTGGAAAACCCCGCTATGATATTTTAATTTAAAAGTTTAGTTTTTTTTTTTTGTTTTTTTTTTTTACAAAGCATGTATGGATCATGCAAAATAAAAATAATAACATGCACTAAAGCTGATTTCAAGAGTAGAGTTCAATTTACAAAATGTTCTGTTTATTTGTTGTGAACAGCTAGCGATGACAGGTCAGCGCTGTCAAAATTTGCTGGCACACAGCTCTCTAAAACATACATTACATACATGCATACATTTTATAAATGCATACATTATTTATCCACACGAGGACAGAGTGGAGATGGTCACTAAAGAGAAAATAAACTACATCTTTTCTCTTCTAATATGTGGTGTAACGTTCTCCTGAAGATTAATACAGCAGTAATGTGATTCTGTAGGACTTGACTCATATCCTCATTTTTAAATTTTCCGGGATTTTTCTCCTTCTGAATTATTAATGTAGCCGAGAGAGAAAGAGCTTTCAAATAATTCTCTGTTTCCATTACGTTGCAATGTGCGAAAACAAACGAAACGTAATTGGATATTAATTCAGTTTCTAATTATTTGTAGGTGCAAGGAACAATTATATGCTCAATCAATACACTAAAAAAGTAAAGCTATTAATAAGAACATGTATGATAGAAAAGTTGTTTTTTTATTTCCCTCTCGTGGTGCTGGAAGATGACGCTAAAATTGTCTGAGACATCACAAGAAATCATTAGGAGCCTTATAAAAATGTCACAAGCCTAATTTTTGCCAGCTTATGATGCTAGCCAGTTTTCTTCTATTATAAACCCAATTTCACAGAAATGCTACAGTAAATGTATGGCTATGTGTGAGTAGGGAAAACAGGACTGCTTTGAGTGACCTGTATACTTTGATATAAATCGCAAAAGCAACGTTGTTACTGAACTGAAGTCAATAAAAAGAGATGGCAATCAAATTATAAAAAGCATGCGATTTGAACACGCTGTTAAACTAGAACTAACATTTGTGATCCAGGACAACAAAACCAGTCATAAAGGTAAATTTTTTGAAATTGAGATTTATACATCATCTGAAAACTAAATAAATATGCTTTCCACTGATGTATTGTTTGTCAGAATAGGACAATATTTGGAAATCTAGAATCTGAGGGTGCAAAAAAAACTAAATCTAAATATTGAGAAAAATCACCTGTCCAAATTAAGCTATTAGCAATGCAAATTATGTTTTTATACATTTAAACATTTAAAATTAAAAATTAAAATTAAAAATTAAAATTAAAAATTTACACAACGTGATCTTTATTTAATACCTTAATGATTTTGGCATAACAAAAAAAAGATAATTTTGACCCCTACAGTGTATTTTTGGTTATTGCTACAAATATACCCGTGCTACTTATGACTGGTTTTGAGGTCCAGGGTCACATTTAGAAATAAAAACTTTATTCAGTTTTAATGCTGTTCATTCAAATAGGAGGAGATGTTGTCTCAAATATTGTCTGCAATATGTAGAATAATAAACATTTTAATTGCTGTGCTTGCTTTGCATGAGTTTGTTTTGTCCACGCAGGATCAGGAGCACAAAAAGCGCAGGAATTTAAGCCAGCAGCACTTTAACACACACATCCTGTGGAAGAACAATGTGCAAAAGAGCTTCATTATTTACAGTGCAACAAAACCAATTTGGAACACACTCATTTGTTTCACTCCTAACCAAGCAGAGCATACATTTAAATATGCAATGAGAACTTGAATGAATATTAATCAGTTCAAGTCGCTTGTGTCAACATTCTGTCAACATCGTATGTACTATGACCCAGACATTCAATGCATGTTCATTGCTCCATTTGGGGGGGGAAAGGGAGAAAGAAAAATGTAAAGAATTTAGGTTCAAGGGGCACCCCCCGTTCACCAGTGTTTATGATGGCGACGCCTTCAGAATGGCCTGTTCACCAGAGAAATAAAGAGTCATTGGGGCAACAGGGGCCCATACTTCAGAGGGGTAAACCACCATGAACTTTTTTTCCCCTTGGGAAACACCCCTAGTCTCACATCTCCCACACGCACACTAAATAACAAAAACACAGACCTACATGTTGCTGTCACACTGCACTGTTTTGTAAAAATACCCACAATGCTATCTGAAGATTCAAAAGAAAACAAAAGGTTAGTTAAAAAAAAAAAAAATACCGCTTGAAATAATTCTCATCCAGGATGTCAGAGCAAAGCATTTTTGGAGAACGTATTTGATCAAATTTATTCAATGTTTACAATTTAATTGTATATGTAAATGTTCTAAATCTGTTCCAAAATTAACAATTGTACATTTTATGCTGCAAAAAATTAAGACCCTGAAACCCGTCCCACAACAACTTGGGCAGCCATGCTGCAACATGGCGCCAACCGATGATTTGAACCTCAAGCCAAGTCCCATCCACCTGTTCACGCTGCCTTGCGACAGCAAGGCTCTGCGGTTAATATATTCATCTTTGAGAGAGGGTTTCTGAAGCTGTACGTCACAAATGTTATCAATGGACAAGGAGAGAGATTGTTTATATTCGCCATTACTAGTTCATTGACCATAGAGTGAACAAGAATGAGCTCTTACCAACACTATTGATCCAAATCCACTCGCAACTCACATCAAAAATGCTTATTAGGACACATCTCTCAATTAAACACACAAACACTTACTTTTATCATGTATTGTAGGCTATTTACACAAAAACAGTTCATTTTTGTGTAAAAGCCCTTGGGGGTGTGAACGTGCGTGCTTGTGGTACTAAATGCTACTCCAAAGCTGAGGTAAAGGGACTTCGATCCTTTTCAAAAAAAAAACACAGCACAGATGGTTCAAAATAGGGAAAGGGGGAGAGAAGAGGACACATTGGTAAGGGGTTAAATGGGAGGGGTGCTCTTAAAGGCACAACACACATTTAACTTTGCCATTTTCAGCATGTCTACGTGCCATAAGCATTTTTTCCTCTTTGTCCCTTGTTCTCCATCTCCTATTTTTTCCTGTTCAAAACAACGGTCGTTTTGAGAGAATCACTCTCCATAAGAGCAAAAAAAAGGGAAGCCCACAAGGAAGTGCTGCTGTGCATTCCCTCCTCAATCCCCACCCCCTTCTCTCCTCTTCTCCTCTTATCTCCTCTCTTCATTCCTCCTCTCCACCCTCTTCCTGCTCAGGCAAGCCTTGCGAGTAGGACGTCATATGACCGAACTGACAAGACTGCCTGCCTGCACGTTCCGCAGCCCTGCAAATGTGGGGATCAATCAAAAATGCATGCAGATAGAAAGACAGCCTGTGCAATACGGAGGGACAAAGAGAGGAAAGAAAGAGACAGAGCAAAAGTGCAAGCCAGGAAAAGAAAAGGGAAAAAGCTGCACGCAAGCAAGCACGCTGCTGAAAGAGAGAGAGAGAGTGAGGAAGAACGAGAACGAGGTTGCCTCGCGTGCAGCACCGTCAACGGCTTCTGAGAAACTGCACACAGGTGTTCCTGGCCCCCGATTGGTCGCACCTCCTTCTTCGTAAAAACCCCTCCCCCTGCCTTCTGTAGTACTACAATCACAAGCGGAGATGGAGAGAAAAGGACAGAGAGAAAAGGAGGGAGGGAGCCAGAGGACAGAGCAGGCAAGTGTGGCTTCAGACTGCCTGAGCATGCAATCGCAACACGCTCGTTTATTTACCTGGCGAAACGCCATGATTTGATTCAAAGCGGAAGCTTTTTTTTTTTGTTTCTCTCCCCTTTTCTCTCCGAACCTGGGTCTGGTGAGATGTAGCTTCTCTAAATGCACAAATCTTTACTTAGGAGTTACTTGTACAAAACTACTGTTATTTTAACCGTGCTGTAAGCCTGTAGGTTTTTCCTTCAGTCAAAGCAATCAAAGCATTTGATAGATATTGGGTGTGTTACTTCGTATTAAAAAAAAATAAACACACACACACACACAAATTAAACAGGCTATTTACAGCACTCCCTAATTGCAAGACAGCAATTAGTTGTTCTTTAAAAATTTATTTTGCACTAATCACAATGGATTTGACAGCAAACATGGGTTGTGGTAAATGAGGATCTCTAGCCATCTCTACAATTGAGCACTTGACAGATAAATCAAGACTGAACGGTCATAATACAGAGACAAAAACATCTCAACAGGAAACTAACAACACTACACACACCTCAACAGGTCTTCACTATTTATCAGTTTTCACTTCAGTAATGCATTTTTTTCTCTACTACTCACGAATACACTCATACAGCCAGATAAGTGACCATGTTATTTTAGACTTGCCTTTTGGAACTAATTCATTCACAGTCATTTGCCAAAGTATTTCCATATTGCAATTTAAAATAAATATTTCTATTACACTTCTATACTAACAACTTGCATCACACTGGTCTCTACTGCATTATTCAGTTCACAAAGACTTAGCCGCCGCCAATATTTGTGCATGTACATCCCTGTTTTGTTCCAATGAGATTTTTTTGAGAGCAGCAAAACCCATGTTGCGTTCTGGACCTTGATAGGTGCTTACAAGGGGAAGGGAGCACGCAGAGTAGCATCTGGAAGAAGGGGGAAGGGCCATTGTTACACTTTTAACACCCAGTATTGTCATAAAGGTGTGGCTCTTCCCCTTGTCTCTAAAACTCTCGTGCCGAAGAACTTCAAAAGTGGCCCATCAAGCCACTGCAAATGGCCCCGTCACACCAATGCAACATTACATAAAGCAGGGAGAAACTCAAGGCGTGAGACATGGAGCCGCCCACACAGCTCTATGCACAAAACATTATGGCTTACTCACTACACCCTCTATGGTCTTCACTGTATTCTTTGCACACATTTAACTTCAGTTTTACCAGCAACTACCTTACATGCATGTTACTTAAACAGCTGAATAAAAATGCTTTTGAAATCAGCTACTGGTGGCCTTGATGTTTTGACAAGTTTATTTGTTTACAAGAGGTCTTCAAAAAAAAAAAATTCTTAATTTTACGTATAAGCATTACATAAGACAGGCCCTATGTTACCAAACACAAGGGGTGTGCACAATAGCAAAGGAGCTGCTCCGACCCTCCACCCCACCCCAAATCTTGTTACTCATCCTGCATTCACACTTTTCCAACGCAACAAATGAACTTGAAGCAACTGAAATGTGTTCATGCACCTATTAAGCAGAAATATATATATTTGAATTGGTCAGAGTCACAATTCTACCAGCACGTAAGCACACAACGTAACAATGGGTCAAATGAACATATATGCTGACCTGGAGGTGTACGCTGCTTTTTAAAGAGGCCAGCCCCACAAAGACGTTTATCAAAATGGCGACGAGTACCAGTTCCACTCTAATTAACATTTCTAATGCATTTTCCACAACTCTGGTTGTGTTTTGTCGGTGTGTGCGCGTGCGTTTTCTGGTTACTTGGAATTTTCAAATCAAAAGAACCACACAGCGTCTCACCAGAGCAGACTATACGAATTCTAAAATTATCATACGCACACAGGCAGGAAAAAAGCCCCATAAGTATAAACGTAAATGGCAAAACATATGAGTTTGTGGATCAAAACGTATTTTAGGCTAAAATAGCTCACTACTGAGGATTAGTTTGCGGATTAGTAAACTGTTTACATGGCGCTATCAAATGAATTCGTGAATATGCATTTGCACCCATTCATGTTAATGCCCCAGTGCTTTCAAATGGAGCCTTCGACAGAGGGCTACATTGTACGCCATTTTCTCAATTGCTGACGTTGGTTACTCTTCACACTGATGGCGACCACGTGTCACACTATCAGTGTAACGTTGGCCTCCCAACACTAATCACGTTATGCCATTAAGGTCTATTTAAAACGTATATCTGATAACAAATAATTTTATGAAAACTCCGCTTTATCAGTAGCCTGCGTACATTTGAACACGCGTTATGCTTATGCACCACAAGTATGCACAAATCCAAAAAAAACACCTATATCATACGTATAGTGAAATATCAAATATGCAAACATACGTTTTCTCACAAAACGCCTGTCAGCAGTAAACAAATTTATGGCAAAAGCGCGTACACCATAAAGCGCTGGTTCAACTGGTTAGAAAGCGGTGCATCAAAACAACGTAAATGCATAATTACACCTACCACAGAATTATTTAAGAAGCAGAATGTGACATATGAACTGTAAATTATTTATGTTATTTAGCACACATTATCGGCTTTAAAACATTACAACGTCGAGCTATACGCCAGGTTAACAGGTGTAGCTCGGATGGTTGTGAAAAAAATAGGTTTAGGGTGTAAAGTGGTAAGAAGGAGAGTTGAGTTGGGTGGGGACGAAGGGGGAGACCTTTTTGTTCTACATAAACAGTCTTCTCCGCGACATGCAAAATCGCCAGAGCACAAATAAATATTTCTGGGGATCATTTTAATTTTAGGCAGCAAAAGTTACACTCTCCTATTCACATGCACTCATAACGATCAGCAAAAATAGGGATAAATGATCATTTACACAACAAATCTTTCCAACTGCACAGTTTATGGAACATAAACATATATATAGGCTACGCTTTGTTTCTCCAGCGCTGACCTGAAGCGGCGTTCCCTACAAAGTCTACCCTTTAAATATCCACAAAAAAGTACGAACTACGATGGTGTTTCAAAGTAATAGCAGCTTTTAAAACCACAGCGGGCTAGAAAACTAAATCTGTGTTGCATGAATTGTTTAAACGTATCAAGCACCGAGGCCTAGGCCTTGCAGTAGGCCAAGGCCTAATCAACAGGGAACAGTGATTGAAAGGACACGGAGACTAGCATTGTTACATGTTTGACAAATATGCACGCATATGCCTAACCTAGGAGGCGAGTGCTATATAGCGCTGTAGTAACTATGAATGTAACAGCACGTGGTGTAATACTACTAGCATATGGCACTTCAACATTCGTCACGTGAAGAGAAACAAAGAATATAGAAAGCTGGATTCTTAAAAAGTAGCAACAACTTAACTGTTACAACCAAATTTGAGCACACAGCGAGGTCCTGGTTACATAGTACACATATTTGCACCACCGCCACGACATATACACACACAGTCTTTATATACAGTAAGCAAACAATTGTTGAACGATTCAAAGAAAGCAAATACCTCTGCTTCTTAGGGACAGAATGTTCGACCTCAATTCGTTTGCCGTGAAGTTCCACTTTACCTGGAAAAGGGGAAAGAAATTATTTTTTTTTCTGCTTTTATTTACGCCACACACAAATGAGACCACCAGCTTGCTTAAAATGCAAGTCAACTTTAAAACTAAAACAATAAATGTGTGCTTCAAAGATTTCCACATATGCTTCGTTATGTGTGAAGTGAAACGGTATTTTTTACTGTGTAAGTTGCTTTGCGAATGGCCTAAACGAGCTTCTGAAGTGTTGGGGTCGCAAGGGTGGGTGCTAATAAAAAGTAATTAAACTAAAAAAAAAAAAAAATATTATTAAAATAGTTGGCACTGTTTAAATCACAGAATTCTTAGGACGCTATCAAGGTTCACTGCTCAGGGCTACTACAGAGGCTATTTACGTCAACTGTATGACAGAATCCATATGTGTAGGGTATTATTTGTTGTTCGTGTCTGGACCTAAGAGGCATATAGCGATCAAAAGAACAGCTGAAGATGAATTAATCTTGACCGTGGATAGTTTTAACTGGATCCTTATCGGCATGGCGACCTTCGTGCTATATAGAGCACACGTCACATGCTACATATGTGGAGAAGCGAGGAGAGACATATTTCGTGGTCAGTGGGACAGATGCAGTACAACTGCATTGTTAAAGTCAGCATATAAGAATGCTACATGCTCGGATATGTTAAACACCAGAAGGTATCTCTCACTATTGTGATTGTTAACTCAATAGAGGCTTCACGAAACATGTTTCATTTTAGCTCCACTGGCCTATTAGCCAAAAGGGGGAGGGGTGAGACCTGATTCTATAGCTGTGCCGGGTAGGTTGGACTAAACCTAAAGACTCAGCTTAGGGGAACCACGTCCTACAGTTTACAATCAGAACGACGCTAAATGTATAGTTATTTTTTTTAAAGCCGAACTTACTGCACGTTTTAAACCTGTCAGAGCAAAGAAAGTGAAGTCGTGGTTGATGTGTGCATGAATGCTTTTAGTGTCTGCAAACCCTCTGCTCTTAAAAGTTCACTATCTGAGGCACCTTTGCACTACAGAGCCTTACAGTGTCCTGACTTCAATGGCAAAACGTAGAAACACAGATTCACGGCCACGACAAACCCGAGTGTCTTTAGCAAAACAGTGCAATTTGAATTATAAACAAGCAAAACACTCACGGGAGGTGAACCAGGGTAAGTTAGGAAAGAACACCGGCGAAGAAGCAAACCGGTAACGAAAGGCCCATTAAAATCAATTTACTCACCAGAAAATGTTTCAATCGCTTTCATTGCCCATTGGTCGTCCGGGCAATCAACAAACGCGTAGCCAGTTTTCATGAGAAACTGTCCAGAGTATGGAATCTTGTAATCTTCAAAGGTTTTAACCAAGTCTTCTGCGGTCACGTTTTCATTGAGATTTCCAATATATAGCTTGTTCATCGTGAAAAACTGTAACGTTCCCCCCCAAAAATAGAAATGAAAATAAAACTTTTCGGCAGAACGCTCTTAATTTTGAAAAAGGACTAAGACACCCGCAGATTATAAAATCATGTAGATGTCAGCCGGTTGGAATTAAAAACGGGGAGAAACAAAAACAAAACAACAAAAAAATCAAACTGCAAGACAATCCAAAATAAAAAGGGGAAAGTTCGACCAACAGTAACGTTGTAGTCTGATTAAGTCCTGCAGGCGAGTGGTAAATATTCTTCACTGTAGCAACCTTCGCGAATTCCCAGCACGCTGTAGAAATGATATCAGTTTGAATTAAGCTGATGTTTGTTACGATGGAATAGTGGCGAGTATATAGCGGGATCGGGAGAAATTCTTTCCTCTCGCTGCCCCTCAACCTAAAGCTGTACCCTGCACTGTCACACAGATCCTACCGCTTGGCGATGGCACCGCCTCTAAAAACCGAGTCGAATTTACTAATTTTTTTTGTTTGCAAAGAAGAAACCACGTGGTCTCAGAGTAGCTAGAGAAGGGGCCGGTCCTCCGCTCTCTCTCTCTCTCTCTCTCAAGCTGTGCATGGAAAGACAGGAACATTTTCTGTACATTGCACCGTATATGCTCTGTATGCATATATATATATATATATACAGATTTGTACTAGCCCACACATGCTCCAGTTTTACTTATGTGCTCAACGGCACGTTTCCTGTTTTCTTTTCACGTTGTGTTGCAAGAATTTTTCGGATTTCAGTAAGACAGAATTTACAGGAGGAAAGACCATTTAGTGCAATTTCAAATTTTAAGAGTCTACGTGTAAATAAACCCCCTCTGTGATGTTGCTCGGTTGCTTTTCCTTTTCCTCGCCCTTTTCCTACTCGCCTGCTAATCTGCAGCCTTACCCGAGTGCCTCAAGTTGATCACGAAACACGTACTTCCAATACTAAAACCAATAGCCTTCATGAAGCTACATGACATTGTTAGCTGTGGGTCACAACCAGGGCGGTGAAGTAAAATATTTAATTAGAGTAGTTTTACAACCAAAGTTTATGGCAAACATTTTTGAGGTGGAGTAAATACTAAGCAGTAACACACATATTCAATGCATGGTTTTATTGAAACACTGTATCCTTTTTAATTCGCCTCTTGGGAACTTGGCCGTGCGGGTAACGCAGAATCTAGTTTTACTTTAACAGGTCAGCTCCAGCAGCGAGCTCTCCGAAGCTTGGGCGGCAAATTTCCACAGAGATCTCAGAAGTTCTCATGCTCACCTCCATGGCGCGCCAAACCGAGGCACGAGAAGGTCCAACAACTGATTCAAAATGGGGGGTGTTGAGACAGCAGGGCCTAGCGTCGGGGATACCGCCTACCAACAGGAAGTGAGCAACTGTTGCATTGCCTATTGTGTGTACACGCTGTGTATGTTTCATAGCGAGGATTTTTCAGATACGTACTCAGGTTCTGAAAAATCCGACCTCAAATCCACATTCAAATGAGTTAAAGGCAAATCAGATGGGAATTTCAAGCGGTTACTTTTGTTACGTGGCTCTCAAATTGTACACGTGGCGGCAGTACCGGCTCTCTGAGAAAATGGCTTCCCGTCCATTACAGCAAGAGTGAGATGTGATTCACGTCTCGCAAGAACTCAACGATAATGAAATGTATTTTGACCAACATAAGACCTGAAACACGCGCATATCTGTATGAAACCTGTTTCATTAGTTCCTTGTTTAAATCACACATGACGGGCTCCTTCAGTAACGAAGGATGTCTTCATTCAAGAGTGATTACGATGAGTTGACTAAAGAGGCGCAGTTGTGTGCATATCTGAATTGTCTAAAACGTCTGCAGCGATTAATCACCTGTCTGGATAAATACAAAGTATTCCCTGATGCACATACGCATCTTGAGGTTCTATCGCGCAAGTGTAAATAAAGGCTGCTTTGATGATTTCTCTCCTTATTTTAATGCTCATTCACCACAATTTATTAAAGTGTCGTGCCTGAAGGCCATTCGTAGGTAATTCACTCTATTAGACGTATATGAATATATACTGACATGCAGGATAGATGTATTAAGAACTAAAGGGGTCACTGATCTGATGGTCTCCATCTAAATACTTTTCTGTGTGTGGTTGTACAGTGAGCTTTAAAGTTACTAGGTCAAATGCATGTGTAGCCTATATTCTATTAATGGCAACAATAATCGTGCAAGACTGCAGAAAGTCGTCGTCCGTTCTACTGCGTGAAATATGAATTTCTTTTCATAGTCCTGTTACACTCAGTAACTGTTGCAAGGGGGTGCACTTTGTGGTCCTGTGAAGGAATTGGCATGTCAATACAACCCCCTGTGAGTTTAAGAGGGACTCTGAGATTTGAGATTGTGACCTGACCACACACTGTGAGGGGGGGATGAGGAATAGCTGGTGTGGGGGTAGGGCATCTCTTTTCTGGGTGAGGGGGAACACAGGCATGGAGCTCATCCAGGACAACTAGGAATTTAAGTTTGCTGGTGCATCATTGAAAACTGCTTCCTGCTATTCCTTACAAAGTGCTATGCTTATTATAGTAATAATTATCACAGTGACAGAGGTTTTAGATACTATAAAATATGAACAAGTGCACTGTTTTCTTTTGCATTATGTTGTGTTTAGCAATAAGGCTCTGGATCTTAGAGGAGCAAAGCATGGTGGGAAGGATGTTCTGAAAAGAAGCAAGAAAGACTCTAAGAACAGTGTGAACATGTTTATTTACGGTTTACATTCTGAGTTGTACTTTAAGGTTACTTAGTGGAGAAAATAATGAACAGCATAAAAACATTAGCAGAACAAAGTTATAGTTAAACCTGATGAACAAAGCTTAAGTTAGTTTGGTTAGTTCAGGGTTGTCTGATTTGCTTCCATGCCTACGTATGTAATTGTAAAGCAAGGTTCTGCTGTAATTCTTAGGAGTTAATATTTGGAAAGCAATATTTGCATACTTGAGACCAGAGGCAAGGTCAGTCTTAAACATGGAAATGGAAGACCGTAGCTGAAAAAATCAGACAGTTAATCATTTTTTATGTAATCTGTAGATTTTTAATCAGCCTTTTTACACAGAAAAAAAGTGAGAAATGTTACATAACTATGACAAACCTATAGCCACAAGACGACCTTGTGTCATTGTGGAAATGCAATCTAGGAATAAGAGTACTACAGTATTGAATGTAAATGACTTTTTACTGTATTATTAGAACAAAATTGGATCTGTTTTTTATATAACCCAAAACAGGTTTTAATTTTTTTTCTTTTCACTAGTTTGCATATTTGTCAAACCCACATGATCACCTAAATTCTTTTTTTCAGAAGGAGATCTAACAATGCAAGAGGCAGAGACTTCATTACTTCTGGTTTCTATGAATGCTTCCATAGTTGTGTTCTTGCTTCTTTTGTATCTTCATGCTTGTGTATAGGCAGTTCTCATCATGGAAAGAAATACTGATAGATCTTTACAATCTTTATGAACCTTTTAACAATTATAAATTACATGTAGTAATAAATTGGCTGTATCTGAAAATAAATAACATTGATCATTAATTAATAAATTACATCTGATGAAGAACAATTGTAAATGAAATAATTAACATTTAAAATAACACCACAAGCATCTGATCATTTTTTGAAATTGGATATTTAAGTAGCACTTCTTTAAATCAAACAGTTAGAAATAGTTTTAATCCCTTTTAAAAAATTAGTAATTTTGTTTTGTTTTCATGCATGTACAAATATAACAATGCAACTGTTAGAAAAAGTAATCAAAACACTGATTTGAGTCGTAGTTTGAGCAGCTATTTGCATGCTTTTGCCAGAACAAAAATAACCGCAGAATCAAATCTGATTTAAAGTTGATGAGTTTAAAAAGAGATTTTTTTTGTTGTTTTCTCTCTCTAAATACCTACAGTACAATAAGGAACAATACAATTTCAATGCAGAGACCAAAAAAATAATTTCACGCAATATATATATATATTTTTTATTTTAACAACCTGTTACATTTGTCTAATACAGCAGGTATACTGTTTGAACGCAGATGTTTGGACAATTTAAATACTGGCTACTGATCTCATTTCCGCCCTCTTGGAGGAAGTTGAGAATGATTAGCAGTTCCTGTTATTTCCCATGATGCCAGTCAAATGATGTGAGACCCTTTCTGCTGTCTTAGCAATAACACAATATAATCTGGGTTTGCAAAATCCTGTAAATCCAGCCCTATTAATCTAAGCAGTAAGCCACAGTGAAGAGCCAGCAGTATGTTTAGTGTATTGTTTCCAACTCCTGAAACGGTTTTGTTGCACACACATAAATATATGATTGCAATTGTTAATTAAACTGTTTTACACTGTCCTATCTTTTATTTAATTTGTATAAAACACTAAATCTAAAACATCTAAAACAAAAGCATCTAAAACACTTCCAGTTTATCTCATCTAAACTATTTGTCTGTTTAAAAATAGATGTCTCTTGAAAAGAAAACCTGTTGTGCCAACCCACAAAAAGACATGTGGATTTATAAAAATGTTTCATTTAAATGCTGTGTGCAAATAAATATAATTTATCTACATTATAGCACAAGCAGTGTTTCATTTTACATACAATTCCAGTGATAAATAATTAGTATATTTGATTTAACCCAGCACCTCCAAATAAAATAAGTTTCTCAAATTTAATATAAGCGTAAGTATGTGCTAATCTCCAAATAATATATCACTAAAGTTTGATAAAATAACATGTTTCTTTCTCTTATAAATGCACAGTGTACAAGTTAAAAGTGCAACATATTTTGAAGCCTTTGGGAGGACAGTAATTTCCAACAAAAACAAAGTAGTTAACAGCACAACATGCAAACAAATGTAATTATTTTAAGTATGCAATTTAAACGCACAGTACAAGCACTTATAAAATAAATAAGCATAATTTTAAAACATTCCACTGCAATGTTTAATCATGCAAGCTTTTTTTGAAAAATAAAGTTTTTTCCACAAACTAAAGAAAATTGACTTTGACTTACAAATGTTTGACGTACAATCATATAATAGGATAAAACAAGACCAGATAAATTAATAAGAAAGAAAGAAAGAAAGAAAGGGAGAAAGAAAAGAAAGAGTAAAAGAATGATTATCTTTCAATGCACACGATATTGTTAAACTACCTGACTGATTCATATCATCACTTCCTCTATTGTATTAAACTTCTCGATGATAATACATTGTATATTCGATATCCGGTTTTCGAAGGACAAAAAAGCAGTTTTTTTGACCAGCAACTTGAAGCTAATATGCGTTTTCTCACAAAATGGAGAGGGGGAGGTGTGTCCAATCAGAAAAGTGTTTCGCCTCTAAACTGCTGACGTACATAACACACCCCCGCACGTACAATGTGAACAATTATACTGACCAGTTGTTGTATTTCCCTCATCCATATACACGACTTATGTTTCAGTTCACGTATATCGAAGTATATGCCTTTCTTAAGAAATCTTAAGTAAAACTACCGTACTTAAAAGTCTGAACACAATAAGCAGTTTTTATTCATTTAACCGTATCGAGAGAGAGAGAGAGGGGGCTTTGGAAAACAAGCTGTTGGATGGCTCTCATATCAGAGCTCTAATTTATCGACAGTTGTATGAACAGCTCTCTGTATCATTTCTGCAAAAAAAAAAAAAACTACATTTAATGCTCAAAAAGAGATCACATGGATAGCTGTAAGATATTTTTGTTTTAAGTATATTATGCCCACAAGGGCAATGACTTGCACGTGGCTGCTTCCACCAAGCGGGCATTTTGAGATAATGCATGTTCCGAAGAACTGAGACGCACAGAGAATTGTTTGTTCACTAAAAGTTCATTTTAAGTGCATATTATCATTTATTTCTTGCAGTTGTTTATATGTTCCATATGAAGCTCCATTAACCGAATTAATTTATGTCACAAATAAGGTCTTATATCAGATTTCAAGCGAACATAGTGACATTTTCCTTATATTCTGGGAGCAAATCCCAAACGGCTAATAAAGACTGTATACGTCTTAGAATACAAACCATAATGAATTTCGTTTACTCCAAGCCTCTGCCAGTTTGATATGACGTAGGATATAAAAACTGTGTTGTTTGCCAGGCATTTTATTCATAATATGTCGCTTCGATTAGACAGATCTTTTGCAACAGATTGCACATGACTTATACTCAAAGTTTGTGTATGCTGTATTGATTTTATTTATTTGCTAAAGTGCACAATTGCTACCTCACAAAGACACAACTTTAAAGATGTTCTATAGCCTACATTTATAGAGAATTTCAACGCGACAAAACTGAAAAATAACTCAACAAAGTGAAACGAAATATTGTGTTAGCGTCGTGTCCTTAATTCGTATAGAATTTTCCAGCATAGCTACACATTAGATTCTCAATCTTGTCCCTGTTGCTAACATTGTTATTTACTTTCAGAACGTTTAAGGAAAACAAATAACAAAGACTAAAAACGTTTAAAATGGCACACTAAATTATATACATTGCGAGTTAAACAAACGTTATGTTAGATTATATCAACGTAGACCTTAAAACAAGACCAGTCAAATTGTTTAATTGTGTTCTGCGTATCTAACGAGTTATTAAAGCGTTATAAATGTGCAAAGTCAATCTGTTTCAACAACCAAGATGTTTAGCTCTTTGTAATAATTGTATGAATTAAATAAACAGTTTGCTATAACGAAAGACCGGATCTGAGTCAATCAAATGACTGTTCTAAAGTGAACAATTTATCTCAGAACATAAATCATTTTAGTAAATGAATCAATTAAGTGAAACTCAAATTGTTCAGAATGGTTCGTTTCCAGTTGATAACAATTTCGTAGTTTTGATAACGCATTCATATCGCACATGGAATTACATGCCTAATTCTTTAAAGTACAAAGCATAACAAGACCATAAAGGTACAACTTTCATCTGTTCAACATCTAACCTTTCCTCATGACTTCCTCTGATAACTTCCTTTTAAACGGAACTTAAGCTGTTGATGACTTAAATTCGTGGTGTCTTCGGTTTCATTCCCATTGCGGTGACTTTTGTTGTCATGTTCAACTTTTGCTTTACGCTGCATGGTCTTGTTGTTGTAGCCCAGTTGGTTGGTTAGGTTAGATTTCTAATGGTTTAAAACTTACGCAGGATGGATATAGTGACGTCATGAAACGTCAACTTTCACCGCCCCTCCCCTGAAATTCAAATGTTGTCATATATGTGCTATTGTTGTGAAAGAAATCCTGCACAAGCGAGTCATTATTCATGAGGCAGACTTGTGTCAAAAACAAAGACAAAGACGCTCCACTACATTTTTGATACATGCAGGCAAAATATATCATATAGAATAAATGTAGTGACGGCTTTAGGAAAGCATATGTGGTTATTCTTAAGAAGAGAAACGACTTTAAGACTGGATACTCGAAATGCTGAAGTGCTGAAGGTTCATGCTCCCTGATAACCGCGTCTTGTAAAGACAATGCGTTTCTGTTTTCAAAGATAATTTTAGAACAAATAATCTCTTTACATTTACCAGGTGATCCCTAACCTATAATAAAGAAATAAAGTACATTTATGGCAGTTTCTTCAAAGAAGAGCGATCATTCTTCACGGATTTGCTATATCGCAGTTACGACAAAACTCTTCCTGTGTTATTTTCACTTTCAGGATTCATGTTTGAGAGCAGTTTAACTGCTTCACCGTTTGTTTATCATACCAGAACAGGTTTGACCAAGGAGGGCACAGAAAAAAAGTACTGAAGGGAAAGTTAAAGTTGTTATCTCTGTGACATACATTTCATACCTTGTTCTAATGCTTATCAGTGTTTGTTAGTATAATTCTGTGGTCACTGTTATTTTTAAGAAGTTTTAAGTGTTTAGTTAGGGGATGTTACATGAAGATATTTTAGCTAGTTGTAGAGCTAAACATTTCCACCAAGACAATTTCAATCTTTGTCAAAGAGATTGTTCAAAAGCTGAAAAAGGTACAAAGCTGTTACTGGTACAAAAGTTAAAAAAGTTTCTGGGAAACATCTTTGTACCTTATTTACCCCTACAGGTACATACTAGTAGTTTAAAAGTACATATTATTATCTAAAGTGTACATATTAATAGTTTTGAAAGGATACCACCCTAGTAACAGTTTTGTACTTTTTTCTTTATTATAGTCCTATATTTACATAGCTATTCTACAAGGTTTACAAACAGAAATGGACTTTATAAGCACATCTAACAATTTAAAAACCAACAGTTCAGAACTTTAGCAGTTTAATTCCCAGGCTTTCACACTGATTAACTTTTTCTTTCATTATGATAGTGGCTCAAGGTCTGTGGTGACAAAAGCTACACACGACTGCCCCCTAATGGCAGTTCCTCAGTCGTTATACACAATGATTGCACTCGATTATTAAAAGAGCTTATTTCAGGGATAAATGTATACTTTTATTATGGTTCGATTGTGTCATATCAATGAGAGTTTAAAGGGGAGCTTTGTTTTTTTTTTTTTTGACATTTTGTACTGTTTTCTGAGGTCCACTTATAATGTTAACAAGATTTTGACATAAAAAAAACATAATTCAGAAGTGACAGGCTATTTTCTGTTCTGTCACCTTTCGTAATAACGTGCAACTTAGCAAGTTTCGCGGCTAAACGCGCTAAATGCGGCTAAAGTAAACAATCTCTCTGAGCTCAGCTCTTCACTCCACAGAGAGTAGAGAGGGGCGGGGTGAGCAGAGCTCATTTCAGTTGTTTTACACAACCATTGAGAATTTTTAACCAAAGTATATTATAGACTTTTCATTAAGACCCTGAAGAATCATATCAACTTGTGGAAAATCGGCATCCGATGACCCCTTTAGGTAAGGCAGAAGGTCTTTCGAAAGCAGCATACCTCCTTTCTTCACTTAGTGCCCCAAAGGATACACGCTCACAAATGGATAAAATACTCTTTAATTTTATTTGGAAAAACAAACCTCATAAAATAAAGTGTTCTTGTTAATAAACTATCTGATGGTGGGCTAAATATTCTTAATTTTAAAAATTGATTGGGTTAAAAACTCAAACAAGTATTTTCAATACTATTTATTTAAAAAACTTGGGGGATTAGATTTTTTGTTGCAGTGTCCTTATATAACTGGCAAACGTCCTATTGCTTTGGCCAATTACCACAAACAAGCATTAGTTTACTGGTCACTTCTATACAAAAACACAATTTTTCTCCTATAGGTGTTTTATATGAAACAATGGTATTATCACTAATAAAAACAAGTTATTGTAGATGGAGAATTGGGTTCAGCATAACATATTAATTGTAAACCAGCTTATTGACAAGAATGGGCAATTCTACACTTATTCTAATTTTATTACAAAATGTGGCTTTTTTGTAAATGAAAAATAATTTAACGAAGTAATTAAGGCTATTCCCAATGGCATAATAACTTTAACCAAATTCTCAGATGCAAATACTAATAATACAACCCTACAAAATGCCCAACTAAAATTTACCTTGAAACCCTCTCTAACATGAGATCTCAAAATAAGAAGCTTTCTAAAGCTTTTCACATTTATGTAACTGCCCTGGAATTTTTTGTTTATTTATTTATTTTGTAATTTTTTATCCTTTTTTGTTTGTTGGTATAGGTTTGTAATAGGTTGGTAATAGAAAAAAAAAAAAAACTACTACATGCTTAAATCGGTGGGCGAGGCAAAACAGGAAGTGGTGTAGAAGTGTTGATCTTCTTCTGTAAGGTGCTGTTTAGCCACACTATCATGTGGCTATAATCTGCCAGAACCTTGGCTTCAGTATAAGCTGTTAGACTAATGAGAAAGTGTGAGCTCTGAAACTTACAGGATGTTTTTATAGCACAATGACCTTTTATATGTCAAAAGATCAAGGGAATTTTGATTTCTCAGTCCATGACCCTTTTTAAAATAACACACAGAATATTTTTGTCTAAAACTAAATTGTAAATGTTTATTTTTATGTTTTATGTTAATCTAATGTGCATAAAACAGCTGAACTCAAGACATTTAACTTAAAATACAAATTGTCCAAATCAGTCTTGGTCCAAAATGTTTTAGAAATACTGTATTATCAAATACATGATATTTTTATGGTTTTGACAAACGCTGTATAAAACTTTATAAAAGTGAGTAACTCATAACCATTGTTTTACTAAGCATCTTTTATGTATAATTCATAAATGTTTACATTTTGGCATATTTGTAGTTTGAAATTATCCCACATAGAGCCGAACAGATAAATTAGACAACAGGAATGCATTTACTTTCTAAATGCAATCATTAACATCTAAAAATAAATAAATAAAAAATCAGGAAATAGTAGACATGCTTAAAAATAAAGTTGAGGCCAAAAGTTTACATACACCTTGCAGAACCTGCAAAATTTTAATTATTTTACCAAAATAAGAGGCATCACACTGACAGAGGCCGCTCCCACGATAGTTGATTGACATGAGTGTCTTACCTCAGATCAGCTGTCACAGTCCGACCTCCATTGTTTCGATGCCGGACAGTGGCGGATTAAGACTCTTTGGTGCGCCTGGGCAACGACACCTAAAGTGCCCCCCCACCTACTCCCCCATACTTTTTTATTTGCAAAATTTCATATTAATAAACTTAACATAAGTCGTTTTAAGCTCAAGTAGAAATCCCCACTTTTTACAGTGTACCTAACTTATTTATAATTTGTGAATCCAACTCTTACAGGTGTAATCTGTTCTAAGATTAAATATAAATCTGAACTGTATGCAGCAAATTCAAACATGTTTTAACTAGTGAAGCCAACTGTTACAGGTATAATAATAATAATCCAGTCTTTTCATCTCATCAGACTCTGTGGCCAACAAAGAAAGTGTGGATAGTGTTTTTAGAGTCATTATTGTCCTCAGCTCATTTTTCATTCATTTATATTTAATTTACAAAATAATTTCAATCAAGTGTTTACTCCCCTCAAAGAAAGGTGTAAAACGGTTGTTTTTCAGAAGTGTGACAATGAGTGCATGGTCTTGTTGCAGGGATGGGCAGTATTTCAAATACATGTATTTAAAATACTATTTTGAATTTTTGTATTTAAATACCTTTGGGAAAAGTCAAATGTATTTGGTATTTAAATACATTTAATCTTAGTATTTTTCTATTTAGTATTTTGTATACTTGTTGATACAGGAAATCAGCAGTCTAATAAAGAGGTTGATTGGCAAAAAGTATTTTATGTCTTTTGAATATACAAAAATACTAAGATTAAATGTATTTAATTACAAAATACAAAATAGTATTTTGTATTTCAAATACATGTTTTTGAAATACTGCCCATCCCTGACTGCCCTTAACAAATTTATTGGACCACCACCCAATGTATGGTTTGTGCCACAGCTGCCCTAAACTAAGTGTTGGTGATTACTAAAATCATTTTTAATGTTTCTGTAATGGTTAATCCACCAGTCTCTGATGTGTAAAATCTAAGATAGATTCAAAGATAGACTGCACAAAAGGTTAATCAAAAGCAAGATTTGGGAGCAATTAGAAACTATTTGGATGTCAGTTACAACAGAGACTGTAAGCATGCAAGCTTTTATCAAGGCAAAGGGAGGCATACAAAATAAAAATAAAATATTTATTTATTTGGTTTATTAGTTTTTTGGTTATTATGTCTGTGAATAAAGACAGTTTAGTTGTTTTTCATGAATCTCTGCAATCACCTTTTCTAATAATGTGCTAGTTAGCAAGTTTCGCAGCTAAAGGCGCTAAATGCGGCTAAAGTAAACAATCTCTCAGAGCACAGCTTGTCACTCCACAGAGAGTAGAGAGGGGCGGGGCGAGCAGAGCTCATTTGCATTTAAAGGAAAAAACCCTTAGAATGGCAACGTAAAAAAGGTGTTGTTTTACACTACCATTGAGAATTTTTAACCAAAGTATATTATAGACTTTTCATTAAGACCCTAAAGAATCGTATCAACTTGTGGAAAATGGGCATCCGATGACCCCTTTAAAGATTAAAGGGTAAATTTAACTTATTTTGTCTTCTGGGAAACATATTTTCTGTAGCTTCTGAAGGGCAGTACTAAATGAAAAAAAGATGTAGTATTTAGGCAAAATATAAAAAAAAGTACTTCCTTTTCAAAGGTTTACAACCCCAGCTCTTAATGCTTAGTGTTTACTTCTGGAGCATCAGTGAGCGTTTGAACCTTGCGTAATAGTTGTATATGAATCCCTCAGTTGTCCTTAGTGTCAAAATATGGATCTCAAAATCATACAGTCATTGTTGGAAAGGGTTCAAATACGTAAAAATGCTGAAAACCCAAAGTGGGACCTGAAGGATTTTTCTGAAGAACAGCAGGCAGTTTAACTATTCAGGACAAACAAGGGAATCATGAACAACTACCACTAAACAAAACAAAACAAACAGCTGTGGATCATTCAGGTAACAACACAGTATTAAGAACCAAGTGTATGTAAACATTTGAATGGGGTCATTTTTATAAATTCAACTATTACTAAATGTAAACTAAATGTGGACTAAATGTAAACGTCTTTTATGTGAAATATCTTAGTCAGGTCAGTACTAGATAAAAAAAAAAATAACATGCATTTTGTATTATCCCTCTCATTTTGGTAAAATAATTAACACTTTGCAGATTATGCAAGGTGTATGTAAATTTTCACCTCAACTGTAGCTATTTTGATTGTCCTTTGAAACCATTGAAAAAATGAATAAATAAAAATCAACTAGGGACTCAGCATATGGAAATAAATAAATAATACACATGTGAACCTAAATTCTAATCATAATATGTATGCAATATGACAATATACACTCCCACTGCCCTTTCAATTTTTAATAATTAAAATACCAAGCTTAGAAAAATGAAATCAAAGAGAGGCACGAGTAATCAGAATCAGATTTATATATCATTTCTTATTACAGTTGCAACTGATTGATACATTAAGTATTTACATAATTCATTCTCATTTTGCTAACAAGGGAAAGCATTAGTACATCACAAAGTCAAACTCGTAGTCAGGGAGCTGTTTCCTGTTGCAGGGCGTTCTAGAAGAGAAACATAGACTTCAGAGTCAAATTGGTCATTCAAAACAAACAAATCAACCTAGCAACCTAACAGTGTTGTCTTATCAAAATATGATGTCCTAGACCAGAATATATATTCTCTTTATCTTCACAGAAATCAAATGCATCAAAACGCTAGCACATGCAAAAACCTCAAGAACTGTACTCGGGCCCATCAGAGAATGTTTTGTGGTTCACTTAACAGAAGACTACATGTAATCTGCTTGCTTATGAATAAAATGCATTATAACTGTGCATGTATACAAAATACTAAAGGCTGCCAGTGTGCCTGTGTTTAGCATGCTGTGGAAAACTATATGCCTGTTATTTAAAGGGATGGATTGCAATAGGTTTTTGCAAAATATTTAGGAGCATAGAGAGTCATGAACCACGGTGTCAAGTAACGGCTGAATATTATACCATTCCTTCATCCTGTTGCATATGAGGACACCAGTGGCCACAGTATCCCCGGTAAAGAGAACGACATTTGTAGCAGTATCGTGGGACACTTTGAGCGGAGGCTGGAGTGGAATTGCTGTCTAAGCATTATGAGTAAAAGAACAAAGAAAAGTGAGCAAAAGTAAGTTTCTAGCTTGTTGAAAATTCAGGGTTATTCCCTGAACAATAACAGAACAGATGTCGCATTTGACACTCAACAGCTTCACAATTAGAGACAGATTGAAGTTCACCAAACGAAACTGTATTTCCAACAAAGTCGACGACACTCAAAAGGCAACCGTTCCCATAAGTGCTTGGCAGGCTGCTGATACTTCCACCAGTTCAATAGCATTTTAAGAACATTGAACATTAAAATAAAACTTCTCTATGAACAATTATATATACATTTCTTTTAAAGTTGCATCCGTTTGTTTTGCTCTTGTGGTATTCAATTCTCAATTTGTGATTAGATTCATTTTTAAATGATTTCATGAGTGAGCTTTAGAAATAGAGAAACAAAAAGACCAGGAAACTCACAAGCTAAGTGTGAAATGTGTGTATTCGCAAGTAAACTGGTTTGTTTTAAGAGTGATTTTATTATCATCATCATCATTAATTATTTGATTTAGTAGACTTTTTTTCTGTTAGCTCTACACTGGATGCAGGAAGGGACAGAGAAACAAAAGGTCGAGGCTGTGATGACCTGCGGAGGAGCCGGCGTATACATCTTTGTCACTTACAAATGTACACACGCACACGTACATCTATACACCTCATTCCCCCTCCTGACTGAACCTCTTCTCCATTAGGGGGAGAAAAAAAAACAAACAGAAAAACAAAGGCAGTCATTGGCCAGCACACAAGGAGCAAGAGGAAAAAATTTTAACCAATCGAGTCGGACAGAAACTCTGTCCTCTGTCAGTAGAATCTCAGCTCTCTTTGCATTTGTGCTCGCTTGAGAGGAGTCCCGAGCTGCAGGTAAAGGGAAATGATCTAACCTTGCTCGCTTCGCAACCCCTAGAGGGCACTCTAAGGCTGTGAGCTGCCCTGACTGTCCGGATCGGTGCCGGAAGAGCTGGTGTCCGAGTCGGAGTCGCCGTCGTTGTCCTCCGGCGGGCACTTTTCCCGCAATCGCCTCTGGATGGCTCTGAGACGGGTCAACAGACCCTGGTAGTCAAAACGACCTCTCTTCTCTCCAAAAGGATCCTGCGAGAAAAAAAAAAAAAAAATTGCTGTTCTTTAATTTAGCATTTAGTGTTGTCATGAATGTTAAAATTGATAGCTCTCAATTATACTGTAATGTTGTATGGCTATAGTCAGTGTTTAAATATTAGGAAAAAAAGAACAGTTTCCTTGAGGCATCAGTAATATCGGTATCAGTGATACTCGCCTTCAGTCATAAAAATCAAGCAAACATTAAAAATCTGTCTTTATGTAAAATTGCAATATAAAAGTATGTTTGAAAACTTTAATGTTAGGTGGGATAAATCACGATTAAAGATTATTTGTCATTAATCACAGTTAATTTCAGAGAAAAAATGTGATTAGTTTTTTTTTTTATTAATTGACAGCAGTAAAATTAACTAAAAGAAAGACAAAGATTTAAGGATATTAAACCAAACTAAGCGGGTACCAAATACCAAAAAAAAACAAAAACAAAAAAAAACCCAAAACTTGTAACCCAAAGGTCACTGGTTCAATTCCCGCACCAGCAAGAATTGAAGGTGGGGATTGTGAATGAACAGCGCTCTTTCCACCTTCAATACCTTTAATGATGGGTTAAATGCAGAGGACCAATTTCGAGTATGGGTCACCACACTTGACAATACGTCGTCACTCACTTAAGTTTAAAAATGCAGTGGTTGCCTCTAATTTAAATGGCTACAGAGAGTTTGACCTGTAATAGAGAAAATAAACATCTTGTTCATGTACTCATATTTTCATTCTTTCTTGTCCCTTTTTTTAAGGCAATAAACAATTTTTAAAATAGCCCATTTGTTTGTAAAGCATCTGCAATCAGATTTAGCCATGAAGAATCAGTATCAGTGCATTACTTAAAAAAAAAGAGTGTGGTAAAGAATTCAGGATCAGGTTCGACTGGTGAAGATATTAATCATCAGGACGTTGCTGGCCGTTCCTCTGAGTTGGCAGCTGTGGTGCTCCTTAATATTCACTGGGCGCGCCTAAATTTTATTTGGTGCTCCTAACTTTTTGAGTTTGGGAACACCAGTGCTATCAGCACTGACATCAGAATGATTTGAAAAATCATGTGACACTTAAAGGGATAGTTCACCCAAAAATGAAAATTCTGTCATTGCTTGCTTACCATCATGTCGTTTCAAACTCATAAGACCTACATTCATCTTCAGAACACAAATTAAGATATTTTTGATAAAATCCGAGAGTCTTCTGACCCTGCACAGACAGCAACACAACGTTCAAGGCCCAGAAAGGTAGTAAGGACATTGTTAAAATAGTCCATGTGACATCTGTGGTTCAACCACAAATTTACAAAGCTACAAGAATACTTTTTGTGCACAAAGAAAACAAAAATAACGACTTTATTCAACAGCTCTTCTGATGTCACATGGACTATTTTAACAAGGTCCTTACTACCTGTCTGGGCCTTAAATGTGTCCGTTGCGTTGCTATCTAGGGTCAGAAAGCTCTCGGGTTTCATCAAAAATATCTTAATTTGTGTTCTGACGATGAACGAAGGTCTTACAGGATTGGAACGCTATCACGCTAAGTATTTAATGACAGAATTTTCATTTTTGGGTGAACTATCCCTTTAAGACAGAACTAGTGATGCTGAAAATTCAGCTTTGCATCACAGGAATAAATTACATTTTAAAACATTAAAACAGTTGACTGATTTTACTGTATTTGGTAAGTGCAGGTGAGACATAAGACACTTCTTTTAAAAAAAAAAAAAACATATCTATAATAGATCATTTATACAGATCAGTGGTCACAGCACAAAATCGTAACACTATAGATAAAGTAAAAGGATTCTCACAAATACAATAAAACTCAAGACAGACAACAGCTCCACTTAACTATGTGCAACACGACTACAAAATGCCTGAACACTGATTCATAGCGTGACTTGAGGACAACAACAACTTTGGAAATGCCACAGAAATGGCTGCTGGTGAATAGAAGCTGTGCTGAGTGATTCAGCTAAACGTTTTACTAGGAGGTGTGGTAGTACATCAGATTCTTTGTTCCTGTTGCTCCTCTGTGAATGCTGACATGAATAACTCACCGCAGCGAACAGGAATGTTTGTAATGTCACAATGCTAAACATTTGCACAAGGTTGTATTTCTAATGTTATGTTGACAATCGAAACGGCCAATTCACAATGTAAAATTAAGCAAAGTATATTTGCAAACAGTCAGTACCTGCATGTTCTGCCCCTGGAGATGCAGACGCTCTTTGCAGACCCCCTCATAGAAATCATAGTACTCCAGGAAGGATTTCTCCATCACACTCCTAGGAACACAAAAATAATGCTCTAATAAGGGTGTTTAATAAATAGTAAATAGTGATGCACTGAAGTGATTTTTTTTAGCAAAACACTGAAACCGAAATATAATTTTTAATTTAGCCAAAAACCAAAACAGAAAATACTTATTATTTATTACTGAACACATTACTCAAATTTATTTAACAATGAACACTCATATACTACCAGTCAAAAGTTCTTTTTTTAAAAGTAGTCTGCTCACCAAGCCTGCATTTATTTGAATCAAAATACAGCAAAATATTTTTACTATTTAAAATAACTGCTTTCTATTTGAATATATTTTAAAATGTAATTTATTCCTGTGATCAAAGCTACATTTTCAGCATCATTACTCCAGTCTTCAGTGTCACATGATCCTTCACAAATCATTCTGATATGCTGATTTGCTGCTCAAGAAACATTTATTACTAATATTACCATCATCATCAATATTTAAAACAGCTGAGTACATTTTCAGGATTCTTTGATGAATAGGAAGATCCAAAGATCAACATTTATCTGAAATAAAAAGCTTTTGTAACATTATACACTATACCATTTAAAAGCTTGGAGTCAGTATATTTTTTTTTGATAGAAATTATAGAAATTAATATTTTTAATTAGCAAGAATGCTTTATATAGATCAAAAGTGAAGATAAAGACACTTAAAATGTTACAAAAGATTTCTATTTCAGATAAATGCTGTTCTTCTAAACTTCCTATTTGAAAAAACCTTTTAATAATACTTTTAATAATAATAATAATAAAAATAATAAATGTTTTTTTTTTATATTAGAATATTAGAACAGTTTCAGAAGAATCATGTGACTGGACTAATGATGCTAAAAAATTCAGCTTTGAAATCACAGGAATAAATTACATTTTAAAAAATATTCAAAAAGAAAACAGCTATTTTAAATAGTAAAAATATTTCAAAATTTTACTGCTTTTGCTGTACTTTGGATCAAATGAATGCCGAAGAGACTTCTTTAAAAACATTAAAAATCTTACTGACTATCTTTTGACTGGTAGTGTATAAAAACTGAGCTGTACAGACATTTAAACTGTACATAAGGGAGTTTTAACGTCAACATTTTAATACCAGAATTGTTTCTATGCTAATTAGTTGTTGAAATATAAGCGTCCAAATAGTGTCTGTAATGAAAACTTGTTTTTCTGACATACTTATTCAAACACACATTAAATAATGAAGACAACAGGTTAAGTAAAAATATAATAAATATTTTATATATTGCATTTATTTATCAAAATTAGTTATTTCTTTCTTGCTGATTAACCAGTTCATGGATATTTAATTTCTTTCCTGTTTTACTGTCTTTTCCTGTTTGTTTTATCTTTTTCACTGCTACGTGAGTAATTACGTGAGAAAAGATACGTTTCAGTAAACCGTACTGTTTCCTTCAACATACCATCTGATGTTCATTAGTGTTTTTTATGCTACTAAAGTGGAAGACATGATTGATTTATGTGCCGCTTATAAAGATCTGTCATTCTACCAGACATATATTTTTTACTTTCATAATAAAAATTAACAGAATTTGAAAGCTATTAATTAAAAATGACATGTTCATCTGTTGTAGTTAATCCACATCGCGAGCACAAAACAGGCACTAACACATTTAAAACGGTTTCAAAACACCGAAACTGAAAAAAAAAAAAATAAAAAAAATAAAAAAATAAATAATAAAAATCACAATTTCGGCCAAAAATCACTAGTAGTAATATAGCCTCCAAGCCCTTTAAAATGTACCATGATTATGCAATAATCACTCACCACAAGGCCTCGGGACACGGCACTTTGCCCTCTAACATGTCGCACACTGCAACTCGCATGGTCTCGTGGCGGATACACTCATTATAGTTTTTGCTGTCACCTGGATGCCTTTCCTAACAAACAGATGACAAACTATAGCATTCACTATGATCAAAATGGATCACAGATTACAGGTGGACCGCATAAAGGCTTTAGATACTAAGAATGCATTGTGGGAGCTATAGTACCTGCTCAAAGCCTGGCTCATTATGGTAAGGGTTCTCTGTCATTAGGGACTGTATGGAAATGAGAACAGAGGAGATGCTCTGGGCGGGACTCCACGCTGGACCAGTCCAAGTGCTGTGGAAAGAAACAGCGATCAAAATCAGGATCTGAATAAAGCCCTGTTCACAACAAGGATGATAACGCTGACTATAACAATAACTATATTACCAATATTATCATTAATTCGCTGAAAAAAAAAATGTGTTGTTATTTATAAATGTGGTGTGGACTTATCTATTCTCACAGACTTAGAATGAATATTGAAATTTCATAGTTATTGTCCTTAGCCTTACTTTTGGAAGTAAAACATATGTGAGAATCCAACAATAAAAAGAAATCATTTTTACCCAAGGATGCTGAGGCAAACTTTGCCGTTGCGGTAGAAGTTGGGGTTGAAACGAACAGTGTTGTGCCCGGTAGTGATTAGTTTGACACGTGGAGGGTGTATGGGATAGTCAGGAGGACAGCGGAACAGGAAGAGGAAGAAGCCGCCCTCATATGGTGTGTCAAAAGGGCCGGTAATTAGAGCGTGAATCTGTGAAGACACAAGGAGGAATAGAGTTTATTCTAAGCCACAAAGAAGAACCAGACACATTCATTCACTACAGCAAATTCCACGACTTTTTAATTTTTTAACACTTTTAACAGCATTTGGTAATTTAGGTAATGTTAATTTTTATCCCATTAAATACCGTTAAATACCATTTTTAATTCATGCTTGCACATAAAATGTTCAAAACATCAATACAAAATGCAGAAAGGAAAAAAAAAAAAAGATTACACTACTGAGTATAAGTTTGGGGTCAGCTCAATATTTTAATGTTTTTAAAAGAAGTCTCTTGTCGTACTAAAGCTGCATTTATTTGCTCAAACCTGCAGTAAATTCAGTAGTATTGCAAAATATTATTATTAGGGATGTAACAATATCAAAATCTCACTACACGATTATATTGTGATATGAAGTACACAATATGATATTTATTATTAAAAACATGAACATTTTGTACATTTTAAAGTTAAATTCTTCAATCTAATGCACTTTGAGAGTTCAAAATTAAGAGCTCCAACTTATGTTCTTAACTAAGAAAAGTTAAGATCAGAAATAAAGTCAGGGAATTGACATGTACCTGAACTTTAAAGGGGACTCAACCTTCTTTTTAAGATATAGGATCTCAGTCTAAATTACTTTCTACATTTAAAAATAATAAAAACAATGACAGTAATAACCATATATTATAAAACAACTGCGCTGTAAAATAAATTAAAATGAATATTTCATAGGTATATTATTTTTGCTTTACACTACAGTGGGGAAATAACAATACTGCTTTCTTAATTTCTACACTTGAAAGAAATATTTTAAATGTGGACTGCAGTACCCATTGAAATCGCTATTTGTCAGCAATTCACACTGCATTTTTGCTTTTATTTTGATGGAAACGGCAGTAGAACTTTTATTTTGAGGGAAAACCCAAGCTTCAGTGAAAACATGCATACAAAAATGCATCTCACTACAAATCTAGTGAAATGCTGTAATTTTCTGCCACAATAATACAGCCAAAGCGGTGGCTGTTGCATTCCCAAACTCACGCTAAACTCACAGTACATACAACAAACGACCTAACTGCATTCATTCACTGTGAATGGAGCTGTTCTGAGGAGCTGAAAACACCAGATCACGAGCTCATCATCCGAATGAAGTGCGCACTTGGCTTTGAAACGCACAGCGAAAACAAACTCGATGAAGGGATTAAGCCATATTGTGCTTTCGGTTTTAGTTCATTTGACAGATACTGTGGCCAAAGCATACTGACCCAAAACACAATTTTAAAGACATTTTATGTTAGAATAAGAAGTATATTTAAAAAAAAAAAAAACCTAGGCTATACTTTTTGCACGGAAGACCTATACTGTTTCATATCGTCATGTGACCACAATAATATTGAGACGATATTGATAATATCGTCACATCCCTAAATATTAGTTTAAAAATAACTTTTCTGATTTAAAATACTGTGAATTCATTCCTGTGATGGTAAAACAGAATTTTCAGCAGCCATTACTCCAGTCAGTTTTCAGTGTCACATGATTCTTCAGAAATCATTCTAATATGCTGATTTGGTGTTTAGGAATTTGGTGCCTTTTTTCAGAATAATGAATTTAAAGTTCAAGAGAACTGCAATTATTTGAAATAGATTATTTTTTTGTAACAAGAAAAAAAAAAAAAAAAATCACTGTCACTTTAGATTAATTGAATGCCTCTTGGCTGAATAAAACTATTCATTTCTTTAAAAAAAAAATTATTTATATATATATATATATATATATATATATAATAAAAATCGTACTGATCCAGAACTTAAGTAGTGTGTATGTTGAAATTAACATTAATTACAATGATAAATGCTGTAAAAGTACCGTTCATTGTTAATTCATGAAACCTAATACTGTGCACATGCAATTATTGCCTTCATTGTTTACTAAGAATATAACAATAGTAGGAAGGACTGAGGGAGCAGAGAAGTGAAATATCACTATAAATGTGAGAAAGAAGTGTGCTGATGCTTACCTTGGTCATATCATGAGGATCAGGAACCACAAACATACCTGGAGGAGGTTCTTTATAAATGGACATAATGTCTCTAAATGGAGGAAAGAAGAAAAAGGTATGATATTAAGTAAGACTTCACTACTGTGAAGAAATACCAGTCAGATAATGCAATTTTTGTCATAACATGAGGAGGAAACAAAATTTACATATTATTAGATCATTGAATGCCTGGATTAAAGAGACTAACTACACATAAAAATAACTGACTCATTGCAACCAAGTGCTTTCGTTAGTGTCCACATCTCCATTATTAGTTCTCCAGGGACATTTATCACTTTATGCCCAGGCCAAAAACACTGCCAAGTGATAATTCCCGAGAGTGGCAACATTGTGTCTTATAAATACAGTCGCATACGACAGATTAATTTGCTTGCAACATTTGGCTGGGAAATGTTTCAGCATACCAGTGCAGTAAAGACTGACTGGTTATAGGTCTGAGCAATATTTTACCAATATTCAATAGCCTTTTACATTTAAAAGGTACTGTTCTGCTGATAAATGCCATTATTTGTTGAAAAACAGTTAAATATTAAATCGTTTCGTTTGCAATAAATCAGAAGTTTGTGTTTATTCAGCCTTCTGACACACATAACCTACTTCCTTCACCATATGTTTGGACTGGAATGTAAATAAGCAGTGCAAATATCACGCAGGTTAACTTAAAAAGTTGTTTTACATTTCCCAAAACAAGCACAGACATATACGCCAGCCAGTATTACCTTTTTATCCGGAGAATACACTGCTGAGACGCCTTCTCTTTGTCCCAGTCGGTGCTTAACGTGGGATCCCAGGAGGTGGCGTGAATTTGGGACAAGAGGCCCGCTCCGGCCGGGACTCCCGATCCGATACCGGGCGGCAGAGTTGGAGGAACGGCCACCACGGGGATTGTGGGATCGACCGCATGGGTCAGCACACCGAGTCCGCTCTCCACAGCCGGAGTGATGGTATACGGGATCCCGGGAGCGACCACAGCCACGGGGGTCCCTGTCGAAGGCGGTGAGGCTGCCGAGTGCCCCGGTATAGAATTACCCAAACTCGCGGACAACTGCGCTCCGTGGTCCTGCGCCGTCCCCACAGAACCGTTGGCCTCCTCCCCAACACTATCCGCCATCGTCGATGAGACCAGAGAAGCCGCAAACTGTTTGACCAGCTGTCAGATCAATCAGTTTCTTGTGCAGTTTCTGTTTCTCCTCGCTCGGAGGCAAGTAGAGGAGGGCAGGAAGATAGAAACGACTCCTACATATTCTCCCGTTTCCCTCTTCCGACCTCAACTATAACAACCTTTGTCGAAAGCAGCGCTGATTTTAACGTTTTATCTGACGTAGCCGAGTTTAGAGAAGCGTTTAATATTCACATCAATGAGTAACTGAGTCTAAACGGACGTAAACGTAGTTTCTCCTCGTTCGGCCTGGCCTGTTTATCAGTGTTGTTTCGTTTCTCCTCACTTCCTCCTCGACTAGAATGAAATAGCGCCATCTAGCGGTGCACTCCTCTGGAGGAGATTCAGGCTAAATGGGAGTCGAAATGGATTCAAACGATTCTTTTAGTATTATGTTCAGAGCTCGATAGTAACGGATTACATGTAGTCTGGATTACGTAATCAGATTCCAAAAATTAAGTAATTAGATTAAACGACATTTTAAAATACCCGTTATCAGAGTACAGTTACTTTTTATGGATTACATAATTACATATTATTTACACAATAGCAATAAATTATCTTTTAAATTTTCCTTTCTAAAATAGCCCACTGCTTATATACATTCAGAAAACCTTGGACATTCACATAAAGATCAGTAATTAGTCAGGTTGCAGCAATTGAGCACTGATTTACAAAAATCATTTCAGGTTTAAGAAGTGTTTCAATAGTGCATCAACTACTAATTAAAACGTTGATTTAAAAAAAAAAAAAAATCACTCTGTAGGTTATTTAACCATGCAACTATGTCTTTGGAAGGCTACAACATTAAAATGCACAAATTTATAATTTGTAAATTTATACAAATTATAAATTTATAAATTGTCATCTGATCCCTTTTAACCTGATATATTTACTTAAAATACCCCTGAGGTTTTAAAATAAATATTTTAATAATTTTCACATTTGCATGTTCATTGGTTCTCTGACATTGGTTAATGTTCACTTGACATGCAGGTAAACAAATAAAATATTTATTTATTTTTTAGTTTCATTTTTTTATTTTGATTGATTGATTGAATTAATTAATTATTACCTTTTCATTAAACTCATAAACCCTTTGCAGTTCCTTCTCAAACACCAGCTTGGGAAACCTTGATGTAACAATGTTTAATGCACCTTTTGTTGTTAATAACAACAAATTGAATATATTTTCTCACTCTTTGTATTAATATGTCACAGTTGTGCAGCATTACGATACGATACGATACGATACGATAAACAAGACAGGCCAAAAGTAATCCAAAAGTAGTCTGATTACATTACCTAAAATATGTAATGTAACAGATTACATTACTGACTACAATTTTTTTTCATGCAATTTGAAATCAGTAACGGATTAAAATTTACAAGTGATCTACCCAGCTCTGATTATATTACATTATATATAATAATATATAACACATCCATATCAATTTATGATTTATTTTTGGCCATTAATTACAGCAAAAGTGTAACCATGTTTTTCTGGCATATTGATTACCATTTGTATAACCATAGTGTTACTACAAATACCATGGTTAAACTATGGTTAGTGTAGCAAGACCATGGTTAATTTGTGGTTACCATTTTTTGGTTTTATTTGTAGTAAAACCATGGTTAATTTTTGTAAGGGATTCTTGGTTCATTTAGAGTCAAACAGTAACCTGAGGTTCAGTAAGTGAGTCGTATTAATCTTAAAGGAGAAGTCCACTTCTAAAACAAAGATTCACATATAATTTACTCACCCCCTTGTCAACCAAGACGTTCATGTCTTTCTTTCTTCAGTCGTAAAGAAATTATGTTTTTTGAGGAAAACATTTCAGCATTTTTCTCCATATAATGAACTGATATGGTGTCCTGATTTTAAACTTCCAAAATGCAGTTTAAATGCGGCTTCAAACGATCCCAAATACTGATGTAAACGATCCCAGCCGAGGAAGAAGGGTCTTATCTAGCGAAACGATTGGTCATTTTCATAAAAATAATACAATTTATATACTTTTTAATGTCAAACGCTCGTTTTGTCTTACTCTGCCTGTACTGTTTTTTTTCCCGGTTCATGACAGTTAGGGTATGTCGAAAAACTCCCATCTCATGTTCTCCCTCAACTTCAAAATCATCCTATATCGTTGTTTTCCCCTTTTTTGTTAAGGGTGTTTGATCTTCTTCGCATGTTCACTTTGCAAAGACTGGGTCAGTACTTCTGCAGCGATGTAGGATGAATTTGAAATCATTTTTGAAGTTGAGGGAGAATAAACAATTTTCGACATACCCTAACTGTCTTGAGTTAGAATACACAGAGTTCAGGGAGAGTAAGACAAGATGAGCATTTGCGATTAAATAGTATTTAAATTATATATTTTTTAATGAAAATAACCAACCGTTTCACTAGATAAGACCCTACTTCTTCGGCTGGGATTTTTTGAAGCTGCATTTAAACTGCATTTTGGAAGTTCAAAATCGGGGCACCATATCAGTCCATTATATGGAGAAAAATGCTAAAATGTTTTCCTTAAAAAACAATTTCTTTACAACTTAAGAAAGACAGACATGAACATTTTAGACGACAAGGGGGTGAGTGCATTATATGTGAATCTTTGTTTTGGAAGTGGACTTCTCCTTTAAGTGTTTGATTCATTAAACAGAACCAGGAATCATATCATATTGGTTGCTTTGTGTTTTTAATTAACTAAAGTGAATCGGTTCATAAGAATCATTTGTTAGAAAATCGGACTACATTAATTGCGTTCTAAAACGAATCAGTTCATAAGAGTCATTCGTTAGGGAATCGGATTTACGTTTTGATTCACCAAAATGAAGCGATTCGTTTTTGATTCACTTAAACAGATCTTTCTTAAGAGTCAGTACTCGGTCAGCTGTAGGACTAAACGGATGCACATTCAAGAACCGTTGATGTAACAGAAACAACAAAATAATTCAAGTGTTTTTAATGAAGTCCGTTCTTGGTTCCCAGCACTAACAAAACAGGAGTTTGCTCAGGAAAGCTTATGTGACAGGATAACTTCAATCCCGAGATCCCACAAAATATTTGTCAGGTAACCATGGCTACTGACAACATGTCTACATTTGTTCCTCTAGAAACAAAATATGGGATCTCCTCCAAACACTGCAAGAGGCTTAGGGAAACTTAATGACAATACTTTTGGTGGAAAGGAGGGAAAAAAACCAAAAAACCAAAAAACCACACAACGTGACCTTTGTTACATTGCTCTGCAAGATTAGCAAAGGAGGCATGAAATATCAATTTCTTTTTTCCCTTCAAAGTGATTGTTACATATTTTTGCATTACTAAATATTTTACCAAACCAATTTGGAGCCATTAAAGGGATAGTTTACCAAAAAAATTGGGTGAAGAGTCTTTAAAACTAATAAACAAACAAACTAGGTCAGTTAGCAAATACTGGGTATATTTAAATGTTAGCATGCAACATCACTACAAGGAGTCTTAAGACGTTAAAGCTTGAGTGACTTTGGACAACAGAGACAAACACAGAGAGGTTTTGAATAAGTTATATTACAAATTAATTTGACAAACATTCCCCAAATCCAAATTTACTTTTAAAAACACACCAGACTAGTCTACCGTCATCATCCTTGCATCCTCAGGGCAGAAAAGAAACAAGAGCAACAGCAAACAGATTTCAACCATTTATTCAGATGGTCTTATGTGAAGTGAGTTCTTACATAAAACTTTCAGATAGAGAAAAACGGTACAGGGGAACATAAAAAGGGAGAGTTTCTTGTAGTTTTGTTGGAATGGCGATGCCACGGCCTAAGCTGCGTGTCAGAGTTCCAAACTCCAGATCGAGGGAGTTGAACCACGTCGAAGAGAAGACATCCAAATTACATGGCGAACAGGATGAGGAACGCCACCATCAGACAGAACAGACCCATGGCCTCAGACAGAGCGAAGCCCAAAATGGCGTAGGAAAAGAGCTGCTGTTTCAGGGAGGGATTCCTGTAATTGAAGCAAGCAATTAGGCACAAGCTACATGTATAACAAATAAACCTAGTTTAAGAGGCTAATTACCTGGCATAGCCAATAATGAGGCTGCCGAACACTGTCCCGATTCCAGCTCCTGATCCGGCCACACCCACCGTGGCAGCACCAGCACCAATGAACTTGGCCGCTGTGTCGATATCTCTGGATACAGCACTGGTCTGGAACCCCCGGGTTATATTAAGAAGGGTCGCTTCACTGACTGGCAGCAGAGCAGCCTGAAAAGAGCAAGAAATTTAAGTATGTGCAAGAGAAGCTGCAAGTCCTTCTGGGTGGAAGGCACTTTTTATTTGATTTACCTGTTCAGTTTTTGCTTCAGGTCTGTTGAACACCACTGAAACAGGCCGGGCCAAAACCCTGGATCCTCCACGGACCTGAGGGATGAATAATTTTGTTCTCATTCTGAATTTAAGTAATATGTATGCGTTTCTATATCAACAAACCTTATCAGAAAGCATGTTTCTGATTCAAATATGAGTGTGCAAGGATTCAGTAGGTATTAAATGATATCAACCTTAACATTCCTAAACCAAATGAAATGCAGAGAAGGGACAAAAAAAAAAAAAAAAATAATAATAATGTTTTTATTAAGACTTATTTTCGGCATTTATGCCATTTTGATAGGCCAGTAGCTGCATTTCCATTACACTTCAAACGTTGCAAATTGAAAATGCGCCTAATGTAATGTATCAATTTCACAAAAACTCCCATATATCGCATAAACATTTTTATGCATGCATGAGGTTGTTTTTCAGGCAATTTAAAAAAAAAAAAAAAAAGAAAAGAATATTTTAGCAAAAACGCAATGGAAGCGGCTTTTTCGCATTTCCAGGTCACCTTGTGTAAACAAGTCACAATGATTCTTTAAATGTACTATAACCTCAAAAAAAACCCACCTCATATGTGGATGCTTACACAAGCATTTTCTACATGATGCTTGAATAAGGGGCTTTTCCTTACCATTAAAGCGTGAATAACTTATTTACACTGCAAAAGTTTGCAGAATTCATTGCGGCCACTCTAGTCAACGCTTGCATTTATACCATGCGTGCCGTGGCTCGTTTCAATTTCAGAAGTGACTCTCCTCGCTGCTTCTGTAAAGATAGATGCCTACATCTACAAATAAAATGAATGGCAAGTGCGACATACGTAAAACCTACAAACATCTGTTGCCATGACATCATGGGGGGGGGAATATTTCTTTTAGTCGCATAACACGTAAATGTAAACACTGCCATTTCGCAACAGTTATCGACAATTTCGCAAAGTTTTGCACAAATCTGTTATGGAATCGCACCTAGTATGATATGCATGTTTTTATATCTACAAACCTTAACAGAAAGCATGTTTCTGATTCAAAAATGATTGAAAGGATTCAATAGGTATTAATGTTATCAACTTTTACAACCCTAAACCAATGTACTTGCAGAGAAGAAAAAAATAAATTTATATATATATATATATATATATATATTAGATTTATTTTTGCTGTTTTGTCCTTCATTTTGATAGGACAGGTAGAGGAGACAGGAAGCGAAGCAGAAAAGAGAGGAGGGCGGGATCGGGAAAGGTCTTTAAGGTGGGATTCGAACTCTGGACACCCGTAGCACATTGGTGCACTATTTCAGCGCGCTGCCCACAAGGCTATCAGCAGCAACAAAAATAAATAAAATAGAATTTTCACTGCTTTAGTGCACTTCCTAATCTAATTTCGAAAAATTCTGACATCGTTTACTATGAATATTGCTGGCTCTGCAACAAAGTACTTATGCTCCTCTAGTTCAAGTCACTTTGCATAAACGCACCTTCTAAATTCGTAAGTGTAAATTTAATACAAGCATTTAAATGCATAATTATACAGTCAAACCAAAAATTCAGACACCAGATTTAATTTAAATATTTTTTTAATATTTTTTTTTAAACTAGTGGCTGGAGAACACTATAGTTCATTTATGTTAGTGAGGATAGAAAAATGAAGTTAACTGTGACATATTATACCCCCCAAAAAATTATAAAATTGAGAAATTTGGCACCAAAAATTATTCAGACACTTTGACCTGACCATGTTTTGCTTGCTTGGTTTTCTTTAATTGCTAATGCGACCTTTTTACACCACAGACTAAACAAAATTAAGCATTGCTTGGTAAACATTGTTATACTAATAGCTGACTAAATTTTTTGCTGACTGTAATCCATTACATACCTTTCTATCAAAGTTATCTGACATTATCAAGATGAATTTGTTCTGACAGTTTAACTCTGAGTTGTCATTATTATTTTTACCATTTTCTAAGCTATAGCGAACAAACAATGACAATGTGAGAAATGTTGGTGTCCGAATAAATGTTGGTTTGACTGTAAATGAGGTTAGAGCTAATATTAATGTGAGCAATCACTTTCACAGAAGATGAAGAAAATGCTCATTAACAAGCCTCTAAAAAGAAAGGAATTAAGGTCATTTTCTCAGACAAGTCAATGGAGTGTGACTAGAGTGTATTTGAGCTTCAATACATACCACAGCAGGTGAGGTGACAAACTTAGCACATGCGTACATGTTTGAAGCCTGTGGAAAAGAAAGAAAGATGTTAGATGGGTGAAAGAAAAGCACTTCTGCCATATAACGTTACAGCATAAATTCTACTTTTCATCATGCGTCTATGAGATGGTTTGTGCCATCAAGACAAAGCTACAACTCACTTAGCAACTGAAGAAACTTACAATTTAAGACCAAACCATTCAGAGAAAGCGAATGAGACATTAAATAAGTGTTCTAGAAGTTCATAAGCATCCAAGCCAAATTTCCTTCTATATGCACACGGTTTAGATCTGTTTTGATAAGAGAACCTCCGACCAAAGGATGCAAGACTGCTTCATCCCCTCTAGGTCAGTGGTCAAACATGGCAGCATAGAGGTCGTGTTGAATGTTTTGAGTACCGTAATAAAGTTTTTACCTAAAATAAGATGTATAGATTTGGAGAGATAGTTTAAGCCATCAAATCTGAGGTTGTTAGATCCAGCGTGTTAAACAGTCCACATTGTGACAACAGCCATAAATTCTTTAACGTTACTCAGTATACTGAATACTCCTCATTCATCTTAACTACATATAACCTATCCATAGTTGTCTATTTTGACTTTTCATTTCAGGTCACTGTATGGATAACCTTTTGAACATCCGGAGAATAAAACCCATGCTACTCGTTTCGAAATACATCGTTAAGCACGAAAAGACATTAACAATCTTTCCGAAGATTACTTTTGAGTCCTAATCTTAAAAGTGTTCAACTTGCCCGCAAACTGCTTGCGCGGACAGGCTGGAGACTGAAGGTCACCAATAGCTTAACTGGTACTTTATTGAAATTTAAACGCATGTAAATTCTCTTATAACATGAAACAGACATTTTTTTAAATTGCATGTCATTGTGGTGTTAAAACACACGTGTAATTGAATAGCTTGGGTACCGCGGGAGCTTTCAGCCTGATGCGGGCCCAACGCGAGTCAGACATTTTGCAAGTGTCACGAACAGCATGCGAATAAAACGTCCGTGCATTAAAAAAAGCTATAGAAATCTCAAAGCTAATAAGCATTTGTGTTATTTATGAGCTGCTTTTTGTGTCAGGGTCTTGAGACCGCAAACTGATTCATTCATTCATTCATTCACATGAAATGACTTTGACAAGCGGCTAGCGGAGCTTTAGCAACGCGCTTCTCTGAATGGCAACCTGAGAGCCGTAATTATCTAAGCCGGATCCACAACTTCCGCACACTTTCACAGCTTTAAACAACAAAGTTCACTATTATGTATTGTTAGACCAATGCAGGCAGAAAATACCCGACTCACCTATTAGATACAGCACACAAGGGCCCGGGGTTACAGGGACAAGCTTGCAGCTAGAGGCAACGAGTACGCCGTGAAAACTGTCACCTTGTCATTTATAAGCTTCGGAACTACGTCCTCGTTTGTGATTGGGCAGAAGGTCACGTTCGACTTTTCTAATTGGCTACAATGTATGTCACTGTGTAGAACATATCCAATCATGTGCGTTGTCAAGAAGGCGGCCTCTCTTTTATTGGTTTAAACGATTTAAGGAAGAACGCCGGGAATGTCACGAATCGCATCCCGTGTCCCCTGTTTCTATTGGATGCTCTGGGTGGAAGTCCCGCCTTAAAGAGTTTAGAGGACGGGGTGACTGCAACCGAATTGCAATAGCTGCTGAATATCTCTAGAGGGCGACATGTGTTCTTTTATCTGAGTGTAATCAGAGTGGGAATCACGGGAGAGCAGGGATAACTGGGATTTTTTGCTTGTTTATTTAAAATGTTTGCGAATGTGTTTTATATTGCCTAAGTATCTTTGAAATGGCAGCAGTCCTTATCCATGCCAATTCAATTTGTAACTTACTCCAGTTAGGAATGTCATTTTCATGACATCTATGTAATTCTGAAGGAGGTAGGTCATAATTCTAAAAGTATACAAATGTATTTATTTTTTTTAATGTGTAATCTGATTTAATCTAGTCAATTAAAAAACATATTAATAGTGACATCAGACTATAGAAAGACGAACAAGTTTGTATGTAAAATGCATATTTTACTACAAAGCAATAATATGAATTATTAGTTAATAGAGGGTTCGCACTTAAGTCACGATTTGGTCAGTTACCAGGATGCACGGCCATATTGGACATACTCGGATGTAAACAACAGCATGGATTGAGCGGTTAATGTACTACTGAATACGTTGTTCTACTACCTATTTATGCTGTCTAAACCATGGAAAAAAACGTGTGGATGCTGCTAAATCATATAACGAAGGACTTAGTAAGCTGGAAAGGTTGCAATAGTTTGATGAACTAAAGTTAATATGTGGTAAAAAAAAAAAAAAAATGTACATGCAGAATTAATAAAGAAATTAGCCTAATATTTCACCTGTCTACCTGGAAATGATGAGAACAAACATGAATGTTGTCAAGATTCTTGCCCTGGAAATCCTGGTTTAGTTTGGCCAACCACAAACACCTTCATTCCTCAGACAGTTTTTTGCACTCTTCTCCTTGTTTTGTTTTAACTTTTAGCAATCTATAGTACTCCAATTGTTTTTCCTGGTCCGACCGATTAGTACAGCCCCTAATATGACAATAACTGACCATTTTCAGCAGCAATAATCAGGAAAATATGCAAGTTTCATTTGGTTCAGTGGCATTGTTTACGTTCAGCGCTGCCAATATGGCCGACCGATGTTGTGTTGTGAAAACACTCTATTAGAGTGGCTAATATATGCTTTGTGTTTTCACAAACCAATTTCAGCAGAATTTGCCTGAAGTGGACCCACCTTTTCATGCACTGGCCTAGATACATTCATGCAGGTAGGAACAATGCAGATTCTTTTGTAGTATAATTGCTATCAGCTGCTTAAAGGGAACCCCAAGTATTAAGACTTGTATTACTGGCTTAATATAACAAAAATGATGTCTCTTACTGAAATATGTAGTAGAAAATCCATGAAAGATTTAGTACGTTTTATTTGTCTACAGGCATCTTCCCGTTCTTTTCACCTCTTCTTATTGCTAGGAAAGCAGTAAAGACTTACATCACTTCTCTTGTTGCCGTTTGACTGAAAATTACAACCAAAAGCTGCAGAACGTGGCATCGTATCAGTATTTTATTTTCCGAGTTTGTGTTGGTAAAAATAGCAACAGGTAGCGTTAGTAGCTCACAGAGTGCAACCATATGACATCATTGAAATAATGGCATCCCGCATAGTTTAAAATATGTATAAAACGATGTGGACTTTTTGTAAATAATGTAAATATTTCATGGGTTTTCTACTAAATATTTTAGTAAGAGACATTGCTTACGTTATATTAAGCCTTACAAGTCTTAATAGTAGGGGTGTAACGATACATGTATTCGTACGGAACCATCACGGTACGGGCATCTCGGTTCGGTGCATGAGGCCTTACAACGAATACAGGCAATTCACCCTCAATCCAGAAGGGGGCGTCCGCAGTAATGCAACTCTGTTTGATAATCGAAGGCAGAAGAACAGCAAATACCAGGAGTTGTGCACTTGAAAACAAAGACCACTAGACAGTGACCATGTACTGATTCTGAACGCGTCTCTCATTGACAAAGGAGTATAACGTTACTTAAAAGGCTTCCGCACTCAACTGTATGCGAAATGGAGCTTTGTGCTATTGTATACAATCTCTCCAAAGCCAAATATTCCATAATATTTCCATATTTGCGATGCATCTGAATGCTAAACTATTATTTATTATGTAAATTATAGATTTTGTACTTCAGTCGTGCCTAAGTTGACACAGTGAGGCGGGCGCACTGATGTTTGGTTCACTGTGTTTTATTTTGATAAAGTACCAACTGCGCAGTGTACATCTGTGCACTGTTTCACCCCTGCTTAATAGCTAGGATTCCCTTAGAACAGGTCAAAAACATTAAGCTAACATTCCTATTAGGTTATGAACACATTTCATTTTTGAAAGGTTTTTTCTGGGTAATGTGGACAATAAGAAAACATTCCATTTTATAGTTTTGGGAACATTATGGGAATCTGAAACATTCTGAAACAAGTAGTTACATTAAAAATGTTAATGAACATCCAACTAAAATGTTTAAGGAAAAAAAAAAGTTCCATGAAAGATGCAGAAGAAAAGCTTTTGTGCTAATATTCTGAGAACGTTATTAAAGATCATATAACTCTGAACAAACATCTTTCAAAGGTCATTACTTTGAGAGAACCTTGCCAGAGCATTAGCCAAAGTTTTGAGAACATTCCCTGTTAGCTGGGAATGGATGTATTGTAAATAACACTAACTTCTGACAACTACGAAACATTTCAAAATAAATATTCGCATTTTAGCCATATTCAGTCAAGATCTGCTTCATGACTTGGAGAGGCTCCAATTATAAATTAAATGCATTTTATGTGTAATTTATATAGATACATTCTTCTACAAGAATGTATTCTATTACAATTCACTGAGAAAGATTGAAATATAAGCTGGCTGTGCCCCCTAAATGTGCCATGCGTTCATGTCTTATTCCATTCATGTGATATGCAGTATATCTGACAGCTTCTTTTAGTGGTTAAGACTTGCATACCTTTGTCTGGTGTGAACTTCACCTTTCTCTATATAAGTTTCCTTTATACTCACCTGTGTGTCTATATCATTTTAACTGCCTGTCTGAACAAGACCTTTTATGGATTATGGGCATGATAAATCAAATCGAAATGTTTCCTCACAACCCTTAAACCCTAAGTTGGAAAAGAAAACACAAAATATTCTCCTAACATTTTTCATCCGGTGCCCGTGTCCTAAAGGCTAAATTGTGAATTTTTGGAAACCTGCCTTCAGAAACATGTTTATGGTGCACAATAACATGATTTATGATGATGAATGAATGACTGATGAGAATGAATATGTGGTTTATTAGCCTATTTGATATCTAAATCACTAATGCATAGATATTCATGCATATATTTTGTGCATATAAAAATCTAATTTTTCTTTTACTGCTGTCATTCATTTTAGCTGGCAAGTCATACCAATTTTTGTTTCCTGATTTTCATTATACGCCTGTTTGTTTTGCAAATATTAATAACCAAAATAGCCCTAGATAATACAATCTCACAATGCAGCCCTTGTGTCACTGATTAAACCGAAAATGAAGCAGAACACATCCTTCAAGTAAATGTGTTTCACTGCACAATAATTCATCCAAAGCTCCACAGATTTTTAGCATAGTTTGAAGAAATTAGATACAGTCCGCAGTTCATGAAAGGTGTACAGCGTGAGATAAAATGAAAGATTCTGGAAGAATTTCGCCCGAGGTTTTAAACAGAAAGAGATGTTTCATAAAAAAGCCTTTTATGTGCACACAGAATTGAAACCCCTTTAATGTTGTAAATGAAGTAATTCACTTTTCCTGTTGAAATAAATTGGAAATTGAATTTGAAGCAATAAATATATTTGTTGAGAAAAATCCTGGAGTTCTTCATGAAAGTATTTTCTGAATATTCCAGAAACAGACCATTTCTAAGAGTTTAGACGCTCTCTCTCAGCAGGAGGTAGATTTGATAAGTTTTACAGATGACAGGGGCAATAAATTACAGGTCTTTACAAGCTAAAGATGGCAAGGTTTTCCACAAAGAGCCGCAACTGAAGCACAGACGTGGAGTTATGTTCAAGATCTGCCACTGGGCACATTCGGAGTGACATCCATAGTGATTGTAATTACACTTTTCACATATGTAAAGTGCTTTATCAACAAACATAGCAATGAGCTTACCTACAAACATTTTAAAAATTAATAAAGCCTTAGTGAATAGGACCACAAACCTGTGAATGCCTATAAATACATATACTAAACCAACAAAATATTATCATGTATTGATTAGATGTTATACTGCAGGGGATTTCAAACTTTTTAATGCCAAGAGCCCCTAAATTTATTGCCCTTACTTTTACACATTTGCATGCATAAATATACGTACATATTTGTGTATGGGAAATATTATTATATTATATTAAATTATATTAATTATAGTTTTTTTTTTCTAATTAAAATTGGCGTTTTTATTGTCATTACACAAAAATAAATTATTAAATTATTATCTGGAAATAATAATGAATAATCTCTGATCTCTGACCAGTTTTTAGAAATCATCATAAAACTATAAAAATATAAAAAATATACGTAATAATTTAACTCTTCAGCTCTAAAAATACATTTTAAAATGCAAAAAACAAACAAAAAAAACCCTCCCACTATGTCAAAAAGTGTAAAAAATATATTTAATGCTTCCTTTTTCGTCTTTTTTTCCTCTATAAAATTAAATATGATTTTTTTCCAGTTCCCTATTTCTGCCAGTAAGGGGCGCCACTGTTATACCCAATGATTGTTGAGTAAAGCACTTTGTTGTATGCTCAAAAAAGGACCGCACTATGGAGGCCTAAACAGACATGTCGATTTTGCAGACATGTGGTTTTCTACAACAATGTGGACATAAAAAATTTGATTTTGATGGGGTGTTAAACAAAGACATTGTAGAAATTCCCCGAAGATCCCAGAAGGGGGAGTTACTGAGATCACAGTCTGTGTCTATTACAGTTTTGTCCTTGAGGATTTTGTCCTGTTTGCGGTTCCTGCAGTGAATTAAATCACTCTAGAAAAAAACAAAACATTCATCCAGGTGCTCATTTTATAAGATTGATGATAGCAATAATGGAAAAATGTAATGAAGTATCATGTGCACATGGCATGTTAACAAGTTTGTGTATGACTACATTCTTGTGGATCTGTTTATAAATGACTGACAGCTGACACAAACAGGACATTCCGGTGAACCAAAAGGTGTGCCAGCTTGGTCAACGGGTGTCAGATTCCCTTCAGCCCACCCTGACAGTAATTCCTATGAAGCTGCAGAGTTAAAGAGGCTCTTGCTGAAAAACACTTTTGTTAAACAGCAAGTGGAGCAGCACGCACACATGAAATTCTTATAATTATGAACATTTTTTCCTATGTATCATCTTAAACAAGATGGATAGCATGACTAAACTACATCTATGATAACTGTTTTTTGACTTATTTAAATATGATCAAAATATAGACAGGATCATTCAAATGTATAATGGCTAATATAAATATTCACATATTCACTCACAAATAAAAGTTCCAAAAGGGATTTTTTTTGCAGTGAAGCCACAGAAGGACTATTTTTGGTTTCCCAAAGAACATTTCAGTGAACAATTTTAAAAATAACTTTTTTTTTTTCTTTTTTTCTTTTTTATTTCATCATTGGACTATAGATGCCAATAAAGAACATTTATTTTTAAGAGTATATGTGACCCTGGACCACAAAACATTAATAGCACAAGCATATTTGTAGCAATAGTCAATAATACATTGTATGGGTCAAAATTATAGATTTTTTGACAAAAATCATTAAGCTGTTAAGTAAAGATTAGTAGTATGCATTGCTTTATTTGGACAACTTTAAAGGTGATTTTCTCAATATTTCGATTTTTTGCACCCTCACATTCCAGATTTTTAAATAGTTGTATCTCGGCCAAAAATTTATCCTTTCCTAAAAAAAAACATACATCAACGGAAAGTGTATAAATGATGTGATGTATAAATCTCAATTTCCAAAAACTGACCCTTATGACTGGTCTTACTGGCTTATGACTTGTTTTAATATAGACCTATCCACCTTAATTTTCTCATGTGGGTGCAGCCATTTCTAAATTTTTTGTGTCTGGCTTCCGGTCTCATCCACTTCCAGCTATTTTTAGCTGCACAAAAAGCTCATTTTGCTGCTTGATATTGCAAACTGGTGTGTCTTATCGTATTATTTTAATGTATTATCTTAATTATGAACACACTGGTTTGTAGTGCAAACTATTTTACCGTTTACTGCACTTCAATATTCTTCTCATTATTTCCCTATGGTGGAAAATGAACCGGATGTCTATCAAATTACCAGACAACAGCTTACTTCCGCATTGAAAAATAAGGTGGATACTATGTACATAAATTTAAGTATAGATTTAAATATGAGTGATACAGAATAGAACATTTGAAAAAAATGTAGCCTATTTCACTCAAAAAACTAAAAAAAAACAAACAAAAAAAACACAACAACAACAAAAAACCCAAACAACCATTTCATAGATTTTTTTTTTAAGGATATAATTACATGAGCAGTGAAACTACATTAATTTATAATTATATAATTACATATAATATGTGAATAACTCACAAAGACGTTTTGACAAAGACGTCATATAGAACCTTATTATAATAATTATTATATATAATTCCAAGGTTTATACATTTAAGATATAAACTATGAAAATAAGTCTTAAAGTGATAGTTCACTCAAAAATTAAAATTACAGCATAATTTACTCTCAAGCCATCCTATGTGTATATGACTTTAATCTTTCAGACAAATACAATCTTCCAAGCTTTATAATGGCAGTAAACGGCTGTTGAGATTTTGAAGTCCAAAAACGTGCATCCATCCATCATAAAAAGTACTCCACATGGCTCCGGGGAGTTAATAAGAGTGAACTGATTAGTTAATAAAGCTGAAGTGAACTAATTAGTTTGTGTATGAAAAATATCCATATTTAAAACTTTATAAACCGTAATGTCTAGCTTCCGCTAACTTTCATACATGCGTTCACAAAAGAATGGCATTCCAACGGATGAATTTGGACGTAGGCGAACGTGGTGACAAAGTGAAAGTGATGAACGCGGAAGCACAGAGGAGAGTGCAAAACAAAACACCGGTCACGAATTAGAAGTACAAAACGAGGATTCGTAAAGAAAAATATGATACAAGTCAAGAGGAGACTGGTTTTTCTTTGCTGTAAACAAAACTTGGTTCTTGCGAGACTAGCATATTCTCACCGAGCTTACGCTACATCGTACATCATCTGCTGGAATCACACTCTCTTGTGAATGCATGTACAACAGTTAACGGAACCTTATGGTCCATAAAGTGTTAAATATGGAAGTTAGATTTAAGGCATTTATCAACCCAGGGAAACTGTGTGGAGAACTTTTTATGAAGGATGGATGCACTTTACTTCAAAATCTCAGCAGCCATTCACTGCCATTATAAAACTTGGAAGACAGGACATTTTTTAACATAACTCCAATTGTATTCATCTGAAAGAAGAAATTCATATTTACACACTTACACTGTAAAAAACAATTTGTCCACAAACAATTTCGCTGCATTAAAATTTTCGCTGCATTAAAAGTTTAGTCATCTGAAAAAAGTTCAGTCAACTTGAAATGTACTAAGTGACAACTTAGATATTTGAGTTGATTCAACTTAAAATATTAAGGCAGCTGGGTAACAAACGCAGCTTTTCAAGTTTAACAAACTACATTTTTTGTTTAGTCAACTCAAATATCTAAATTGTTCAAAGTACACTTTGACTAAACTCAATGGAGTTGCCTTAACGTGAAATTTCTAAGGCAGCAGTGTAACAAATTATTTTAAGTTGACTCAACGAATTGTTTTTTTTTTTGTTTGTTTTTGGCATGAGGGTGAGTAAATCGTGGGGTAATTTTCATTTTTGGGTGAACTATCCCTTTAATATGTAATCCAGTGATGTTTTTTTAAGTATATTTATCTTATTTTAAGGATTTTTGAAAACTTGAAAACATGCTTTAATTTTTTTTTTTTTGGTAGTGTTGGGATACAGACACTCTTTGCCTATGAACATGTGCATTTTACTACTACTCACATGTCCGTTCAGAAGCATAGTTAAATAATTACATGGGGATGTATCACTAGTTACAGCTGAACATTTGGGGGGTGAGAAATGTGCACTATAAGGTCAAAGGTCAGTTTTTCATTATGTCACACTTGGTAAGCACAAGGCACAGATGGATTGTGGTGGCCATGGAAACAGGATGTTGTTGGCACAACGGAGTGGGTGGTGCTAAGTGTAAAGTGGGTGTGGTTAATGTATACAATATGTCACACTCATGAATTGAAAAACTAATTTTTTCTCACAAAAAAAAAACAAATTCAGTAAAAGCAATATAATTCCTGCCTGATGCTGTAGACAATCATTGTTTATTATAAATTATCACTGACTGTGACAGTTATTGGACTTTTCACAAGTTTCAATTTTGTGCTAATCTATGACCAGCATCACTTAGTACTTTTACACTCAATCATTTGTCACATAAATTGCAAAACTAGTCACAAATCTGCTGCAAATGCTACTTTGTACAACACTCTACGTTCTGCCTCTTACATCTGCTGTTGCGCTATCCTCAGTGTCCTCTGACTGTAGGCAGTGTAAAATCAATAGACTCTTAACAGGCCAGCTAGGCTTATTTCCCGGCCTCAACCTTGACAAACGAGGCAGTGTGCTAATTGATCGGCACAGCCTTCGCAATGATCTCTGCGTTGTACTATGTGCAAACCATCCTTTAACACGCACAGTGAGCATGTAGGGTTGATCACTACATCTGCTGCATTGAGCCAGCTCTTAACACATCAAATCTTGTCCATGAATCATCTTCATGGGACAAACTGTCGATACTGAAGCTAGTATATGGGAGGCAGATCATTATGACGGAGTAGATGGTGATGGAGAGATGCAAGGGCTAATTTTAGTACCCAGCTAGTCACGTGAATCTTATACTGTAACACGAACAAGTAATTGTGACTGAGAGGATGGGATCTATGTGGAGCTTGCTATGGTTTTGTGAAAGAATCTCCAGTCATTTGAGTTCTTTGACTTAATTTGCTTACATATGAATTACATATATGTGACGCTGAACCACAAAACCAGTCATAAAGTATAGCATGGGTATATTTGTAGCAATAGCCAACAATACATTGTACGGGTCAAAATGATTTTTCTTTTATGCCAAAAATCATTGGGATATTAAGTAAAGATCATGTTCTGTAAAGATATTTTTTTAATCTCCTATCGTAAATGTATCAAAACAGAATATTTGATTAGTAATATGCATCGCTAAGAACTTCAATCATTTGGACAACTTTAAAGCTGATTTTCTCAGTATTTTGATTTTGTGCACACTCAGATTCCAGATTTTCAAATAGCCAAAACTTGTCCTATCCAAACAAACCATACGTCAATGGAAAGCTTATTTATTCAGCTTTCAGATGATGTATAAATCACAATTTAAAAAAATTGACCCTTACGACACATATAACTTATATCCATAATTTTGTTGAAAAAATGTGTTAAAAAATGGAGAGCAAATTTGATGTGAATCAATTTACATACTGTTAGCAAACAGGAGGGTTGTGCAAAATTCATAATTGTTCACCTTTAATTTCATGACTGTGAATTTGAATATCCAAATGAAGTTTAATTGGAATTTGCTAAATTCAACACATGCAATGCATTATGGAAAATTGTAGTTGTTCTGTCACCCACAAAACTGTTTTTATCAGATATGATGGAATATATCTATCTATCTATCTGTCTATCTATCAGAAGTGTTTCCTCAGTGCCTCCTCCAAATATTAGATGAGAAAAAAATTGTAGTACAGAAATAAAACAATGGCAATATTACAAAATGAAACATTAAAAAAGTGTATAAATCACACATTTTTCTAAAGAAACACTGTCCAACAGCAACACCAGCAGGTAAATTTACAGCGAGAGTCCGCATCTCTCTTACCTCCCCTGTGCCCATTGAGTTTTACCGGACCCCATCTCAATACGATTGGATATGACTGGTTATGATTGGCTGTGATAAATCCCACCTCTTGTGTTCGTGCATGATCACGAATCAGTCTAAATGAACAATATAATGGCCTTAAAGGATTACACCACTTTTTAGAATAAAAATTTCCTGATAATGTACTCACCCCTATGTCATCCAAGATGTTCATGTCTTTCTTTCTTCATTCACAAAGAATTTAAGTTTTTTGAGAAAAACATTCCAGGATTTTTCTCGATATAGTGGACTTTAATGGGAATCAATTTAATGGGAATCTTTTTTTGCAGCTTCAAAGGGCTCTAAATGATCTCAGCCAAAGAATAAGGGTCTTATCTTGCAAAACTATCAATCATTTTCTTAAAAAAAAAATATTTATACACTTTTTAACCGCAACTGCTCGTCTTGTCTAGGTCTGCGTTGCGCATGCGTACTTTGTGCACTCTGGTTCACTCCAGTGCTGTTTTACCTTTTTTTGTAAAGGGTGTTTGACTCTCCTTTTGCATGTTTACTTTGTCAACACTGGGACGGTACGTCTGCAGCAATGTAGGACGATTTTGAAGTTGGAGGAAAAAAACAGATGGGAGTTTTTCAACATACCATAACTGTACTGAACAGGAGTGCATAGAGTACCTAGAATTGTGTAGAGTCCATTGAAGCTGCACTGAAACTGCATTTTTAGCCTTCAGTCCATTGAGCACAATTGATGTACACTACACAGAGAAAAATCCTGGAATGTTTTCCTCAAAAAACTTAATTTCTTTGCGACTGAAGAAAGAAAGACATGAACATCTTGGATGACATGGGGGTGAGTAAATTATCAGGAATTTTTTTATTTTGGAAGTGGAATAATCCTTTACACTGTTAAAAATAAAAGGTTCTTCACAGCGATGCCATAGAAGAACTATTTTTGGTTCTACAGAGAACCATTCAGTCAAAGGTTCTTTAAAGAACCATCTCTTTTTTACCTTTTTTATAATCTGAAGAACCTTCTTTTGCCACAAAGAACCTTTTGTGAAAAGAAAGTTCTTCAGATGTTAACGGTTCTTTATGGAACCAATTAGACAAAAAAAGTTCTACTATAGCATCATGAACCACCTTTATGTTTAAGAGTGTAGTGGGAAGAGTAATTTAAAAATGTAAATTAACAACTTTATGTGGTTCATATACTACATCAAAATAAGACTTAAAATGGCCTGAAAACATGGTCTGTGGGAGTTTTTAGTGAGCGATCAACTTAGTGAAATTGAAAGTAAATCTCCATGTCTGTGACCAATATTTACGAGCTTTGATGACTCATGACCCGACAAATTAAAACATAGTTAAAAGTTAACAGTTAAAAAGAATAGATGCATGTAATTTCACAGATAATTATATTGTTTCAATCATTACTGCCTTATTTTTTATTTTTGGAATAAATGTAAAATGCTTAAAAACACTAAATTGATGAAATTCGTACTTGGTTTTAATAAACAGAATATTGATTACATTGTTGATGTAAAAATATAAAATTGAATGTTTTTTTCTTTTCTGCTAGTGTAAGTAATGTCTGTCTATCTATCTATCTATCTATCTATTGATTGATCTGCCTGACTGTCTGTCTGTTCTATTTATCAACAACATCAACAAAATCTATGCAAACATTTTAACTGGAATTTAATTGGAAAGGTGTCTGCACTTTGTGATACTAAAACGCACTTACATTTTTCCGGATTACTTCCACACAGATGTGGCACACATTACATCTTACTTGAAGTAAGATTGAAGTAAGATGGACCAGATTGATGATGACAGTTGTTCTGTTGTTGTACCTCTCCTTACAGATAACAGTACAGACAATGACTAGCTCTGAGTGTGTGTGTGTGTGTGTGTGTGTCTGTGTGGTTTTTTGGCTTTAGAAAAGGAAAACCTTTTGAGCCCACAGACCAGCTGCTCATTTCTGGCCAGAGAGAGGGAGAGAGAAAAAGAGACAGATGGGGGAGGGAAACACTTGGTTACAGCTTCTTGTAAATAAGGCTCATCCCGTCCTTTTGATGTTACACATTCACACACACACACACACGGGCACACACAGACATCTGAACATTAGATACACTCACTAGCATGAACAAATATCTAATGCAGGACTCATGTGACAAGTTTGTTGGGCATCCAGCTGCTTGAAGCCTCCCATCTGCTGTGTTCAGGAAATATTTAGCCACTCCGTAACAGCACAAGAACAATAATAATACACAAAAAACACATAATCAATAAAACAAATGCCTCGATTCTGTTCACAACCATCCCCCACGAACCGTTTCTCACAGACATCAGCTTCATCCGTGTCAGCGCAGTGAGCAAGTGCTTTCCCGAGGAGCTGCTGCTGTTTTTTTAATGGGCTGAGAGGGATGTGAAGAGCCCGAGCAGTCATTCAAAGTATTATTACACTCCTGGGCTGCGCACTGCCTGCTTGGCCCCCTCGCTGAGGTCGTGGAAGATGGATGGCTCGCTGGAGCAGCAATTAATAATGTTTTTACAAGAGCAATGGAGGCGTGCGCGAGCCACGGACGGATTGGGCAGAGTATTGAAATGTGCAGGTGAATTGATTGGCCCTTCGGATTTCCTGCAGAAATCATTTGGATTAATTGAAGGCACTGGGAAGGAGGAGGGAAGGTGCGGGCCGCGTATTGATTTATAGGTCTCACTCAGAAGAAGAAGAGGAAGAGAAAATGGCCACCTTGCTCTTGGATAAGGTGGTTTCAGATTGGCTGCCATTCAACATTCGTTGGTCTTTTGTTAGTATGGAAACTCATCCATCGCCACAGGATGGAGATTCAAGCGTTTAATCAAATATTGCTATCAGTATAAGGATGACCCCCTCAAAAAGTGCTCATGATCTCATCTTCCTTCCTTTACATTTTTCTTCATTTGCAATCACGTTTGCACACTAAGGCCAATGCTGACCAGATGTACCATCTGAAAACACAAGAGAGGGGGATTTTTAGTTAGTTACTCAATACTGCCCCCTGTGGTGTCTATGTGTATAGTCTCCAATGTAGGCCACTACTTCTATATCTTATTCATCTATTAATAAATGGTAATACAAGTAGGGTAATAGATATAACATGCATATGATATAACATGCATATAGATATAACATGCATATAACATGCAATAGATATAACATGCAAATAGTATAAAATATTTATAATAAATTAATATGCATGCTTTACAGTTCATATAAAACATTTTTATTATCCTGTTTAGGCAGCAATATATTACATACAAATATAACTAATTAGAAATTGTAGAACTAATGAACTTGATTTATTAACATGGTTTCTACAAGATCAATCTTTGTGTAAAAGTTGTTTTTGTTCTGTTATTAAAAATATAGATTAGTTTCATTTCATTTACAAAAACAGGGTTTTTAAATCTGGAAAACACATTTGTAAAAGACAAACAAACTGGGATCTCAGCAGACGAATAGGTTTCGTTCTGCTGATAACATTTACTTTTACTCTGTACAGTAAACACTAGTGAATCTTTATTGCCATCTCTAGCTGTCTGCTTGCAGACAATGTGATGAGGCAAGTTAAAGAATAAACTACGGTGGCACCAGCTTTTGTTAATAAATGCATGTTTGCTCACTAAGCTGAATGCAAAATAGGATCTGCTGATTCATCCTGTTCTTTTGGAGATAAGAATGCTCCATTTGCCATTTAGCTCCTCAAAATCAACAAACATCAAACAGATCTATTTTTATAGATGTAGACCTTACATAAATATGCCTTTTAAGGCTTTGCTTTTTCTGTTCGCCGTTTGATCTAGGGGGCAGTATTGCCTCCTGAATAAACCAGAAACTAACCTTCTTTTTAGGACAACTGAGTTTATCACAATTATCTAACAATAAAAAATTATTTGTGACTGGTTTTTATAATAAAGATTGTACAAGTGTGAAATTTTGTGGTTTGTTATATTTATTATTATAATGAGTTTACTTGTATAGGGACAGTATACAAAATAATCATAGCTAAAACACCAAAAAAAAAAAAAAATCATAATGTTACAAGATTTCAATTTCAAATAAATCTTGAAACAAGTATCGTGGCTTCCACAGAAATATTAAGCAGCATAACCATTTTCAACAGTGGTAATAAAGATAAATCAGCATGTTACAATGATTTTTGAAGGATCATGTGACACTGGAGTTGGCTGCTGAAGATTCAGCTGTGCATCACAGGAATAAATTATATTTTGAAATATACACTGCCAGTCAAAGTTTTTGGACAGTAAGATTTTTAATGTTTTTAAAAGAAGTTGCTTCTGCTTACCAAGCCTACATTTATTTCATCCATAATTCAGTAAAAGCATATTGTAAAATATTTTACTATTTAAAATAACTGCTTTCTATTTGAATATATTTTAAAATTTGTATTAGAAAAATCCGAAGATCAGCATTTATCTGAAATAAAAAACTTTTGTAACATTATGCACTTTACCATTCAAAAGCTTGGAGTCAGTATAATTTTTTCTTTTTTTTTTTTTTAGAATTATTAGAATTATTAGAATTTTTAAAATGATAGAAATTAATACTTTTATTTAACAAGGATTTGATCAAATTGATCAAAAGTGATGATAAAGGCATTTATAATGTTACAAAAGATTTCTATTTCAGATAAATGCAGTTCTTCTGAACTTTCTATTCTTCAAAGAAACCTGAAAAATAATTCTACTCCGCTGTTTTCAACATAATAATAATAAATGTTTTTTGAGCCGCAAGTCAGAATATTAGAATGATTTCTGAAGGAATCATGTGACTGGAGTAATCATGCTAAAAATTCAGCTTTGAAATCACAGGAATAAATTACATTTTAAAATATATTCAAATAGAAAACTGTTATTTTACATAGTAAAAATATTTCAAATTTTTACTGTTTTACTGTACTTTGGATCAAATAAACAGGCTTGGTGGGCAAAAGACACTTCTTTAAAAAACATTAAAAATCGAAACAATCTGGGCTGGGTTGATCTCAAGCCCCATCGCAAAATCTCAGAAAAATAAGAGAAAAGATGTGAAATTAAGGAGCTTAAAAGGTCGTCCTGAAGCTAATCATGATTTGTCATGATCAAAAAGTTTGTCTTTTTCTTTGATAATTCACTAGACTACATACATGCCTTATGTTATTCAAATTTTTTTGAAAAAAAGAAAAAAGAAAAACATCAACACACACTGTATATTGATCTGTTGACCATCTATTCCAGCTTTCCAATCCAAGGGACAGTGAGTGTGTGAACGAGGGAGGTTGTGAGCAGAGGGTGGTGGGACGTGATGCCCAAAGGCAGGCACTGGTTATGGCCAGCTGGCTGTCTGTAAAGAAAGCGGGTGACGCTGAAGCAGGCAGGAGCAGTGCTCTCCGGTTACAGTACCTGTCTATAAAAACCACTCCCGTGTCCAGCATCCCTCTCCTTCCAGACCCCCCAGGGTTCCCCCGAATAGCACCAACGATGAAAGCCATGTCTTGGGTTGCAGCCTCTACAAACCTGGCCTGTTTATGAGGCCTCGTTTGATGTCTGTGCCTGGTTAAGGGGCGCTCGCACCCAAATACGGGTGAGTTGCGCCTGGGTGGTGCGTGGAAATTTGCAAAGAGACGCTTTAACTCACGGGAGGGCCTTTAAACATATCACTCAGCATTACAATAGCACTGTTTTTCCAAATTTTGATGTGCGTGCTTTGGCCAGTAGCTCAATTATATGGATTAGAAGCCCGTTATATGTCATCACACTGTACAGGCATCAACTATACCATCAGCAGTTGCTAAACAGAAGCTCCAGACTAATCCGTGCGATGTAATCTCAGATGCACATTTGTCCCCTAAGGGTTAAGACCATCTCTTTGCACCCAGCGCACCAGCTCAAGCCCTGTTAAAATATCTCACATTCCCCTTGACATTCAAGAGGCTGCTGAAGGACTCTGAGTCAGTGGAGTTAAAGATCGGGCTCTTGTGTAGTTCCAGTGAAGGCAGTTTATTGCAGATTTCTTTACTGCACGCTGGTGCACACCTTTTTTTACAACGCAGAGAGAAGGCTTAACGGTTGGGGAACGAGTAATAAGTGGCATGTGAATGATGCAGGTCGGTTTGAATGAGCTCCCTCTGATGCTGTTTACAAGAGCTGAGCCTTTTTTAAGACTCTTCCCCAACCGCAAAAAGTCAGATCGCCCTCTTGCTTAATTACTATCAGGGTGTATGATTTTTACGGGCAGGCCAATCACAATTCAATTCAATCCTGCCTCTTTTATTTTGACAGCTTTAGGAAAGCATAGCAGGGTTATTTATTTATTTACTTAGTTGGTCTTCTGAATTTATTCATTTATTCCGTCAGTGAGGACAACACAGCAGAAATGTATGCATATTTATTGTCTTTGTAGTATTTTGTAGTCTTTCAGTCTGCAAAGCAGCATTCAAATGAGGAACATCACAGACTGTTTGTCAAAAATGGGAAAGTTCACCTAAAAATGAAAAGTCTGTTTTCATGTACTCACCCCGATGTCTTTCCAAACCTGCATGACTTTCTTTCTTCTGCAGAAGAAGATATTTTGAAGAATGTTGTTAAGCAAACAGTTCCACTGACCATTGAAAAAAAAAAAAAAGAAACATTTATCAAAATATATGCTTTGAAATAAAGTCATACAGGTTTGGTAAATGTGTGAGTAAATAATGACAGAATTTCTAAATATAATTTCTTTTGTTCTGCACTTTTTTTTTTAACCCAAAAACCATTACGCTGATCTAAAGAAACTAAAGAACCACCGAGAACTTATTTAATTTCCATTAAACAATTTCAGCTGAAGAACTATTTTTGTGTAAAGAGGATAGAGCAGCAAAAGTAGGCTAAGGCTGGCACTTTGAAAATTTCAACATTGTGGGGCATCTTATCAGGGAAATTAAAATATTAAAATAATGTGTATATAATGTGGGAAGGAAATGAGAGGTAGATTTTCAGCACACCCTGGCTCACCCAGAAAAGCCTTAATGGTATTTTTGTAATTATACTGCAATTTGTGGGGAAAATGATGGGGTCTGAGAATGATCTCAGTCGTCCAAACATGCTTGCAAGGCAGAATCTGATTCCATGTGTGCTGTTGACCAGTAGGTGGCATGAGAGGCAGTGTGCGTAACGGAGAGGGTTTCTGGGTTTCTGGGTTTGCTGCCTTAAACCAGCATTATAAACGGATTCAGCTATTACCATGATTAACCTGGTGAAGAGTGAGGAATATATGAAAATATATGTCTGAAAAATAATTACACTGATTGACATATTTGGACCATTTTCACAAAACTAAAAAAGAGAGTATATGATATGGAAAAATAGGTATATATCTTCATTGTAAGAGATACAAACCAGACAATCAATCAATCAATCAATCAATAAAACCTTAGCATATACATCCACAGTCTAACCAGGCGAAAGAGGCTTGCAGAGGGGGACTGTGCACGAATGAGTCACGGTGAGACTGGGTTGATACAAAGCTGATAGACACTTTTTCATTCACTATAATAAGCAAAAAGCCTGAAAGTGTAAAAATTCATTCCACATTTTCCTAAAGAGTCTGACATCAAATACCGGTGCACTGGTGGAAGACAGTCATGCATTTGCAATAGCAATTTAATATTTAATATGTATTGTCTGTACAGTAGTTCTAGTAGTAGGTCTACTGTCCTAAATTCTACTTTATTCAGTTCTGTTGTATTTTGTACATAACGAATTTTCACATCTGCTTTAGAGATGTCATTCTACTGTACATACCTGCACTCTCAAACTATAAGCTCACAAGTGGAAATCTCCATTTAAAATCTCCATATAGAGAAATTTATTATACCGAAAACGTAAACCTTTTAAGACAAAATAGCTAAAACATGATATAGGCTACGCCTTTGTAGAAGTCATAAGAGGGATTTGAACTTCATGAATAATAATGTGTTTAACTGCGAATCTTTGATGCAATTATAACCAACCAGAAACGTTCTACAATGGAAACGGCAAAAAATTAATCGTCGCTGCAACAATTTTCTTTTCTTCAGAAAATTATTTAATAAAGAGTTTAAGTTCAAGGCCTTCAACTACATTAACTATTAGAATAATTACATTTTTTAAATACATTTATAAATTACTCTTGCCCAAGCAATGTGAATGAATAATACGAATTTCAAAGAAAGTCGCAAATATGTCGCTTTGAAATGCGTATTTAATGCGTATAAATAAATAAAATAAATTAGATCAGACCAGCCAACGAGAGATTAGACACTGTTAGATAGGCTATAGTGCAATTTTGTCCATTTATTTTTCGGAAAATCTGACATTATATTAATTTTTAGTGATAGTTTAAAACTTAAATAGAAAACAGCCTATTCATGCTTCCTTTTTACACCCCATTTTAGATTTTTTTGTATAGAGCAAATCTATAATCTGAGGGCTAAGAATGTATATTTTTGGTAGATTGATATGTGGTATCATTATATTTGAATTATTTTATAATAATATCATTAGACAATAATAAAAAGATTTGCCTGTTGTACACTTTTAAAAATAAAGGTGCTTCATGATGCCATAAAAGAACCCTTTTTAGTCTAAATGGTTCCATAAAAAACCTTTAAAAAAAATAAAAAATCTTTAACCTTTAAAAACCATAAAAAATCTGAAGAACCTTTCTGTTTCACAAAAGGTTCTTTATGGCGAAAGAGATGGTTCTTTAAAGAACCTTTGACTGAATGGTTCTTTGTGGAACCAAAAATGGTTCTTCTATGGCATCGCTGTGAAGAACCTTTTAAAGCACCTTTATTTTTAAGAGTGTATATGTTTAAGATATTGTAAGTCCCTTTTAGGCTACATAAAAATGACTCTCATGACTCTGTATAGTTACATACCAAAATGTAATTTTCATCTGAATGACCAAGGCGACACTGCTTTCGTGTTTATTTTCTTGTGATTACTAACTCACCATTGTTTTAGTGAAAAAAGTTTATTGTTAGAATATGCTGTTCCTAGGTGTTCAAACTATATTTGATCTCATTTCTGAGACTATGATCTAGAGCCATTTGATTATTGTTTAATTCTTCTTATTCTTCACTTTTTGTTGTTTGTTAAGGAATCCATATCAGTAAAACTAGATATTAATGTAAGAAATGTATCACTACCCACCTTATTTTTGCCGTAAGAGTGGGCGGAGCATTTGTAAAATGTATGGGTCTGCCTTCTGGTTTCTATTTATCTATTTTTAGCTGTACATAACAGCTAGTTTTGCTGCTTGACCTTGCAGATTGATGTGTATTACCGTATTATTTTAATGTATTATCTTAATTATGAACACACTGGTTTGTAGTGCAAACAGTTTTACCATTTACTGCATGTTGTTATTCTTCTCGTTATTTCCCTATAGCGGGTAATGAACCGGAAGCCTCACCCATAGGGTTACTTCTGGGCTGAAGAATAAGGTGGATAGTCAACAAAACAAGAACTGCTGCATGATGTGTCTATGAGATCATGTCAACTCAACAATTTGCTCAGTGCAGGTCACTGAAACAATGTGTCCAGAACAAGAGTCAGTCTCGTTAAAGAAGCTGGTCTTAACGGATGTGTGGTTAAAGACAAACTTGAAGTGCTTTATCCTGACATCTTATGTTCATAGAATGTTTTTTTTTTTTTGTTTGTTTTTTTTTTTTGAAGAGATATAAAGGGAAAGGGAAATAAATTTTCACCATTTGCATCCTTATGCACAGCAAGAATGACTGTCCCCAATTACAAATAGCAGAACCTGAATAGCTTCAGACTCTAGGCCCCCGGGAGATCCCCATGTTCTGTGAAGGCCTGTAAACTTGTGGCATGTCTCATTGGCAGGCTCAGTGTATAAGCAGGCTGCTCTAGAATCAGTGTGTTTCCAACTTACCAGTTCATAGCACACACCGATAACACAGAAACCATTGCTTTTAACACACATCAACAACAGTACAACCACATCAGTTGACCTACAGCATTCCAGACTGCAAAAATACCCACTGACATGTAATTTATATGCGACCATAGACATTTTATCAGATACAGATAAGGTTGCGGCTACACTTAACAGGTTGACAGAAGTCAGACATATCCTGTTGACCACAGGACACAACCACAACTCTGTATGCACATTAATCCTCAGATTTATTGTAAAAGGATGCAAGCAGTTACATTAGCAAAGACATGCTTTTAATCGGTTTCCCAACCATTAATCAACTCAGCACGAAACTAGACGCATATAAACAAACGTTTGGGACTTATTGCTAATAACATACTTCCTACTGTACATTAACCCTATAAAGCCTACTGTATCATATTTAAAATACAGATTTCTGACTTCTGAATGATCGACATAATCAAAATTTGTGTTGTACACAATCTACTACCTTAGTCGTACATGTTTCTTTTTGTGAAATCTTGAATGATTAAAATAAGAATAACTTTTCCTTTTTTAAAGAATAATTTTTGGTGTTTTTGCCTCTTTTATTAGGATAGGTCAGCGTTTCAGACAAGAAGCGAAATGGGACAGAGAGAGGGGGCTGGATAAAGAAAGGTCTGCGAGCTGGCACTCGAACTCGGGACGCCCAAGGCCCAATCGCGCTGGATGTTGGCACACTGGCCGCAAAATATTTGGAGATAAACAATTACTGGATTAAAGCAACTTACATTTTCTATCTATATATCATGTTTCAGAACAATAATGTTAAAACAATGCTATCTCACGACCAATTTGTACATATTTTACTGGGTGGCTAATACAAACTCGTCATTTCATACGATTTCAGTGACTGGTAGGTTTAGGGGCGGGGGTAAGTGTAGGGCATTCATACAAATTCATACATATTGTGCAACTCCAAAAATAAGTACATTTTAGCTACGAATTAGCCACCTCATAAAATATGTTTTAATAGGTTTTCTGTGAGGGCGGGGTTAGGGGTGGATAATTCTACTAATTCCTGCAAATTTTCCACCTCTTAAATATGTACGTTTTTTTTTTTTTTTTTTACAAAATGTACGAATTCGTATGAGCTAGGTCATACAAATTCCTATGAATTAGCCACCTCCAAAAATATGTACGAATTGGCGTGAGATCGGGTTGGATAAAATGTATCAATTTTGGGTAACACTTTAGAATACAGATCCATCATTAGTGAAAAACTACACAGGAACAAATGACTAATGCACTATTAACATTCTAGTAACTACTACTGACTAACAAGAAACTCTGATTAACGAATCAGTAATAGTGAGTAATAGTGCTCAGTTGAAAGTAGTAGTTCACTAGCTAGTCAGTAACTACTATTTTTAGTACTATCTCCCAAAGAACTACTAAGAACTACTATCCACAGGTTCATAATTAATGTAAATGATACAAAATGTATAATTAATTCTAAAATGAAGATCATGGTAACCCACTAGTAATGACTCAGGTAATACCAAATACTTCAGAAGGAATTACTATTTTTTTGGACCCGTATTCTAACGTGAAGATCATGATAACTCTCTAGTAATGACTGAAATCATTGTAAGCTATTGAGGTATATGTAAGGTTTTGGATAGTAATGACTCAAGTGTTACTACATACTTCAGAAGGAATTACTAATTATTTGGATCCGTATTCTAAAGTGAAGATCATGGTAACCCACTAGTAACGACTCAAGTGTTATCAAAGCCATCAGAAGTATGACTATCCAGAACCTTACAAAAACCTCAATAGTTTTAATGACATTATTCATTACTAAGGAGTTATCTTGATCTTCACTTTAGAATACGGATCCAAATAATTAGTAATTCCTTCTGAAGTATGTAGTAATACTTGAGTCATTACTAGTGGGCTACCATGAGCTTCACTTTAGAATTAATTATACATTTTGCATTATGTACATTAATTATGAGCATGTATATAGTACTTCTTAGTAGCTCTCTGTGAGATATGAAAAAACAGTAGTTACTGATAGCTAGTGAACTACCATGTTCAACTGAGCACTATTACTTACTGATTCGTTAATCAGAGTTTCTTATTAGTTAATAGTAGTTACTAGAATGTTAATAGTACATTAGTCATTTGTTCCTTTGTAGTTATTCACTAATGACGGAACTGTATTTTAAAGTGTTACCCAATTTTGACACATAATTCTTTTGAATAACGTTTAATTGTACCTCTCTCAATTGTCATTGTAGTGCACTGCATGTTTGCCAAATATGACAATTACAGATAATAAAACTGAGCTTTTAAATACCATTGTACTACACATAATATTCTGAGATATGTGACACCTTATATTTACATGCATTTTATGTAACTAGTCTGCTGTACTGTTATAAAGATCTCATTAATTTACATTACAAGCTATCAGAAGTTCATTTTACTTTTTGCCCATATAAATATCATCAAAATTGCGTATGATAATTGTTTTGATGATTTGCTGGACGGATTGACTATTTCAAAGCAACAACTAAACTGCAACCTTGAAGAAGAAGAAGAAGAAGTTAAACATTCAGCTCAAGTAACTATCATGCACTGCTCAGAAAAGCAATGAGATAGCCCTAATTTGCATTCATGAACATGACCATTCTGTTTTCTTTCAACAGTGCTGTGCAAAAATACAGCATGGCCTGAAGGAGGTACTAGATGGAAATAACTGGACCAATGAGAACAATTGAGGACCAAGCTGTCCTCTCCCCAGAGTACCATATTAACATATACAGCTATCAGGTTAGTCAACCTGTTAGGAATCCACTGCTGTGCTGGTACATTTCCCTAAAGCTAAGCAATACAGCTGTGAAAATTATCAGCTCACTGATTTAAACAAGCTACAGGGGACTTGGTGACACAGATTTCTTTTTAATTTGATTGTTTACATCTATGTTCCCCAGTTTTACTATTGCCCTGAAAGCTGAACAAATCAAATCCTCTCCTTATTTGAGATTGTTACAGCCTGTTCTATTCCCCCCTCTAGCAGAAAATTTTAATTAAACTGGTGTCAGATGTTGTGTTGATGTTGTGCCCACCTCTGCAGAAGAATATCCATTTCCCTGTAATGACTGAGATTTTTTTGTTGATCAAAAACATTTAAACAATGGAATATTGCCTTGAAGAATATCATATCTTCTCTAAGACCTGGTACGCTTGTGGTATTATGCAAGTTTATTGCCTTTTCTCCACATGTTTATATTTTTTTTTTCCATCTGACAGAGCAGATGTTTTACCATATAAAACTATTTGTAGCATTGCCAAAGTTCACCACATTATGAGTTTTGACGAGTTAATGATTAAAAGCACTGTATCTTTATAAAAATGTTACAGGTCTTGCATTGTGCATTCCAGCAACATCCACCTCAAACCAGATATGTCAGTAATTTGAGTTTTGATACAGCACTTTTAGTTGTAATCTGGCTGTTGTTTTTCTAACAATTCTTGAAGGCACGATTTTCAGGTTGAGATGAAATGCAAAACCTCATTGCTAATGGACAGTGATAAGTTATGAGATTATATTAGCATGATTCCTAAACAAGTATAGTTTCCCAAAGCACTGGAAGATTGAGTTTTCTTTGAGAGCTTTTGTGTATTTTTTTTTAGTGATATTGGATATTGACTATAACTGGGATTCTAATTATAGATATTGGCAATAGCATGGCCTTTTGTAGCTGTGCAAGTCTTCAGACGGCATTGCAGATTGCAGAGAAAGTGACTGGTGCATTGTGCAGTTGCAGAGCTACAAATGTATTTATTAAAAAAAATGTAGCTAATTGTGACTATCTGCTGAAAAGTGATACAGTGGTGTTGTTATTAGTGCAACAGTTCGGTCTTTCTCCTCACAGTCGATGTTCGAGCTTTGAGGAGCCTGATAGTCTGAGAGGATAAAAGCCGTTGCAGTCTTTTGGTGTTGACGTGTGCACTGCGGTAACTGCGGTTTTGTGCTGGTCGAAAGGAAAAGAGTTTGTCCAAGGGTGGGGGGAGTCTACTCTGATGCTGTGGGATGTTTATGGTGGTTGTCTTATATAAATTGGCTTCAATAAATTCTGATTTGGTTAATTACACTTCAGATTAGGAAACATGTATTCACTAATAACTAAGAGTTTTCCCTACATAAAACTGATAATTTGTTACTTATTAATAGTTAAGTTTAGGTATGTGTTGGATTAAGGTATCTGGAACATAGTCATGCAGAATAAATGTGCTTTAACTAGTTAAAAACAGTCAATATGCTAGTAATATGCATGCTAATAAGCAACTAGTTAATATCGAGAATTGGTCTTTAAAATAAAGTGTTAATGATTTTTCCTTTAATCTTAACAAATGTGGTCAAAACTTATGTTTTAGGCTAAACTAGTTTTGAGAAGGTAAGTAATGTAAGTTTTTGAACAGTAAGGTTTTTAGTGTTTTTTTTAAAGAAGTCTCTTCTGCAAGCCTTCTCAAGCCTGCATTTATTTGATCCAAAATACAGCAAAAGCAGTAATGTTGTGAAATACTTTTACTATTTAAAATCATTTTTTTCTATATGAATATATTTTAAAATGTAATTTATTTCTGTGATCAAAGCTAAATTTTCAGTATCATTGCTCCAGTCTTCAGTGTCACATGATCCTTCAGAAATCATTATAATATGCTGATTTGCTGTTCAAGAAACATTTATTATTAATATTACTATCAATATTTAAAACAGTTGAGATTTTTTCTTGGGGGGAGGGTAAGAAATTATAGAAATTAATACTTTTATTTAGCAAGGATGCTTTAAATTGATCAAAAGTAATGATAAAGACATTTATAATGTTACAAAAGATTTTTATTGCAGATAAATGCTGTTTTTCTGAACATTCTATTCATCAAAGAAACCTGAAATTGTTTTCAACAATTATAATGTTTTTGAACAGCAAATCAGAATATTAGAATGATTTCTGAAGGATCATGTGACTAAAGTAACGATTCTAAAAATTCAGCATAAAATCACAGGAATAAATTACTTTTTAAAATACATTCAAATAGAAAGCAGTTATTTTAAATAGTAAAACATATCATAATTTTACTGCTTTTGCTGTACTTTGGATTAAATAAATGCAGGCTTGATGAGCAGAAGAGATGTCTTTAAAAAACATCATAAATCTTACTGTTCAAAAACTTTTGACTGGATGTGTATAAAAAATTATGTGGCTTCTTTCCATCTCAGATGTTTTATACATAATAGCATTTTAAAATAAAATACATTGTCAATTTTGTGCTCTTGTAACCTTATGGACTTATGTTTTTTCTTTCTTCGTCTTCGAAAGCATGTGAAGGGGCTTCTCTGAGAAGACCGAAATGTTCTCTGACTGAATCATCATCCTTATTTAACTTTTTACTCACTCTGAACAGACAGTTAAAAAAAGACAGACAACTTTGACACAGACAGATTTCATCACTCCGTCTCTATATCTGAGTTTTACAGTATTTAAATAGCTTCAGTTGACACAGGCCAAGCCTGTAGATTTTACTGCTGCAATAAAGCTCTGTCCTAGCAACAATATAGAAACATCATACGTACTCATAACTCTCTGGCTTGCTCTGCTTTGCTTTTTCTGTCCTAGAAGGATGTCTGCATGCACATGACTAATTATGATATCCACTGTAAGAGATTGCAGAAATGAGGGCAATAGAGACAAGGACAAATTTCCAGCTGTTCATGGACATGGACTATGATTCAGTGGTGTTGCGTACAAACTGTGTTTGCTGGTTTTTGTTTTGGGATTTGATCTTAAGACGTTTGTTGGATAATTTGTGGTTTATGTAAATTAATATGGCATTTCTTGGACAAACAATTGTTGTAAACTATTGAAAAATTAAAATATAGGATATAGTTTAGTGGTTAGGGATTCTGGATGTTCAATGACTGTTTTTGCAGTTGGTTAAAAGCATCAGCTAAATGGTAAATAAACAATAATTTTGTGTATTTAGGAGACTATCTTAACTTTAGAAGATTGTCTCTGATCAGGGAAGTTCTTTAGCGGGACAAACGTTTGTATATTCATTGGGTAATTGCTTCAGGCAGCTTCAGGCGATTATTCAGCCATGAGACGATGCAGCTGTGGTTGTTGGCACACACAGCAGCTTCTCAGTGTGGTTGCCTCATGAACCAAACAAAGCTTTCCGCACCCACCTACCTACCTACCGCTAAACTGCTCATCTCACTTTCAACGACAGCAATATGTCAACCTCAGTGCATATACTTGATTGTTTGAGACCCATCGAAATGTTTCACTTCGGCTATTACAGCTCACAATACATCTGTTTCCCTGTATAAGACTGGTTTCCCTGAAGTGCTAATGTGTTTTTGAGAGTTAATTTTCCTTAATTTACTTCTTAATTAACTTAATTTCCTTTTAAACTTATTGTGGCTTCTTCTCATCATGTTTCTACTTAGTGATGAAGTGTGTGATCCAAGGTCTGAAAGTTTTCTTCACAGTCACTTTTTCACTCCCTTTCTTGGTGCTTCTGGCTTCTTGACATTAACGTAGACTGGACTTGATGTGGATATATGTTGATATCTATAGCTCATTTGGTTTTAGGTCTCCCATGTTCAACGCTTATGAGCATGTTTGGCACTTTTAATAAACCAAATAGCACTGTTTAGTTGCACATATTTTGTAACAAACTTGTACAGTTTGACTCTATGAGCATTGAATTCATCCACAGCAGTTTTCTCATGTGCAAGCGAACTCAGGGTGGGTGGCCAGTAACAATGTGGGAAGTCCAGCACTGAGATGCTTGGATCTCATTTTTTAAACTCAATTCATTTTCATGCGTAGGTGAATCAGTGAGTATAAATACACTACTGTTCAAACGTTTAGGAAGGTTTTTGAAAGAGGTCTTTTATATTCACCAAGGCTGTTCATTTATTTGATCAAGAATGCAGTAAAAGCAGTAATATTTTTAAATATGATTACTATTTAAAAAAAAACTTGCTTTTTAAATAAATTTTACAATTTTGGGTTACACTTTATTTTAAGATGTCTTTGTTACAGTGTAATTTTACATTTAAGTACGGAGTAATATTAATTAACTACATGTACTTATGGTATATGGTTAGGGCTAGGATTATGGTTTGGCTTAGGGTTACTTGCATGTAATTATGCATAATTAATTCTTGTTATAATAGTACGTACATGTAACATGTCTAACAGGGATACTTTAAAATAAAGTGTTACCAAATTGTGTTATTGTATTGGCAAAGCTGAATTTTTAACAGTAATTACTCAGTTTTAGTGTCATCCAGAAATCATTCTAATATGCTGATTTGCTGTTCAATAAACATTTCCTATTATCGATGTTGAAAATAGCTGTGCTGCTTAATATTTTTGTGCAAACTGTAATAGTTTTTTTTCTAGGATTCTATTTTTAAAGAAGTCTCTTCTGCTCGCCAAGCGTGCATTTATTTGCTCCAAAGTACAGCAAAAACAGTAAGATTTTAAAATATTTTTACTATTTAAAATAACTGTTTTCTATTTGAATATATTTTAAAATGTAATTCATTCCTGTGATCAAAGCTAAATTTTTTAGCATCATTACTCCAGTCTTCAGTGTCACATGATCCTTCAGAAATCTATCAAATATGCTGATTTGCTGTTCAAGAAACTTTTTTTCAGTATTATCAATATTTAAAACAGATGAGTACATTCTTTTCAAGATTCTTTGATGAAAGATCTAAAGATCAGCATTTATCTTAAAAAAAAGTAACATTTTGTAGCTTTTTGTAACAAGCTTTTGGGCAAGAAATTATAGAAATTAATACTTTTATTTAGCAAAGATGCTTTAAATTGATTAAAAGACATTTATAATGTTACAAAAGATTTCTATTTCAGATAACTGCTGTTCCTCTGAACTTTCTATTTGTTAAAGAAACCTGAAAAAAAAATATAAAATAAAACTAAAAATAAAATAAAATAAATGTTTTTGAGCAGCAAATCAGAATATTAGAATGATTTCTGAAGGATCATGTGACTGGAGTAATGATGCTAAAAATTCAGCTTTGAAATCACAGGAATAAATGACATTTTAAAATATATTCAAATAGAAAACAGTTATTTTGAATAGTAAAAATTTCAGAATTTTACTGTTTTTGCTGTACTTTGGATCACATAAATGCAGACTTGGTGAGCAGAAGAGACTTCTTTACAGAACATTAAAAATCTTGCTGTTCAAAAACTTTTGACTGGTAGTGTATATTATTTATATACTGAAGCTAGAAGAATAAGGTTTATAGAGAACTTGCAGTCATGTCAACCTGTCCATCTCTGACTCCCTCAGGGCCGAGGCAGTATTAAGAGCAGGAAGTTGTAAAAATCACACGGTAGTGCTCTCCAGACAAAAGAGGATCCGCTACTGTGTGCTCAATCAGTGTTCCCACAGTCACCATAGAGGAGAATCTCTTTACAGTCTGTCCCAATTTACCACATCACTCGCAATTCACAGGAGCGGCGTTTTTTTTTTACTGTCATTTCCCACCTATTGCCGGGGCTTTACTGCAGACGTCACCCATTGAGTTATTGTCAGACTCAGACAAGGCTACTGCAGACTGTTAGACTCTAATGATCTGAGCATCCAAAGTGTTGGAGTTTACACCTCTAAACATGAGGAGATGTGATTGCATTACATGCATCCATATTAAGGATTCATTTTACTGAGTAGTTTATCACTATTTTACAAAAGTTATAGAAAGCAATATTTCATCCTTATGAAACAGAACACTCTTGTAGTTTTTAAAGCACAGAAATTATTTAGACAGCCACAAATCAGTTTAAATGTACAGCATTTAGCTCATTTTCTTCTAAGGGTTATCGTGACACAAACCAGACGAGGTTAATTTACGCTGAGACGTTCAGAGGCCTTTCAACTAGAATTCACCTGTAGCAGGTGTAGCAGGTAAAATAAGCCGACACACCTGGATATTCAGCAGGTGCCTTCATTCACATAACCGTGGCTATAATGCTGTTCACCTTCTCAACTGCTTAATTCCTAATTTTTAGTGCAGTGTGTTGGAAACGGGTGTCTGTACACTTTTGGGTCTGTGTATGCTGTTTTAAGTAGGATATTCTAAAAAGTCATGACTGTGTCATAATTTTATAGATGACGGTAGCTTGAACTCATTAGCCTTGCAGTACATTTAAACACTACCATTTACAAGTTTGGGCTTGAATTATATGCATTAAGGCTGCATTATTCAGTCAAAAGTGACAGTAATATTATGAAACCGTTTTCTGTTTTAATATGTTTTAAAATATTTTTGTTTTAAAATAATTTATTCCTGTGATGGCACAGCTGAATTGCCAGCAGCCATATCTCTGGTATTAATCATTCAAACATGCTGATTTGCTGCTCAAGAAACATTTCTTAATATTATAAATGCTGAAAACTTAAACTTAAATCTTTTTGTGTAAATGTTGGTTTTGATGAATACAAGCTTCATAAGAGCAGCATTTATTTGAAATAGAAACCTTTTGTAGCATTATAAATGTCTTCACTGTCATTTTGCTCAGTTTACTGCATCCTTTCTGAGCAAAGAAGTTTCATTAAAAAAAGAAAGCTTCCCAAATTTCGAATGTTCATACATTTTTAAGTGTGTCTTAAGTCTGTTTTGCTGCCACTGTCATATTTTATGCATTAATTCAGGCTTTTCATGTGCATACTTGCAGACATTATTTATTAGAGCAAGGTCTGTGAGGCTCAGACACTCCTGTCCACCTGTTGATGTTTTGTCTGGTTACAGGCTGTTTGATTTTAGATTTTCAAGATCGTAATTCAGCAGGCTGTGTCTGGGATGGAGTATAATGACAGGAGCTTTGTGTCTGTAAGTTGATAAGTAGTCTTTAAGATTACAGTGCTGTTTGGTCAACAGGTTGGTGTTAAACAATGACAAAAGTGTCAGTTTGAATTACTAGAGTCGTGTCGGCTGTAAAGGCTTGAGGATGTTAATGAGCAGAGCCTTAATTGTTTTCTGTCCTTCTATAACTCTGTTATTATAACTATTGTTTATCTGGCAATGGAAAGGCAGAAATACATGAAGTAAAATGTTTCCATAAATATTTTTAATAGTCAAATTTGTCATATATATTTTTGGAAAGCATATATGTACACAAGTTCATCTACCACAGTGTTCAGGTGCAAAAAAGTGTCAATCGATGAAACATGTTTTAAAAGATGAAGTATTATAAGAATTTTAAGCAAAACTGTCTATATTACAGAAAGAAAAACAACAAAATAGCTAGATTCGGAATAACTGTACAGATGCATAAATACAACAGCCTTAAACGTTCATAGTATGGATGAAAAACAAAATTCAAAATATATTCTTTTGTGCTCCACAGGAAAAAAAAGTCATACAGGCTTAAAACAACAAGAGGGTGTGTATCTTTGGGTAAACTATGTTTTCAGCATGGCAAAGACACCACTTTTCTTCTATCCTGTAGCGCTGCCAAAGGTTTTGGGCTGCGTAGCTGTTCTAGTTCCCCCTCTATGTTTCATCAGGTAGTCTGGTCTCCAGTGCAGGCAATGGGGACAGTGGCATCCTGCGGGATGGTGCAATGTCTGGACAGGGGAATAGACAGCCGGCTGTGGAAGTCCACTGAGCCAGGGGTAGGTCGAGGGAGGGAGGTGCAAAGTGTCCACTGGCCTTGTGGTGGCACTGTAGGGATTTGAATAGCCTGAGAGGCTACCCATGCCCAGATGAGAGTACAGATGAAGGGGCAAGCGGGGTAGCAGTGGGTAGGGGAGTCCAGCAGCTGCCTGACTCACCATGAAGGCACACAAGTTTGGATCCAGTGGGTTAGGCCAGTTCAGACTGTGACGCTGCCTCTTGTCCTTCATCCTCCTGTTTTGGAACCAAACCTATAATGAAACAGAGGGATTAATGGTCTTAGTAAAGGACACAGTATGTTGGTGGGATTAGTTAATGGTAGATGTGCCATAAAATGTTCAGTTTCAGCAGGGATGGAGATCAGGTGTCTGATTTTATAGCTGAAATCCAAAGCCTCACAAGACACAAGCAATCCTTTAAAAATTGTACGGATGTATTGATAAATAGCAGAAGTGCAGAAGTTTGTTTTTAAAATGAGCTCTTTTCATTGCAGCTTGTTGGTCCTGAGAAGCTTTTGTTGGGCCAGAGGTTGAGTGTGACATTGTGAATTACCTTTATTGTGGTCTCGGGCAAGTTAAGCGCTGCCGCCAGTTCGCATCGTCTGGGTCGAGACACGTAACTTTCTTTGCAGTATTCTTGCTCAAGACGGGTCAGCTGCTCCCTTGTGAAAGCAGTCCGGTGCCGCCGACTCTGGTCTATCCCATTCAGCAGTGAAATACGAGGGCACTCTTCTTCTCCTTGATCACTGTCAGCATGAGCAACAGTAGACACTGGCGACTCCCTGCCCTCTGCTACTGAAAAGTTTACTTCGCATTAGGCATTCGTTTACTTTGCGTATATCACATTTACAGTCACAAAAACGGGGGTTTCTATAAACTCCCAATTTCCTAAATGAACTCGCTACACAGATGTTGATTTTGCACAGTAGGCCTATATACTTGACTTAAACTTCTATGAAGTACCTAGCGCATTTTCTAAAAAAAAAAAGTGTGAATTCCTCTCCACTGCTTGTTTTTAAAATTTGGATGTTGTAGGCTACTTACGCATTTTATCGTTGATATCCACGTCCGCAATCCAGATATTCCCCGAATGGATTTTCACAAGCTTCTCATAGTCCTAAAAACAGTCCCAGACCAGGCCCTCCCCAAAAAAGCAATTCTCCCTCGTCACTGCTTGTCTTCCGAGCCAAGTTCGTTTATGAAGGGAAAGATGAGTTGTTTTTGTAGTCGCTGTCCACCCCCCCTCCTCCCTCACCTCTGCATCTTTCAGGTCGTCCCATCTTGTTACTAATGAGAGACGCGCTCTATCCGCTGAGGCGCCGCCGGGGCGCGCGGACAGAGGGAGGTGTTAAATTGTCTTTGGTCTCCGACCGGCCTTTGTACTGTTTTGTTATGGAGAATTAAGATCGACCTCCCTTTGCATACTGTCACAGTAGCTTCCCCGTCGAGATAGGCCAACCCTGATTGTTCCTTGGCGTTTGATGTTTGTATTTTTGGAAGTCAATCATTAGAATCCTAATGTGCCCAAATTGCAGAGGTCTGCAGTTTATAATAGAGATGAAAGCTTTTCAGGAGCCGTTTAAATATATGTAAGGTAAAGATTTATTTAAAAAAAAGGAAATGAATTGGAAAATTGTCTGAAAATTCAACATTGCCATTGGTTATTATAATAAACGCCGGATGATATTTTATGAAGTGGACAAATTATTAAAAGCCCAGAGGGATGGCTCATCCAAAAATGAAATTCTGTCGTCATCTAGGCTACTCATCCTCATGTAATTCCATATTTTCTTCTTTTATGAGGTGTTGTTGTTAAATGCCAGTAGAGTCCAATGTTGTTTTGGACCTATGTTGTGCAGCGGAAAGAAATTCATACTGGTTATAGAACGACATGCCAATTAATTTAATAAACAGAATTTACATTTTTGGGTTAACAGTCTCTTTAAGTGCATCGTTATAGAAGCTGTCAGGCCCAAATGTAAACTAAGGTTGAAACTTTCGCCAGTATGTCCAAAGGTTTATCTCAACAAAACGAAGTGTTAGTGAAATTAAGCGAGCCTGCTGAATATTTTCAGTGTACTTTATTAATATATTATCATGACTCCTACTACCTTTTGCTAATCGGAAACGTTAATGATACGTGCTTCAGTGCAGGTACAACCAAGATAAAAATGTCATGTGACTGCAGGCGATGTTGATCATTAAGGGCTTCGGTATTTACCACTGCGGTTTAATTTGACTCTAATCTTAAATGAAAGTTATATGCCACTCAGATTTTTTAGGTTTCATATTTCTTTGAAGTAGTGTTTATAAACATATGTTGTCTTTTTCCATTAAGTACATGTTCCCATTCCTATTTTAGAAGTAGTTTTGGATTATGAGTAGAATAAGTCTCAATAATACTCAAGGTTTTACATTTATTTAGCAGCCAAAAAGAGTTGCTCTCTCCTTCCCAGTGACGCAGACTGTGGCATTTCCCGTGTTCAGACAGTATCTCAAACATATGCTTCCATCCGTGGTGATTCAGATTAGCCTGATGTCAAACAGGCTGACGGCTGTATTGTTATACACCAGTGCTTTGATCACTTGGCAGTTAAGGGAAAGGCTCCACCAGGGCTGTAGTCTGTACCTGGAGACTGGCGCAGATATCGCATAGAGGTGATAGAAATTGCGCTTCCATGAACAGACAAACTTGTGTGTCTGTAATACTTAAAAAACTTTGGAATACTCTTTTTGGGTGATTAAACCCTTATACTATCTGTATTGATAACTGTTGAGAAAGAAGTCCCGTTACTGATCAGTACACAATGACCAAGAAATGCGCAGTTTGTGGGCGTGTCCATTTGGGTCCTTAGCATAAAACTGCAGTAATCTACATAATTTCAGCAGCATTGTTTCAAAATCTATTTGTTCCTGTATTAATTTGTACTTTGTTCATGTCACACACACAAAAAAAAGACCTAAGTTTTTAAAATTGTTTTGTGTGCTTTTGGTATTGTTTTGAAATACTTTATTTTTAGTTTACAGTAAATTTAATTATAAAAGCCCTTCTAATGTTTGGATTTATGCATTATTAAGTTTATTCGAAATATTATTCGAAATATTAAAATGTTCAGCGAATTTCTTGTCTTGATCTACTTGGCTGTACAATGAATGGCAAAAGTAATTTAATTAATTAAAAATGTTTTCTTCTTCTTCTTCTTACATGCATAAGAAAAACTAAAGATATTTGAATGAGAATATGTTACATGGGTGCCTCTGCTCTGCAGTCTGGTCCTTTTGCTTTCCCTCCTCTTCATCCTCATCTTCTTTCCTCAAAGGTTTAAATCTATGTGCATTGCAGTCATACTACATGGTCTGTAATGCAGTACACATAGGTGCACCTGAACAAATTATTAACGGACTGTTAGCGCTGGATACAAAAGTACATTTTTTAAATAAAATCTGTACAGCATTTTTTTTCTGACGCAGAACTCTTCGTCCAAAATGCATAATTTACATTGAATGTAACGTTTATTGAAAATGATTTATTGTTCCGAAGTATAAAGTTTTATATATATGGATGTTATTTTATATAGCAGCCTAAGTGGCACGTTCATTTCCTATATTCGGACTCATAGCATCACCTAAAGTTGAGAGCTATGAACTCTCATTAGGCTGCATGCATAACGCAGACATACATACAGTGATCCACGAGGCTTTGCTTCACGTGGAACTGTAACGTAGTACCGCAAGAAAACTCAACTATGGGGATCTGCACATTATAGTTTCCCGCTCCAACGCACCTGGCCGTTCAAGTAAAGGTCGTGATGTGCTGGTTCAGGTGCGTCTGATTTTAACTGAAATTTAAACTGTACACAAGGAGCAGGACAATGCACATAAACAGTAGGCAAACCTACAGCGTCAGAATGCTTGTTTAAAAAGATTACCAATGACTACGTGTTGTCAATAATAATAATGATAAAAATAATAATAATAGGCCTACGTGTTGTGTACATATTTTAATGCAATTTTTGATTAAATATTTATGTTTAAAAATTCAACAATGATCCAAACGGTCTTTTTGATAGGCTTTACATGATCAAGTTTTGTATCTAAAATGCTCATTAAAGTTCAACTCAAAAGCATATTGTTATAGTTTTAACTTCTCTACATTATGACCCTTTTGTCCGTTGAACGCTATAAAATTAAAAAAATAAGACATTTACTTGATTATTAATGTTTTGTGTTAATGATCTATAATTTAATAATTACTTTACAAAACAGATTATCCTTTGCAAAACTTATGCACATACCTGACTGCACATACAATCCTTAAATGTCATGCACTTTAATTAATTACTTGAAATAAAAAGATTTAAGGATTAGAAATAGATAGGAAAAATGTGATTACATGAATTATCTTTAGTTATCTTCATCTTTGCACCTTATTTAACCCCTAAAAGATTCATAGTAATGAATGACCTTAATAGGATAGTTCACCCCAAAATGAAAATTCTGTCATCATTTACTTACCCTCCACTTGTTCCAAGGAGTTTTTGTTAACAGTTTGGTTTCTCCCTATTAAGTAGTTACTTATGGCTGTTTATTAGTACTTATAAAGCACATATTAATGCATGAACATATTTTAGATCCCCTAATAAATCCTACCCCATACCTAAACTTAACAACTACCTTACTAACTATTAATAAGCAGCAAATTAGGAGTTTATTAGTGCAAAAATTGTAGCCAGTAGTTAGTTATTGTGAGAATTGGTCTCCAAACTGAAGTGTGACAGAGTTTTATTGTCTTTTATCAAAAGACGACATTTTAAAGAATGTTGGTAACCAGTCATTTGACAGTAGCCACTGACTTCCATAGCATTTTTTTCAAAACTATGGATGTCAATGACTACTGTCAACTGTTTGGTTGCCAACATTCTTCAAAATATCTTCTTTTGTGCTCAACAGAATAAAGAAACTTATACAGGTTTGGAACAACTTGAGGGTGAGTAAATTATGACCGAATTTTCATTTTGGGGTGAACTGTCCCTACTGCTCTAAGATGCTAAATATGCATCGTTTAAGGGTACTGTCCCAGTGACAGTCTGAGTTATCTGTACCCATATGGAACATTTTTGCACATTATTTGGCTGTAGAATTAGGAGTTGTTTTTTCAAAAACACTTCAAGTTCTTCATAAATACTGTAAGTGCACTGCAGTAATTGTAATACTGTAGTAATTATTTTGTATTATAGATTTTTTTGATCAAGCTTATATATTTCCACTTTACATGCATTAATCCTCATAGTGATGTGCTGTTTTGAGGTATCATACATAATGAATAAACAGAGAGCATTTTTAGCTATGTACTGCTTGCATATGAAGAGCATTTTTGGAAAATGTGCATAAAAGTTGAATGTTCCTACACTCTCACCAAGAAGTTGTCTTTATGATCAGTCATTATCAGAAAGCAGTGAAAGTTGAATTGTCTTGTCTAGGAAGCTGTTTTGAATGTATGTGCCTTTATGATATGTTGTTTAATGTGTTAAGGCATTTTGGAAGCAAATTAAGAACAATAGTTACATTTCTATTTGTATAGCATTCTACACTGGAGTCCAAGGTTCTTGTGCTTTCCAGAGAGGCTACGAGTTTACCTGCATAATTGCATTAAGGCTTAAAATACAGATTAGAACCAAAATTGTTGAATATGTTCCTCTGTAGATCCTGCCTTTTCCACAGAATCAGTATTTTTTCTGCCTTGCCACAGTAATTTTGCACCAACCCTGAAAAAATTGGCTTTCATGAATTATTATTGAATGCAAATATTTTCTGGTCATAACCTCTCCAATCTTTCTTGCTATCCTTTCTTACTCTATCTTTGTCTGTCTACCATCTATTTTTACTATACTGAATGCATTTCAGTGTGACTTTATAAATACTGAACATCTATCTAATTTATTTATTTGCAAGGTGAATTTTTTGACAGTTATCACTGTACTTAGATCAGTGGCATAAGGATATGTTTTAGGGGGCAGCCTGGTGTTCTGAATTCACATATCCAGCTCGGGAACTATTCTGATTTAATTAGGATGAAGGATATATGTAACCCTGGAGCACAAAGCCCAGGACAGGCAGTCGTAAGTAGCATGGGTATATTTTTATGGGTCAAAATGACAGACTTTTCTTTTATGCCAAAGATCATTAGGATATTAGGTAAAGACCATGTTCAATTAAGATATTTTGTAACTTTCCTACTGTAACTGCATAAAAGCTTAATTTTTGATTAGTAATATGCATTGCTATGAACTTCATTTGAACAACTTTAAAGGCGATTTTCTCAGTATTTTGATTTTTTTTTTTTTGCACCCTTAGATTCCTGATTTTCAAATAGTTGTATCTCAGCCAAATATTGTCCTATAAAAAACCATGCATCATTGAAAAGCTTATTTATTCAGATGATGTATAAATCTCTCTCTCTTTTTTTTTTTTGGTCCATGGTTACATATTGTTATCTCATCATCACATCCTTTATATCTGTCTTGTCTCCTAGATAATAATACTGTAACAAACTTTTAGTCTGTGCATTTAACTTTTAGATTTTTATTGTTTTGATTTCATCCTTCCTGGACTCTGATGAATATATTAGCTTAAATTCTGACTATACATATCAAACAAATTGGCCTTAAGGATAGAGGTGCATGAAGTATCTGGTCATTTTTCTAACTGTAAATGGGATGAAATACATTGACCTTTGTTTTTGTAAGTCAGTGCTTAAAACTATAATGTGTTTTTAAAACTTCGCTATCGATTTTCCTAATTCCTTACGCATTCAGGAGAAGAAAGATCCAAGTACAAAGGAGCCAGATCGATGGATGCGGTGGTCAGAGCAGGAATGTATGATTTAACTAGATGGAATTCTTGGTGTGAGCTCAGTTTTAAACTGTGGGTCTATAGTAGCCATCAGCGGTGTTGTTTGGACACAAAAAAATACCGGTATTAATAGGCGCTATAATTCTTATAATTTGATTTATAGGTTGCATTTGTTATGTACATTCAGCCTTTTTAACGTAGTGTATTTACAATGATATTTCGGAAACTGGGACTAATTAAAACTGTAAATGTAAAAGTGATTAGATGCGAAGTGAATTTATTATTATTATTATTATTATTATTATTAATAGCGGCTTTATAATTTAGAATTGTGCAGAACATACATATATATATGCGCACACCAACATCCGCATCCTCACTGTAGCGAACTGCTTCATATCGTACATATATAAAGAGAAACTTTTCTTAGATTCGGTTTGAGTGGTCAAAGCATTTTTATAACTGCCATTATACAATATGTAATATGTGACTGCCATGCTACAGACTAGGTTAACTGATGCAGATTTGAACCTGAGGAAGTTGCGTGAGGCATATACTTAGCCTGTTTACTCACACACTCATTTACTCAAAATGTATTTATTTACAATATTGCAGGGTGTATCATATTTCGTGTGAAATGTATTATTACATTTATTAGTTATTAATTTATTATTATTAATTATTCATTAACATCTATCTATCTATCTATGATGTTAATGAATTGCGATTATAGTCTCTGATAAACTGTCAAAGTAATGATGAAGATCCTTTTGATTTGCATGCAATATGGTATCGAATGGTCGAGGGCGCTTCATTATTTGCGCATTATTTGTGCGCTTTGGTAAAACGTGCTGTAAAACATGATGTGATGCTGTCCATATATGTACAGGTTACCTGCTACTAAAGTTTTGCTAAAGTGCTTTAGTAGCCCCAGCCAATGTCATGTATCTTTCAGTTTTAAATATTCAAAATTCTATATTATAATGGGTATACAGCTGGAAAAATGACATTTCACGAAAGACCCTTTTCGGAAATTTACTATTTAATCACCAGAATTCTTTATCGTGTGTTTCCTTACACGTTTTAGACACAGTCGAACCAGCGAAGGTTAGTTCACACAAAAATTTAAAATTCTGTCATCATTTACTCACCCGCATTTCTTTATTGTGTAGATCACACAAGAATATATTTTGAAAAAAGTGTGTTTTTTCCCCCTTTTTTTCTCCCATACAGTATACTGTGTAAGTCAATACAGTGTCCATTGTCGTTTGGACCCCAGCGTTATTCAAAATATCTTCTTTTGTGTTCCACAGAAGGTCACAGAGGTTTGAAACAGCATAAAGGTGTGTACATAATAACTAAATGTTCAGTTTTGCGGCGAAATATCGCTTTACACTCTTAAAAATAAAGGTGCTTCACGATGCTATAGAAGAACTTTTTTTGTCTTTGTTGGTTCCATAAAGAGCCTTTAATATCTGAAGAACCTTTGTTCTTTGTTCTTTGCGGCGAAACAAGGTTCTTCAGTTTATAAAAAGGTAAAAAAAGAGATGGTTCTTTAAAGAACCTTTGACAGAGTAGTTCTTCTATGGCATCGCTGTGAAGAACCTTTTACAGCACCTTTATTTTTAAGAGTGTAACTTAGAAAAAGACAGTGCTCAGACAAATGACAATAACAATCTTTTGTTTTTTTTTAAGATATGTACTTTTACTGTATAGCTACGGCCTCCTGACTCACAAAATACAGCAAATTACACAATGCACTCTAGAATTTCCATGATAAGGTCACTTTGTAGCCTATATAGTCGCTTTATTGAAACATAATTGTATTGAGTATAAAAAGTATATGCAGAAAAAATATTAAAAATAAGAAATATCAATGAACAGTTTTGCAATAGGATGCCACGAATCACTGTCGCTGTATTTTTCAATGTGAAACGGCTGTTTTTTTTTTGCGTTATAAACATCTAAACGGACTTAAATTAGTATTCATTAAATATCTTATGTTAAACAAACTTGAACTAAATGATACTAAAGTTATTCATTTCAAACCATTCACTGTATTGTATGATAGGTATCAAAAGAGCGATTTAGAAAGAAATTAACTTGGACTTTGCTTGTAATTGCATTTAAAACGTACACCGAAACGTTCATAATGCTTTGTATGTGTGTAATTTTGCAACAACTTATACAGTTCTAGCTGATCCAAGAATGAGCCATCTTATTAAGTATGCAGACGTTGACTCTAGTGTAAGAGTAAACTGTTTGGTAAAGAAACACCGATCACCTCATCTGTAGGTACCTTTTGTTTTACGTCTAAAAGAAATATTGCTTTTGATATAATTAACTATTACATCTGTTTTCGTGAAACTCATAGTCAGTTCACCTAAAGATTACAAAGCATACAAAGCTTAGCTATTCGTTTCAAGTTCGCGTAGCGACATCAGTACTCGTTTATGTATCCTTTAGCTCATTTGAACTTTTTAGCTTAGATTACGTTGGAACAGTTTTTAATGTTGTATTAATATGCTGATTATCAAACTTACCCTGTCCAAAATGGATACATATGTGTCTGTCTTCTGAAGATGTAGGCTAAGTTAATTCATGCTGGACGGACTGTACACACTGTTTCTCGAAAGACCCCTTGCACGTGGGCAGGGCGTTTTACAATTAAACTATTAAGGCATTTCCTGGGTACAGTAGCTGCCTAGCACAAACACAACGTGTTGTGAGGTTGCTCAGCTCTGACTACAAACACAGAAAGACTCGTGTCTTGAACCCAGAGTAACAGCTGTGCAGTGGTAATGGGAATGCACTGATGATTCACAGTGTTTAAACAACATGAAAAGCGGGTAGAGAATTATTTTCGTCTGGTTTTAGGACAGATCAGTTGGGTTTCATTCAGTTAAATGACGTTCTGACTATGATTGCTTGAGTCATTTCTTTGAAATCTAAGCAATTTTGTTTACCTCTAGGTCGCTTTATTATTCCAGCTCGAATCAGAGACCTTGAACTTGGAGAGTTTGCCTAAGGAGGGACAGCGTCTATCATTGCCTCCTAAACAGACCCTTCAGGGAGGGCTATACTCATCCCTTTAAACTTGGCCTTGACCTTGAGGGCCTTTTCTGACCTCTATGTAAAGACGACAGTCTGGGGAGGTGTGTGTGGGAAGGAGGATTAAATGGGAAGGCTGTTGTTGTTCTCCGTACACAATTTTAAATACTTATTTACATACAGAATGACATGTCCTTTACGTTTTAAGCCTATGAAAAATATTTCAGAATGTCCGTATATATTCTCCAGCGTCATTATAGTAGGCCTGAAGGGTAAACATCTCTAATGGTATTTCTGGTTTGCTTTTTGCTAACAGACGAACGCATCTCTGTTAACATGAATTTCATTCTTCTTCTTCTTCTGTAATATTATTCACCGGATCACGGTTTCTAGAGGTAAAATATAATAATAATAATAAAAATGTGGTTGAAGAGAGAGCGTTCATGGTTTTAATCATTTGCATTTTTAAAAAGATAATTTTAGGGGAAAAGGTCCAGTCACTGATAAAATGTGACACTAAAATCGGCGCACAACTAAGCTTTATGTTTTGTTTTGTTTTTAAAAACCTAGGTATATATTGTTTGGGTGACACTTTACAATAAGGTGTCATTTGTTAACATTAGTTAATGTATTAACTAATCATGAACAAACAATGAACAATACATTTATTGCACTATTTATTAAGCTTTGTTAACGTTAGTTAATAAAAGTACAGTTGCTCATTGTTAGTTCATGTTAGTTCACAGTGCATTAACTCATGTTTACAAACAACTTTTGATTTTAATAATGCATTAGTAAATGTTGAAACTATATATAGTAATATATATAGTAATAAGTGCTTTAGATGTATTGTTCATTCATGTTAACTAAAGTAGGCTAGTTATCTAATGTTAACTAATGAAACCTTATTGTAAAGTGTTACCATTCCTTGTATTAAAGCTAAGAATGCTAAATGCACCAGAGTGGCGATAGAGACATAACAGCTGAATAGGGCACTATTTTGAAAGTATTTTGCCTCTTTTATTTCAGCGGATTATTTCAAGTATGACATTTCATAAAATGGTACGAGGCGTTGTTCGAGCGTATGTATAAAACAAGTTATGATTTTTCATTTTTTATGGTAATGATAAATAATTTATACATCTGGCACTGCTGATTATGACCCTTTAAAATGTCTGTAATGATTTAAAGGCATTCCAGCGTGTGCTTGGCCAATGTGTAATTAAATCCTAAATAAAATGTATGACCTATTTAAATATTTCTATTGCTTTTTGCAATGAGATGTTGGGAGAAATCGTTATAGCATTTGATGATCAGCAAGGGAGCTGCCACGAATATATCTGTATAAATTATATTATTTCCATGCAAGTTCGCGTATCTCTTCAGTTCAGATGACATATTCAGTGCGTAAGGAGACATATGAACAAGTTTACGAAAAACCCTTTTATATATATTATAAAAGGGTTATTATCAACATACATGTTGAGCGAAATATATGTTCTTAGAATAAATTAACATTAAAATAACAAATAGCAGCATATGTTCATAAGTTCTTTTTCAAAAAAAAAAAAAAACTATATATATATATATATTTTAATTTAGTTTTTTTAATTACAGTGCGATTGATTGCTCAGTGAGCTAAAGAAAAGGAGGCGTGTTAGGGGATTAATGCATAAATGCAATGCAACAAATAGGCAGTATTTCAAGAATACTTTTAGACATCTACCCCGGGCTTGACAAAAAAAAAAATCTTTGACATTCTTCAGTCAAGGTTTATTTTATGCGTCACGTGGTGTAGCTCTTATCCAATGAAGGGACTGCGATGCAGACTGAAGTCCATTGCGTCAATGCAGCTGTACCAATGTAACTGAGTGTCCTGCTTCGGACTTGAGTCTTTGCAACATAATTTTCCGTCCGAATGGTGAGCGTGCTATGACCACCTCCCTGGTCCTGAATCCTCGCTGGGCGGACACGGTTATGTTTGTGTATGAAAACAACTTGGATGAGCTGAAGAACATGGAGGGTCTGGTTGGAAGCGGCAATTTTGCGGCCAACCAGTGCAGGAATCTGATGGCCCACTCGGCTCTGAGTGGCCACCCGTCTACCCTCGTCCACGGCTCCAGCTACTCCACTGTGGACGTATCGACTTCAAGTTCTACAGAGTCGGCTAAGCAGTGCACACCTTGCCCAACGGTTCCACAGGCCTCGTCCACCGGTCCCATCCCGTACGGCTACTTTGGCAACAGCTATTATCCTTGCAGAATGGGGCGGGGTTCCCTCAAGTCCTGCACGCAGCCGAGTGCACTTAGCTACACTGCAGAGAAATACATGGATACCCCGGTCACATCTGAAGAATACCCTAGCAGGGCTAAAGAGTTCGCTTTTTACCACAGCTACCCCAGTCCCTATCAGTCCATGGCCAGTTATTTGGACGTGTCAGTGGTACAGACGCTCGGAACCGGGGAGCCGCGACACGATAGTCTCCTGCCTATGGATAGCTACCAACCCTGGGCTCTGGCAAACGGATGGGGTAGTCAGATGTATTGCTCCAAGGACCAGAGCCAGGCGGGACATCTCTGGAAGTCTGCATTAGCAGGTACGTTTTAAACCATTTTACAAATGAAATGGGAACGTTCAAAAGGTATAGCATAAGCTCTCACAAATATCCATAGAAAAATGTTATTACTCTTCTGGTTAGACAGAAGAGAGATTTTATTTCGGATAGCTACAGATTTGGAATTATAGAAACAAGAGCACCAATGTGCTTTCATTTTCTAGAGAACACAAAACACAACACGTTTACATAAAAGTAACAATTTGCTAAGCAAATAACGTCTAAAACCAATGGGTAATTAAAAAGATAAACTCCGCAAATCTGCAGATGCAAATTTTGTTGAAATTTAGTTTAGTTAGAAAGTGAATGAGCCCATTAATAATAAACCTTTTTGTTATTCGTTCCAGATGTTGTGGCCCACCAACATGACGGGGGCTCATTCCGTCGAGGTAGAAAGAAGCGGATACCGTACACAAAAGTACAACTCAAGGAACTGGAGAAAGAATATGCAGCCAACAAATTCATCACAAAGGACAAGAGGAGAAAGATTTCAGCGGTAACCAACTTATCCGAGCGTCAAATCACTATTTGGTTTCAAAACAGAAGGGTTAAGGAAAAGAAATTCATTGCCAAAGTTAAGAACAGCGCGCCATAGTGCTGAGCTGAATCTTTGTTTTTCTCGGTGACTTGAAATTTAAAGGAAGAAAAAAGTCGTCGCGAGGACTTTTCTTGGACTGGGACTGAATGTTTTCTTTTCCCAGCGCATTTACACCAAACAAATAAATGGACGGCCTCAAAAATGAACGAATAATCTAAATAAAATGGAAAAACCATGAAAGGACAATATAGCTTGTAAATTACGCACGTGCCTGCCTATATGTATCTGTGTTCGTTTGAAGTCTTTCTGTCCTCTTTAGCTTGCATTTAATGTTAGGTATGTCAGTGTTGTTGTTGTTATTGTTGTTGTTGTTGTTGTATTAGTCTTATTACCCAATACATGTCAGTACCTATATACTATGTTTATATCGCTTGTAAAACATAACATATCACAAACCTTAATAAATGTGTTAATTTCATTCAGTGTTTTCTAGCAAAGTAAGTCGGTGTTTTTATGTATTATTCGTACTGACTCGTTCTAGTCATCTGTTGCCACGTTACAGCTGTCATTGATGACAATGTGAGAGAAATCAACAAAAAGTTTCTGCCATTATTCTGAAATCGTTTTAAAAATTTTTACAGCGCTTTGTTACTGATTCCTAAATAGGCAGCTGTGAGGCTACGTTTTTTTTCTAAAGTTATGCGTTCATTTAAGTGAATGTAAAAAATCGTATTTATCTCTTGACATTTTACATCAGATTTGGTCATATGATTCAGCAGAAATATCGCTTCAGTTTTTGGAGTCTTCGGAAAGTTAAGTCCTTTATTGTTTTACAATGTGCAGCGTTTGAGCACGTAACTCAAAGCGCCTTAGATTTTTTAAAATGTGTTATGGTGTTTTATAACAAACAGGAACAGTTAACAGTCGCTGTATGTATCCTAACAGTTTTCAAATACATTCATAAAGGATGCACGCCGGTTTTTAAACTTAACAATATGGGATTTCCTCCTCACGGTTAGAGCAAGAGCGGGAATGTTTTGATGTTGGCAGGAAAGGAGGGGGCGCTCGACTACAGAAGATGTACTAAATCAGCCCTTAACCTTGACCTTGAAATTCACATGCTTAAAGATAAGAAATAGCTCTTGTCTTTCCCGAAACTATGAATTTTCAAGAATACCCATTCAAACTATATAACATATTCCCATTGCCTTCCAGTTTGCTTTGGGGCTCTTCACATTTAAACACAACTGTCTGTCAATTCCCTCACGCCAAATGAAACTCTAGTGATTTCATACTAAGGATGCATTAGTGTACGCTGAAAATATACTCTGTGTGCCTTATTATACACTGCAATATAATAACTTTTGAGCTCAGAAATGTAAAGTTGCCTCTTTCCTCACCAATCCTAGATTTATGTACAATGATCTCTTTTATAGTCTCCAGCAGGCCTAATTTACGTTTCTGCCCAAGTCCGAGCAGTTTAATTGTCAGACAGTGAACAGAGCCGCAGCCTATTGCCTTTGCTACCTGCACTTAATGTCGGTCTAGATTAGTAAGGGTGTAAAAGGTCCGTCGTTACTCAGCGGCTTCACGTTGTCACCTTCGGCAAGCTCCAGTTCACTTTCAAATTGTGCTCTTCCTTCTTTCTTTATTCAGTCTACATCAGCAGCTGCGAAGGGTCAGCATAGAAAGGTCTTACCTACATCAATTTAAGTAAAAACGAATTGATGCTGATACTGTTTTAATGTGATTTTAAATGCGCAGTTTATAATTTCCGTATATCATTAAAATATGAGTATATGCGCAGTAGCCTGCATTTTGCGAATAGATTTTGAACGTTAAGCTTTAGCATAGCTTCAGGGTGACGTGATTTGATATAGAATAACGTTCTAAGCTTCTCTCAAACTACATGTGCAGGAGTAATGCATGCGCAGGAGGCCGTAGCTCCTGGTGTCATTTTGTATCGATCTTTTGTTACATTTTTTTTTAATCAAAGCATAGCATATACAAGCACACCGAAGTCTAACAATTTTAAGAGCTCTGAATCAATAAAACACTGTCACTTCTGTCGAACGTCAGTCGGCCTTTATTAATTTCACGATCTTTTCTAATGACGTTTTTGCCAAAGATAGTAAAACGTTCTAAGAATTAAAAAATTATTTTTTACACAAATTGATACATTTAACTCCTACCTTCCTTAGACAGGCCAGGGGGCCATAAAATGTCCAAGTCCTTCCTTCCACTTCTAGTTAACATTGAACTTGACAAAAGCGTTCAAACAAACGGTGCGTCTGCTTTTGAGTTTACATTGTGATTTAATGGCGACTCTATTTTCTCTTTTGAAAACACACAAAGCGCAAAGCTCACCAAATTTCAGCACTAACAATAAAACTGCCACTTTTGTTCAGAACTAAAAGTCTTTCTTTGTTGTCGTTCGAAGATGGGGTTTGTTTTTTGTGGGGCCGATTAAAAAACCCAACAACTTGTCGACATGCCTACATTTCGCCTACGATGAAATATTAGTCACTGCAATAAAAAAAAGTATGTACAGGCAACTGTGTAAGTGAAAATAAAATGCAAAATGAGTAACTGAATATTGAAGTTGTTTCGTTTTTGTCTGCGTGAAGATGCTGCCTTATATTCCATGCATGCAGCATGCACGTATTTGTTTGTGTTTAAATTAATGATGAAATGTGACAAGACAGCGACGAGATTTTGCAGTTGCTGCCAGGCCAGCTTTTTGAGTGAGGAATGTCAGATTCATCTCCCTCAAGTTCACGTCCAGATCCCCTCCCCCACGTTGTCTGTTGCCTCTAGCCCTAAAACAACTCTTCCCCCACGTCTGCATTTCGGACAGGCTTTTGTTAAGCGGCGGACTTCACAGTTGAACTTGAGACATCTTGTAAACAATAAGTAGTCTGGACCTTGTCTGGCCAGAGGTTGTCAATAGACCTGTAGAGTAACGCGAGGCCTCCGGAAAAAGGGGAGAGGAAACGACTTCACACGAAAGGCCCCCAACGACGGAGAAATGTTCACGGTCATAGTTGACGTTCTATGCGATGATTGATTGGCAGGGTTGTCATGGTGCAGTTGGTCAGCACTTAGCCAAAGCTGGCTCGCATCTTTGCATTAAAGGTCAAGTTCAATGCCTCTCTCAATTACTTAATTAATGCAACTTATTGGCAGGTTTTCCTAACAATCTGGCATTCAGAGTGGTCGTAAATATTGAAAGGAAACTACTCTCTTTTCTTTGCTCTGTTCTAGTTCCCGTAATTCCTTCAAAGCTTTTATGAAATTGAAATTTCGAGTGTAACTGAACATAACAGATCTGAACAGACTGTTTCAATACTTTCTTTGTAGGAATAGCAGTCCAATCTACTGTGAAAAGTGGTAACCTGCAATTCAGAGCTGTTCCTACCTGATCGTATGCCCCTATATTTAGTTCTGCTGGTGTAACCTAATTTATTTAGGGTGATTTAGTAATGTTAAATACATTTTTATTTGAATAAAATCAATTAATTTACCATTACATTTGTTACCATTTTTGGATGGTTATGATAATCTTCTTTGCAAGTTTAATTTCAGAATAGATGCTCGCTTTTAATCTTCTGTGGTACATGTATTTAACTATTGATTTACTACTGTATTATAAAAACTATTGTATTTAACTGTTAAAATACATAAAAACAACCACATTCGCATAATGTTAATGTTTTCATAAAAGAGTAGAGAAACTATCGGAAAAGGGTTGACAATTTTTATCATGTCTGGAAGAGTATAAAAATAGACAGAAAATAGTAAAAGGGAGATAGTAGGAATATCAAGCGTTTTTTTTATTGAATGCAAATGTAGACATATAGCAATATGCAGCAATTTACTGAATGACACTCATTCCAAATTCACGGTGAACAAATTACTCTATTAACATAACTGAAATTTAAGATAACTATATTAACAAAACAGAATAGTATTGCGCTGAGGTTATAATATTACATCTGATATTTTGTCAAATGTGCTGACTGTGGGTTATCATATGTCAGGTTAAGTGAGGGTAAACTGTATGAAGTTTATTTAATTTGAAGTTAAGTGTAATTTGCATGTTTGTGTAGTATAAAACCTAAAAAACCTTTTTCTTTTTTGTTTTTTATTAACGTTTGATTACATTTTTAGAGTTTGCTGTGTAGTGTACTGCGTACAGTAGCGTTCACGGATGCCTGTCACGTATAAGCAAAGTGTAATTCTATTGTAAGTTTGTTACTTTAGAATTTATTATTTTATTTGTAATTATTTGTAAATTTGCTCGGGTTGAATGATTCTGACGCAATAAATTAGGGGTACACAATATTTTTAAATGACTGTAAGCTAAAGTTGAGAAAACCAGTGTATTTAACAGACGTAGTTTCTTTGATTAAATGTTCAAGTTATAACATCGGTATGAGCAAATTCAAATACTTCACCATCAGCAAGCCTTTTTCATTATACCGTGGAAAGCTCAGTTAAAAACAGCAAAACAAACTCAGCATTTTTTAATGTAATGGATTTACAAGATTTTGAGGCTGAACTAATCCATGTGGCTAAACCAAAAGAAATCTGTTGCATTTGTTGTCGCTATATTGAGAACTCTTTAGTGTTGCCAACATTTCCATCAAATACGTGACTTAATTTTCTCGGTCTTGAAGTGATGTCAACAACAGACCCATTTACGAGCCTCCTTTTCCATTCATTCATTATCAATGCAGCTGGATTTGACTTAGGCCAAACAAGGTTAAAGCATTAAAATTCCGAAAAATGCTCTCTCGGTTAAATAAAACCCAATACCTGTCATATATTAAATTATTATCATATGTTAAATAAAAAAGAAAAAATACCATTTTAGTTTTTACTTATCTAGAGAGTTCTGAGCACAGAAAAAAGATGGATATGTGATCAAGAATGGATGTTTGCGTGAGAAGCATGATCCTGGCAATGCCCTTATGATCTTTCAGTGTCGCAAACTTTAATTTATTTATTTAGCTCCATAAACTGTTCATAATCAGCTACATTTTATATTTTTTTTTTTTCAAGTCTAGTCACATAGTAACAAAATACAGAGGTATCGCAAGTGCATGAAATAATCGTCAAAACAATTCTTTAGGAGTCCATTCTTCAGTTTTAAGGCTATGAAAGAACTTGATTTAAATTAGTGATTATAATCTTACTGAACACAGGAGGAGCTTGGTCATAGCTCTTTTCTTGGTGGAGAGAAATGCCAACCCGCCTAAATAGACATTAACATAACTGTATGGCAGTAAAATAACCAAATGTATTGGCATGCAACATGCAACTCATGTGTGAAATTTTACAGGGCACTACAATTATGCTGACCTTATAAATTTGGAGTTTTGGAAGAAACAGAGTTCTCTGATACTGTGAGCTCTAATTTATTCCATTATTTTCTGTGACACAGAAATCATTTACACTTTTATGTCGAGCTTTATATTGTAGCGCACAGTTGCTTTAGGGACATGATAGACCTGAAATATCCATTCTTAAAAGCTTTGGTTCGTCTGTGTGTGGTTTAAAACACATTTTCTTAGTTGTTGTAGTAAGTGCGAAAGTGTTGTGAATTTTGTGATATTTGCGAGACTTGCTGACTTGAGGTCCAATAAATTCACCACTTAATTCTACACACATATCTCCATATTTTAGCTCGCAGTTCAGACGTTAGAGCAACTGGGTGGTTGTGCGGGGATTTGTAATGGGCAGCTGCATAAGCCAGTTGGCACTCCAAGGATGTGATCCAATTGTGACCATCCGCGCGCTTATATATGACGTAGCCATCTGTAGTTCAGCGTCGAGGTAAAAAAGCAATGCCAAATCAACATCCGTCCCATTTTTTTTTTTTTGTCATGTATTTCAGTACCAGCTTGTTTCAGGATAAACACATGACCTGTGTGCTGTGTAGATCTGTGCTTCAGAATTAAATTAAACCATGCGTTTATCCTAAGATGCTTTTAATCAGTTATATAAAAAATTAACACAAATATTTACGAAACCATTTCATTGTTTTAATTTGTAAATATTTAATATCTTTAATCACCTAGACAGGAGGAAGCTCAGTTTTAATATTTTACAGCGTGTTTGCAATGTTTTCGTGTTGAGAACATATTTGTTTAGTTTCATATTGTTTATTGATCGGTCGTTTGTTAATTTTTTTTATTTGCTTTTTGATCATCTTATAAATAAAATCGCAACAAGTGAGAGTGAATATGAGAATTAAAAGAAGTAAATATGTTTTGGATTTTTCATTAATGTTACTGCTTTCGAATTAATAACAAATGGGGAATATTTTTTCATGCAAGAACTCTCCTCTGCTTTTGGATTCAGTGAGATTTTATACAGTGTTCACATTATAAGCTCTACATGGCAACATAACAGGACTAAAAATACAACTATTTTATTTTATTATTTTATTTTATTGTAGTTTAGTTTAGTTTAGTTTAGTTTGGTTTAGTTTATTAATATTGTGTCTAATAAACATGCTAGTACCTAATTTTACAAGGTAAAAAAAAAAAACATTTAATTTCGTTCTTCAGTATATGAAGCAATTGTTTTTAATAACGAAATACTGTTTTCAAATCGTGATATGTGGAATTTTTTGCATAAGTTCAGCTCCTTTGGACCTGAACAATCCACTTAAAGCAATAGATTACCCCCAATTTTAAAACGTTATCATGATTTACTTACCTCCTCGTTGTTCCAACTCTCAATGCATTTATTTCTTCTATGCAACACACTCACAAAAGTATATTTAGAAAAATATCTTTTTTTTGTCCATACAATGAAAATAACTGGATTACAATACAAATGTTGTTTGGACGACAATGTTTTTTCAAAATATTTTATTTTGTGTTCTGCAGAAGACAGAAATCTATACAGGCTTGGAATGGCATGATGGTTAGTAAATAACACTTTATCGGTAAGCGTTGTTTAGGGGGAGTATGATGTCAGTTAACTGTCTGCGTTACTCTTTAATAAAACTGAGGAGTGTACATTGTTCATGAGTTTGCATGAACATTGCTGACATCTAGTGGCGATAGATTGTTACTGCATGCAACCCAGAGGCTGTTCCATTCAGATTTAATGAAGCTCTGCTTTTCTTTGTGTTGTGGAATGCAATGTCAGTTCATTTTAGTTTTGAAAGTAACATCCATCTAACACGGTAAGATGTTTCTGTCGGAGAACAGAGAGAGAGAGAGAGAGAGAGAGAGAGAGGGAGGGAGAAAAGCACTGCTTACTAAAGTAGTCAAGTGGTGAATTCTTGGAGGTTTGCCCTTCACAGTCCAGCAAGGTCACACCAGATTTCATTGTGGAGCCTCTGATTTGAACACGACTTGGAATTTTACGATTCTGAAAAAGGCGCTCAGTCTCTCGATGACGACACCCACTGCGGGGTTTACGGGAAGCCTCTTTATTGAATTGTTCTCGCTCTGATAGTCATCCAGGACATTGGGCGTGTGTTCTTTGACTTAATTGTCTATTGGCGGCTGTAAAGCGTCACTGAAATACACAACAATAAAAAATTCACCCATGTCCATTGATAGAGATTGTCTGTTCGCATATAAATGAAATATTAAATTCGAAGCTTTATTAGAAATGCATTTTTAAAATCATTTTAATGATTTTACATGATCAGTTTAGACCATGATCTGGCCTGTTGAATGAAGAGTTCAATTTTCAAAACTCCGTGTGTTTTTGTTTACTTCTCAGATAATATCTCATCATCGATACTTCTGTAAATTCAGAATAACTAAATAAAAACACACATATATGAGATTCAAGCCATTCATAACATCGAATTTTATTAAATGTCACGTGTCAGCAAAAGTTCAATGAGGTTCCGTGTGTAGTGAAATAAAATTACGACAACATAATGCAGTTTGAGAAACATGCTGACAGGGAATATTTGCTTTCTTTCTTTTTATTTTCTTTGTCTTGGTTTCCGTGTTCTTTTTACTAAACTTTAGTGCAATGGCACCACCTTGTGGTCATTATATGTAACGACCCCACTCATTTTTCGGGCTGTCATTCATTATCAAGGTAGTCATTATTTTCGTTTCATTTGTTGTCTTCTTGCAAGCTTCAAGCAGACGTATTGCATTTTCTCAAGTAAGCTAGTGGATATAAATATAAGCCTCTGCACTCCAAAGACTGTTGTAAACTGTTGCATGTGCCAGTGTCGTACATATTTCCTTATTGAACCATGTATGGCTTCATTTCTAGCTGGAAGAAAAATAAATTACTGCACATATATAATGTAAGCACCATGCCTAATAATTCTTCTAATAACTGCAAACACATTTGCATATAGCTACTAAAAAGTTTAACATTCATTTGCAGATTTACTCGCTGTCCACTTGGAGATGTAACATTTAATCTGGTCATTCACAACCAGTCCCTTGCATTCAAATTTAGGTGTAGCACAAAGTCGTGATAATTACAAAACTGACATTATTTGTCATATTAATCTTTGATAGGAATGCAAAAACGTCTTGTCTGTCTTGACTATCTAGTCAAATAAAACCAGATTGCATATTAGAAAAACACAGAAAATATCTAAATAGTTTTGATACCTTCTGAAGAATAAAATTTGTTAGTTAAGTAAAAGTTAAGTTAAAAAAGAGCAGTTATCTGGTCAAGAGCTTAACACATGAGTGATGGGGTCTAGGGAATGTCTGGTCACAGGTGGCGCTAATATGGAGCAGTGTTTAGTTTCTCTTTGGCATATGGATATGGTCTGCAGCATCCTAAATCATAAATGTTCGTATCCAGCAGAGAGGGAGAGTCTCAGTGCATTTTTCCCACTTGTGTCAATAGAGGGTATTGACTTGCTTAAAGCCTGTTTCCCACAACTTATTTAGCACCATTCAGTAGTTTGGCAGGAACTCAGAGTGGTATGAATATATTGTTTTGTTCTACCCAACAGTATACCTAAAATAGAGCAGGAAACAGAACAAGATTTGATTACTGTCTTTGGACATTCAGATTGGCTTTATTGGAAGATTCCAGTTGTTTTAGTTGAGCGTCATGCTCACATAGATTATAAATTAATTTGTGTTTGGTTATTGAGTATTTATTCTTGTTTCCAGTGAATATGATTATTATGACTGGGTTTCACATTACTTTGAACGCATAATGCACCATGACACACAAGGACCATATCTGACGTTTCATTTTTTCTCTTTATACAGAGAAAAAAAATCACTTATATTGTTTAAGCACATTTTATTCAATTAAAAAAAAAACTTTGCTCTTTCTATGTGATTACGCTGCCCCCTGCTGGCAAAAGAAGCCAATTGAAGTAAGCTTTTGAGGATGAAATGAAATACAAGGTATAGTAAACCAATAGTGCAAGGTAACTGTTATTCCTGACTCCAAAGGTCAAAAAGATTAGCAGATAAAAAGGGTATGATGTATGAGAAACACATTTAAGGAACGCCTCATTCTGCAACGCATTACTTACACATTTGGATTTCACAGGCAACATTATAAATGTATACACTATTCACTATTGCATTTGTTTCATTACTTAGTTTTAAAAATTAGCCCACTTCGATTGTAATCAGAGTAAAAGCAACATATATACAGGCTACATAATGTTTACGTGAACATCTCTGCATTTAGAAAAAGGCTAGGCTTTTGAGTTGTTTTTGCCATAATAATTTAGTTCTTAGACGTCTGCACTAATTCTAAAACGCAAAAATGCTTTTAAATATCCCTCAGACATTTCAGCTGACCGAAAGTTACACGCAATCCTCTCATGCAGCTCAGTTATATCACAAAAATAGGTTTTAAATACTGAACTTCAGATAACAGGACGTACATCTGACGTTCATAGCTGAAAACATGCTGCTCTGATCAGATATGTAGCTTAATGCATTTGAACTTGTAATTGTTTGCAGAACTCGCATGGATCCTTGCACAGTTTTGTCTCACCGCCAAGATATTTGCTACGCATCTTTTGAGAATTACATGCAAAGCATTAATGGTGAGCGTTTTGTGCACAGATGTTACTGAAATTATGTATTTTGTAATTCACACGAACAGATCCTTCCTCGCATAGCTAATTCCTCTGTGGCGCACATTTTTAGGACTCAAAAGGTAACCATTTGTCTTATATCTGAAAGCAAGTATGGCTGACGGAGCCAGTTGCCAGGGAGGTTTATTTATTTATAGCAGACGCTTTTATCCAAAGCAACTTACAGATTATGCAGTCAAATCAATATATATATATAAGATTTTCTAACTAAATCTAAATGTGGCCGGTTTTCTAACAAACCATTAATCTTGCACTAATATGCATCAAGGTGTAGGTTATATTAAATTACAGTAATGCCACAAAAAACTTGCATGGCTTAAAAGTTCAACATCTCGGCCTCTAGTCTACTCCAGTCAGCACACACAGCATGTGCATTTGTTTAAAAATAAAAAATAAAAAATAATAATAATAATAAAATAAAAATATTTTGTATAGTCCCGTTGAATTCTTGCTACACCTTAAACAATTTCTGCAGACTAGACCAGCCTATGGAAAGAAGCTGTTAATTATTCAACCACAATCTTGAACTTTAAGAGAAAAAACAGAATTAGCTCACTCCCCTCTCCTCTCCACACCAGACACATGCTATTTGGAGACGGCTTGGCAGTAAAACTTTACAGCAAATGGGGTGGCTTGGTTGTCATGGCTACAGTTATACGAGTTTGACCGAAGATCCTCTCACCATTTGGAAGGGGCCAACGATTCTGTTTGTGATTATAAAACTGGAATGTGTAGAATATAGGAAAATTCGATCAGGGTTCCTTTTCTTTCTGGCTATTTGAAAGTGAAAAGGAGTCGAGGAAGAAAGACACACGGTATCTGGGATGTTCTTAAAAAGCGGTAGGCATGTCAGTGAGAAAATGTTAAATAGTTTTAGTGCAGCACGCCAGACAAAAAGTAAACAATTGCTCGAGACAGGTGATGTCAACGTCAAATCTTTACTGCAAGCAATCATTCGTGGGACGTCGAAGGCCAAAGGCCTCTTCGCGCCGAAGCTATTTGGATTTATGAAAACTTATTTAATTTTCCCATTTTTTATTCCAATTTGTGAAAGAGGGTCGCCTGGAGAATAATGTAAGTGTATATATTAAATTTTTGCATGCATTGATTTTGTAAATTGTCTATTTATCGCCATATGGTTTATCCAGGTTATCTATTGATTAAGATTCTGAGCATACTCTTATGTGAATAAAACGTCCAGCTATGTACCTTTCTAACTAAATACATTTGGCAATAAAAAAAAAAAGACAATATGTCAGTGTTAGACATTTGAGACAAGTATTTATTATATTATATTCGTCGTCGATTTAAAACGTTGTTTCCTTGAATTATTATTTTTGCACTGGAATAATTACAAAACACAGCATTGATGTACACTCTCGGGAAACAAAGATAGCAGAATATTGCAGTATGCCAACTAGAAGACATCATTTACACTCAATACGTTTGCTTTAGAGAATATTAACTAATTTATTTTGATTTTAAAAGCTCGATATTGAGCGCGCACTATAGTTACCAGAAAATCGGGGTTCACCCATCCAGAAACTATAATGAAATGTTTATCTTGTCGTCTAATATCTAGTGGATTAAGTCAAAAGCAGATAACTAATTTGGTCACAAAAATCCAATCCTGCAGTTGAGGAAGCACGTGGTTTGGCCCTGAGGTTCACGTGCTTGTGTTAATAAAAGCTGCTATGAAATGTGCAACGTGAGCAGTGCAGGCCGATGAATTCGCAATGGTGCAGGCTTCGATATATGTACAGTTTTTAACAAATGTAGCGTGTGGATTTCTGGCTTGATGTTAATTTTATTCACGATGCGTTGAAATAATTGTTTGCTGTGTATCAACATTATTTTTACCATCTACAAAAAGACAAGGGAAGGAAGTCTTAAAATGTATTTTAGTCCTTTAATTTACATCTCGTCATACATCTAAAATTATTAATTTAACATCGTTTATCTACAGAATTTAGATTTGTGATTGTTAGGATAAACCCATCTTTCTGAAACATTTTATTAAGACCAATATTTTACAGTGCTTGCTACACCGTTAAAATATTGTGTGCTTTCAGTCCTATCTTGTTTTTCTGAAACAAAACATACATACAACATACTAAATTCTAAGCTTTTTTATTGGTACCTTTTAAATAATTTTACCAACAAAGGTTGCTATTTTACTTACGCATAGAATCCGTTTTGTTCCTCTTATATAATATCATATAATGTAATATAAATTACATTGTCATAAGTAAAATAAATTTATTAACTATAGCTGCAGTTATGTAATAAATTAAATTAGTTTATTATTGACAGCATCTATTATAATAAAAATAAGAACTATACGTGTTATTACTATTATTATTATAAAATAGCGGCAGCTAATGAATTAATATCTATTACTCTGAATAAAAACATCGCGTCCATTTAAGTATTCTTGTTGCTTATTTTAGACTCTTACAATCAGTGTTATTTGATATATGTATGTGTATTTGTTTGTTTTATTTTTAATGTCAGCATATTTATTTTGTTCATATTTTTTGGGTTAAAAATTTAATAACAATATCACATGCACCACCCAAAGCCCAGTGCGCAGTCAAGTAATTTTGTAGTATGTGTGGTTGACCTAATTTGCAGTGCTAAGCTTATTTACTTTACCTTGACTATCATTTATTTTTATTTATTTATTATTATTATTTTAAATCTTCAAATCTTCAGTTAGATCAATAATATTGCCTTCATGGGCTTTTATTCAAACATTGCACAATAATCTGAAAATACACTCTACAGAAAAAAAGCTACAGTTCTGTCACTGGGGCGGTACCCTAAAAGTGAAAAGGTACATCTTTGTACCTTACCTACCACAAAACAGTGCATATTAGTATTTTAGTATTTTGAAAGTATATATTGGTACCTTAAAGGTACATATTAGTACTTTAAAAGTACATATTACAAATATTTTACTTTGTACCTTAGGGTACCGCCCCAGCGACAGAACTGTACCTTTTTTTCTGACAGTGTATAGTATTGACTTTAAAAAATGGTGAAATCACAGTGATTTGGGATGGTAGCTTGAGAAGCACTTGAATTAAGCAGGTCTGCAAGGGGAGGAGCTTGCCCGTGAACCCCAGTCTCTATTGAGCTAGCAGCAGAAGGAAACGTACGTACGCCATACTGGTCGAAAAGCCAATAGTAAGGGACACTGTTGCCTTGGCCCAAAATATGCTCCAGCAATGTCATACTCTGACAAATTCTCTGCGGTGATTGTCACACTGTCTGAGGGGAAATCTTTCGATAGATCAGGTATAAAGGATCCTTTGCGTGGGGCTTACGGAGGCTCACGTCCTAACCTGGACTGCCAAGTCCAAAAAAGCGGGACCACCCCAGCGTATTCGATCGCGCTCCAGACAGTAAAACAGATTCAGACATCCCCGGTTGAGTAAGCCATGGCTTTGCCGCGTCACCAGTTTCTCCATGGAGCTGTGAACTGGGATGGAGAGCACTTGAGGACCGTCCATGTCAACGCGTACCCCATCAGCGCTTCAGGTCGAAAAGAGGACCCCTTCTATTTTTCTCTGGACCCGACAAGGCAATCCATACAGCCTCTCGACATCTCCGCATTCAGCAGAATCATGACAGATATGAGCTCTCTGAACGGTACTGACAACCATCGCCCAGAACCGTCTTTTTACTCCGGACACAAACTCTTATCACTTAATACCGACATGGATCCAGAGAGTCCGTCGCACTCTTCCCACTCAGATTCCCAAAAGCTGCACAGTCTATCTTTCTCCGCGCCTTCCTGTTCAGAAACAGACAATAAACCCGAAACGCATTATTTAACGATGGAAAGCACCAAATACCCAAGCCAGTGGAGTGAAAGCAGAACCAACGGGAGCATCATCACTACACTGAGCATCAGTCAAAGAAGTAGAGACGACACAGAGCCAAATAATCTTCAGACAGTCTTTACCGGGAGCGATAAAACTCACAGAGAGAGAACGCAAGGTGGGTAAATAAGGTTAAAAGAGACATTAGTGCGTAAACCAAGCCCATCAAAGACCAAGACAAGATTTTATTATTTTTCCCTTTCCGAAAGCAACTAAAGGGTGTAGCCATTGAGGCACAAAGAGAACCAGGGCTTGAAAATGAATTTATTGCACCGAATTACCCCAGACAGACTAAATTGCACGTCGTTTCTCAGAACATCAAAACAGCGGAAGGATCCATTGTCAACTGGAAACCTTAGTGTGGGCCAGGTGTGGGATTGCTTTAGGACCCTTTTTATTGATGTGAAACTAAGAAAGTCACTTCTGGATTCAGAACTGGCGGTTTAGTAAATAATTACTAAAAATGTGTGTGTGGTACATATTTCGAGGATATATGTAAAGTTAAACCAACAGAACAGCCACGTAAATATATTATTTTTTATAATATATTATTTTTTAGACCAATACACGCGTTTTAAGCACTCTGATAAACGTGGAAAAGGCCTAATTTTTTAAAGGGCTGTGTATGTATATTTGGTTTGCCATTTTCCAGAAATGTTTTAAGCATGCAGTCCAGAGCCGAAAGCAAATAGCCCTTATCTTGAAGAATCACGTATGTAATTTATTTGTTCAGCCAGAAATGTGGAGTACTTTTAAAACATTTTTTTCATAATTCAAAAACTATAATAAAAGTTTTAAAAAAGAACGATTGAAAGTTACATTATAAATTAGAAAACATTAAAGGTGACAAGTAAATGCCTCTGAACCTCTGGAATGTGAGGGCAAACATTTTTTCTTCTTTTCTTTTCTTTTTTTCTTTTGGCTTCGTCCATTTTATGCACCAGTTGTTTGCAAAATATAAATGGTTTAATCGCTTTGGTTAAGATAGTATTCGCAACAAGTGAACTACAAAATGTTTATGCAATTCATACCATGCATCGTTCTCTCCCTTTCTCCTCATTTGTTTTTTTCCCCCTTTCTCCCCCTCTCACCGTCCAACACAGACACAGTGCGTAGTCTGTGCTGACATTATTTCCTGTCATAAAATGTCGGACACAGCCAGGTAATGGCCGCGAGCGTCAAGCTCAGTGGCTATTTGCTCACTGTGAAGGGCGACTGTATAATAGCCTTGTCTCTCTTTCTCTTTTTATCCGAAGACGCGCCTTTAGAAAACGCTGCAAATGGCTGGCTGTCGGCGAAAGCAGGGAGGAAGAAGCGCTGTCCTTACAGCAAACACCAAATCTTAGAGCTGGAAAAAGAATTCCTATTCAACATGTACCTGACTCGCGAGCGCCGCCTGGAGATTAGCCGGAGTATAAATCTCTCCGACCGCCAGGTTAAGATTTGGTTTCAGAATCGCAGGATGAAACTGAAAAAAATGACTCGAGAGCACCAGACAAGGGACCCTGGCACAAGTTTCACTGTCTAGTTTGTTATGTGAGACGGTAAAAAAGACCGAACTCAGCGCACAAATCATTGCAGCTATCATCCGTTGCAAGTGGATTGATGCAACTGCTGCTTCTGATGGATTAACAGGAGGAAACGATCAGTCAAATCTTACTACGGTGTTTTACAATATGTGTTCTATAAGGCAAATGTAAAGGAGATAAGATTTAATACCTCGCATGAAGATGAACAAAAAAGTGTAACGAAATAAGAAGACACGTCTTTGGCTATTCAGTGTAAGCTTGTCATATACAGGCCCATGAACACTGTTTACTTATGTTGTTTAAGTTCTGGTCAACTTTTCAGCGACCTGATATTTTGTAATTTTCGATATCTGAACAATGTTCTCCCATTATATATGGATGATTTTTTTACAGGTTTTAAGTATTAAAGCGGTTGGTTTTTTAGACTGGACATAGTGTTTGTATATTAGGTAACTTAAAATATTTGCGGACAGTCCTGAGTAGAAAAAAAAGAATCATAAAAGGGAATCCAAAAGGAGAGGAGCAGTTACATCAAGCACAGGTACTGTTGTTTGTTTTAAATGTTGTTTGTTGTCTAGTCGTTATATTGGCTCGAGTGAAAAGGCACAGATTTTTTTTCTTCTGCTGAAGCATGGTTGAATGTAGAACTTAAACTGTGATTCTTAAAATTTCTGTTTAAAAGGAGGTGCATTTTTAAATAAAATATTGCACTACGTGACCATAAAACGTTTATTCAGTATAGTAAATACGGTGGTCAATTAAATTATCTTATCGGCAGTGCACTAACTTAGAATTGTGACTTGGCGTTTTGAAAAATAAGTTGATCTAACTTCAAATTTTTTAACCAAGAGTTAAGTTTAAAGGTGTAATGCAAGTTTTTTTTTTTTTTTTTTATTAGGCCTACTTATTTTTCTAATTTTTGTTTCATACAATTCAAGAATTCGATTCATGAGAACCTTCGTTTGGTGAGACGAAGAACCTGGCATGAAGATTTAGTATTAAAATTAAAGGAGAAGGCAATTGTAACTATTCCAAAATTTTAATTATGGTTTTGAGATGATTGTGAGCTAGCAATTATTTTATTTATAGATACCTAAAAGATTTTATCTACTTGATTTTGGGTGTATAATGGATTATATTAGAAAAAGACAATTGAGTTTAATTTGAACAAAATCTTTTGAAATTCCATTTGATTGATAGAAAACGTAGAGTCTTTGTTTTAACACTAAATCCAAAAGAAAAGAAAATGTACTATTACTTTTTAAATTTTTATTAGGCTATATAATTTTTTTTTACCTATATAATTTTAAACAGATGTATATGCTATAAAACATACAACGGAAGTGCATCACAAATGCAAATTATATTGTTTTTGAGACTAATTTCTTGTAAATTCAAATGGAACTATTTGATTTTTTAGAAATTAAGGTGAAGTTATATTTACCCATCTGGGTTTATTTTACGTTCTGCTTTCAACTGCGTCATCTCAAATATCTCAGGTATGCATTGCAAGACCTATATCTGAATGGGTGAAAAATGTTGTGAGCGCCTTCTGGAGTATCTTAAATATGTGCACTAAGAAGAGACAACTGGATATAATGGTAAAGCATGTGAACGTTAGGTATGTATGCTTTAAACTTTTGTATGTTAATTTGCACTGTGAAGGATTTGTTATGAGATGTGCTATATTTTTTGTAATTTCATTTAAGTGATGAAATGTATCAGATTGCTTTTGTTCCATTCTGTCCGAGAGTTTTCGGCGCATAAGGAATATTTCTGAATATATGCTGATGTTGCTTGACATGATACTGTTCCTTCTCTTTTGTCTAATCCAGTCTTTGCTTTGGTGAACCGCCATGTTGAGATGGGACAATCCCCAACGTCATTGGCCAGGCAGGGGCCTCTTTTTATAACAGGGGGCAATAGACCCTTTTATTACCGACAGTCTGGAGAGAACCGGATATGCTTGTGAACTTAAATTACTTTATTTCCAGCAACGTCTTTAAACAATCTCCTTTCCCCGCAGTGGGTCAGAAATGTTCCAGTTGATTTCTTGAGATTTTAGCTCTAGTGCCCTCTAATACGGTTCCTGAGTTAAACGGCGCTCTGTGAAAGGACATAGCACTGAAATATGAGTGCTCATCTGGTTCAGTACTTTTGGACGCTAGACTGCTGGCAGCCTTTCAGGTCTTGCCTTTGAACACGGAGAAGACCAAGCTGGTCTGTGATTTAGGTAGTTTCAAGTTGTTGGGCTGGACGTTTAATTTCACAGGAACCTGAAACTGCCTGAATTGCTCCAGTTAAACACACCATTGTCCGTTCAACGTGGACTGAGGTTACAGTGTCGCCTTCATTGAAAGTACTGATTTAATAATCCTTGTAAATGAGCGATTCTGACAGACCATGCTTATGCTATTATTGCAGCCATTACATCGCGTTTTTTCTTTCTTTGACATATTACTTAAACACTCACTATTTGGAATATACAATATTCTTTTTCTTCTTTTTTTTAAACGATGAACACTTAGCTACGAGCAGTAGTTTGTAAATTTGTTCACCCACAACGCTGCGTTTCTTCGATAGTTTTCCTCTCCATTTTCAAAATGGCCTGTTTTTACTCCGCGTCGGTGAGTTGGCAGAAGTCCTGCACCATTTTTAAAACACATTTTAAGTTTTAAAAATTCCAATAAAATGCCTCAGTTATATATTAAACTATATATAAAATGTTTTAGGACATTTAATGTTAATCAGTTGTGATCACTTGTAAGTTTTGCAGTTAGACTAGATTTTTTTTTTTTTTTGTGCTGTAGGCCTATACTACACATGCATACATTTCACATCTTTTTTTTTACAAACATATTATCTATGAAAAAAGCGTTTCATCTCATCCGTGTAGAAAGTTGGTTATATATTTACTGTTGTACTAGATGTATTGTGGATTTTCCTACTGTAGTGAACTGAGCGACTGTTTCTTTTGTTTAATTTGTGTATTTTCACTTAAAGCTTTGTATGTTACACGTGACCAACCTGCCAGTGGAGTTTTTAACATTCTAAAAGATCCAAGTTTATTTGTAATATACATTTTAAATACACAGGGAGGAATACATTTGCTAAACAGTAATAAATTGACCTAATAAATTATATTTGCATATTTTAGCCTAAACTGAAATATTTAAAAATTGACAATAGGTTTATAAATAAAATACATTTATAACAGATCTAATCAAATTCGGTAATTTTAGAACCTGTTGTGTTAAGAAATCTACGATTAGTGACAAATCCACAACAGAATATTTGTCATATAGGCTGTATCATATAGTAGATATGATTAACTGTGATATGTTTTAAGACAAATGCATTAGAGCAGTAGGAAAAACTTTTGATGTAGAAAACTTATAGAAAACTTAAATGCATTTGTTGATGATTTGAATTATGCACTGGTAACACTGTGGTAACGTTAGCAGAGTGCCTGCTTGTGGTGGCTTATAGCGCGCAGCAATATTGGTCAATATGCTATCATTGCTGAACTCACTGGTATACCGGCAAAAAATATGGCAAAATTGTAGTTTTAGAAAGTTTTATTGCTAAGAATAAGGTTATGTATTTTACGAATGCTTGCAAATTATATATTAAATATTACAGTACCAGCCCACTCTATACAAGAAACTCCATATTGAAGGTGAGATGTGCAGTTTGACCTTCCAGTAAAGGTCCACTCTTCTACACTGAATAAAACAAGAGACGTTTACTTACAAATTATGAAACAGTGTTTATATTAAGACATTTTTAACTTTGCCTTAAAAAATACTGAGAGCGGAGCAAAGATACATTAACTTCTTTGTTGCTGATGCCTTGAGTAGGCCTACTTGAAGAAATGTTACAATAAAATATCAAACATAGCCAGAGTGTGGACATGAAAGGCACTGAGTCATGCTTAACAGCTAAAAAAACCTAACCCTATAATGTATATATAAAAAATCTATACCTATATTTAAAAAATCTATTAGCTCTTGTTTATTTAATATTTGTTTGAAATAAATTTATTTGCTCACAAGTGGTGTTGTTTCTTTATAAACAGGAATGTGTTAAATAAAATTGTATTTACTGTGGTCACATAAGGTAAGCAGTACTCTAAACACGAGTTTCTCTACTAAAAGAAATACTTGAAACTTGTATGGCTCACAATATGCGTTTTTTTTTTTAGAAAATCACGTCATACATTTTAACCTGCTTGATGTGGTATATACTCTACGGCAGGCTCTTATTCATAATATAGAGGTCAATTTTTTTTAAAGAAAATGCGATCCAAATCGATTACAATGTAGGATTAAAGTGTAGCTTTCGATACAGTTTTTTGAGATGCAATTTTATGTTCTCGCATCTCTGTGTAATTCCAGCAGAAGGCAGAGGTTCTTGAATTCATAATGTGAAGTAATGCACCGTTGGCGGGTTGATTTTTTACAGGGTGTGGTTAAATGCCTTTTAAAACGGCTATGTTGTGATTTAAGTGCATAGCCTTTTCCTGATGTAATTAACATTTTAGTGGTTTTAGAGGTCCTATATAGCGCAACGTATTGCACAAATGTATCTTATTATGCAACTTGCTCTGTTTACGCATGATTACGCATGGTTATAAAATTAGCACGAAGCTAAGTATGAGCTATCTGAAGTTACAGTGAAATAAGATGATAATAGTTGCTTTAATTGTCTTTTTTTAAGCTAACTCTACAGTATCTGTAATGACTTTGTAAATTTAGAAACATAATTTGCTATTATCCTTTTGCTGAGGCACAACAACATCATAGCCTCGATTCATTCTTGTATTTTAAGGTGCAACTATTTACTGAACACGGCCAAGACACACAGCAAGTGCTGAAATCACAGTTATATTGTATTACATTACATTGATGGTCCAATACAGTCACCACAAACAGTGAAATCCTTTCTGGAACTGTTGCCGTTTTGCAAGCGTAATTCAGAATTTCTGTTGCAAAATGTTGCAGAGAGAGAGTAGAGTGTGTATTTGAATGAAGTGATAAAATAGAAGAAAAAAAAAATCCTGTTTATTTGTATGTGTGAAATGAGCGACTGGATGGAATACTACAGCGGAGTCGTTCACGATCCTCGCCACAGGCAGTATATCAGGCCTATAAAAATCAAAGCTGCCTGATGTAGTATTTTATTATAGTATTAAACGACCAAAAAAGTTCAAGTAGTTTCTTCCATAAATACAAGGGGATTGTCACACGGTGGTGTTTAATACCCTCGTTAAGAAAAAAATGACTGTTAATTTCCCAGTAAAGCTGTTCATTATCTCAACGTACTCCTATTACTCCAATAAGGAAGAGGTTTGCCTCCTTGGAGGTTTGGAAGTTTAAACACGTGGGGGTATAAAATATTTTAGGGAAAAAAACCGGTTGAGTAAACTTTATAAGCAGACATCACTGCCTTAATTTGGTTTTTGTGATGTCTTTCAAAGCCCTGTTAAATATCTCGATAAATTGCCTATTTTAAATAGTTATTGTCATACATTTTATCAAGCAAATATGATCCAGCTCCTATTCAGCACTCATCCTGTAGATCACGATATAATGCCACATCAGTTCATAGGCAAAAATGTTCTCTCGCTTATTATTGTGGGCCATTGCCCTGCATATGCATTTTTTTATAAAGTAATGTCAAAACGTTTCATAATTTAAGTTGACATTTTCCCGACTGCTTGTAGATATCTGGAGATATATGGACACACTCCCATTTTGCATATTGCATAAACAAGACAATTTATTTAGATGGGAAATATAGAGAGCACAAGAGGAGGAGAGCTCCGTACAGCCTCTTGGCGGATTGATTTACACCCCATTGACGCTTTATCAGGCTCGCGAAAAAAGTCTGACCAATCACTTCGCTCGGAGCGCACACCATAGCAGCCCTGCTCTACTTCGTTGGCGAGCGAGTAGAGAGGAGTACCGTAAAGAGGGGAGTAAAGCACATTTCTATTGTACATGTTTTCCCTTTAATGAACAGTACGTTATATAATGTCCGAGAATGTCCATTTCTGGAACTCTAAGCAACTACTATGTCGATTCTATCATAAGTCATGAGGGAGAAGATCCGAACGCGTCCCGCTTCTCCAATGTACAGTACTCCAGCGCTAGACAACCGGGACCCGGCGAGCATCCCGAGTTCCCCTCTTGTAGCTTCCAGCCCAAGCCTCCAGTGTTCAGTTCGTCATGGAGTCCATTCAGTTCCCACGCGTCCAATGGCTTACCCGCGGTCTACCATCCGTACATACCGACGCAGCCAGTGCCTTCAACGGATACTCGATACCTCCGCACATGGCTCGACTGTGCTCCGAGAGCAGAGCCTCTGCCCGGGCAAGGACAGGTCAAGATGGAGCCGCTCCTGGGACATCTCGGGGAACCACCGAAACTAGTTGGCCAGCATGAGTATATCTTGGAGTCCTCTACAGCACGGGAGATGAATTCTGGTCACAGCGCCGGGTTTGAAGACAATAAGGACATATGCGAAGGCAGCGAGGACAAAGAGGGACCGGATCAAAGTAAGTTATAAACCTAGGAAGTGAACACTCTGTAAAGCGTTTAATGCTGTCATAAAACTAGAACAAAGCAACGGAGAGCAACACACCTCACGCAGCCAAGTATGATCATGTAACATTTTCAAGTCTTCGCTAGCATGTAGGGATTTTTAATCGAACCTCTATTTTTACCCAGATATGTATGATTTAGCCATGCTATACATATATAGCATTGCTGAAGACTGTTTTGCTTTGCCCAGCTGGACTCGAGTAGAGGTTTCACACGTTTATAAAACAAACTTACATTTTCCCCAAATTATTTTATTTGCGTTTATTTCATTCTTGAGTAACTTTCAATATATTTTTCTCTTTCCGACTCTGTAAGAGTCCCTTATTTTCGCGTCAGTGCACTTTAGTGCACCAGCCAGTTTTAAGTCGGCTGTACGCAGCTTTTTCGTGCACTCCCCAAAGCGTCTCGTAGTTATACTAAAGAGTTCTAAACATACTAAATGTTACTAAAAATGTTTTACTAAATATACTACTAAATATACTAAATGTTGGTATTTAGTAGTTCATGGTTAGCAAAAATAGTATAAGGTTTATTTGCTTCTTATCTGAATCTTTAATGTATTTATTTTATCCAATTTATTTATGAGGAAAAATTACTGACTGAGGTCAGTGTATAGTTTGAATACCACAATATAGTACTGCATGGATATGTTTAATGGTAAATCTGGCTGCTGGGGGTTTGTATATTTTACCCTGATCTGTTTGCCTGTTCTTGAGCTCCCTCAAGAGTGGGTTTGGGCTGGTGCAGAGAATAATCCATAGAATAATTCCAGCTCATAACCATGTAAGACCAAAGTTTAACCATGTTTATTGGCAGAGTATTCCAACCACTTCAGAAATACAGCTAAATTTGTAGGGATTAGTTCAACGATCGTTTTCGATTTTGTCGCAGTGAATTTGAAAAGGCCATTGATTTTAATCCGTGAAATAGGCTGCAGCACTATGAACTAATGGAATTGTGCGCAATAGAAATCCCAATGTGCTACCCCGGGCGGCATTCCAGAATAAACTGTAGGCAAAGGCAATGATGTTGGGAGTTACACGTCCCACTTTGTGCTCATGGCTGCCCATGAGAAGGAAAAAGTTATAGCCCTCAAGTCTATTAAGTTATCAGAGAAGCCAACATCCCCATTAATCGTACGGGAGCTCTTTGGGATATGTTACGTTAAAAAAAATTCTCAGACTAAAATACGTTTCAATCCAAACATGGGCAAATGCAATAATAAGGTCAGAGGTCCATTGTCTTTGAAAGCGTTTCGATCAAATTGCATAGAGGCAATAAAATAAATTCTAAAGTTTGTGTAATTCGCGGATTTTGATCTTTTTTTTATGGAAACACACGTCACTTTCCTCATCATCTAGCATGACCCTCCTAGTGTTTCATTGTTAGAAATCATGTCTTGGTCCTGTCGTAAGGTATACAGACGTGTCCGCGAGGCCTGTTGACATGACACGCGCATTAATCATTTTAGATGCGTGTATCTCGTTCCATCATTATAAAAACACAATTCCGTCATAAGATTTGGGATATCCTAGAAAGCTGATGTACAGCTGACGCTTATGTCTTGAGGGAGAAGCTTTGGAGTTTCCACGCATAGGATGGGGAACATCTGCAAATAAGTGGCTTTTCCTAAACTGCTAGCGTACACATTTAAACTGTTTGAGCCCCTGAAAAGTGGAGTTACGTGCCAAACGTTGAGAGTGTAAAGAACTAGCATAGTAGAATTTCCCCCCTGACGTCACTGAACCCACACAGGTAAAGAAGACATGCACAGGTGACATCAATTTCGTCATCACAGTGAATCTCGAGTCGCTGTAACATTCAGCTTCTCCGTGTGCATGTTAACAAAAGTCAGCACAACGGAAATTTTTCAGCCTCCCATCTGCATTCCCGACCAAACCGCTGAGGGAGAAGACGCCTCGTTAGAGATGCTCTTCCTCCGTAATTCATCCCACATTTCTCCCTAAAAAGGAGATAATCTCATGTCACATGTGACCACATTTTACAGTGCATTCCAGTATGGTTAAACTCCCTGTAGAGTTCAAAATTAAACCTTTCTTTCCCCCTCAGTCCTTTTCTTATTTTTTTTAGTGTTTTCACATAATTCCTTGCGGGGAGATGAATGACATGGATTATCACAGGTGAACTTAGATGGCCTCTTGTACAAAGTTGTTGCTTACTGGTGGTGGTACAGTTTATGCGCATAAAAAACATTTTAATACTGCGTCTCAAATTAATAGGCTACTTTGAAATTGAATTTCCTTGTTATTTTCATCAATCATAGAGTTGGTTTTCATGCATTTGTAAGTGACGGAGCACTAAAGCACTTTATTTTAATAATATTCATCGTCTTCGTGAAGGCTGTAACTTTGAATGCACCGTGAAATGTGTTTCCTGTTTCATAATGGAATCTGTACTGATCTGTTCTTTTTGTTTTTGACTGTCATTTGCAGACGACCCATCTGCCAACTGGTTACACGCTCGATCATCCCGGAAGAAGCGATGTCCATACACGAAATATCAGACCTTGGAGCTAGAGAAGGAATTTCTGTTCAATATGTACCTCACCCGAGACCGGAGACACGAGGTAGCTCGCCTGCTGAACTTGACAGAGCGACAAGTAAAAATATGGTTCCAAAACAGAAGGATGAAAATGAAGAAAATGAATAAGGACCAGCCCAAAGAATAATAACGCAGACTGGTGCCAGGCGTCCAAGCCTTTTACAAAGAGTCTTTTAAATCTGGAAGCTGATGCAAGAATGTTTTACTGCATCAAAAAGAAAACGCACACACGCACTCACACACCATTTTCCGTATGACTGGACAGTGTTAAGCATATAGAGTATAAGGAAGAGGTGAGATGATGCAGAGGAGGGGGAAAACGTCGTGCCATCTCTCCCTTCTTTTATTGCATTTTATGACTTGTGTGAAAGAAACACTTCATCAGGAAATAAACAGGTGATAAGGAACTGGTTTCAACAAGCTAAGAACAGCTGAAATATTGTGTTTTTATATGTTGTTCTCTGTAATTCTACATTTTCATCATTCCTTTTGTCATAGACGTGTGCTGACATAAAATGTATTTAACAAAACATAAGCCTCATTCAATATACAAGGGAAGTTTTGCTTATCTGTAAAGCATGTTCACGTGTTTGCTAAAGACGTGAGCTCTCTTTTACAAAATTATTATTATTATTATTATAAGAGCGGAAAAACTGTCTTTAGCTCGTAGTGTCTATACCATCCGTGAAGCAGTTATTGAAATGTGCGTATGCTAACGGTTTTGAAAAACCTTTTGAAGTTTACGATATTATAAATTAGCTCCTTTTGACATTTACTTGTGCGCAGAGGTTTGTGGTAGAGGCGCACTTATAAAATATCTCGGCTGATTCGAATGTATCAATAATAGTAATAATAATAATTTCTACACTTGATTTCAGATCTTTTCTTTAGGCTTTAGCTTCTATCATAGTTTCCTTCAATAGTGTTTATATCATTTGGGGTCAAAATCAAGAATCAAACTTAAGTAATTAAACACGAATGAAATGAATGGTTTTACCTAATATTTTTTGTTTTGCGTTCAAATATCCCAAAATAATCCTTTTGAAAATTAGAGTGCAGGTTCCGAGTGTATGTATTTGTAGCGTGCCAGTAACCATAGAATTAATTCGTGCTTAAATGTATAACAACATTTAATACAGATTCGGTCGCAGTTGTTTACATAAATTTGCGCATGCCTCGTATTGTGTAGTTTTCTTATGTACGTGTTATTGAAAAAATCTAGTATTAATTCGAAGCTGTTTTATGTGCGGTCTAAGGATTGTTTTAATTTATTGTAAATACGTTAATAGTTTTTTTTTTCTTTTAAATGGAATGTTTTATATGTTGTAAAAAGAATTTCAAAAAATAAGTCATACTTGAATGAGCTGATACACGTAACCTTTTAATTTTCCTATTTTGTTTACACGTTCCATGTATATGTCCAGAATCATGTCCGTTGTCCATTGTCAGTGATGTTTTTCTGTATTTGCGCGTTCCTTCAAATTACTTTGCTGGTTTAGAGGTTTGTTTAATGTTTTTGTGATTTGACCTCACAGAAATCGAGTGCGGCTATCTTCAAATGTCAATTACTCCTTAAATTGTTAGTGGTCATTGCAACTGTTTTCCACTTTCTTTGACGCATGTCCAGTCAGGAACACAAACACACACAAAAACACAAACAAACAAACACATTTTGTGCTGTTTTCTAAACCGCTCGTTTCAAGGCTTCTGTACATTTATTAAAAGACAAATAATTACGTCACTAGACTTTAACCCGCAACGCCAGATCTAAATTGTTTTCGTACAAGACTGCTCTTTAATACTGCGTCTCGTTTGTGTTATTGTTTTGTTGTGCTGTTAATCTGTGCTATTGCACTGTTGATGCTGGACTCATTAAAAGTTTACATATAGACCACACACAGGTATTGTCATTTTTATGGATAGAGCTAACGCAGGTTGGTGAAAGAAGCCCAGTTACAATATGATTTAAAATGTAATGTTTTTTTGTTTTTTTTTTTCTAATTGAGTGCACAGTCTGATGTATCACTGCAACAAAACTCTCTCGAAATCTAAACGTTCCTCATGTAATTAAAATAAATATGCGTGGCTGTGCATGATGTGTGTATCTATGTGTATGTCTTATCAATACTAGCCGGACGCACGAACATTTTGGTGATATTGAATTCTTTGCTGCTCTTTATTATTATTATTATTATCATTATTATTATTATTATTATAGCACGTCAATTATCCTTTATGTTTTTGATGGTAAACACGCTCAAACTTTATCTCGTCCTTTTGTGCTGTAGCTAAGGATATTCTGTAATACTCTACTTTAATGTTTACTGCATTTTCTAATGAGAGTCATATGTTGTAAATATGTTATCGTGCGCTCGAGGATTCTTGAATCGGAATGAAGAAACGTGCAGCTCATATGTGGAAAGAAGAATTACTGAGAATAACCATGACTCATCTTTGCTTTGGCTCTCTTCTTAACGTATTATTTGATTCCCTTACGATATTTGTGGTATTATATTTGGCTATACCGCATCCTCCAGATGCAAGCTATGCATCAAGAGTCAAGAAGGATGTTTTGCCTGCACAGGCGATGCATAATAAATTATGCAAACTAAAAGGGATAAGGTAGGTCTAAATGTTTCAGACTCTGAAGTTCTAGACACTCAATAATGTAAGACCCGAGGCCCACTGTTAGCAGAGAAAATGTGTAGTGTCAGATGCGATGGTAAATATGGACATATGCAGTATTATACGAAACGAGAAACAGAACAAAACAATTAAAAATACAATGACGTGACTACAAATTTGGACAGCTAAACTTCTACCCATTATGCAACTGACGCAATTGCAACTTAAAAGACGAAAGGGGATAGCTCTGCATTCAACAGATTGTAACAATTAAATATTTTTGAAGACACTGCCAGTTGTGCTGGCTCACAGATGTGTGTACAAATTCAGCCTTCGTCACATATTAATTCAGCATAAGTCTGTCCTGGTGATTCTAGGGCTGAAAAGATATTTTGAGTCCCGCCACACCACTAACGCCCTTTATTTTGGTGTTTTGAAAGGAAACAAACTGCAGAAAGGATGTACGCTCGATGTTCGGAGGAAATGGGAAGTCGACTGTCATAAAAAAAGAGAAAGAAATTCAATGTGGTGTGCCGCAATAAAATAATATGACTGTAATAAAACTTTATAGGGTATAAATTTCTGAAGGTTAAGAACTAAATGGCTGTAAAGCAAACACTACGCGAGAAAAAATGGAGGAAAATGTGAAAAACGTTTGAGGATTCTAATTACTGTAAGGCAAAATAATTTGCGTAAACACTGTGTCTCCGTTGGGGGAGTCTGTTTTTTTCTTCCCCTTTCTCGCATTTGTCGTTTATTGTGTACAGCGTTTGTTCTTTAGCCGTCCAGATTCCTTACAGAGTAGGGGGTCGGGATGGGTGAGATCTGGACTTCCACATGAGAGCCCTGAGTCCAATTCAATCGACGCCCACCCTTTGTTCCATTTCCGAACGCACTACAGCCCTTATAGCGGGCCATAAACTGCCACAAAAAGGATTTCTGGCGAGACGTCTGGGATGACCAACGTTAATTTGTTTACAACCTTTGGGACCGGGCTCGACTTCGCCATTTTGTGGGTACACATCCGATTGTGTCTTGGTGATACAAAGGCCGGTTGCTAAAGAAAAAAAAATCATTCTCTCAAAAACAATACCACACATTACATTTCATTTCGCAACTATAGATTCCCTAAAATGTAGCCAGAAGTTAAATATGTTCATTATAGTTTATTATTTATAAACTAACATGTTGTTTATTATAGCTGCTTCACTGTATATATGAATAGCAGAAACAAGTTGAGAATTATATTCATGTTGTGGTGTGTGGTTGGATGTTGTAGTGTAATATACATACATTATCAGTGATGTAAATAATAATGTAATAAAGGTAATAAATACAATTTTTAAATCGTTTTCTTTCTTTCAAAAAAATAATTTCTATAATTGATCTCCGTGTTCAGAAGCTTAAATACTGGCAGTATTGACAGCTAACAAAAAGAAAGTCAACATGACAGTGATGATTACTAGTAGTAATTTCGTAATGCTTTTAAAACACAAGAACGCAGCCCAAATAAAAAGTTGAAGTACGTATTTATGCATTAAAATGTTATTTCATGACCTGATTTTTTTTTTCCTGACAGTGTATGCAATTAAAAATAATACGGGAAAGGCCGCTAGCATCAGCTTATTATTATTAGCCTATTGTTATTATAATTGGAAGTAGTAGCAGCTCCAGTAGTAGTAGGTTTTGTGATGGTACTATTAATAGCAGTAATAGTAATAGTTGTGTGTGGAATCCAAATAAAAATTGCATATCATGGACGGACGGAATGTTATTTGAGCTTCATTCTAAATCTTAAGCTTAAAATATTAACAAAATACTAATATGACAGAAGTAAGAACTTTCTTTCATTGTTTTTTACGGTTTAACATTAGTTTAGTGTTCCAACCCTATGTAAATTAGTTTTCTAGATATAATGAAAAATACACAAGACTAGATCGTACAAGGGTCGGTTTTAAATGGATTCCTTGTTATAGAGAATGAAAATAAGTACTTAACATCATTGAATTTGCACTTACTGAGCTGTTAATTCGCTCATTCTGTTTTTATGTCCGTTGTTTATAGAACCATTAGCTTTTGAACTTCCGTCTCATTACAGCTGAATTTCATGGAGTAACACACAACTGCCGCTTGATGGCAATGTTGTTCCATGAAAAAGTGACTTGCTAGCCACCCTCCACCCCCAAACCGGAAACACTGGGGCCAAAACATTTGCAGACATGTGCGGTATTACACTTGACTAAAGTAAGGTTCACACAATTTCCCTCTGTTACAGCGGAGCTTTTGAAGGAAAAGAAGAACATTAACTTCAGAGGATTCTTCAATCTATGTGAATAAGATCCTGAGAAACAAGTAGACCCTTTTTTACATTTTACTCTAATAAATGTATTTTTAAATGTTACTATACACAATATATAAAAATCAATAATACATCTTTGTAATTCTGTTTTAACATTTAATCTTAACCAAATATATTATTGAAAGTTATCAGGTTTTATAAATTATTACAGCATCGTTAAAAGAAATTGAATTAGTGTACTGTATTATCTGCTCCATTTTTTATGAGACCCAAACATTTTGAGATGTGATGATTCAGTAATTGTTTTAAATGATGTGATTAAATAAGATATAAAGTCACCACACAAAACTTGGTTAACAAATGTTTTATTGACAGCAATAAACACACATTACTTGACTACTGCTATTGCAATGAAACTATAGAAAATGTACAAAAAAACCAACCAACCAAACAAACGATAATAATAAAAAAAAATAAAAATACAGTAGTGTGACGTTCTCTGACACCACTCATTTCATTATTAGATTTATTATATATCCACATATTCATGCAATGGAAAGTCAAATTACAAAAAAAATATTTACAACAGAATGTCTGCTATGCTTACATGAATTATATTTTTACGTTTACATCAAAATTTAGCATACGAAATTTTAGGTTTGACTTAAGCCGAATAATTAGCCTACTTGTCAAACGGAGAGATTCACGCTTGGAGTACTCCTTGCCCTTGTTGAACGACAAACGTTTAGTAAGTGTAGAACAAGATGTGCGTGACTACCGCTTAAGATTAAATCGTAATATAGAAACACTAACATTGTACATAACTCACGTGTTGAAATGTAAATATTCCATATGGCTATCCATATAGTCAACAAAAAGCTTCAAAAGGATTCGTCACACTGAGGTGATGATTTTGGGAGAGACATTGCAGTAATTTATTATGGACGTAAATGAAGTTGTAAAATAACTAGCACCACCAGCATATATGTCATATAGATTTAAAAACTAGAGAACTTTTTTGTGCGTTAGGTGAGCATTTCTATTCAGTGTATAAGTACGCTCACTGATGACAAATGCAGATATTGTTTGTTGCAAAAACCATGACAAAATCTTTAATTTTTAGAAAATGTGAAAAGTTACAGAATTCTATAATAATTTTATCATTAGAATTCTGTATTTTAAAACGAATACAGGAACATAAAAAACTGCTACAATCACGTAAAATGTATTGTTTGTTTACTCATTAATTATAATTTATTTATTAACTGAGATTTGCTTTTTTTACCATTAGAAAATTCCATGCACGGTACTTTTCACTCCTCGGATTTTCTTGGTAATGTTGAAAAGCTTTACTCGTGCTAAACACAATGGCAGACTATACGGAAAAAACAAAACAAAACAAAAAAAAAGAAAACGACAAATAAAGGACTTACTATTTCTGCATGGATAAAATCCGGAGTGAAGCATTTACAGCACCGGTCGTGGAACCTCATAAAAACCTAACAGCTTTTTGATGCACTACGTCAACAACAAACAGTAGGGGCGTTTATTGCATTTTATAGTTTGTTAAACCATTTACAGCCACATTTGCCATAACACCTGACATGCAGGTCCATTTCAACATCTTCGTATCTCTGCAAATATATGTATATAAACACAATAATCAGAATATTAAATATGGCCACCTCGCCTATTTTCGATGCGCGCACACTGGTCGCTGCAGAGGATGATTGTGTAAGTTTAAGCGTTCATATAAGGTTTATAGGATGTATTTAAACTGATGCCAATTAAATCGTGTACTTTTTAAAATTGGGCGTCTCGACCCTGACATTTCAAAAAGGAGACTCGACCTCGTTAGAGATTTGGAAATTAACGACTAAATATGCATCACTTTAGGTTGTCTGTGATGAACATGCAAAAAATCAATCTTTCAAAGGGGTTTGGAGTGGAGAAGTTGAGTGGGGGGAGGAACAGAGGCTATGCACTTGATCTGATGCAAAGCGGCAGATTTCTCATTAACTTACCCGCTTGAACATATTAATGTGCATATTCTCCCCTCCTCTCTCTCCCTTGGCCCCCCTTCTCTCTCCTGCTCCCTCGCGCTCTCTCCCTCTCAGCTCTCTCTCCCTCGCTTTCTCTTTTTCTCTCTTTTTCATTCTCTCACTCACTTCATATCAGAATCGCACAGAGCGGTGTCCGTGTAGGGATGCGAGAAGCCAGTGGAACGAGGATCCGATAGAAGATGCAAATGATCGTGAAAACACACTGCAAAATATGAAACTTCTCACTTGCAGCCGAGTAGATCATAGAAAACTGGTCGGGAACTGGCACCCTTCACCGGAATTGTGATGCTGGAACTCTACAGTGGGAACATGCCTATGGAAGCGTTAGATAAGTTGTTTTAACAAAGGTATACAAACGCAAACCGCTCATTTGTTGGAAATCAAGGCTTGGCTGCTGTATTGTTTGTTACCTCAGTAACTGTGAAACTGACAACTCTCTGTAGCTACTGCGCTGATATAAAGACATTCAGATATCAAACTCTTGAACGAAATCAGCACCACCAACAACATCAAAAGATGAGCTCGTATTTCGTCAACTCTCTCTTCACTAAATACAAAAGTGGAGACACTCTGCGGCCAAACTATTACGAGTGCGGATTTGCTCAGGACCTAGGGACGAGACCCACCGTCGTGTACGGTCCAGGCACCGGGGCCACTTTCCAGCATGCCCCTCAGATTCAGGAGTTTTACCACCACGGCGCATCCACGCTCTCCGCAGCTCCTTACCAGCAGAGTCCCTGTGCAGTAACTTGTCACGGCGAGCCGGGTAACTTCTACGGTTATGATGCTCTCCAGAGGCAAACACTTTTCAGTGCTCAAGACGCCGACTTGGTTCAGTATAGCGACTGCAAGCTCGCCGCGGGGGGCATCGGCGACGAGACGGACAACACAGAACAGAGTCCATCGCCCACACAGCTGTTCCCGTGGATGCGACCTCAAGGTGAGCCTCGGTAGACAGAAAAGCCGGCCAACTCGCGTTGTGTGTGTGTTTGTGGAAGTGACATAAACCTGGGTTAGCCACACGAAAAGAATCTCGGTGCAATTTAGGTTTAGAATTGCATTTCCTGTGTGCACGAGAGGAGGGGGGACAATAGCCGTTTTTTATTGTTTTATGGTGTTCAAAACTTGTGAATCACTTTACAGTTTAATGACCCTGCCATAGAAAGACAGGAGAGTGGGAGAGAGGAAGAACAGGGCGAGAGCAAAGCCCCTTCTCTTCTTGCTGTGTCCATGTGTGAGACTATGCCCCACAGCTGATCTCTCACTTCTCACCCAGGTCAAAGTTTTACTGCAGCCTTTAAAGACTTACAGTGAACCCTGACTTTATTTCACTACACGGTGGTCGTTTCACAATGATTATGTCATTTATGGCTGTGCCTAATCCTTTGAACATGTGAAACAGTATAGACTGCTTTTTGACGACTCTGCTGTGGGGTTAGTGTTGTGTATTAGTGTTGTGGTACTTATATTTATAATGGCGGAGCCTTTATATTAATTACTGTGTTAGGCTATGGGGAGTCTCCATGGTACACTAAAAGCCTACCCATAAACTAATAATGTATCGCAATAATGTGCTGTAGATGTTTATTTCGCGTGGAAGTTGCCTTTGCTGAATGTTGGTTCACATATATGTTTGAACTTCATTGTAAAATTACGATTTGGCGCGTATTGTGAGCTCTAACATCTGTAAACTTCTTTATTGCCAGTAGCTGCCGGACGGAGGCGAGGCCGCCAGACCTACAGCCGCTATCAGACGCTCGAACTCGAGAAAGAGTTTCTCTTCAATCCCTACCTAACGCGCAAGCGACGGATTGAGGTATCACACGCTTTGGGACTGACAGAACGACAAGTTAAAATCTGGTTTCAAAACCGTCGCATGAAATGGAAAAAAGAGAACAACAAGGACAAGTTTCCAAGCAGCAAGTCTGAACAAGAGCAGATCGAAAAAGAGAAACGGGAGAAAGAACAGGCATCCGGGACACAGCCAGCCGGCGAAGACTGCGACAAGGCAAAACAAATGTAGAGCGGATGCGAGTGTGTGTGTCTGTGTGTGTGTGATAGAGAGAGAGTGTGTGTTTGCGTGTGTACGTGTGTCAGTCAATCAAAACGGCAAAGAATAAATAGGGAAAATAAAACAGACAATGATGAAGAGAATAACGGTGTTTGCATGGGAGGTTTGTCTCACAGAGACGTTTTAATCAAGTCGAGTGGTTACATCTTCCACTCGAGGAAGGAACAGGAAAAAAATGACTGGGACTAGACGAATGACTATAAACTTAATGTGGTGACCACAGAACTTCAGGAAGACGAAGGACAAGAGGCATTTCTACTTTTTAACTGTTGTTCAGAGAGTATGATAGTGTTAAAGCTAGTCTCCTTTCTTTGTGAAATAATTATCGTGAAACTTAAGTTTCTATTGTTAGGATATTGTCATTAACAATTACCTTGGCAGCTGTATAGTTTTTAAGTTAAATGGTGCACTTTTAACTGTTCTCACTTATATGTTATGATGATGACGTAGAAATTAATGACTTCCAACAACATGAAACTGCCTATTTATGCCGTAGAATCTCTTTTTACACGTCTTTGGTTCTTCTTAAATCGATGGTATTTTTGTTGTCTTCCTTTCATGGGGTAAGCATGCGCACAGTGGATTATAAAAATGAATAAACATAATAAAAAAGAATTTTGAAAATTATGTCATGTGACCCATTGTTTACTACGAATCAAACTGTTGTCTTTCACCTTTACTGAAGTAGTTCATGAGATGACTATATGTTTTGTTGTCATTCTTAACTGTATTCTAGTGTCTAAAAACTGAGGAATCCGTCAGAAAGTGGACACAATAAAGTTTACAAGCGACAATCCCTGGCACCTTGTATCCTCGACATCATTTCTCGCTAATGTGCGGTTCCAAAGGCCCGCTTTAAATCATAAACTTTTAAGTTAGCTACTAAATAAGATTTTGTTTATGTTAAACACATAGGCCTTAATTTCAAATAATCTGTATAGGCACAAACATAATGTTTACAAATGAGTAAATCTTACAGAAAAGTAATATAGTGTGGTCTGATTTTTGATTTATAGTTTGATACGTGAACTAAAAGAGGCGGCATGTGAAACCACAACTGAAAACCCTCATAACTACTCTGTCAGACCAATATTGTAACACAACACGATATAATACCCCACTAAACAGAAACAGACTTATGTATTATCGTGAATCTACATCGAAAATCTTCTAAAACGAAATTTCATCTTGCTGGTCTTTGTTAAATGTGGGTATTTGAGTTATGGGAGCACATCATGTCAGGTGAATTACTATCCTAAGAGTATGTGGGCTTCTCAAACATTCAGAGTGTAAGTTCCACGACAAGATTCAAAGCCCTCGCGTGAACATGTTTGCTTACTATGTACAGGGAAACTGTTTGGGGTGCACTGAACCAGTCCGTCGCCATGGAAATGGCTAGTTGGTGATGACTGTTCATGCTATAGGGATGCTTTGAAGCAGAAACTAGTAAGGGCTCGAGTCATCGTGCTCTTGACACGGGCAGACTGTACAGATATTGCAAAAATGCTGTGATGAGATTGGGGTAGCCTATGCGCAGAACCGGTGACAAGGGGAAATAGTGTTGAAGATCAATACAGAAATAAATAGGTTTCTTGTTATTTGTGTGGTGGCCTCCCAAACAGGATGCACGTTCCTAAATCTGGACAACCTGAACTCATTTATAAGTTTGTACAGCCCGCTATTAGTTATTGTTTCGCACGGATTTAGGTGATTACAGAAACCTTCTCAATAGCCTATCGATTTGTGTGTTCTCCTGTGCGTTTGTGTTGACTGTAGGTACCGTTGGCTGTAAGTGAATAATTTAACAAATTTATGTGGATGGTCAGCTGCGAAGCCCTTCTCCACATTCGACGGGGCTCTGGGAAGACGTGCACCCATTGGAGGATATTTCATCACGTGCTGCCCATCACGTGGCCCCAGAGGAAAAAGGGGTGATTTTTGGTGTAAATCTGGACTGTAATTCTGTAATATATCATTGGACCTCGTAAAACCGACACTAAAACTTCTTGGCATATAAATCACTTCTCAAATTATGAGTTCATTGTATTATGCGAACGCGTTGTTTTCCAAATACCAAGTGGCGAGTTCAGCCTTCTCTACAGGCGTGTTTCCCGAGCAAACTTCTTGCGCCTTTTCGTGCAGCTCGCAACGGGCCAGCGGCTACGGCTCGGCTTCTACCGGTGCACCGGTCTCCTCTACATCTTCTGTCTCCTTGTCGAGCATGTACACTAACGGCGCTAGTCTTTCCAGCCAGACTCAAGGCATGTACCCCACTGCGTATGAGCTGGGAGCTGTTTCGCTGAACATGCACAGCTCTCTGTTTGACCATCCGAATCTACCCATGGTGAGCGCTGGCGATCTCTGTAAAGCGCAAAGCAGTAAAGAAGAGCAGAGGGGCTACCATCAAAACAACGAAAACAACCTCCGAATCTATCCGTGGATGAGGAGCACAGGTCTGTGAAAACTGAACGTTTCTTAAGGACAGGGGTGTGCATCTGTTTGTCTGAGGGGGAGGGAGACAGATTAAGGGGAGCGACCAAGTCATTTCAAAAAGTGTTCTTTTCCTCAGATCTTTTTATGACTAATTAGTCGCCATAATTCAAGACACCTTAGTACGTAGTACTTCGTGTTTTGTGGAAAAGGGAGGGGACGGCTATATGAGAGGTTTGATGAATGATGTTTAGCTTCAACAAATATACAATATCACACTGAGATTGTCTCATTGTTGCATATACTGCTGCGTGTACACATGAGCCCATCTTTAAGTTAGCATATTGGGAATCACTGGCGTTAAAAAATCCTCGTTTTCGATATAGAGGGCGGGGCCTTGTATTTCCATGGTATGTTACAGCTGGGTGGACCTATGTTTTACATTACTGTCAGAAATTTAACAGTGTCTGTGCGTGGACGTGTGTGTGCGTTTTATATATGTACATGCTGTACATGTATGTGCCTGCGTGCGTGCACTCGCGCATGTGTTGGAAATTTCACAAAACATACGACTCGAAATCTCCGGCCCTTTCCGCGGCTATTTTTTCGCTCAGTAGCGGCTTTTAACAAATCGTCAACTTTTCGTAGTAATAGCACATTTCTCACATAGTCACCACACGTCCCGGCTGACGTTTTTGAAAAGGAGGTCGACAAGTTCTCCTTTAATGATTTTCTGCGGCCTCTCAAGACACTCCCCAAGAACACCGACGTTCCTATCAGTCAACTGTCAACCCGGGGCGCTTCTTCTCTTGTTAGCTCCAGTGTAAAAATACAACAACATAAATAGTTTTGAAACAGATACCTCATTAGCAAAGTTGTTGACATTTACTGGCAGATCGTCTTTGCGCTCCTTTGGTGTATACATTTTCGTTCTGCGTCGTAGTTTTGTGTGAAATGCCAATGTCATTTAAAAATAATACATGGGTCATAGTTAGCCAGTCTTACTGTCGTTGTACAGAGAGATACGACATTTTAAAGCATTTTAGTTTTGATAATATCCGCAGCCAAATTTCGATTGTAAACACGATTAAGCCTCTCTCAAATAGGGAAACTCTATTTTAAGCACTGTCATTTTGTATTGTTTTTTAAAAAGATTAAATTAGTCCATTGATGTCGTGCATGTCCGCTGTGAAGGCCACATATTTGGTCTTATGATACGCCAAAACTGGTGTAGACAGATGCACAGAACGAAGTCGGGCCTTATAACAAACATTTACAAGTATATCCACACATAAAATCACAAGAAGTAATTCTTTTGCTCCTATACATTTTAACATATCAGAGACTGGGCCTTGCACCTTCAACCACCAGATTTGTGTCTTTATTGCTAGGCCAGCTGCCTTTTCGGTTGATTTCGTGCTTTGGTTTGATATTTCACATAGATGGACTCTGTCCCTCGTTTTATTTCTCTTTCACTATTCACAGACAGACACATTCACACACTGACCAGATGAAATTCTATTTCCCTGTCTATCATTCGGGAGCCTGTGTACGTCAGAGGCCCTGCACAGTGACCTAGTACAATGCTCATCCTTGTTTTAACTCGTGTAAAAGCGTTTAGTTCTGCGAGGACGCGTAATTTATGCACTTAATTTATGCCTTTTAAAGAACGAAACAGCTGTATCATTTTTGTGGAGTTTAATTCTAAACTGGTGTTTCATTCTCTCGATTTCTCTCATTGCTTCTGCTTTTCACTCACGTTCTTTATGCTTTTGCACAGTTTGTCCTAGACTAGTATCAACAAGAAGTGTCACGGCGTTGCCGACAAGACGGAAGTAAGATACAAACGACAGAAGAGTGCAATAAAAAAGTTCAAATAGCACACGAACACAAAGCAGTCCCCATTTGTCGACAGTCTGCTGAAAACGGAAACGCAGGGACAGCAGAAAGTCACTGACCGTGCATGGGCAATGTTGTGAAAGTCTAGTTAGATTTCTTCTCTTTAAACGTGCAGCTAAAAGATGGATACTTTACGTAGATGGCTTATTTCTCTAAATGGATAGACGAACACTTCAGCGCTTATGTGTAAGGGAACTAGATCATGTTGTTGACTTTGGTCATGTTTAGAAGGAAGTCTGAATGCCAGGGCTCCATTAGAGCCACGGGAGTGTGCGAGCCAGTGAATTTACTTTGTGAAAGGGTATTTGTGTACTGTCATTTCGCTTTTTAATTACATTCCACTTTTATATTTAAGATACATTTTAACTTTAAAAGTTTTTATTAGCTACTGTTGTGTCTTAACCTTAATGTAGCCTGGAGTTAAAACCTAACGCTTAAATAGCGTTCAAACGCATGCTGAAATTGCATATGTGTGTGTTTCGTTTTGCTTTATTTATTTTTACTGTAGTCTGTGACCTTAATGTAAGGAATAAAAATACAAACAATAATTTAGAAGCCTTTAAAGGCCTGGGTTTGTTGGCCGCTGTTTTGAAATTTCAGGATTTAATAACTGCTTTTTATGTGATTGTTTTCCACCTAGCTCTCTGTAAAAAGCTAACCAAGTCGTATTTAAATATTTAGAGTCACTAATCTCAATATCAGAAAATTTTGTGTGTAATCACTGGCTGCTTTGTTTACGGTAAGATAATAATAGACCTACAAGAAGCAGCATCCGTGTTTATGACTTTTTTCCCCCAGTGTGTAATATTAATGAAAATGCTAAAATATGTCGAATCTCTCGTTTTCCATTTACTCATTGAAGTGTAAAGATTTAGCTTAAATATGAATGTGTTTTCGATCATATTTATCATATTTAAATTATTTTTAATGAATTCTAAATCTTTCGTTTTCATTCACACCAGTGCGGATTTACCCAGGCAGAAGTATTTCTATTTTGACTACGGAAAGAGATTTCGAATACTTCATATTATTCTTTACTATTGTTGTTTGTATACATATAATTATATTTGTTATGCTTTCTTATCCTCCTTTCGGATTTCCACAGGTGCGGACCGGAAAAGAGGTCGTCAGACATATTCCCGCTATCAAACATTAGAATTGGAGAAGGAGTTTCACTTCAACCGTTACCTTTCACGACGGCGGCGTATTGAGATTGCACACGCCCTGTGCTTGACCGAACGCCAGATAAAAATCTGGTTTCAAAACAGAAGGATGAAATGGAAGAAAGAAAACAAATCAATGGGCCGCTGCTCTCCTGCTGCTGACCAAATCGGGGGCGACGAGGAAGAGGAAGATGATGAGTAGCCACGCAAGTGGAAGACATAAAAATAGACTATACTATAGACTATACTATCGATTCAACCTGCTTTATTTCAGGATACACTGAGTTGGAAAAAAAAAAGACATGCTACTTACAATACTGTAGGTAAAGTGTCACTGTCGTCTACCTATGTAACTTGTGTTAGCGGTGTTAATGTGTTAGACTATGCTATAGTAAATATAGTAATACAAGTAATTTTAAAACGCATTTTAATACAATTGTATACGTTTAATACTCCTACTGTATAGTAACCTAAATTATATATATATAGGATTAATATTAGTGTTAATAATACTGGATCATATTTCATATATTTGTGACTCATATATTTGTGACCTGTTACGTTCGGCCTAGTCCCTGTGGGGTCAACACAGAAGGGAGCAAGCTATTTTTAATAATTTCTTATTTTGATATATCCCTATTCTGTATCTATGTGTACATTTTTGTCTGCTTAGGCATTTTTTTCCCTATTATATTTTGCGCAAGTGTTAAAATAAACGAACTGTACAGCTGACTACAAGATCTCTCGGGACTTTTTCATTTTTGTGTTTTTTGCTTGATTTTCGTTTTTAATCGAATTGGAAATCACAATAATGTTGAGCCAAAGATCCCTGAACGTGATAATACCACGAGCATGTATTTTTAGATTTTATAAAGACCCATGCCTTTTTAAAAATATTGCCCTAAAAGCCACTCGGAAGTCCGCCTCTAGTTAGTGTTTTATATAATAATAATAATAATAATAATAATAATACAAGCGTAATGAAAAAAATAATACAAACAGAAGCAACCTCGCCTCTATGTCTGCTTTTACGGTTATTCTTTATTAGTTAATTTCTATTCACTACCAGGTTAATACATCCTCGAAATAATTATTTTATTTAAATTACAACAGTTACATGGTTATATTACTAAAATGTTAGTAATATACTAAGAAAAAACAAAAGCTTTTATTAATAATTTCACATTATTTGGGAATTACAGTTGTTTTGCTGTGAACAAAAAAAAAATACAAATTGAAAGCATTTTAAACATTTGAATTCTTTAAATATCTATACATTACCTTAAAAAAAAAGAAAAAGAAATTTAATTTAATATAGTAGATTTAGTAATGATTAGTGGAATGGAAGTTATTTCACAAAGCACGAAGCACCAGAGCATTGTTAGTTTGATTCTATAATATTATAATGACATCGTCGTTTTTCGTCTACATTATTACAACAGTTTTCGTTTATTCTGACTAGATTTTTTTCCCCTTAGGTCAAGCCGAGTGCTCGTAGAGAAGTGACAGGTTCTGTATTCGTGTGAGACCAAAAGAAGGCGTTTATATTATGGGGTTGTAAACTAATGTGTTTAGTGCATCAATAAAAAAGCCGGAAACGCCATAAAAGGGACAAAAAAATCTGCAGAATGGGAAAACGGTTGGTCTTTTCTTGTTTTTAGATCTTGCAGAAGCAGTTAAGCTTTTGGTGACAATACGTTTTCCGATTTAGACAAATCTGTAATATTATAAGTGACCCGTATTTGTAATTAATGTGTTTATTTTGTTTTAAGCAAATGACCAAATGACCAAGTTCTTGGGGAGTGCTATTCACTTTTTTTGTGCTTTTTTTTTTTTTTTTTAATTTTGTCGCATTGCGAATGTTTCTCGCATCTATAGTTTAATGCTGTGTATATCTCGCTTGAGCTGTCAGGGTTGAGCATTGCACTACTGCCATAACGTTGCAACTATTTTCGTTGTACATCTTTCCTTCTGAAATGTGTTTTTTAAACAACTATATTGTTAATAATAACTTTTTTTCGCTCACATGTCTTTCTGTTTTAGTTGAGATTGTTTTATTTTTCCAATATTAATTAATATAAAAATATTAATTTATTATTTTTTAATCGACTAATTCTAATTTCTATTTCTATTTTTAATTCTATTTTTTATATTACTGTACGACATTATGAGTCTGCTTTTAACGTAGCTTATCCTCAGCTCGAACATTAAAAAATAGCAAATATGTTCTCTTGAGGTAGATACTACGAAAAAAAAACCCCTAAAACTAACCACTTTATAGCACCGTAAACCTACAACATCAATGTACATTCTCTGATCTCCCTTGATTTGCTGGATAGTTTCATTTTAAATTAAAGCTAATCCGCGCTGAATTGCCTCATATTATGAAAATTTATGAAAAAATAATAATAATCAAACCGCACTTATGTTATATTTCGGCTTCAAAAACACAAATATCACATGTTCAAGCCTATTCTCTTTCACGCTTGACTAATACGCCTTTCAGTTAGCCTAAGTATAGCAGTGCATGAAAATAAGCACGAAAATACGAAATTTTCCTTGCGATTGTATAGGGAAAAAAATGGCGACGGCAGAGCTACTGCTGTTAAAACAGTCATGAAGAAATGCAATAAATTCCTTGTTGTTTTATGAAAATTTACAACTTTGTGATAGAACTTTATGAGTGCCTGGGTCCTGGGATTGGCCGAGGATGGTCATGTGGACGAGTAACCGTGAACATGAACTTTTTATGATTTCCCAAGTGGTTATATTGCAGCATTCTTTTGGCCGCAGCACTTAATGTAGCTTCACTGTGCTCCTTAAAGGTTCTTGCTCTATTTTTTGTAGTGTATTTTGACCAACACTGAAAATTCACACAGTCGGAGAGCATTGTTCAGGCTGATGTTCTCAGAATGAACAGGGAGAGAACAGCCTCCTCTCCGCTCTGCTATGCTAATGTGGCCGCCTGTGATTGGGATAACCACTGCGATGGAGTCTTCATTGAGATCTGGACACGCAGTAGGGTCTCATCTAATTTTTCATACGGGGGTCTGACTCCCGTTGACTAAAGCGAGTGTAACGGATGGAAGCTGTGGTGCCGCTGTCATTTTCACTGCTTCGCTCTAATGGCGGGACCAAGAAGAGCAACAGGACTTACCGAGAGCGAGCTACGGCGAGAGGTTTGCGCCTCTCTGTCCTGGTGCTGGGTGACGAATTATCAACAAAGGTAAGTCTGTCATTGTCTCGCAACCGCATCGTTTCTCTGAGGTAAGAGCTCGACCAAGCCTAATCATGCGCACTGGATGGACATACTCTACTTCCAAGCTGTACAGGCGCGACTTATTAGTAAACACCTTCTCTAAATCCAATTATTCATTTCCATCTTGGGTGGAGCAGACATAAGCGTTTTGGTGCCTGTCCTTATGTTTTCTTCTGTTCAGCGTTGGGATGTTTAGACCTAATGCATGGCGTGTGCATTTACAGAGATTCAGATGTGCTGATTTCGGCTTTTCCACTGCATTACTGTATTTATGATATGGAGCGCAGTCATGGCTGCGCCGAGAGGGCGAGGTTTGAAGAAGCTGCTGCCTTGCCAATTGGATTTTAGCCTTATATCCCTGGGTCATTTATTAAGTGTAGTGCTTGAGATATTATTCCGTGCCACATTTAAAGTTCTATACATGTGATAAAATGTGATGCATACCGCCTTGAATCAAAAACTAACAATAAAAAATAAATAAACTAATAATAAATAAACCAAAAATATAATAATACTTGAAGGCCTCACTTGAATCGTCAGGATTCTGTTCAAAATACCCAAAATAGCCAAAGGTCTCTTTGTGTTTTGCATAGGACGTCTTTCACTTCCAGATCAGATGAACTAATCTTCCAGGTTATTCTACCGGGCTGTTGTGAGAGGAAGGTAATGATTCCTCGCGGCTCTGCTAGGCATTGGCTATTTTCTTTCTCGGTTCTCATCTAATCTATTAAATCCCGTCCAAATTTGTAACGTTCCTGGAATTTTGTTATCCATTTATTCACATGCTCGTTTTCTGTAACATTTTATGGTATAGACTGTATGGGGCAAGAATAATGTGGGAAATCAGTTATGTCTATCTGTCTATCTTTCTATCCATGCATGCCTCAGTTTTTTTTAAGATAACTTGTCTGTAATTACTAAAATATTTGGAATATATCTCACATGTCTGAGAACTATCATCTCTCTGTCACAGAGCCTGACAGTCTTACAGAATATCCATCCAATGGACTATGAATAACGAAATATTCAGTATTTTTTTTATTTATCAAAAACTTCCATGTGCATTCAATTGGTCGTTGTTTTCCTAATTTCATCTTGCTAGGTGCAAGAATTTGGTCAGCTTGTTGTTGTTGAGAGCTGCTGACACAAATCCCAGCACACAAGCCATTTCCCCGCTATCTGGCGCCATCTAGTGTTTGTTCTTGCATTTTGCCAGCACAGACTGCTTATAGTAGAGGGTGTGTTTATTGCACTGGGTGTGTGTGTGTGAGCGTGTAAGAGAGAGAGAGGATTTATTACAGTGCGCATTTGTTTGCTGTATTGTGAGTGAGTGTGCGCGCGCGTGCACGCGAGCGCGTGACGTTTTATGGCAGTGTGAGAATGTGTTTTAGTGTTCTTCTAAAGCACGTTTTATTGCTTTGTGAGTGTTTGTGAGACTGTGTGCACGCAGTATCTTTTCTCCCTCTTTTATCAAGTCACACCAGCATTCGCCACTCACTAACAGATGTGTGCTTTAGCTTTTAAATATTAATAAAAACCTCCTAAATGTTGTATGCAGTAAAGCACACATTGCAGCCGCAGATAACAGGAAAGACAGGGAGGGGTTCTCGGCCCGGTGGCAGTGAAACGTAAAAGAATGTAGGGGCTGTAAATTCTCCTAGCTGTTCTTGCTGCTCTTTGAAGTGTCTGCGTTTGGGGAAGATTTGTGGCATACACACACACACACACAAACTGAGGCCTGAAGGGCTTATATTCCTTCTACCCTGTTCCCTTGCTTGTAATACCTCCAGAATATCAGGATTTGACTACTCCTAGGTTATTCCATTGTAAAGGGAATGAAGTGCGTCGAGGCCTGAGTGCGAACCGACCAGTGTGCGCCCTAGCCAAAACCTACATCCTTCGCCAGTTTTTAAAGTCATGCTGACCTTTTTATTTCTTTGGCGTTCTCTCTTAAGGAAGTACACACTCCAAGCAATAGGTGTTTATTTGGACTGGTAGTGGGCATAGTAACCGGAAAGAGAGAAAGAGAGAGAGAGGGAAAAGTGAGAGGGAGGAGGGACTGCTTGGAGATTGTATGACTCCTGTTTAATGTCGTAAAGAGCGAATGTGTGATACGGGTTGTCTCTTGGTTTTTGTGTATATTTGACGGCTCTGCCGTTTTGCACCTTAAGGACTATCATTTGTAAGCAATTTCAGTCACAAGACACAAGTTTTCATAATGTGAAAAGTACAGACGCTCTCCTTTTATTTGCATTGGTCCCGCATTTATGACCACAATGATTTATGCTGTTTCAAAACATGGATAATTACAGGGCGGACTTTAAATTTTTGTTAACATAAATATAAACGACCTGTTTAAAGCAGCTTAAAGTAAAATTAAAACGCTTTATTGTTTGATAAACCTAACAAATATAATGATCATTATTTTTGTTGGAAACAGAGCAGAAGGCTTTGTAACCATCCACATACTCAGAAATCCCTTGTTATGAGTGGCTGACACAGCTTCTGAAAATCAATAAGGCTTTTATCCGTTAGGCTCATGATATTAGTGAAATCTGATATGGATATAAAAATTCATTAAAAAATGACTCTTTTTTTTTTAGATTAAACGTGTTTGATTTACTAATTCATAAAGACACGGACATTTCCATTTATTTTGTATGTTGTCTAACATGCAGTTGTCGGATTTTTTTCCCATTTAGACGCGCTTTTTGCACTTTGCTTTGAGAAGAGCTTTAATACATTAACATCGGGGTACACTTTAAGACGAGTTTGCGGATCCCCCTCCCCCGACTTTTTGACTGTAAAATGCATGCGCATTTGTAAATTAAACTTGATTAACAAGATTGCTGTATATACTAACCTACAATGTACAAACAGCGCATATAAATAAAGTATTTTACTGACTGACCTTCCGGTATTTAGGGGAGTAGATAAACAGTATAATTATCGTGCCATAAATTCAAAGCGCGAAAATAATGTACTCAAATGAAAATTAAAGCGTGTGAAGGCTGCATATATGACATTAAGCGGCAACCACAGTCTTACCGTAAATTTAAAGGAAGCCTCAAAAACCTTCAATTATTTATGTTAAAACACATATTGTACACGGAGACACGGCATTTGGTATAAATCCTGTATGACATTTTAACTGTTCAGTTTCAAGAATTAGTAATTATAACAAATGTCTGACACCAGCATTCAAGACAGTGAACTCGTGAGCTCTTTATATATATATTTTAATATGAACGTGCGCTTTGTACAGTTTTAAATACATGTATTAATTTTAAAAATCCCAATTTAAAATAAAAAATACAATTCAGTGAAAATACACTCAATACAACACTCAGTAAATTATTTTTCACATATGCATCATATAAACAAACTAGTAAAGTTACACACACGTGTATTAAGAATGCTCATTAATGCACATTTGACATACTCACATATGCTCCACACTCGGGGGAATTTACAGAACGTTATAGCATACCTGACAAAAAATAAATAAATAAATAATATCAAACCACGTAACTCAATGTCCAAACGGGGTAAAATTGTTCACTTTTACTCCTTATCACTAAATAAGTGACTTCCGGAGATGTTCCGGAGAAGTTGTCTATCTATTAGTCCATTGCAATCCAGTCGTCTCGCTGGATTCGGTGGTTCTTCGACGAGAAGGAAAATACCTGTAAAACAGAAGAATTATAATGAAGTTAAGAATAAAGCATGAGCTTTTTGGAGATAGAGTATCACGCTTGTATTTTGAGTTAAGTTTAAATACTGTGCTATCACAAACTAAGATGTCTTGGTTAAGAATTTATAGAACGTGTAATGGTAGTTATTGCTCATTAATAATTAACAAACGTTGACCGGGCCCTTCTCCCCCTTGGTCATTTGTACAAATGGAAACACAATAGATACTTTCCGTTAGCAGAAAACTATGCAATGCGAAAGGAAACGCAGCATCCTAGTCAAAGGAAACCGAAATGAAAGTAAAATGCACGCAACCCCCCGTGCGCCACCTTTAAAAATATCCACTTGTTGTGCCGCAAATGGTTTATTGGTCGTATAGCGACAGGATACCCGGCCACCATAACTGTACTTTTGGTTAATGAAAAACACACACGCTCGACCGGTGCAGCGTAACATCGACAAAAAGCTAAAACACTGCTGAATTATTTGCTGGCATTCTCAAACCATTAATTTAAGCAAATGTGGAAACATCTTGTGCGAAATTCTGTCAAAAAATCCGAGGCTGTTTTATTCTCATAAAAAATAAATGTAACAAAACTCTTTCTATAGACTTCTACATACGGTACGCACACGCACGCACACACACACACATTATATATATAAGATATTTCTATTATATATATAGGTATTAGGTTACACACACACACACATCAAAAAAACTGTGGACAGCACGTGTCTTTCACATATCTGTACTGTCATGTGTCAAAATTAATATTTAATAATTTGAATTATCATTAAATGTTTTTAAAAACAGTTTTGTATATACAACAACACACCTTTTGGATTTTGTAAAATAGTTTTGCTCAGGCCTATTTACTTTGCACTGTTTATATATAGGCTTTGGTTTTCTTTAACACGTCGTTTACCATTTATAAATCACTATGAAATTACAGTGATGAAAAAAGCGATGAAGCCGCGATCATCAGTATGTCATTTTATCTATTGTGACCTACTTGTGAGATAAGGCCCAGCAAATATCTGAAATATAAATAAGGGAGAATGAAAAATTATCAAATGTTGTACGGAATAATGTGTGTTTGGAAAATATGCTACTCCAGGGCTTGTATGTTGACACTCTATTCTCCAATGGTATGATAAGACCAAAGACCACTGTATGTGGGGGCACAAAGTGTCGATGTATTCAATTTAGCGTTTTAAAATTCCTATGTGATTCGTATTGTGCAATCTCATTGGAAGGTACGGAAAGGGTGAAGGGATTAAAAAAAAAGAGCTAGCTCTCTGCTCCGGGGTCCCCCGGCGCGTGCAATCACAGCCCCCCTCAAGGGTGCTATTTTGCAGGCACGTCCGCTCGCTATTGGTCAGTGGCTGGTCAGATGGTACGGTTTCCCTCTGTCCCGCACTGGCACATAGCCACCCAGAACACCCCCCCACCCCCCCAACTAAAACCCAATCTCCGATAAACTACTAATAGCTAAACCACTTGGACTATAAAACACAACAAATCATAAACCAAGCAAAAGAGCCGTACCCTCCCAATGAGTTCCTATTTTGTAAACTCAACTTTCCCTGTGACTCTGCCCGGAGGACAGGAGTCGTTCTTGGGACAGATACCGTTATATTCCTCCGGATATACAGACCCTTTACGACACTATCCCGGTGCTGCTTATGGAGGTTCCAGTGTCCAAGAGAAGGCGTACCCATCCTCCTTTTACCAGCAAGCGAACGGTGCCTACGGCAGGACAACCGCCGCCGGTCCCTGCGATTATGCGACAGCAAGCTTCTACAGGGAAAAGGACCCTGCCTGCGCCCTCGCTAGCATAGAGGAGCACTCGTTCGTTCTCAGTCAGGATCATCGCAAGCAAGACTGCACGGGGTCGACGGGGAAAAGCATCTACCCTGAGGCCGACGAACAGAAGCCGTCAGCGCCGGTTTATCCTTGGATGCAACGGATGAACTCGTGTAACGGTGAGTTCATGTTGTCTTTTTCACCCTTCATTTTTCTCATCGCTAATAAAGACGGAGCTAGAGCGTGCTATACGTGACTTACAGCTTCACTGTACAATGCCGGAAGCCCATACAGTGCAAATACGCTCGTCTCCACCATAGTGTCATACTGAAAGCAAAGCCACTCCTGTAAAGTTCTGTGAAATCTCTCATATGTACTGTACTTGCTTTTGAGGGAGGACATTTAGAAATATGTTCGCCGCAAGGCTCACATTTAAATCACTGGAGAAGCTTGTCTAATTATAAGCAGAAGAGCTGTTGTATTACCGTATGTCTTATTGCAAAATGAATACTGTTGTTTTGACACATCTGTTGCTATTTGTGCCATCTTGTGATACGAACAATCGCGAGTTACTTGGCAATATGAAAACACAAAATATAGCCTATGGTTAGACTATGCAATAGTTCATGAAACAGAGAGAAACTCTAAAGGATAATAGAAGCTGAATAGTCGGTGACTTTTTTATAACTTGTTTTTATTCGCTGACCATTACTAGCCCTGCCCGTTTCAAGTTTAAAAATAAAAAAGATCAGCAGTATCGACATGCAGTATGTCACAAACACAACTTTGACAAGTGTTCAAACTATTACTGGACGTATTGCGTTTATGTTCAGATATAAAGTTTGATATGAAGCACATAAATAGACACGTATCTTTTGTTTATATCTGTCACGAAAATAAGGAGAACCACATTTCCTCTGAAATGTCCCCTCATCGCAATAAAACTGTTAGACCTCTCAATATGTCCGCACATGGGTTTAAATGAGGACAAAACTGGCATAATAAACATATTTAAATATGGTGAAAATACAAAATAGCAGAAATGTGTGATGTTGTGGACTGTGTTGTAGGTGCATAAATTTCACACTGTCTTGAGTGTTTCTTGTCATTATGTCACCCTCGAGTTGTTTTCTCCGGACGCATTTATCATTGTAATAAACACGCTCTCGGTGTTAATGTTTGACTTTTCTCTTTTATCTTATGGACAGGGACCTTCGGTAACGCTGGCCGGAGGGGTCGTCAGACGTACACTCGCTACCAGACGTTAGAACTGGAGAAAGAGTTCCACTTTAACAGGTATCTGACCCGAAGACGCCGCATCGAGATTGCGCACGCACTGTGCCTGACAGAACGTCAGATAAAGATTTGGTTCCAAAACCGGCGAATGAAATGGAAAAAAGAGAACAAATTGATCAACTGTTCACAAACCAGTGGCGAAGAGGAGGAGGAGAAGAGGACAGAATGAAAATTTAAACGATAAAATCCCCCCCAAAAAAGAAAACTATTGCATAGAGGGCACCAGACACCACTCTGTAATAACACAAATGAAGACTTTTCATCATGTTAGCAATTGTAGCATTCCTGTTAACTCATAATTGTAATTTCTTTTGTGATTTCTTTCCTTTTGTACATGACGTTTAAAACATGTGGTTTAGTGCGCTCTTACTCTGACTTTAGATTTGCTCTTATGACTGAAATGTCCATGTTGAACGAAGCTATTTGAAATTTGTGTCATATTCGTGTTTATATTTAAGCTGTGTATAAATAAAAATAAATTCCCACTGTACGGAAAACGTTTTCTATCTTTCATTTTTTTTTTTTGTAAGTTTGAAAAGGGTGAAAAGCAAAGCAGTTAGATATTGTAGAAAAACATATTAGCTACATAGCAGAAACAAAGCAGATATATATATATATATATATATATAACCACGTACGTTTTGTTTGTTATTTAATAAAAACAAATCATGTCATGCTGTACCTATATGATGACGGTCGACCATAGGAAAAAGACGAATCCTTTTGCAGTAAAACACCTGTATGCTTTACCTCTTTTTTTTTTTGTTTTCAAAGAAAACTAGTTTACCCAGGTGATGTAATGAGAAATACAGTCTTTACCGCAACTTTAGTCTGTAAGGCAACGCAATAAACATTCGCCCTTATGCGTTACTAGTATGAAATTTCAGTACCTGCCGGATAATATGTAAATATACATATACATAGACATTTATTAGTGTGCATATGATATTTTAGTACAAATAGTGGTCACGTGTTTTTCTGATTTCATTAGACAGGTACAAAGCCCAAAAAGTTAGGGATTTGGTTTCGCTTTTTGTACTACTAAGAGGCCGAACGTTGCCCACTTGGTTCCAAAATACTTCCTACAAAGCGAGAGGTGAAAAGGTTCAGCAGGTTTTAATAGATAACCAAAGGAGAAAGCTGACCTGTCGGCGCTGGTCACTCACCCTGAGAGACTACACAGCCTGGAGGGCTAAGCGACAATAAACCAAAATTTTCAGGTAGAGGTTCCTAATTGCCTCTTCAAAATAAATAAATAAACAAGTTTAAAAAAAAATCCCAAAACCACGTAATTTACATACTAAAACCATAGTATAACATGGTATATGTTATAAAGTAATAATGCAGATGTTTTCTACAGACAAACCATAAATTATATATGAAAAGCAGAGTATATACGCATCTATGCATGTGTATGTTCACAGAGCACAACGGATGGACTTCACGCTTCTTCGCAGGCTGGAATATTGTAAATATGTTAAATTCTGCACTTTTCCGAGCATCAAAAATGTTGCTAAAATGTCAGTGTAAATGTTGATCTGAGGTATTTCAATGGTCCGTTTTCCGGCTTTAAGGTAATCAAAAGGGCATGGAAGTTTAGTACAGATTTACATCGTGCACATACATGAAGCAGCAATTGGCGTTTTGTCAACAAACCATATATCATCTTGGAACATAAATCACGATCCCGCATTCCTTATATTCACTTCATATAATTTGCTGTGTGTGAGGAGCTCATCTTTGGAACACGTCTACTAAAAAGTCACATCGCTTCTTAAGTTTGAAAAAATACATCTGCGGTAAGACTAACGATGGAAGATATTCGAAATTAGCGAAATATAATTTGTTTTAATCCCCCTCCTTAACTTGGAACTAATATGGTATACATATTTCATGTAGTCACTGGTATCATTAGTGCTTAATTTTTTATCATTATTGTAACTTGACATAAAGTACAATTTCAAATTACTAGTTTAGCCGTAGGGTTTCACACGATTACAACCGTTCAAATTTCGAAAAGTAAATCTTAGTATATTCTTAACATGTTCAAAATATAATTGTTTCATTTCTTTTTGTTTTATGTGGAATGATGTGACATTTAACTGTATATTAATATCTGCATATCAAGTAGCCTACGCATTATGGATTCTTGGTAATGTTTGTATGTGTTAAGGGTCAATAAATACACTAAACGTTGTTAATATCACAACAAACTACAAAGAAAATCCTTTTTATTCCCATTTTAGAGAAATAAGCAGCGTTAAGCGCTGAAAATATCTTTCCAGCGTGCAATAAATTTCATTCCCAGTAGGTGACGCTGTCCGCTTACATGCAGCAAATCCCTGCAAAGGGAGGAACACGTTGACTCGAGTCTAACGACTCCCCGTCTCGTCATCATTTGTAACCATAGAGCATGAATTACCTCTTGAAGTCATCAGTGAGAATTTACGACTGGTCAACAAAAGCACGTGATTCTCAAACGCACCCCCACCCCCATATTTGGCCGCATACATAGCAAAAACGAAGTACAGTGCATTGCTATAATTCATTAATACATCATAAATCGTGAAGCACAGCGTTATAACGACCAAGATCTACAAATCAAGCCCTCTAAAACAACCTAAATGAGCTCTTACTTTGTAAACTCGTTCTCAGGGCGCTACCCAAATGGCCCTGACTATCAGTTACTAAATTATGGAACTAGCAGCAGCGCTATGAACGCCTCGTACAGGGACTCCGGCACCATGCATTCAGGCTCTTACGGCTACAACTACAATGGAATGGACCTAAGCGTCAATCGTTCAACCAGCACTGGCCACTTTGGGGCGGTTGGGGACAACTCCCGGGTCTTCCAGTCTCCAGCCCCGGAGACGCGATTCCGGCAGCCGTCAAGCTGCTCGCTCGCGTCTCCGGAGCCGCTGCCTTGTTCCAACAGCGAAAGCCTTGGACCCAAAGGCTCTTCGCCCCCTTCCGACCAAAGCACCACCACTGCGGGTAATAATCTAACCAACAACACACATTTCACAGAAATCGACGAGGCCAGCGTTTCTTCTGAGACCGAGGAGGCGTCGCACAGAGCGAGCAACTCTGCACCCCGGACACAACAGAAGCAAGAGACCACGGCAACCTCTACTACCTCGGCGACGTCCGATGGCCAAGCTCCCCAAATATTCCCTTGGATGAGGAAACTACATATTAGCCATGGTACACACGTATTATGTTTACGTCTCTTTGTTTGTTAGCAAATGCGTATTGTGTTCTGTTCTGATTTTAATTCAAGTGTGGCGTCAGTAACAGCCTTTATTTTAGATTTCTGTGAAAGTGTCATAAATCTATCAAGCGTGGAGCCTCGCAAACTGTAGAGGAGAGAATGGGAGCGGGGTGGAAGAGAGGGCAGGAAGGTTTACAAGTTGTTGTTTCTGTGAAAAGTTCAGCTTTATGGTGTGTGGGAATGTGATTAGTGTTGGAGAACCGGTAATAAAACGGCGAGAAAGAGCACGGGATAAAAGGCTAGAATAGTGGGATGGATAAACAAGCGGCCGAGAAAAACCGAATACATTTAATAATTACGTAAATGTTTGGTGATGTGTTGCATCTATAAAATATTGAGGTTTTAAGAAGTAAAGCGAAACAAAAACAAACGCCATGAGCCTACAGTGAGGCGCTGTGCAGTGTACCATTTGGCGTTTTCCCTGTACACGTCCAGCTGTAAATCGTTTCACCCATGTGTATCTATAGCAAAAAGTTGTTGGAAACTGTTGTTGAAATGATGTGCAGGTCAAGTTTCGCTAATCTTTATTCCCCTTTGCGTTTTGTCCACATTATTCAGATATGACTGGACCAGACGGCAAAAGGGCCCGAACAGCATATACCCGCTATCAGACGCTAGAGCTGGAAAAAGAGTTCCATTTCAATAGATACCTCACCCGAAGGAGGAGGATAGAGATAGCCCACGCTCTATGCCTCTCAGAGCGTCAAATTAAGATATGGTTCCAAAACCGGCGGATGAAATGGAAAAAGGACAATAAACTGAAGAGCATGAGTCTGGCTACCGCAGGTAGCGCTTTCCAGCCATAGTTGTATGTATCCCAAGTCCTACTACGTGGTGTGCAAAAGAAAATCACGAGGAAAACGAGATGAAAAATAGGTCTCAAAACATTACTTACAGAGTACTGTACATCGCGGCACCTTTCGGCATGTTATGGATGTTTTAGGCATTTTAAAATTCTACTGTGGTACTGCTATAATGAAACGAAAATTAGTGTTCATATGTTGTTCTTTTAATACTATGGTGACTATAATTTTGGCAAGTAAATAAAACTGAAGGGGAAAGAAGCTATCAATATACCGCCTGTTGTTCTTGTTATGAATATTGTTTATGTGTCAAGTGCTATGTTAATGCTTTCTTGAGAGTTAGCATGTGAGCTCTTAAATGTTATAACTTATTTACCTATACACGTGTATACCTTTTGAGTTTACAGCTTAGAAACGCATCTGCCCTTGTATGAAGTGAAGCTCTAGTTTAGTGGTGACTGCAGTAAATTTAGCAGAAGCCTCTGTATATTTCATGGTCCTCTGTTTAATCATTGTCTAAATAATCACATTGAATTTGTCATGTGTTCAAACTCTTCTATTATTTTTGGGAAAAAAAAGAAAAATTGTAAATAGTCCTCACTAGATTCTTGTACCCGTTCATACGTGTGTATAGTTGTATTCCAAATATGTAATTGTATATTACTGGATCATGTTTATGTTCCAAAAAGGATGTACATATTGAACATTTTTATTGTGATCAGTTGGCTATTTGTAGTAGGCAGAATGAACGGCAAACGTGTGGAAAACGAAAAAAAAAAAAAAGAAAAAAAAGCAATGTCATGTCGAACTGCCTGTTAGCATTTTGCCAAAAAGCTTTTTGTATTTGTTTGTAGTTTAACTTGGAGTAAAAAAATAAAGTTCCTCATATTCAAAGCTAATACATCTCTTGACAATTCTTCAATTTACACACAAACGAGACAACTGATTCTTGTCAGTGGTTGACAGTTATCGATTACACACTCATAATATTCTCTGAAACTCAAAATGCTGCACGGCCCTTTAAATTACTGAGAAACGTTTCGCTACGCCACAGTGCAGATCCTTGGACTGTATACTGACAGCTCACACTCAACTTGGACACTAATAGCAAAATGCTAAAATGTCCTTACTATTAAGCGATAACAGACATCAGGAGAAATATTCACCAAAACCTGGCGTGTACAAGACGTTTCTATAGTCCAGCTAATTCTAAACAACATACATTTCCCACAATGTTTATATAATTTACAAACGCTCTACTGTGTATACCCCTGTATTTCTGCGTCCTAGTAAACAAGCACTGAACCTTTAAACTTACCATGCGTGCCAAACTCTTCTCTACCTCTAAGTTTGAGAGCCGAGTGGAGGTCCCCGCAGTGTACCATCGGCCACTTGCCTTTTGTAATTTTGCTTTTCCCTTTGCCCAAACTATACAAAAAGTAGCTATGACATTTACATGTCAAACGGATGAGCGTTTTATCTTGAAGTTAGATCGTAAAAATCGCCCAGGCCACAGACAGATACCCCTTACTGGCTCTCAAAAGTCACGTGGGGTCCATAAAGTTAGTTTTATGGTTTTGGGGAGTTGACAATGTACTATATATTTCACATTCTAGAATGCAAGTGACGGTTTAACTGCTTCGAGGGGATTCTAAAGGGTCAGTTGTGAGAGGAAGAGCGTACCAGTAGGCCACTACAGTGCCAGTGTCTAGTCGGTGCAATGTCTCTCCGGTTCTACTCATTTGGAGGCGGAAATATGGATAGTGGACCGTGCAGAGTCAAAGTAAGTTCAATTTAAGGCTGCATTGGCCGGTGATTTGATCTAGGAAGATGTGGGAAGGAAAGGAGGGGTATGTCTCAAGTAGAAGTGTCAATCATTTTGTTTCTGTGAGTGCAAGAAGAGGTCCTTAGATATTAGTTGTGCCATGCTAACGTGGTTATCACAAAGGTACATTTCTAATAGAATTAGCATATAAACTTTGGTTATCTTATTTTTTAAAAAGCGAAAAAACGTATTCTTCGAGATATATATATATATATATATATATACATATATATATGTGTGTGTGTGTGTGTGTGTGTGTGTGTGTAAATAATAGATTTAAGTTTTATGTACTGTTTAGTTTTGTTTGTTGTTTTCTCGAAAAGTCTTCAATTTTTTTTTTTTTTAATAATTGTTAGTTGCACATTAGGCTGAACAATTTTTGTGAAATAGGTGAAAACCATGAATCTCCCTGGATCTCTCTCTCTTTTTCACACACACACAGACACACACACGCAGACAACAATATGACAATATGCCTCCCTAAGGTTCTACAAGCAAAGCTTTGTTCCTTCCCCGCCCCTGTATTTTTCAGGGAGGAAGCGCGTAAGGAACACATAGTTGTACTTTCTTAAATGGGCAACAGGAGGAAAGTATTTGGTTAGGCTATGATCGAACTACATGTTTATTACAGACAAATAGCTACGATAATATTAGAAACTCCTACAGTATTATTATACTTTTTGAATAAATATTTTTGATTGTTCTGTCAGAGCACTTTTTTCGCCGCAGGTCAGTTCGAGTTCAACTCAAGTATACAGTTTTGAAACTGTAAATCATTATATTACACTCTAGGCAGCGCAAAAGACCTTTTGCTATATTTTTTATTTGTTTTTTTTTTTTTTTATCTGTAGCAACAGATAAACTAAGACTTTACTGTTGGTATTAATTGTTATGTCCTGTGATCCTACCAAACTTTGCCGTGACTACGGTTAGAGCGTGTAACCTGACTAGGATTCCGGCTCAAAGCATAATAATGCAAAACTCAGTAGTTAACATTGTGAATTTAACATTGTCCGCATATTCTTCGTCTCTTACTCTTTAATAATCTATTTAATCATTCAATGGATATTAATACGAGTGACATTTAAACTACCCTCTAAATAGCACATTATTTAATTACAAACGGTACTGAAAAAAAAGGATATATGTATATGTAATACAATATATTGCACACTGATTTCGGGACCGGCTTTTTATTTATTTATTTATTTATTTATTTTTAGCCAGACCTTAACCCTTATTAGAAAACAAGTTGCAAAAGATCGAAAATCTAATGCTTCTGCTTATTTTTCTTATTAAATACTTGTTTGGTTCTTTCCTGCTCCTCTGCGTTTAACATCAACATTACCTCCAAAATAATAAATGTTAAGCTTTCAGGGTGTTTTACAGCCTACTTTCAATGAGTGTTACAGATTTTATAGCCCTCCATTTGGCATTTCTGTGTGTGAGAAAGAGGGAGAAGGAGGGAGTCTGGGCGCGCACAAGAGAGAGTAAGTTTGTGTGTGTATGCGTGTGTGGGTATGTCCGAGCAACAGAGTTAGGAAGTTTCAGGCCGTAAACAGGAAGGCGAAATTGTGGTCGCGAGCATGAGTCGAGGGCTACCGTTTCATTTTTCATCAGCTTCCTTTTTAATGATATGAGCGGGGAGGGCTGGGGAGGCCTGCATGAAAAAAAATGCGCGCATTCCTCTAGAAAGTCACTTAAAAAGACAAGCGTCGATGCAACCACAATCGAGGTCAGCCACAATCATAAAGTCCATACTTATAGCATACAATGCAAATACAAAACAATGCAAAATGAGGAATAGCAATTTCCCTTGAGTGTTTATATGTGCTGTGAGTCACTAAGGCGACTGGGCGTTAATTCTAGGTGTGTTTGTGCGTCAAGAGAAATATTTGCAGGGTGTGTGTGATACGTTTTGACACAAACTCAGGGGATCAAAGACTACAGTCTATGTGGTCTATGAAGGTTAGCCCAAAGACATATACGACTATTTGGTATTACTGTGCTTTTTATTGATATAACGAGGTTCAGAGAAATTATTTAGCAGGGAATTTCAATATAAAGTTTCCAGCATTCTCTGTCCATTGAGCATCTGGTACTAAAAATCAATTTCTATGATTTCAATGAAGCCTCTACCATGTAGACGCAGCAATTTCGAACGTTTAAATAGCAATTTTAAGACTAATGCGTTTTGCATATTGATAGGGGCAATCTGCGAGCATATCTCATCCATAATGCATAGGGACGGGATCATCCAGGGGTCAGCAGACAGGAGCTGCTGCGAAGGCGCAAGCGCGAAACAATACAACGTGTCCATAAAGCAAAATTAAAGCCAAGACAACAAACAAAAATATCCCACATTTAAGTGTGGTGTTTTCTAAATGTTCTGTTGGCCTTCTTGACACTGTCTAAATTTAGAAATTTAGAGAACAGGAAAAATGAGGGTGAACAGGACCGGCAAAATTTGAACTCACGTCGCCCGCTCGCCATATCTGGGCTAACCACTAAGCCACAGATTGATTATATCGGATTATTCATATAAACCGTTTAAGACGTAGCCTAATGAAAATGACCCGAGTTCGATAATAGAAAAACTCTCATTAGATACTACAAATATTTAGGCTGTTCAATTATTATGTATGTATAAAGTATAATAAAAAGTACTCATTTACTTGAACAATTCTTAAAGTGAAACATAAGACTAAAAATTACCCTATTTATTTTAAATACATTACATATTCATCAAATCATAATTAGGTTATAATAAATTAACAAAACATTTAATTACATAACGAACAACAGTTCATCAATATTGATATTTGTAATAAGAACCTTAATATTCTAACCTTGTTATTCTATGACATCTAATTGGGAAAATAATTCGAATGAAACTTCAAATCATAACTAAAGTTATAATAATTTTCTCAAATTTCAATTAAATATAAGGCAATATTTAGAGCAAATAAGTCCAATTATACATTTTATATACATTTTTGTATTTTATTTTAAATGATCAGATAGAGCGAATATATATATATATTTACGCGTCTTATTTGTAAATTATTTTATAAACATCTTTTTGTAATGTATAAAAATACACATATTTTCTCCTCCTGACGTTATGCACGAGTTTGATTTTTCTCAGATGTAACTCTCCTCCGTCGCCAGCAGAGCCCGCTTTAGACCAAGATCATGATGTCTGAGGCTGCTGGTTTTTGATTGTCGCCCTGTTCAAAAGACTGAAGCTTTTGGAAACATCTAGAAATACGCGCTTTCAGTTAACAAAATACAATACTATCCTAAATCCCACCCAATAGATTTCGCAGCTTTTTTCGTGATCTGAAAAGTGCTAACTAACAGTACTTATAGGATAGAGCATTTTGCCAATAGAAGCTTACATCGTGAAGCAGCCTAGTTCAATCCTTTTGTCGTAAATCAGGAGGCATAGAGCTATGGCTTCGGCACAAGATTGGCTTGTTCACCCTTCTCACTCTGTCTACGCTTAATCCAAAGGAGCGAGAGAAGGTGAACGTAGTCTCGTTAGAAGTGGCGCGAGATTTGGCGGGGTCAGAAAGTTCAGGGGTCAAAAGTTTACGTAGTGCGTGACTCGGTCGTTGGCTGTCGACTCACTGCGCTTGACCAATCGCTGGATGTCAATGGCAAAGTGGGAGAAGGAGAAAGAGGGGGAGTGAGGGGTTTCAGACTGTCTCTTTTGAAAAGATTAGAAAAATGATAGAAAGAGCAGAACTGAGAAGACCGACTTTGTAACAAAGCACGTTCCCGCGAAAGGGTGTGTTGGGGAGTAAAAAAAGACAATCGATTCTGGAGGTTTAGGGCATCGACGAAAAGGCCTGATGTTGCACTGCGAACCTTTTTAAAATGTAGTTTATTCTGAGGTTGATTTCAATGTTTATTGCGTTCATGCATTTTGTAAAAAGGCAGCTTGTTTATTAGACAAATAAGGCCAGTCAAAGGCAAATATAACAGATCGTTTGATTTATTCGTGTACTTTAGAAACGTGACTCTTGGAAAAAAAACTGTAGTAAAATCATTAAAATCAGCCAGACAGTTACCTGTCAAAATACAACAGTGTTGCTGTTATGAAATATATTGTGTTAAAATATATTATTAAAAACGCATTCTTTTATTTTTTATTTTATTATGTATTACTTTCCTTATCTTCTAAGTCCAAGGCCATTTATGTGAATTGTGCAAATGTCTTTGTCTAACACGATAATTTTAATTCTACAACTAAAGCTTGCATATAGGGTTTCTGACGAGACTTTATCATGTCGTAATATTCACGGGAATATATTTAAGAAATAAGATAGTTATATCTTTACATTTTAAAAGAGAAATAGCAAACTAACTGTTCGTGACTGAGCTTGTGATTGTGAGCGCGCCGAATGCGTGTTCAATGCCCCGCAAATAAAATACTTTCTTTTTCTGATTGCGAAAGAAATAAAATTAGTTCAGCGCCGCCATTCCTTTTATTTTGATATAAGGCGTATTGTATTCCGCATTTTTGTTTGTTGATCACATTCAGCACGTACGAAACGGAAGACCACCTGCGGTATTTTGTTTACATGTTTTAAATGTAGACAAGTCGTGAATAAACAAAGGAAATTTGCTTAGGAAGCACATTTCCCTTTCTTAGGAAACTCGTTTTCAATTTATCAAATGTATCATATTTTATCAACTCTAAAAAGAAAAAAAAAGAAATGAATATTGCTATTGTTGTCATGAATATTTTTTATTTCGTGTGGGCATATATATATATATATATATATACACACACACACACACACAGAAACACACACATAGCAATAGCAAGAAAACTAAATGTTAGTGTTGAAAATATGTTAGTGTTGAAAAAGTGCCGAGAAACTGGGCAATTGATAATTTGGTCATGAATATTAATTTATTGGCACGAACATTTGGACTAATGGTGGTGAGTCAGGATGATGTGATGCTGAACGACTTGGTATTCTCAGAAACAACGTACGTAAGTGGTGAATAATTATATTAGAAAACTCGTCCCACTTGGAGTTCAGCTAGAGTTCACTGAATTAATTTCCATTCCATCCTAACATGTGCCGTTGCTGGGCAGTGTCGTACCATCATTCTATATTCTCTCTCTATATATATACATATATATATATATATATATATATATATATATATATATGTGTATCGAGGGTTTTGTTTTAAATATTAAATGTTCCCATTTAATGAACGTTATCGCCCCTTAACAGGTTTCGCCGATATCTACCGCTGTAGAAATATATTTAAATATAAACAAATATATAAATCAATTATTTAGCCAACACAATTTATTTTAAAAAATGTGGATCGTTTTTATCAGAGACTGGTCGTTACCCTTCGAGGACACAATGTATTTTAATTTTTCACACACACACACACACAATTTTTTTTTAAAAATATTATTATTATTTATTTATTTTTTTTTTTTTGTTAAAGAATTAAAAATTGCGTAGATATAGTTCTCTATTCTAAATGCACATTTATAAGTGTGTGTAATAAGCAGTCGTTTGTATATTCCGGACTTTTAGATACACGCTGACTATCTCCTTTAGTGCTCTGAATACAACTAGGGAAATAAAGAATTGCTCTATGGTTGAACTGATTTGTGGGTTATAAAGCCTTTTTGAATGACCCCCTTTCTGGAGCCATTTTTCTTCAAAGTAATGACCTGGGCACAATTCAATATGAGCGAGCAAACTATGCATGCATTACTATAGAACTTTAGAGTGGGAGAGACCCAGAGAAGGGGTGAACCGGAGGTCAGCGCGTCTAACAAATATTAAAATGTACTGGGACTCGTGACACGCCTCGCTGTTTAACAAAGACTGCCAAAGTGCGAGATTAATATGAAAACTTGAGAGTCCACAACAAAATGCCTTATATCGCCCAGTGGTATTGTAGAGCTCGCAGCGGCTCGAGGCTAACGTGCATTTTATTTTTAGTTGTTTTAGGACAGAGAAGGCTGCGATGTGTGGGGAAAGCCCCTTGTTGTCGCCAGCAAGATAAAGCGTCAAAACGAAAAATGCAGCGCGATGACTCCCGCTGTCGAAGTTGGTGGCTCGGAGCTTTTTTCTTATTATTGCTTTTTCTGAGCTCTTGAGTCGGCTGAAGATTCGCTTGGATGTTTTAATGTCCGCTTGTCTGTTATCGTCGCGTGATGTTAAAGAGGAGCTCGAGGGGACCCACGGAAATGAGAGGGAGTTGAGCACACAAAGGTATCACGGCGAGGTCACGGGCTAAACCTGTGGCATTGGAGAAAGGAGTGAGGGGGGGGTTCAGACGGAGGGACTCGCAGGAACGGTTGAAACGAAAAGAGGGGCTTTGGAGCGGCGACAATCCCTTGCAAAGACCGTGTACGGCAAAGGAGAGAAGCTATGGCCGAGAGACTACCGAAATGAGAGGTGCAACACCCAGAGTCAAAAAAGTAAGTAAAGAAAAAGGCGCTTCATTTGCATATCGCCGAGCTCTCTTCTGCAGGTGTTTGCTTGGGCGGACCACGTGTTCGCGCACACTGTGGCGAGAGTACGGGTCCCCCCTCCTATCATAACGGAGTTATGACTTTGAATTCGAGCCCCACGGAGTTGCACTGTTGCGTGTGTGGGTTTTATATGGTGAATATTTACCTTGGCTATAGTCTCTGAGCCGCGGCTTTGAATGCCTGTCGGTGTACACATTAACCCCATAATGAGGCAGATGGCTCGAGGTCCCCATGGCTTTTAGAAGGAGATGGCTCATGGGGGTGAAGGCGAGGTCGGGGACTTCAGGGGGTGAAAGGGTTAGAGTGGACACCAAGGCTGAACTTTCTCCTTTGCAGTTACAATAGTTTTTGCATCGATAACATGTGAAATAAGGTGTACGGGTTACACGCGAAGTACAAGCTGAGTCATCTAAACATTGAATTATTAGCCGTTTTCATGTTTTCAACTCGGACATGGATGCTAACGTGCTTCAGTGTAAGAAGGTCGGCACGATTATTACCAAGCTGAAATCAAAATGAATTGAGAGAGAAGAAAAGCGTCAAGCAAGTTGAAAAAAAGAGCTGAAAATGGCAGAGGCCCATTTGAAAAATTGCCAGAGCTTTGACTGCCAAACGCTAGGGGTGCTACAGATTTCTTTGATATGACACATTTTTTTTTTTTAATTCACATTCAGACTACTCAGTGAAAGGAAAAAGATTTTCCTTCGTTTGTGAATATTTCGATACTATTCGATATTATTTTGATACATTTATTAATAGATCTCTTTCGTGTATACTCTGGAGTCAATTTATAATCTTTTGTACAATTTGTGCCCTTGCCGCAGTAGAACAAAGACTCCCCAGAAACCCTCCAGATTTAGATTTGCAAACAATAAGGAATGAATGAATATATATATATTATTCCAATATTTTGATATTTGCTAAATCATTATTTTAAATGTACATATCATTTAAAAATCGAAAATATTTAAATTGTTAGCTGTTTGGAATTGTTTTTGTGCGTGATGGAAAATTATAGCAACTATTACGATGTATTGTGTTACGGTACTTGTTCATTTAAAATATTTTGGTATGCTGCGCAACGACAATTTAGTTGCATACAATATTAATTTTACGATGTTTATCTAATAATTTTTTTGCTAAATAACTAACTCTAGTAACTTTTTTTTTCTGGTAAGGTTGTCTTTTCGTTTAAGGTATGAAATGTGCGTATTACGGAGCGTTATGTAGTTACAAACAATTTGTGTTTATCTCTCATTTTTTGTGTAGATTTACTGACATTACTTACTGTTTGCTGTTGTAATAAATACGGTCGATTATTTTTAATAGCAAGTAAACTGTAGTATCGAAAAATAAATGAGTTTTCGTTTTTTCCCCCACTTTCCCCATTATCCTAAATTTTAGTGTAGAATAATTAAATAAGGAAATCTTACCTTTTCTGTACATCTAGAAAACCAGCCTTGAAATATCGGTGCATCCCCAAAACAAAGAGACACTCCTTAGAATGAATTAGAAGTTCTTTATTTCAGAGAGTTTTTCATGAAATGAGTGACCGAGTGTTTGGTGAGAGAAACGCTTGTTTAAGGAGTCATAAAATGTTTGCTCGGTGTCAGGGGGTTAAAGAACTATTGGTATTGTCCTATGTGCATATTTTATTGTTTTATACCCTCTCACCTCGCTATTTATTCGCCGTTTGACTGGTGTTTGCGGGCGACAAACAGAGCTGACCTGCCATAAAACCCACATGTTTTATTCCAGTGGCTGTTTCAGCTTTCTTTGACCTTTGTTGAGATCTGTCGCGGTCGCATTTACATGCTGGCCTGAACGCGCTTTGTGTGTTAGATTCTAAGGAACTATTTTAAAATTCATGTCTGTAGTGAATATATGTTACATATGTGTGCAAGTCTTAGCCTGTAATTGTATGTTTTGTTAATTTCCAACGTGAGTCTATTTTTTCTTTCAGATTTTAAACGTTTTTTGAAAGAAAATTAGCACACCAGACGACAGAGGTGTGTGCTTCGACTGCTCAGTATATAATGAAGAAACAAAGCGTTTGAGTTCGAGGGTAGGAAAATGTTGTTTCCGGGCCATGTGGTGGAAAAAATGTCCATTTTCCTCCCTTTAGTTGTGTGTTTAGTTTCTATGTAGGGGAGAAATGTACAAGAAAAACTCCAGTGTTTACCACAAACCATTAGCAAAGTTTATAAAGGAAGCACCGATCCATTAAGTGGCGAGACAGATTGCTGATATCCTTGGAGGCAGACTGTTCCAGGTGCAACACTTGACACTGGGAAGGCACTGTCAAGGTGAGCAGGCTCTCTCAATACCTGTCAAGAAGATACCTGTCATCTATATATACCCTGTAGATCCGGATTTGTGTAAACAGACGCACAGTCACAAATTCGTATCTAGGGGAGTATGTAGTTGATGTATAGGCTACATTTCAACTTCAACGGGCAAAGAAGATGACATTATAACTTTCGGTTTGTTTATTAATTACTGTTTGGTAGTGGAATATTGTAGCAGGAACGAAAATTCCTTTTTCCCCTAAGTACTACTTTTATTTCAGTAAAATTTTGGTGTAGATTTGAAGTGAGTTTATGGTGTCACACATATTTTGTGAGACCTTCAAAGAATTCGAATTTAAAGAAAAAAAAAGAATTCGAAATGAGCAAATATATATTTGTACAGTTTTACACTGGTAATGATTATCTGAATGCAGTGATTTTTAAACATTACTATCAGTAAACAGCGATAAATATTTGCTGCTGGCGTTAATAGTGAATTGAGCACATATTACTATTCAGTGTGTGTAGATTTGGCATGCAGGATAAACGCGCTGTTTGGAGTGGAATGACTGCAGACTCCGTTTAAATGCAGAAGGTCTCCTTTGTGATTTAGGAGGCTTTGTAACCTGAATTAGTTGATGAATTTTCTATCGATCTTAAACAAGCCCAGATTCATCTCTGACACGCTGCTCACGCCACGACCATTCTCTCACCGTTATTAGCGAGTGCATTTAAGAGCTTGGCCAAGGCGAGCTTCTTGCATCACTTTCCCCTGGTACCGCTTTTCATGAACACTGGCCAAAATTAAGCAGTGTTTCTGTTCGCCAAATCTGAGCAGTTCTTTACAGAGGTGTAGTCATGCTCTCAATGTGCAGATGAACCGAGAGGGACTGGGGGCGTGACTTTCTGTGCCGCTGGTAGAATCCAGCATGCCTTTTCGCCGTGTCTGCTTTCGCTTGTTATTGTTTTGATTTACTCACATCTCATCAAACGCGTAGCAACGTATGAGAAAGTATGGAATTTTGGACTATGCCGAAATGCGAGTTGATGAGCGCGGTCTAAACTGACTAATCCCATTTCCTTATCCGGGAATCGCGAAGATCCACGCCATTGGCTGACGATGTCACATGGACCCTTAACTTTGTTCACTTGACAGAAAGTAGGAGGGTTCTACGAAACAGGAAAACGAGTAAAGGGATACATATAAATTTTAGTATATTTTGTGTGCAATTCAAAGAAATTAATGGCCATGAGTTCCTATTTGATCAACTCCAACTATGTGGACCCTAAGTTTCCACCCTGCGAGGAATATTCCCAGAGCGACTACCTTCCCAGTCACTCTCCGGACTACTACAGCGCCCAGAGGCAAGACCCCTCGTTTCAGCATGAGTCGATCTACCACCAGCGGTCGGGCTGCGCCGACCCACCCTACTCATCGTGCCAGGGTTCGGGGCAGCCTGCCGCGGTCATCTCTCCGCGAGGTCACGTTCTACCCACAACCGCACTCTCGACCCCTCTCCCAGAACCGAGCCATCACTGCGACTCGGTAACTCCGAGCCCTCCGCCTGCCTGCGGTCAGACTCCCACTAGCCAAAACACTTCAACGGTCACTTCAAGAAAAGATCCCGTGGTATACCCCTGGATGAAAAAAGTCCACGTAAACATCGGTAAGTGCAGCTGAACTTCTCTTACTAGTGTTTCCTTGCGCAGACAGCTCAGCCACTTTAGAAAGCCTAATGTCCGGCGTTAAATCTATGGCTCCCCTTATGAAGTTGCCCTTGGTCGAGATTTACGATCGTCTGTTTGCAGGGCAATATAATTACACCCTCCATAAATTTTTATTGCACTCCTTCTTTAAGCTCTTTCGGGGTCTATGCAACTTTCTCGTTCTGATTTCTTCCCGGGAAGAGGTTTATGAGTTCTCATGTAATCCATAAGTTAAGTTTTATGTTTGAGTAATTTGATTTTAAGTGACTGGACGGATTAATGTGTACTTTACACTGTCACTTAGCTATTGTTAATAAAAAAAAGTTTTATGGGAGCTAAAATATTAATAGTTATGAGGACGATAATAAAACATTAATGGTAATACAAACAGTCGGACTCTTTTATAAACTATTATTCCGCGATAATTAGTGCTTGTATTCATAGAGCTGCCATGGTGTGCGCTGAAAAGGGGGCAAACTCCGTGTTTGCAAAATCACGGTTTAACATTAGTCGCCCAAAGCCAACTATAGATTATGCTGTTCCCTCGTAGTGAATTGCTGAATATGTATTTTTCTTATGAACCCTTATGCAAAAACTAATATACCTATTGTTTTATATTGTGCTGCCATTTGTGTCACTGTCCCGATGCTATTCCTAAATAGACAATGGCCACTTTTTTAGTTTTGTTTACCATTTTTGCATAACCGAATCTTTAAACAGTCACATTGTATACTTGCAAATGCGAGATAGACAAATATATCTTTACATGTTCAAATACATCTATTATTATAGTGTTTGTGCATCTAATTGTTCATGAACTGGAGTGTACATATCTATGTACGTGTGTGAGTGTGTGTGTGTGTGTGTGTGTGTGTGTGTGTGTAGCCTGTGTGTTTGTGTGTTATACTTTTTGTAACGTGTCGCTCTCTGTATCTCAACAGTGAGCCCGAACTATTCAGGGGGTGAACCCAAGCGCTCACGCACAGCCTACACGCGGCAGCAAGTCCTGGAATTGGAGAAAGAGTTCCATTACAACCGCTATCTGACTCGCAGACGGAGGGTGGAGATTGCCCATACACTATGCCTATCTGAACGACAGATTAAGATTTGGTTTCAGAACCGGCGCATGAAGTGGAAGAAGGACCATAAGCTTCCCAACACCAAAATACGCAGCAGCTCTGCCAACACTAATTCAAGCAGCGGCCCGACATTGGGCAGCAATCAGAACCGAGCAAGCGGACCTCCGCCAAGTCTATAGCCCTCCACTGTTGCCCAAAACACGTACAATTATAAAATCTAATTTTCTGGAGTGTATAACGTGGATTTTACCCGCGTTATGTCTCCCTACTCTACCCTGCACTCTAATTACAGGGACAAAACACGAGGAAGATGTGGGGGAAAGGAGCAAAGAAAATGTTCATCTTTTTAACACTAAAAATGGGTGAAGACTCGAACTCAAATGCTACTATAGATGGGTTGCGTTCCCAGTCTGGTTCCCATTTTTATCCCGCACGCCTCTCCTGCTCACTCGCCCCTTCAATAAGCACAGAAGGCGGCAGATAGTTTTCAGATTTGGTGAAGATGGATCCGTGTTTCATCTTTAATCACGCCAAACTCGGCCCCATTTGTCATGTTTACTCTGTGGTACAAAGGATGAACCGTAGGCCTGCCCATTACCTCGACGTCTAGCGTTGTGCTTAATAAATGAGTCGCTCTGTTTTGTCAAGAAGCCTTTTCTAACTCCCTTTATTCCCCTGGCTTAAAATAACTAGCCGAGTGTTTTTCAACTGATATGAAGTTTTGTATTTTGTAGCAATTAGGATATTTTGCATTTGCTATTTGCATTTCGAATGCAATGCCAATGGGACTGAGGGTTTATTGTGCGTGTGGTCCATTATCTCTCATTAAAAATACAGGGACTTGTTTAACTCGCCTGTTTAGCGCATTTCAGTTTAAGAACAGCAAATTACAATTAGTTGCTATTCATATTAAATATAATATAAAAGTTCAATGAAGCTGGACGGCTAGATATGCATAACCAAAACCGGTACAACGCAAAGCATTTTAATGAGAGCACTGCTAAGTACTATTTGAATTACCTCAATTGTATTTTTTTTGTTCTAGTTTTATGAAGTGATACGTTTAAGTTCTTTGGACTTAACGGCAAAAATCTGCAATAGCTTATCTCAGCATTTTGTTTGTAAGTTGAAATGAAATTTAAGTTAAGTGTGGCCAGGGTTGTATAGAGAAAGGTGCGTATATTGCATGAGTAAATACACTATATTTTGTTTATTCTTTATTATGTCACTACCACCCTTGTTTTGTTTTATGGTACACAGACATGTGCACATACCACATTTCTCTTTCTTTCTTTCTTTCTTTCTTTCTTTCTTTCTTTCTTTCATTTGTCAACTTTAATTTTACATTATTATTATTATTATTATTACATTCCAAAGATCAGTTTTCTCGCTGATGAATTGTAAATTTCCCCTCTTACATGTTTGTATTTTGTCTTCTTTCTGCTTGTACCTTTCACTGTTTACCTTTGTTACATGTAAATAGCTCTAGAAATTTAATAAATGGCGGAAAAGTATAATCTTTCTTCATGTGTCATGTCTTCTTGTGGATTTTAAAGCTAGATATGCTTATTTTAAATACACATTTCTTATATAGCAGGATACCATCGTTCTCTGTGTTTTGCTAAAAACAATTTAATTTCATTTGGCTTGCCACTGCGCATTTTCGTTAGCCTTGTAGCATTCGCCTGTCTTGAAGATCACTGCATATCTCTCTAGTGATTTATATCGCTGCATTGCGAGTAATCCTGGTACATTACGCCTTGTAATCTTATTCTAAATCACAAAACCCTTCCTTTCTGTCTCGTCTCTCCTTAATTTAACGGTGCACAAACCCTCTGCTCAACGATGCCGTGAATGCGCCTAAAAAAATGGATCCATGTTAGAAAAAAAGCAGAAGTTAAATAGTTTCTCGGCTCGTGGGCTTTTAATGCTTTAATGAGTGTAATTCTTGCACAACAGTTTCGCGACTGTTTGCCAGCGCAAGCTGTGTGTTTTTTATATTACAAAGGAGCGGGTCGGTGCCATAGCTCAAACCCTGACAACCAAATAGATAATCAAGAAGACAAATGGCTTCTTTTGGAAGGCGCAGCCCTTGTATTAATTTTCATTTTCTTTTCTCAGAGCAGGTATTGAAAATATAGAGCCGGAGAAAATAACATTCCGTTTGCTGGCGTTGAACTTTACACAAAAGTATGGCCTTAAATTGGTCTTCTAGCATTCCGTGGCACCGAGAAGATTTTCTATTACTTGCTTGTTGATATCAGAAAGGCATTTTCGCCACACAGCCCGCTAAAGCCATTTGTCTGTTTTCTCCCTTTTATTTATGAAATGCTGTCTGGACATAACGTCAAACACTTCAAAAGAAAAAAAAAAAAAAAGAAAAAAAAGGTGGCAGTATAATCACATGAAGACAATTATCTAGTTGAAACAGTTAAATGTTCTCAATTGTGCACGCACATGTGTTTGTTTTTATTAGCTAAGACTGATTGCAGTGGCGTAAATATTTCATTTTTTTAACACACAGACACACACACACACACATATATATATGTATGTATGTATGTATGTATGTATATATATATATATATATATGCATATATGTATATATATATAGATAGATAGATAGATAATTTACATACACCCATTTTGTGGTTTTTAACCACAAATTTTGTCTCTCAAAAGGTACTCGAGAATTTAAATGGATGCATTTGCGTGTGGCATCTGTATAGACCTTGGAATCCTATTGTTGTCACACATATTTTATTTTCTTTAAAAAAAAAAAAAAAAGCCCCACTGATTTGAATAGGAGTGAACAGATTTCTTTTGAGGGCCTCAAAAGTTCACCACCATTATTTGCAGACAGAAGCCTAAAGAAAAATGTGAGAATTATACAGAAAAATCATTAATCACCGCTTCTCTTTAAACAAGTCTTCTCTCCTATTGTCATTCGGCAGCACAACTGCTCGGACCTTCTGCTAGGAGGGGAGTGAAATCTTGAAGGGCACTTGAAGACATCCCCCCTCCCTCCTCTGCCATCTTCTATTCACCAAGTCATGCCACAAGAAAACTTTTTTGGCGAGGGATGTCCCATGAAGAATCTCTTGAAAATGTTAGCGCGAGTGAGAATCTTCGCAGGACGAGAGATGGCAGCGTTTAAGGTACAGTACTTTTGGTTTATTTGCAGCACTTTCAGTGTTTGGAGTTCTGTTGCTTTATGGCCTTCTCGCAGTTGGGTAGCAGAGGCACATTTGTCGTGTTGGGTTTTATGGCTGCTTTGACAGAAAGGGTAGCTTTTGGGAACCGGCTGTCGTGTGTTTGGATTAACTTCTAGGTGTGTGCCATCACAACTAAAGTCGTAGCATGTTTTTCTTTTCGTCTTGGTGTAACACATCTGTAGCATTGTTAAATGGTGTATTTGTGGGTGTTGGTGCTGAAGTAGTATGGAGCGCCAGAAAAGTGTGCACGGGAGCGTCTGTTTGTCCCTTCATGTGCGCGTGAACGCGCATGTGTGCCTTCTATCAACACTGTGAATATGCATGAGTTGCAATGTGCCACATACACATGTGAGCAATATCTAGACTTGCAGTACGTAAGATACCTTCTCCTAGCTACGAATATGACATGACATGCCGCCCTAATGACTGTTGTTAATGGCGCTTTATTTCTTTTGCACATCATGTTGTTTGTGTGCGCACGTGTATGCGTTTCCCACCCTTAAACGCCTTTTTATTCCATCAGAGAGCCTGGGTGGCACACAGGTGCAAAGCGGCCGGTTTCGAGAATAAATTATTCGATGCTCTGTTGGTCAGACAGGAATGAAAAGCACCGAAGAGAATGTCTCGAGAGCAACTATTTGCCTAAAACAAACGACTTGTAGCAAATTGCTTCAATTGCATGTTGTGTGCTTAGATGAGCACCAATGCTCTGACACGGGCTCACCGCCATTTAACCCCTGCAAATCAATCTTTTGTGCGTATTGGAGAAAAGGCCAGTGGTTCTGGTTTACGGCTTTCGCCTCCCTCTGCGGACCTGTGTAGCATGAAGCGTGGCAAAAAGAACAAAAATATAGAAACTGATATTGAGGGAAGTTGAGGGATGACAGGAAAAAAATCGATCCTTGCAGCAGGCAGACAGAATGGCAGCAATGGGTTCAACCAGAGGACACGTTTTTCTGACCGATTAGGTCTGTTGCGAAGGCTTAGACTGACCCTTCTGAAACCCTTGACCCGGCGCGGACAGGACAGCGCTACGTGGTACATGGTCAACAAAGCCCTAGGGCGAGTTTGTCATAACAGCGCGGCCGGGGCACTGTAACCCGAGGGCACCGTGCTATCTCTTCCCTCAGACAGTCTAGTAAACTATCGGGGCCCTTAAAACAACAGCAGCCGTGGCCTTGCAAAGACCCATCCTTAAACATCTCTCCTGTCTTTTGGTTTGAGCAGCTTGTGAAAGGCCCGAATAGTCACCATGCGTGTCAAGACCTGCAGAATGCACACCGCGAGATTACTTTACGATTTCCTTTATATGTATTTCAGTAGCAGTAACACTGTGAGGGAGGCCAAGAGGGCCTTCCGCTCCAGAAATATGACGGCTATTTTGTGTGACAACGCCTCGCATTGTATCATGTAAGCCCCCTCCTTCTTGCTCTCCTTGTTCTGGTCTCCACTCCCTCCTTCAAGGTTTGCTGGAAAGCTCGCCGTTTGGCCTTGTATCGCTGATGTGATGGTGTGGTGCCTGTTTTAGCTCACGCCGCTAATTGCGAAACAAATAGCCCTCGCACATTGCTGAATTATTATTGTGAAAAGCCACGGAGCGGAGGTCAGCACCGCATAGTCACAGAGATATATGGCCCGCGCACGCCAGCTTTGTGGGCCTGGGCTGAGAGCCTGTGTGTGTATGTGTGTGTGTGTGTGTGTGTGTGTGTGTGTTTGTGTGTGTTTTAAAGAGACACATATTAAGGAAGGCAAATCACCATTGTTAACATTGCCAGCAAAATGCAACCCCTCCCTTTTCTGCTGCATTACTAATCTACTATTTCATCAATATTACTGTACTATTACCGATCTCTATCTACACATGGTCTACTACAGCTATTTAGTAAATATGTTTAATCTCTTGTTTTGAAAAATGCAGATTAGGCGTGCATTTATTTCTTTAACTCTCCGTATCTCTCCAACCGGGCTCCTCTTCATTCGATATTAATATTTAACTAACTGAATGGTTGCTGCGATACAGATTCCATTATTTCCTGAGATAGCGAAGAGTAATGAGTGCGCTCACTAAAGAGGAATATTCAGGTGCTTTATTTGTTACTCTTGGCTTCTGAAAACGTGACTTCTCATTTAATGTGCAACTAACAGATCGCGCATGCTGCAGCTATTCCTACCGCATATTTTAGGCATAATGATTAGGCCCGTGAAAAACATAATAATTAAAATGTTGAATTAAAATTATTGTTGTTGATAATAATAATAATAATAATAATAATAATAATAATAATAAAAAAAATAAAAATATTATTATTATTTAAGACGCTACATTTTATACACTTCTTGGGTTAATCTAAATCCTTTCCCTGATTGCAGTGTCATAACAAACAAACCTGACACATGGAAACTGCACGTTTAGCTCAATAGGCAGCTGTCCTGCAAGTCTCCCTATCAAAGGATATAATTTTTTTTAAAGGCACTACGCGTTCTGCCGCTTTTGACAGATTTACAGTCCCCAATAAAAGAGGGTATGCTCAGTGCCGTAAATCAATCTCCGCCGCTCTGTATAAACCTAGCCTTTAGCCAAACGTTCTGTTTACTTAAGCGACTGTAAAATCTGGGATATTCATTGACTGATTTCTCTTTATAATCTGAGCTCTCTCTTTTCTAACAATATTTCTAATACTAATAAAAATAACAATACTGGTTGTTGTTGTTGTTGTTGTTGTTTTATTACCATTACAGTTGATCTTGCTGATGCACTTTTAGTAAATTACAAGTATTAAAGAAATATCAAATGCATTTATTACCTGCTCTGTAAAAAAACTCGCGACACAGAACATATTAATAGACTGGTCTCGAATGTTAATATAATTCCTATCCCATTTTTTGACGTTTATTTTAAAGATTCAGTTTCTACAGGTTTGTCAGGTTTGTTATTTCGTTTTAACGTTTGAAAAAGATTTGGTCACAAATTGAAATACGGATTTTAACTTAATTCCGTTGTTCTAAAATAATTTAAAGACAAGAACAAAACAATCGCCTTGTACATTCGAATGATTTTTATTAGGTATGTTTTATTTATGTTGTGTGCATTACTAACATTAGTTTATTTCCTTTTAAAAAATGTAATTTAAAATCTGAAACGTAGATCTTATAACTTTTTTTCAAATGTTACTTTTTTTTAATAAACCTGAAAAAATGTCAGATATAGTCAGATATTTTAAAAGCACATGCGCAATCATTGTCCATTTGGGAATCAGACTATTTCTTTTCATTCTTACAAAGCAGTCGACACAGAGCCACATACATACATGCTTTAATCTTGATAGGCAGTGGTGTTTCAAAACGGATACAACCCACGTGTAGTTCATCATATGTATTTGTTTGTATTTACACCGCCACAGCTATTTTGCAAATGAGAAAATGCATTGACTGAATTGCACTTTTGCGAAATTGCAGAGGTTCAATTGCATTTAAAGCTTATCTTTATTGCAGTTACCTTCTTTGGCAAATAGTCTAATTGCATTTGATAAAAACTGCTGCGGAGCTGGCTACACTTTAATCGTGCGTTTTATTCGTTCCTTGGAGCTGTTTGGACTGAAATTAGCTATAGAAAAGACTGTGCAGATTCTTTGCTAGACTTCTTCGAAGCACACAGCAAGTCAAGCTATTGTTTGACCTTCAAAGTCTCTGTACTGCTCCGTTTCTTTTGACTCAGCCCCAGGTCTATTGTTTCCGTTTTGCCTCAGCGCTGTGCAGAAGGGAATCCTACCATTGTTGCTTAGGGCTCGCGGCAGGGTCTCCAAAAGAGATTTTTCCCCCTTTATCTGTCGCTTGCTACCTGTCTTTGCACATCCTAAAAACTCCAGAAAATATTAATAATGATAGATATATATATAAAAAAAATAGCATTTTGTTAACTGAATGTGGATAGATTAGAGCCAAATTAAACATCTACAAATCTACTAACTTGTTACAAAGGTGCTCTCTGCACTAGAAATGTTTAAATCGTTAAAACTGACTTAATTTCGATAAGATGTCATAAACGCGTGGTTGTAGTGTTAAATAAGCTGGCAAAGAATCAGTGATGAAAATTGGGTATGTGATATCAGTTGTAATGCCAACAGCCATTCATCAGAGTGCTTGTTATCGTAAGAATTTCTTCACAGAGAGAGAGAGAGTCTCTTTTTTTATTTAGCATTATTTCATGTATATTCAAAGTAGTGTTACAAAGAAATCAAACAAGCCATCAGTATAACATTAAGGACAAAATTATCGCAAAGCAGAAAAAACAAAATGAAATATGGAATGCGGATTACAAATGTAAGCTATTTCATAGGAACATAACAAAATACAGAACTGATATGAATTAAAAACGATTTTTAATAAAAAAAAATGTCCGTAATAAAAATACTTGGATGAAAGACTTTAAAAATAAAAGAAAGAAAACTTACACCACTTGCACGCAAATTAAGCCATTATAATTATCTATGTATACCACATAGGTTACCATTCACCACATATATGCTCGTGCCGTAACAAACTTTTTTTCTTTACCTTTGTCCTGAATAGTATGAAGAATTTCATTTTACGAATAAAAAGGACAGCATGTAGTGTAGCTGTGGAGTGTTGGGTCATAGTAATCCCGCGAGCGTGCAAGCCGTGGTGCCCCCATCCCCCTCCTGGTCACGTGATTCATTAAATAATTAATGCAGTGGTTGCAGAATAGATATGTATTCGTCAGGAATATCGCAGACATGGTCTCCTAGTGTCTGACGTGAAATTCAACTGTCCTTTTAAAAACAAGCCCTATAGCGGAGCGAAAAAAAGCACAGGCAGAGACCCTCACCGAGGCTGCAATAAAACAAATTTGGACGGGGGAGCGTCTCACCGTGTGAAGCTTGTGAGTATACGAGGAAACGGGGAACGCCACTTCGACCGCCGCCACCGTTCCAGGCTTACCCGACTCCTTGCATTTATTTGCTGTTTTGTGGTGCTGTGGTAAATATCGTCCAGAAATACTCATCCTCGCCATCCCTTGTCATCATGCATGTATGTCTCACAAACCCATTCCATCGTTTGAATTCAGCTGCCAACAGGAGTGATGCGACATGTCATAGCATTACACCGTGCTCCATTCATATCACTACATACATATATATTTTGAAAAGCAGCGTGTTACTCTTCTTTTCTTCACCGTCCCACATAAACCATCTTTCTCCCTTCCTTTGCATGTCCCTCTCTCTCTCTCACTCTCCGTACCGTCTTTTCAGCCAGCTACTTCGCTTGATTTATAGTGATATGTGTGTCAGCGGCAGCGGGGCTGCCATTGTGTATTTGTGAGGGAGTTGTGTTGTTTATGGCCGTCTGCGCGATAAATCATTTCTCTTTGAAAATGATGGGCGAGCGACGATATGCGGGAACGAGGAAGAGATTCCCCGGATTACCGTTTAGGCTAGCCGACTTTCTGATTCGAAAACGGCCCGCGAACCCTTCGCTTTCGCCCTCTCCCTTCATCTTTAAGCCCCCCAAGCTGATTATCGCGAACGATTTACGACAATGGATCAGCGACTAATATGAAGGCTAAGTAGCTGCAGGTCTTGAGTTACTGAATATGCAATTACCAATTAAGGGAAGATTTGTTTAAATTTGGCAAAACGGGAACGCCTCGTCGCCTTGTAAATCTCATAAAAGTGTCCGCGCCCGCCAGGAAACTCATAGCCAGGGGTCTCATACCTGGACTGCAGCTGTTTTTCTTCATGGTGTAAAAACCTAATTGGAGTACTTACTGAGCATAAAGGGCTAGCTACTGCTTTAGTTTATTCTTAACTAGAACACTGACAGAGCTTGAATTGCCTTCAAGCTCAAAGAGGCTCACGGACTAGCCTCTCAGACACAAAGAGGATCTTTTTTTCTGAAATTCCTTTTTATGTGGGACAAACTTAATACACTGATATTGCCTGGTTTAAGAGTAGGCTTTTCCGGTTTTCTGGAGTACAGAATGCTTTGATAGCCTTTTCATTGTTACAAACCTTTTTTTCTCCTTAAAAGTGACCCCAGTTAGTGTGAAAACTGAAAGAATAGCACAGAAATCTGCCTCATTGGCTGGCATGCTATTTGAACTGGTTTCCCCCCCTTATCTGCGCTCGAGGAGGAGGCTTGTCAAGTGAGCGACTTTACCTGTAGTAAATCTTGTTTATGACGTGTTAATGTTATTTCGTAGAGATGGCAATAATTGTGCAATGCACATGCGCCGCTGAAGAAGACGACCACAAACAAAGAGGTTAATCGATCTTTATTATTTTATTCACACAAACAAAAAACAACAACATACATTTGTTGTAATCTATGGTCTTAAGGTCAAAATAAAACTAGAACTGGTTTTGTTAATGTTTACAAGTAATAAATGAGCAGCAGGAATAATAATCATCATAATAAAATAATAATAATTAATAATAATAACAATAATAATAATTATAATAATAACAACAACAACAACGAGTTCGGGGACCCTTTGCTTTAAAGCATTGCCTTTGTTTTATTCACCTCCTCTCCACCTGGGTAATACAAACCTTTGTGCAGCAAAATTAGAATAACTCCTTGGCTCCTATCAAATATTAATGGGCACACCGGCATGGCGAGCACGTTCAAAATGTATAATTCCAGCAGCGCTCCTTGTTGCCGGGCGCTGTGTCAAAAACAATATCCGAGCTCATTTTGGAGGATGCGCAGGGGGCGAAAAGATGGGACATTTTTTCGTACAGGGACTCGCCAGGCGGATCTCATATCTGATTTCACGTGTTTAGTGACAGCCGAGGTTGAATAAATGATTCAAAATGCCAGTCAGTTTGGATAGACGTTAAGAGTCCCATATCTATGCAGAGAAAAAAAAAAAAAACTGTTGTGTTAGGTTTATCACAAAACCCAGTGATATAGATGAATATGAATACAATCAAATATATACCCTTTATATTTATTTAATAATAGTAATTATTAAAATATTACATTAATAATTGCTACGTTAAATCTTAGTATGCCAGCCGTACAAATTACGAGTAATGTAACCAGCATTAAAATCGGGGAGTAAAATCATTTAAAATGCCTATAAAGACAGTAAATCCAGATAATTGTACATCAATTTATTTTGCGTTTTGATAATGGATAGGCCTGTGTATATGACAGGAGATGTTAATGCTCGTTGGCCTTTTTTCTTGTTTATCAGACAGTATTCCGATAGTTCATCACTAGCAAGTTTCCTTAGTCTTTGGATTGGATGTCGGCCATATTGTCCTCTTATTGCATCCAAATGTACACTAACAAGATGGAGCGATGTATAAACTAAGCTGCCGTTTCGCAATTTAATCTTCAAACCTATCATTTTGACTAATTTAAACCAAACATTACCACACTTGACAGAGCAGACATAGCGCAAGACAATCCAAATTAATATTAATAATAATATTGATAATAATAATATAATAATAATAATGATGATGATCATAAACAAGAGATTTCAGTATTGCTAACTTGGATAACGCACACCGTTTTCTGTGCAATGTTAGATATATGCAGTAAATAAAGATACATAAAATCAATGTCGTGTATTTGTACCACTAAAAGATCACGGCTATTAGGAAGTTAAACGATTATAGTTGTGTTTTCGCTATCACTAACCGATCATAGCGAATACACAACTATCACTAAGCGTGGTGGCTTAATCTAATCATGTTTTGGCCCTTTAGTCCCTCATTGGATTCGTCATTTTATTAGGCCAGCAGTAGCAGTTATATGTAGCTACGATTTATTTTATGTTAGCTTAGGTGAGTTTTCCAGGTGTTTCACCTGTCTCCTAATGCACGAATAATTACCCATTTGGAATTAAATCAATATCAAACCTCTCTCTAATTCATAACGGTCTACACAGAGCAACGATTGAAAGCACATGAAAAATGAGCAGAGAAACGCTATCCAGAGGCTACATGCTGGATTTTCATCCATTTGAGGAGCATGGGGGAGCGCGATAAGAGAATTCAGCCGGAAATGTTCGAGCCAGCGTCTGCCTTTTTATGCAGTGGCTAAGAATAGCATGGATACTATCATCGCACTTTTAAATAGTTATAATTGAACTTCCGTCTATGTCTGCTCTGTGTGTGTGTGAGCGCACGCGTCTGTTGTTTTCTGCTATCTTTGCGTGGGTAGAGTACAACCTAGCACACAAAAGCCTCGAAGAACGAAAGCCAAGTGCAGTGACTTGAAGGTTTGCAGTGTAAGGCTAGTGAATGCAGGCAATAGGCATTAGGGAAAAGCTAGCAAAACAAAATCGACTGAAGCTACCACATGAAAGACCGCGGGCACTTATTTTTGTAAACTCGAGAGAAAAAGCAAGTATCACGCTTTCCCTATTTATTGGAATCTGGCATCATTCCCTTAAAAATGAAAAAAGGAGACGAGAAACGTGTTGGATGTCGACAGGGAAGGGAACAATTATCGGAATGAGGTTGACCGTGTTCGCCCTTGCCGAAGCCTGCAGGTTGCAATAACCATATGGCCCATGTGTTGGCCCCGTAGCCGTGCAGTCCCCTATTGGACAAACGAACCCCGTTGGCTTCTCCACCCTGTGTGTCCTGTCAGTCCACTGGTTCACTAGTTCACCGTGTCAATCCACCCTGCTCCGCGCAAGCAGCGAAAGGCGAACAGACAGCTTGAGGCTAGAGGTGGAATCTTTCGCCTGCTGGTGAGTGGTGCTCCAGAGCAGTCACACGCCAAGACTCAGAGCCTGGGGTTCGGCTGAAGGAAAAACGAGCTCCCGGAGTATTGGGGCTGTGGACGCCTAAGTGGAGTGCGCGCGCATTAGCAGCTCCCAGCGCGCCTATGAACGCTTTGATCCACAAAGTAGCCTCATTTTGTTTTATGCAAACGTTTAAATCGATAAGGAAGCTATAAAACGTTACCTTCTCGCATCGAGCAACCATTTATATGCACCTATAAAACAGTCCTCGCATGGCAGTCAATCTGTTCCGTCGTTTTGCGTAAATATTCCAAAAACAAAGAGCCATCTTCGGCGGAGAGATCGGGAGGAATGCTGGATGTCAGGTAAGATTTGCAAGCTTCGAATGATGCCGCATGCCTGGACTCTTCCTTGTGTCCCGAGCTCTTCTGCCGACAAGTCATTAATTATCCGTTGTGTGACCTAGAGTCATCCCTGGGTGTGCCCGACTTCGAAAACTTTTTTCTTTGTTTTCAAACAACCAGAGACACTTGCCTTCAAACTGGTAACCGATGAGGGCTAAAACTCATTCCCCACATACCTCACTGCGTTTCTTTTATTAGCATGTGGTTCTGTAATTTTTATTTTTAATTTTTACTTTTTTTTTTTTTTAAATCGACGTTATAGCTCATAAGTTTCCTCATCAGTTAGCCTGATTTCTCAAATGCTCACTGATTGGAAAAGTGTGGAGATTCGAGCAGAGGCCTGAAAGTGTAAAAGGAAGACAGATTTATGACCTAAACAGAGGACTGCTTATTCTACTAACAGCATCTAATTTCGACCTTTGCTTTGGTCTTCAGTGAACGCGCCACAGGTATCCTAAAATGGCCTTATGGCTATTTTGTCTTGTTATTATTTTTCAATTTTGCTGCTTGTAAAACGACTGGTGTCCCTAAAACCTACAGTAGGCGCAAGCTGTCAAAGGTAATAGAGGAGCGGCTAATAATTCAAATGTGGCCTCAAGGTAGACGGCTATATTGAAACATAATGTCTCCTCTGTGTTCCCAGCTCCTTGGTCGTTTAAACTTTTTAAAGGGAAAGAAAATAAAAAAAAATAAATAAAATATCTTGGGTCGAAAAGCTTATGCGCAGTTTACTATTGCCAAACCGTGTAGTGACTTTGCTACATTTTAAATATATATATATATATATATATATATATATATATATATATGATTATAATTAATTGATTAGTTTTAGACTACAATAAATAATTTAAAAATAATTACAAAAAAAAAAAATCGCGTAAAATGTAATACTTTTTGTCTATTATATAGTTTGTCCTTTTTGATGAATGAAGACGGGAAAATTTGCTATTGTACATAACCTAGGACAGAGACATAATTAAATGTCAACAAACTTTGCCTATAAATCACTTAAAGGGTCTGACACAAATGTTTGACATCAAACAAGTAAAAACTACATTGTCACTTGCAGACATGTGCACCAAAAGGCACTAGAAGCTGAAAACAGCCATCTGAGTCAATCTGCGCGCTTTGACACATTTTGAAAAATCTCTTCTCTAAGTAGTACTTTTGGTTTTGTTGTTGTCTTGATGGTCGTTAGCCCAAAAGAGAAATTGTGACCAGCGGTTTCCGTGAACTAGCGTACAGGTCTGAATAAAACCACAAAAGTCTAAGTGGATATAATTTAATTGATTTTATCATAAATCACTGACAGTACAGAGAGAGGACCAGTTAGAGAGAGCAATTTAAAGTACAGTGCGACTGTCAGCTAGGTCATAAAGCCTTTTTTATATATATTTTCCATTCTCAGAATAGTTTATTGCTGTCATAATTATCACAGCCTGTGATTTTCATGGGCACCAATGCTGCAATGGCGTGTGGTGTTATGTAGCTTTACTAAGACGCATATTTAAACGGCGACCACAAAATAAATCATTCAATGACTGATTTAACGTATCTTTTACTCTTAAAGTTCCAAATGCAACTGTTTCACTTCTAACAGGGTGAAATTGTATTTTCTCTGCTCATTTGTCAGATTTGTGAAGTTGGCAGTTTTGGGGACCCTGGGGGCATGGGCCTTGGTTGACCCAAAGACCCTGTCTCTTCCTCAGTCAGTGTCTTCATTCAAAAAAAGTTAAACATTATCCACCCTATGCACAGATGGTCCTTAAAAATTAACTTTGTGGTCGAAAAGCTAAAAGTTCCACTTTTGATATAAGACCATTTGAATGAGTACTATTGGAGCAAGGAGGGTTGCAGGGCGTTGCGCAGTAATGCATCTTCGGGTCTTCGCGTTTTTAGTTTCGTTTAGTTAGCCTTACCAGTAAGCCTACTTGGATGATATGTTAGTCAAGCTTTAGACCGGGTCAATTAAACAATATATAATCATTAAGTAGTACAAACATTACATTTACACAAAGAAAACCACCTGACCCCACTCCTAAACAATAAATAAAGATTAATTCGCATGTGAGAAAAAGTTCTTCCCGATGCGCGTCTTTGTTGTGACCATTGCGCACAGGTCAGTAAGGCGAACCAGAAATCTTTAGTTGATGCTATATGCGTGGGTGTCAGAAACCAAACCCCCTGCCCATTCACACAGCCTGAGAGAGCAGAAACGCCTTTAATCGTTCAAAGATTGGCCACAGAAGGCCTAACGTATCCAGCGGCCTCACACTGAAGTTTGTGGTGTTGAAAGTTGGATGTCATCCGCCAGACTGCAAGAGAAAAGAAGACATAGCTAGCCGCTCCCAGCTTAAAACAGCCTCCTCTCTCGGCATTTGGGTATGCTAAGCGTTCGAGCTCATTACTTTTCAAAGCACTGGAATCCAACGAACGGACTTGATGAAAGCTCACCATTTCTGTGATGGGGAGGCGATATCAGTGTTTTCTGCTGGGTGGCACTCAAGAAAACGAGGCAGGAGTCATTCATTGTGGATTCTAAACGAAAATGTGTATTTTCTGTTTTTGGATTTATTAGACTAGAGACTTTAAAAAGACATTCTGATTAAAAGACGTTCTGACGCATGCGTGTCACGTGAGCGAAGGATTCAGGGCATTATTTTGGATTTGGAAAGAGGGCCCTTAAGGTATCGCCCAGTCACTACTAACTCGCCAGTTCACAACCGCCTGGTAAATTACACAACAAATGGGATGAGGTCGGCTTTGCGCTGACTTCCAGAAGGTGCCATACGTGCTTCTCAAGAGCCTGTGGACGTACAGGACGGGAGATTAATGCATAAATATAAGACATTACAAGGGGATTCCAAAGTACCTCTGATTGATCATTAATCTGGTGAGTTATCGCACCTCCGCGGAAAGGTCAAGCTGCAAACCCAGTGCCAATCTGTCAAAGCCAAGCCGCGCTCCTCTTTTAGTTTCGCCTTTTTTTTCTCTCTCTCCCATGTTCGTACGTACGTGTTGCATGTATATTTTCGAAAGGAAGGACTATATTACAGAGCATACAGAGGGGTGATGCAATATCAGAGGGTGAGAGGGATAATAAAGTTGAAAATGTAACTGGTTTGTAAGTGTGCAGACAAGAGTGTAAATGAGTTCACAGTGTGAACTATGCAGTGTAACAGTAGTTTTACTATTTTAAACGGTCTGACAAAGCGAACACAATCGCCCACTGCCCGTGCATCCACTTAATATGCATTTATATAAATGATGCAGGAGCCCTTTGTTGCAAAGCCCGCAGTAATGAGCGCCAGTGAATCCGGTTGTTGTTTCCTTCCTAACCTTCGACAGCCTGAACAATAATTATATACTACTGGAAAGCTTTCCGTGTAATAGAGGAGAAGCTGGTTCTGGTTCGGCTAAGCCGTTGCTCTCTGGTTGCTTTCTCTTCCATTTTCCTCACTAAAAATTGGCTCATCAGCTCTTCTGGCTGGGAGCTGCCTCCTCCCTTTGTTCTGAGAGCAGCAGCGTTCCTGCTTGCTGGGGCACGAGCACCCTTCACTTTATAGGTAACTTTAGGTTAGTCCAGCAAGGCTGCGGGTCGCTGGCGTGTTACCGGGGACGAATCGACCCAAAAATACCCGGACAGCGGTAGAAACGGGCCCGGGTGCTGGGAATGGAATCGAGCCAACGGCGTGCGTAAGTGCGGGGATGCAATAAATAACTTTATAGCGCTGTAGGCCGCAGAGTCGGGGAGGTCGGGGGAATCCTCGTTTTGATTTATGTGTTTGGGGTAGCTGTCACGAGCCGGCGAACGAAACCGTCCAACGTTTTTATTCCACTTTTAATAAGCGCTGCTATGCAGACCAGCAAGGCCATTTCATTCCATTTCTGTTCAGGCCATCGCCTACTGTATATATCCATTTTCGGTCCTCCAGGGCACTCGTTTGGATTAAGGACTGTGTTTATCAAGTTTATGGGCGGATTTTATACCAGAATGGTGGGGCTCGCACTTCATGATTTTCTCAATGGTCGCCGAACGTTGTTGCATGTTATATTTAATTATTTTCAATCCGTTTTGTAATTTGTATGATTTATTTGATGATTGTATTTTAAACGTTTAATGTTATTATTAACACTACTGTTTTTACTATTATTATTATTATTATTATTGTTATGTCATTACTTGTTTATCTCTTTTTTATTTTTATATATATAACTATAAATTAATAAATCTTGCAGAACAGAAAAGTAGGCCATTCTTTTTTTAGAAGGCCATGAGAGCTTGTAATCCTGTTAAACACTGACGAAAAAAATGCGATTTTACTACAGATTTTTAGTAGCACGTTTTTATTCCTTTATTCATCTGTATATTTTCAGTATTTGAATAAGGGTGCATGTATGGTTTGGATTTTCAAATTACCCTTCCTGCTGTCAGTAAATCCGTTAGGAAGGCCAAAGGTTCTGTTTTAAATGATTAGAAATATCATACTTAATTCAATACATGTTCAAAATCAATAGAAGTAAGGGACTTTGGGACATAGCGTAAATATTTTCGTTGGCCTCGAATTTCTCTCTGTGTTCCCGAACATAATTTAAGGTTAACATGTCGGTCAACAGTGGCCAACCATCAAATTGTCTTCGAGGTCAATTTCTCTACATGAGGTCTGATGTTCTCTATTGGATTTTTGGCGACCCCGTTTTGATTGCATCTCTCCTTTTTTTCTGTTCCTCTACTTACAGTTCCTTCTCGTTATCAAGAAGTTGTATCCTTGCATAAAATCTAGAAGTGATAAAGGACAATATCTCGGTAAGTGATTCAATCTTTCTTGCGTTTGACAGTGATTTATATCCTTTGGTTATGTGTTCGGGGAAGAGACTGTATTTTTTTCCTTCTTCAATTTCGATTTTTTTCTTAAACATTTATATTATTATGAAATCTGAATTTATATTTTTACTGATTCGAATAATAAAACAAATTTGAAAATTCGCATGCTTTATTAAAATGTTTTAATTTCAAAGACATTTTCATACAATGCAACATCAGAATTTTAGCTACAGATGTGTATTTGATTGCATTTAATGAATACAATTTATACAGTTGCACACTGGGAGAACAAATTTCATAAAAAATTTACAGGCCCCTATCCTATATGCTATTACAATCGCGCATTTAGTGTGTGCTGCGTACACGTTGTTTTTTAAAATTTATACAAAGAATGTTGTCATTAGAAAAAATATATATATTGATTGATTGAGACAGCCTATAAAATCTGGATTGCATTGATATAGCAGTATAGGGACTTGGATGGTGATTACGTGCTTTTTCATTTTTGGGGCTGCTCATGCGTAACATTTATTTGCAGAGTCTTTGAAAAAAATTGTTTGACACCTTAAATAATTGCTTAGCAAACGGTGATTCGCAACTCACAGTAAGTCTCACGCTAGAATAACATTCACAACATGTTTTTGCCATGTAAATAAACATCCAAACAACAACATTAACAGCAGCCCATTAATTGTTTTACCAAAAGGCTACTGGAGCTATTTGCTATCTTGTTGATGCCATATATTAATTTTAGGGGCACAACAATCTGAAAAAAATATATACATATATTTCCATTAACGCCTTTATTTTATTTTTTTTTTAAATACCAATATCCTATTAACGTAGCAAAATGTTTTCATCACTGTTCTAAAACAATGGAATTGAGTATAAATGCAGAAATTACATAAAGTAAAATACTCCATACAGCTGCGTAGAAAATTCAATCTGTATATTCTATACAATTTTAATACTTTTTAATGTCCTTTTTCAACACAGACATACATTTGACTTAATTCCTTTTAAACGAACTCATTAATTTTAATTTCAAAAAGGAGTATCCAGGGAAGTATCCGCTTGAAGTACGATAGAATGTCCGGAAGTGCAGCTAGTTATGCTTCTGGTTTCTGTAGATGTACATCCACGGAAATAATGCACCGAGGTGCGGTTGTCTTTTTTGTATTCCATTGGAAAAGAACGATAAATGTAACATCCATCACCGCGCAGCTCAGTAAGCTGTCCTTTTTGAAAATTAACAATATAATTCCCAGTCCATGAAAACCAGCATGCCATAATCCGAACTGTAAAACTCGACCACTGTCTGAACAATAACAGTTTGTTAATGTTTATATCACAGCTGAAAGATGGCAAAATGGAAGAGTAGAAATAGTGTTTTCTGCATTTCGTTGCCTCAGCCCACGTGTTAGTTAATTAGTGCCCTTTTAAGTGGCTCCCCATTGGATCCTTTTAGCAAAGGTTGCAAAATAAGGAACAATGCCGTTTAGTAAAAAGTTGCAGACACCTACATTTTTGCCTCGTGCCTTCCTCCCACACCGTTGGTGATGCTCTCTATTCAAGCACCTAGAAGAAATGCATCTTTTTAAAGTTGCCTGTTTACAGCTGCCTGTGTATGGTGGAAGTCATAAATCTTACGTAGCCATAAACGACGGGGGTAGTGTCCTGAATAATAAAAATAGAGAGAGAGTAAGAGAGAGAGGGAGACGTGGTGCTTGGCTTAAGGAGAGAGAAGTAGCAATATCTATTGAACACCTTCGTGGTGTTTTTTGTTTTCTTTTTTCCATTTTGATTTCGCGCCGGCTTTCTTCTTCCTTTCTTTTTCGCCTTTTTCCATTCTGTCCTCCATCATTAAAGGATATGTTGATATTTTTGTCCTTTTTGTAGCCTAGAGTAAAAACAGAAGAAACTCTCTCGTCTATTTTTTTTTTTTACCCTGCAAGCGCCATCCATGCTACTCGAAGAACTTGTGTGACCAGGACTCGACAGAGCTTCTTAATATTAAAAAAAATGTTCCTTTTTTCTTTTTGGTGATTTGTTTTCACACCCCTCCCTCAGGTCTCAAGTCCGCCTGTTGTCTGTTCTCTTGTTCTTAAACCCCCATCTCATTGGTTTTTATATTTTGCGCATAAGTTATTATACTAGTTGGGTGTGTTGGCAGGGATGTGATGAAATATTAACAGTACAGATAGAATGTTGTTTCTGCCTCAAGCTAGAAGCAAGCCGGCGCTAAGAACGTACTTCCTGGTAATTTAATATACACCGGTAGAGTAGGAGAGGGAGAGAGAAATGGGTCCTCTCTGCTATAGTTGCCTATTAAACAATGTTACTAGAGCATAGTTAAACCACACAAGTGAAAGAGACTCGGGGAAAAAAACTCTTCAGCTTCCGTTATAGACCCTTATCTTGTCCCGAGCGCCTGCAATTAGCATAAGTTTTCACTGGTGACGCTGTTTGATGGGGATTAACGCTTGCGCCTCTCACATCCAGCCTGCTCCGTTATTTCCAATAGCTGGAAAGGCCTGGTGTTGACTACATACAATAACCTAGCAAAGACGAGCAAATTACACCAGCAAACCCCGGGCCCCGACATGAGACGGGGAGATGTTACGGCGAGTCGGGAGCCCACCTCGGATTATGATGTTCAATTTTGCGCCGTGAGGAGAAGGCGAGGGGAGATTGAAGGCGAAATCTGAGGCCATTGTTATCTGCGAGCAGGGCGTACCAGTCGACAGGGCGGCCAGGAGCAGTGCTGCCTGTCCATTTGCAGCCCCCCTCGCATACCTCAGATCTTTCATGCTAGACCGTCTCCCCCTTTCGCGAGCCGAGGGGAATCGTCCAGCAGCGCCCGCACTCTGGCGCGGGGCAGCCGTGCTCGAGATACCCGGCGTTTGACGCGCGCTGTCTGGCTGGAATATCGAAACTGGTATGAGCTTTGGGCTTTTTTATTGATTGCAGCGCGGCCGAATGTGGAAAATATGATGCCTGCCCGCGCGTCTCTCGTCAGAGGCTAAGGTAAGCTGGTCTGAAATAGGCTATCAGTTTGTGAATGGCGGTATGTGTGTCCTAGTGATTTATGACCGTATGACTCCAAACGCGGTTCAAGAAGAGTTCACAATGCTTTAAGCTTCCATTGGAGCTGGAGCTTTCTTTCGCTACCTCTGAATAAATGCATCCCAGATTGTGTTATCTAGTCTAATTTGGGCTTCATTACATAACAAAGGAAATCATTTTTGGGGGATGTTTGTTTTCATGTATGGCTTTGGTAGGAAAGCGAGCGTTTCATTTTTCAAAACTGACTTAGTGTTTTTACGCGAGCAAATAAAAATGCGGTGGTTAAACGTCAGTATGAAATATTCAAATGATTCTAACGATTTCACCAAATGCTTCGATTGGCACCAAGGTGTGTTTTTATTTGATATTGAATTGCACGTTCAAGGCCTATTCTTTCCGAATGCAAAGACTGTGGGTGTCTCTAATCGACATATTTACTTACTTTATTTTTGGGGTTTTCTATGTAAGCCATCCTTCAGAAATTTACATAAATATCAGGTAACTTATTTTCGAATAACAAAGAGGCGCCCAAGCAATGTTATGTTGTTTTTGTTGACGATTGGGTTGGTCCTGCTCCTACTACGTCCGCTCTCGACTCCGTAATTGTGTTAGGGTTGAATCTACAGAAAAGTTGGTTATTGTGTTACCGTAACAAGAGGGCCAAGACATTACGTGTTCCATTTAATGGAACTGCGATATGATTTCATATCTATTATGCCTGTTTTTATATCCCCCCTCTTCCTCTCCCCTTTCTCTCCCCTGAACAATTCCTTAGAGTAAATGATTAGGATTCCGGCCGTCCTCTTCGAAGATAAATGACCGACATTTGTGACGTGTTGAGACTCAGTCGATGTCCAAAAGCTGTAGCTCATATTTACGCTTTATACAACAGAAACACAAACCTCTCCTCAATATTTATTTAGACTTATTTCTAAATAATAGAATATTAATCGTAGGATTAGAAATATATAATGCAGGGAAGTGCATTTTATAATCAGAAAGAATGATCTCTTCGAGAAAGACAAATTCACGGACTATTCCAGTTCATTTTAACAAAGGATTTTTGTTTTCTTTTTTAGTTGAGCTTCTACAATAATGTATTTATGATCCCTGAAGCTTATAATGTTGGTTCAAAATGTTATGGCAGCGTTCAAACGCTTTCCTTTTGTTTTTACACAAACAAAAGAAAAAAAAAACAGATTTAGAACAATATAATGTCAGGATGGTCAGATGGTATTTTAAAACCACATATACTATTTTGTGGAACACTTTATTATTATTATTATTATTATTATTATAATTATTGGATAGATAGATAGATAGATAGATAGACCAGTATTATTCTTTACTTGATCAAATGAGTTTTTTGTTGTATTTTTTTTTTTTTGTATTTGATTTTCGCAACGAAAGCAAATAATTAAATAAATTAATGAACACGCACAAAACGCTAAACAGGGTTTATGCAAAACAGGCCTTCGTTACATTTGTCAGGTATGTGTATGTATCCAACGAAATATAAGACAGCATTAAAATACTAATACAGTCTTCCAGTCATTTTAGTACATTTATGGTAATATACACATAGCTATTTTTAAATTCCCAGCTCATGCATACAATTTGTAGCTATGGAAAATAATTACACGAAATAATTACAAAAATTGTGTTGCCCACTGTGAAGTGAACTTGCAAGTATCTGATAAAACAAAAACCACAGTAGTCCTCCTAAAACATCTTACGCAATCTCCTGGCTTCCCCTTAGTCTTTTTAATAACATTTACTACCCAGGCGAGTGAGTGAGAATAAATGCCAGGTGCCTGTAAGTGTTTGAGTGATCGTTTTCGCCCGGTCCTCTCAGCAACCCCAGAGCCAAGCAGCGAAGTCTTGAGCTTTTTAAAGAGCTGGATTTGTCTTTTTGGGTCCAGCGACCATTATGAATAACACCAATCGAAGCTTCCGGTGAAGCTTTCCCTATGCGTTCATAAAGGCCAGCAACAAAGTTAAAGAAACACGATGCCGGTTTGTCAGGTTTTAATGTTGCCCAAATACGTTTGTTTGTAACTGGAGAAAGCCCTCCAAAGATGGCCTTTGTGTTGGAGGCGAGAGCTCTCATATGTCTGCAGAGCTCGCCTGTATTGTCCATATTTTTTTCTTTTTTTCCACTGTGTTTGTTCAGTACTGTTTTAATTGCACAAATGAAATATATGTGAAATGTTTTTACACAATATCAGAAGCTCAGAATGGAGCCCTAGTGTCAGCAATTATTGACCTAAAACTTGGCAGTGATTTCGAACATTTTCATTTTTATAATAGGACAGTATGTATGTATGTATGTATGTATGTATGCATTTATTTATTTATTTATTTATTTATTTATTTACCTACCTAAATATACATGCAAGTAAGAACAATGACCAGAACACAAAAGATTTATTTAAAAGACAGAAGCAAGATACATCTGTAATAAACAGTACAATTTAAATAATATGCAATAGAAACAAAAATTTGATGAAATGTAGTCCTCCAGTTCTAACCCTTATGTGTGGTTTGTTATGATGTGCAAAAGAGAGAAAGTGTGAGAGAGGGGGGGTGAAAGAGAGAGAGAGCATCTGCAGGCTGCGTTGTGGGAACATGCTATTCATGTCATGGCGTCTTTCAGTGCAGTAAGATGGATTTACCTCGCGCCCCTCTTATTATGTGCCTCTTATAACCTTTCAGGTCAGCTTCCAAGAGGCCATTGGAAAGAGACCGTCACGTGACATCTAGTGCCAATGTTCTTCCAGAAGGTCGTCAGGACCCTGGTAGCCGGTAACTTGATTTTTGGAAATGCAGAAAACGACCTACTACGACAACTCGACACTTTTCGGAGGATACTCGTACCAGGGGGCAAACGGTTTTGGCTATGATGCCCCGGCACCAGCCTTCCAGAACTCAGCGCATCTTGAGGGTGACTACCAAAGGTCTGCATGCTCCCTACAGTCGCTCGGCACCAGCGCACCCCCACAGCCTCAGCATGCCAAGACGAAAGAGCTTAATGGCAGCTGCATGCGGCCCAGTCTGCCACCTGAACACCACCCACCCCCCCAGGTTTCCCCTCCTCAGAACGCTGTAAACGTTGCTGCCTCAAATGCCACCCAGCAGCCAGGCAGCAGCGGTGGTGGTGGGGCTGGCAGTGGGGGCACGGCCAAATCGTCATCCAAGTCATCCTCTCTGGCCCCAAACCCAGCTCTCACGAAGCAAATCTTTCCTTGGATGAAGGAGTCACGTCAGAACACCAAGCAAAAAAACAGCTCCCCTAGTGCAAGCTCAGCTAACGGTGTGTTTGCCAAACCCCCTCTTCTCTTCTCTTCTCTTCTCTTCTCTTCTCTTCTCTTCTCTTCTCTTCTCTTCTCTCCCTTCTTGACCAAGACAGATGTTGGCCAACATTATTAGCTTGAAATGGGATACAAAGGGGGTGGGACTAAATCAGACCATGCTCATTTCAAATGTTTTCAATATTTTTTTTAGTGATTGGATGTTTAACAATGGTACGGGCCGGTCTATTTCCAATTTATTGTACAACCAAAATGAGTCTCCGATGATTATATGCTTATACACTCTGAATATCTCTGACTATAAAAGCATCAGACGAATCAGTACACAAAGATTATTGTTCGGATTTTAGATGGCAGCAATGCCACATTATTTGTCATACATAATTACTGCGTCCAGATAACAGGAGATTTCTCCCACAAGCCTCTGAATCTGCATGTAGAGGTTTCTATCGTCTTAATCCTCCCTGTAAACCGTTCAAAAGACAAACCATGTAGCAAACACACCGTTGCCTAGTGCACAGTATGAATCTGGCCCTGGGCTTTAGTTGTAATGTGATTTACATACACAAGGTCAATGTTAGGGCATGCGTCTCTTAATAAATGCCAAAGTTATGAAGTGTTGACAACCAATATCAGGGGGATAAGTTTTTCATGGCCGGCTTTATTAGTGGGAACGATGCATTCAATTTCCGTGTGGAGTAATTATGTTTTATTTCATTCTCACCCCAGCGGAGAGCAGCGGTGGTGAGAAAAGCCCTCCGGGTTCTGCAGCTTCCAAGAGAGCACGCACCGCTTACACCAGCGCTCAGCTGGTGGAGCTTGAGAAGGAGTTTCACTTCAACCGATACCTGTGCCGGCCGAGGCGCGTGGAGATGGCCAATCTGCTCAACCTCAGCGAGCGGCAGATCAAAATTTGGTTCCAGAACAGGCGGATGAAGTACAAGAAGGATCAAAAGTCGAAAGGCATGGGCTCATCCTCAGGGGGGCCGTCCCCCACAGGAAGTCCGCCTCTCCCAATGCAGTCCTCAGCTGGTTTCATGAACTCTATGCACTCAATGGGCAGTTACGATGCTCCGTCCCCACCATCTTTTAACAAGCCCCATCAAAATGCATACGCCATGTCAACAGCCTATCAGAACCCAATGAAAGGTTGCCCACCCCAACAGAAGTATGGAAACACTGCACCGGATTACGACCCACACGGGCTACAGGGTAACAGTGGCACCTACGGGACACCGAACATGCAGGGTAGCCCCGTGTATGTGGGAGGTAGCTATGTTGATGCCATGCCTGCCACTGGGCCTTCGATGTACGGCCTCAATCACCTACCACACCACCAGTCGGCAAGCATGGACTACAACGGTGCCACACAGATGTCGGCGAACCAGCACCATGGACCGTGTGACCCACATCCGACATACACGGATCTGTCTGCGCACCATCCTTCTCAGGGTAGAATCCAAGAAGCACCCAAGTTGACTCATCTGTAGCAGGTTTGGACAAAAAAATAAAAAAATAAAAAAACAGAAAAAAAGAAAGAAAAAATGAAAGGAAGACAAAACGAAACAGACTAACCCATGGGGCGATGCAATGGGGTTGAAAAAGATGATCCAGTGGTTTCTTGCCATGACTAGAACACCGGTTTGTGTCAATGTTGTCCTTCCATTCATACGTGAACATACCTGAATTTACTATCCATAAGTCTAAATACCCCTTTAAAATGACACACTTCATGGAAAGTGGCTAGTTCATGCCAAGGAATAGACTGTCCAGCTGTATGACCTCATTACATCATCCTAAATGTTTGTGTACTTCTTCAGCATTATCGCTGCATTCCTCACACTTTGGAGGGCGGTACGGTATAGCTTACATTTAAACTTACTGGTGCAAGAAAACCACTGGATTGTTTTCGTCCACCACCCTTATTTCACATACCTCTTTTTTTAAACGTCTCAAAAACCAGTCGATTTTTTTATTAACTTGTTCCCAAAACAGCAGCAGACTGGCACCTTGTCTTTAGCAAGACACGGTGATGAAGATATTCATCTCTTTTAAGTCCGTTTTACACTATGCTACCTATCAACTATTAATGAGAAGTAAATAGAATTTTGTTATGGCTTTGACACAGGGTAAAAAAGAAGAGTTGAGAATACTAGTCAATTAAAGTTCATTCCCTCGTTCTCAACTCGCTGCCCCCTCCCTCCCCCTCTCCCTCATACTCCTTCCCCAGTTCTTTATCTTTCCCAATCTTTGGGTTCGCCTACATTAGTCCAAACTAATATGAAAGGCCCACATTTTCTCATGTCTTGACTTAACGTGGAAACAGGGTATATTTGAACAAAAATGCATGTCCGGGAAACCAAGCTACGGCGCAGACGTCTTTGTTTACGCCTAATGCGCTCTCGTCTGGGCATCATTGTTGCACTTAGAGTTTACATTTAATGGGTGAGGAAGAAAAGTAAATCTTATTTTGAATCGGAAGACCTTCAATCAGCGTCTTTCGCTAAGTGTGTTCAAGTGAACATTCATAAATATATATTTATTTGTTATAGCCAGTTTAAATACTTTCTTTTTTGTATTATTTATCCCCATGTATTTATATCGATAAAAATGTACTTTTTTAGTATCTACCTGTTATAAAAAGACGCTGTGTTCTTGTCATTGTAACAAATTAATTTTTAGTTCTTGTATTTTAGAGATATGTAGGTTTATGTTACCCTTGTATAAATAATGTCTTGACTTGTACAGGGGGCGCAAGAACGGAATCAAACCGTTCCCGCATAGTCGAGATTTAGACGAAATATAGCGAACATTTTGAGAACTTCATTTGTCCTTTGTAACTACTTTTATTTCCTTGTTAAGAGTTGGTTGTTGAACAATTCTTTAATAAAATGTTATGTTATTCATTTCCACTCTAGAAGTTCATGAGTTTACCAAACAGACTGAAAGACTGAAAAGGGTGGGGGTGGGGGTTCCTCGAGGCCTGTGAAAGAGCCCTGGAGGCCGCGCCTGCAATGGTCACGTGAAGGGAGTCCAATAAAATCGTCGAGCACTCTTATTGCTTGTTATGGAATTAAAACAAATCATTACAAATAATCCCAAGTTTGAAGAAGAAAGGCACAGATACCACATGACAAAACATATTTTTGCACGTTGGATCTCGATCGATTATTGTAGCCAAAAAAGAGGAAAAATGGCTGCGTTGCTGTCTGTGCTACTCATTTATTTAACAACAGATTTGATTTTAGCATGCCCAAGTTTTAGACAAATCTAGACAAGGAAATTTAGAACCACGTGAATACTAAAAAAAACAAATATTACAACAACAGTGATAACATGAAATAATTTCCATTGCATGCACAAAACAAACAAACAAACAAACAAAAAAAAAAAAAAATACACCAAGGCGGCTATTGGCGGTTTGCGATTACCTGATTTTCTCAACATGTCACCGATTTAAATGTTTTATACTGTTACAGATATTTATACTACCTTAATGTGTCTAAATATCTAATAAAAACACATCAAAGCTGTTATCAGAATAAAAATGGCACAAGACGCAAGTTTTTGCATTTTAACCAAATATACACAAAATAGTCACATTTGGAGGTAGTGTACGAACGTAAGGTATTAAACAGTCAAATATACTAACATTTTCATGCATTTCAGATAGAAAGATAGATAGATAATTACAACATAGGATATATAAGAAATGAATTTAAAAAAACCCGCTGTCCTCGGATGATATTAATCCCTTCAAGCATTTAAAGCAAATGGTTGTTCGTCCCAGAATATTATAATTATTTTCCAGCGGAAAAAAAATCCAGTTGAAAAAAGAATCACTTGACAATTGTTTAGGCTAGTACTGTCCGAAACAGAAACACATAAAAACGCACAAACAATAAATAAGAGAGATTATCAGTGCGTCCCAGTCCCTCGCAGTCAGCTCCGTTCTGTAGTAAAGGAGGCCCTTTTAGATTGACCCCTTTCCGAAGTGCCCACGGCCTACAGCTTGCTTTGTATTTCCTTTAAAATTCCCAGACACCCACACAGGGTTATAGCCTATCTGTTTCCACTGTGCTTTTAGACGAGAAAAACGACGAAACGACGCTCGGGCTGCAAATCCCAGCTATTGTGAAGTCAATTTCAAAATTGGCTGCAACAATTTAGTTTTAATCTCTAATCCTATCGAGTCGACGCACCAATAGAATGTATCCAATGCAGAAAAAAAATAAATCTAGAAAAAAATCCACAAATCTACGAGGGAATAATGGGGGTTTTCTTTGTTGTGATCTTGGAGGAAAAGGCGAATTCTTGAGGGTGGCTGCTGTCAAGCGCTTTGCCGGCGAAAAGATTGATCACCCTTGCTGCCTCTCTACTCCTGCTCTAAAAATATCTACCCCCTTTTCCCATTCGTTTTAAACTTTGACGCAACCAATTTTGCTTAGTTTTTCATCGACTAGCATTATATTGTTGCTGTTTTTCCACCAATGTGCAATAGAAATTCAAGTCAACACATTGGCAATTTTCATTCGTAAACGCGACCTCACGATGAACTTTTCACACACACCACTAACAACTACTTCGTGCGGTATTATATGTCTCATCGGCACCTTCATTTTAAGAAATGAGCAAAATATTTATAGAAACATTATTTGACAATTCTCTGACCTGGATTTAGTGCAAACTTACGCGCTTTAGGGTCCCAGTTTTCAGCAATTCTTCAGAGGCTGTGTTAAATAAAAAAAGAGAGAAAGAAATCTAATTTGAGGTAAACCTCAAAATAATTTATTTGTATCGTAATGGTTGGGAATCTTCTATTCGGCAACTGTGGCACACAATCTCACCATCAGTCTTGTACATCCTTATTTATGTGCTTGATAAAAAGACATTTTTAGATCTACATCTAGTGTCTGTTACTCTTGTCAAAACTTTTAAGATTAATGACCCTTGATTGTAAATACGCAAGAAGCCATATTGTGGATGTGCTTATCGGACAAGGCCTGTGAATTACATCACCGGTAGCTCTGCATTTGGATTGTTATTGTCTAAAATAAGAGGCCCGCACTTTACCTCTCATGACAAAACAGGACTGTCCGAACACATGGCAGCCGAAAGCCTTTTTTTTAAAAAAATATTATTTCGTCCATGTTACAATAAGAACTGGATTATAATATCCTGTTGTATTTTTTCAGACAAATGTTGCTTTTCTTTTGCCACCAGGCCCCGAATTTCGATTGGCTGTGATGAGTCATGTGACCAGGAATTGGCTGCAATTTCGCCCATAGTCTTCAGTTTAGTAGACCCTGGTCCCCATACGCTAGTAATATCACCAATATACACAATTATTAAAGCCCGCAAATGCCGTCATAGCAGGACGCAAAATAAATCCTAGCTTTTTGGATGTTATTTTTTGCGTATGTTGGTGTCGCTGGACGCCCTTTTTGCCCAGGCGAAGCGATGAATTTTGAATTTGAGAGGGAGATTGGGTTCATCAACAGCCAGCCTTCCCTTGCAGAGTGCCTGACGTCTTTCCCCGCTGTCCTGGAGTCATTTCAAACTTCATCAATCAAGGACTCGACAGCAATTCCACCTCCTTTCGAGCACACCATCCCTAGTCTGAGTCCCTGCACAGGCAACCAGGCGCGACCGAGGAGCCAAAAGCGAACTGCCTCCAATGGCCTCCAGCTCCGGACACAAACAGCACCGCCGACGCAGCACCAGCAAGGCCCGGCCCCGCTGTCGGGTGGTGCGCCCCTGGCCCACGAGTTCCCATGGATGAAAGAGAAAAAATCCTCGAAGAAGTGCCCCAAGCCCGGAGCCACTGCTGCTGCAGCAGCAGCCTCCCCTTCTCAGGCATCCTCCGGCTACACAACCGCGGGACTGGAGTCCCCGACAGGTACGTTTATCAAAGCAGTGAACGCGTTTGTTCTGCATTTTGGACATTTTACCCTGAATGATTCGTGACTCGAATAGATGTCAATGTAGCGAAAACTTTAAAGGACTGAATTGCCTGTTATTATAGCCTAAGCAAAATCATTACAGTGTGATTTCACATGCTAGGAATTATGCAATTAAGAAGAAAAAAAAAAAAGAAAAAAAGAAATGCCCTTTCGAAATTGTTCTTTGTCCTATTTGTATGTAATGTACGGCTTAGCCTGCTTTGGATGGGCTAGTATTCGAGCTCTCTGTATTTAGGAATAATTGTGTAATTTCATCTGATGTCTACATTTCCAGCACCATTAAGCATGCATGATTTTTGTGCAAACATAAATATATACATTTGAAAATTCCGTTCCAGTAATGTCTTTAAAAAGATAAAAAAGGCACCCCTCCCCCATTTCTTGGCACATATACAAAACTGTGCACATTCTGAAAGATTACGTTGCCATCCTGCAGATAGTAGATCTTGATCTATAATAACGATTTAATCGCAATTGATGTCAGCTGAGACTCGATATTTATTCATAACCATGTTTCATGGCTTGGGGAGCCATTTTGGATATCAGTATAAATTGTGAAAGCTGTGGAACACTACAAAATATGGGGCTTGCTGAAATAACGCTTGTACACCACGCTGGTCTATTACCACAAGACATGCCTAACCATTGCAGTCATTGCTACATGACAAGCCCAAACCACATGGCTGTTCTACACTGGGATTTTATTGTCATCTGGACAATTTCTCACATGACGTTCGATGACTTCGCCTTTTGTATGGGATTTATTTCTGTTTTGATTCTTGCAGAGGCTCAAGGTGGACTGGATAATGGTAGCGGTTCACGGAGGCTGAGGACCGCATACACCAACACGCAGCTACTTGAATTGGAGAAGGAGTTTCACTTTAACAAATACCTCTGTCGGCCCCGGCGCGTTGAAATAGCAGCACTTTTGGATCTAACCGAGCGCCAAGTCAAAGTGTGGTTTCAGAATCGACGCATGAAGCACAAAAGACAAACTACACACCACCGGGACGGGCAAGAAGGCGAGCCCAGCGGTTTCGAGCTCCTGGAGGGAACCGACGCTGCCTCGCCGTATTCGAGCCAATCACTGGAAGTATCTGGTTCTGGCTCTGGTTCGGCAGCAGCTTCCGAGAGTGAGACGTGCCCCACAACTGCCTCCTACACGAACAGTGCGGACAAAAGCCAGCCCACGCCTGAAGAGGGCCAGGCGAACCAGCCAGAGCCTGCATCTGTTCCTGACACAGCGGTTCACTCCCCCCCGTATCCAACGCCTACTGCAGATAACCCCACCACAATGGCTGAGGGCCGAGCAGCTGGGCCGGAGCATTCGTTCACAGAGCCGCAGGATGCCACCTCTCTGCCCGATTTAAATTTCTTTTCGACGGACTCCTGCCTACAGATTTCGGACGCTTTATCGCCGAGTTTGCAGAGCTCATTGGACAGTCCAGTTGACTTCTCCGAGGAAGATTTTGACTTGTTTACGAGCACCCTTTGTACTATAGATTTGCAGCATTTACAGTTCTGAACAATTATGACATCAAAACGCATACAAGAACAATCGAACTCCATCTTATCGCAGTGTCCTGAATGCTTCTCGACCGCAACATTCCTATGATAACACATAAAAAGTGAAAAGAGACATCTACCTAAACATTTTTTTAAGAAAAACAAAAAAGGCGTGAAACAAAGCCTAAAAGGAAATAAATTGTCCATTATTTTGAAAATACGATGATGTAATCTTTTTGAATACACATCGGGATGGCCCCTGTCGAAGTTTCAGGTATTTTATTGCCTTTTGATTCTCGGATATTAGTTTATGTCTACTAACAGATGAATGGTTGCGGACTTTTTCAGTGAAACTCAATCATTGGAATCTCAGGAATTGTGTCAGACATAAGGGTAGTTGAACTGCTTTTAGGATTTCTCCCAAGGCGGGCGTTGTCCCTATTGAATAATTTTAGAACTAGTTTATTTATTGAGATTCTTTAATAGTAAATTTCAAATTTATTTATTGTACGTTATTTTCATAGTTGAAATAAAATAAAAAATAAAAAAAAAAAATAAACAAAACATAACATGGTGGAGCGAGTGTGATTGATTCTCTAAGCTTTAATGAATTATTTCATTAAGAATGTTTAATATTTTAACATAAATCAAAACATTAATTTTGAGAAATTGTTCTTTCTCCTTGCTATTGATGCATTTGGATGAGACAGTCCGCAGGCTGAATCAATGTTTTTGACGAATGTTATTAAGAGTATATGCAAGGATTATTTTACTTATTATTATTATTATTATTACGTTACTATCATTTTATTGTGATGAGTGATATTCTGTGTCATTAGTAGGCTATTCGTACGAGAAAGATGTGGGAACTGCATAAGCTTAAGGAAAAAAGAATAAGCCACTAAACTTGTAGTAAAATTCCAAATCTATTTCCAAAACACAAGTAAAAAATCTTGGAATCTTTTTAAGCAATGCAACACGAACGGTGACTATGAGCAATTTGAAATGAAAAATGAAAACATATTCTTCACAAAATCGACTGTGGTTAATAACATTAGACGTAAAAGGCAGCAGCACTGATATAATTTATTTTAGTAGGTTGTTTAAACGAGCAAAAAAAAAAAAAAATGTCACGGGGTAATCTGCAGGAGGGTCAAGCGCTTGACTGGGTTGTGGGCTCCCATGGCTGCACTCGCCCTGATGCAAAATGGCGCTTGAAACACAATGAAGGATATGAACAATAAAGCGGCAGCCATTATGGATAGTTTAGGCTGCAGCTGCGAGCGGGATGCTACAAGCTGGCTCGTTGAAAATATCAATTTAGACTACACAGGCTAGAATTGTACCAGTTAAATCAATGAATTATTATTATTATTATTATTATTATTATTATTATGTAGTAATAAATATTGGACAGGCTAACAGCTGGATCTGAGCACTTATGGAGGAGATTATCTCACAGTAACACTGTGGTTATTTCCTGTAACACAACTGCAATACTACTACTACTACTGCTAATACTTTAAAACACTGTATATTACACAGAAAGGCCTTGATAAATGTTATTGACTATTTTATTACTACTATTTGCCTTTGACCCAGATAGAATGTACACAAAGTTTACATCACCCAGGTCTGACTTCTGTTATCTCTCTGTTATGAGTTTGAAGCAGCAAGTAAAACAACATTTCAATTCAGTTTAAGTATTTGAATAGGTCTTTTTTTTTTTGCTTGGTTTACATGAGCAATACCAGGTAATAACCCCTGTGTGCGTTGAACAGGTGCTCTGACTGGAAAGGTGGATCTGGTCACAGTAACACTATGGCAGCTAAGATTTTAACATGTGTACAAGAGCCATACAATGAATTAAGCTCAAGTTTGCTGCTGTGTCAAGAATAGGACAGTGATATACAGATGGATAAATGCAACGACAGATGTCTCTTGTGCTGATCAGTAAAAAGGAGTGTGATTTTGGCCAGCTGGCTGGCATCTATCCCTAAATTCCAGTGTCCATTTCAAGTCATCAAGTTTGATTTCCATTATTTAGTTATTTCTTGTTTAGGTGCTGGTTTGGGATTTCTTAATTTCCTTATGCCAGCGCATACAGGACTCGTTCACTCTCCCATTTCAGACATCTGCCCTACTTCTGTTTAATTCACCTGAGACAGGTGAGACAGAGAGTTTACATATCAACATATCTCCGAACAAGATAAACAACTTGTTCCCTTGCCATGAAGCCACACAGGATTGGTAAATATTATTATATATATATAAAAAAAAAAAAAAAGATTTTTTCCCCCATTAACCTGATAATTTGAGGTGTGGCTGGGTCGAGTTTTATCTCAGTCCCTATGCTTTGCTTGGTGGCCTGCCAGCTCCTATTTATCAGTACAGCTCTTTCTGTTTATATATTTCGCAGAGCACAGTACTTTGGGACAGCAAAATCTAAAATAAGAAGAGGTGTGGTGGCACAGGGATTTTCTCACATGAGAAAATGGGCCAATGTTTACAGTGGTGCATCCTGGGTAATGCTATGCCTGAAGCAGTGGTGGGACTAGCCAAGATTAAAGTGGAAATGTCTCCTGCCCTATTTCAGTCAAACCACCATGAAGGCTCAGTTTAATCACTGAAGTGGTTAGGAAACCAAAGTACTTTGTCATTGAACAACAACAATAACAATTGTAACAGCAAAACATTATCTTAGCTTATTTTAGAATGGCCTTATAAGACTTTACGGTTAGCAGTGTAAACACATCATATTGGATTATGAGCTCTGTAAACAGCTCCCTTTGTTGTACCTCTTATATTCATTTGTTTAGCAAACACTCTTTGTTCACAAAAGGCTGCGACTACACAGCTACTGGTCATATGCTTATCAAATGAAGCATTCTAGCATGCATGGGGATCAAAATGTTAACTGGCAGTTTCAAAAGAAACCCAGAGATATTAATGCGACAATACCACTAAGATGCACCACTTTGTACTCTGAAAACAGACAAAATCGGACAAAATATTACAATGCCACCTGAAACCCTCTCCTGTGACATTTCATAGCGTGAAACATTTAACAGCTTGAGCAGTTCTATTTGCATACATGTTCGGCATGCAGCCTTAGCACATTTTACTGAAAACAAGACACATCGGTGTCATACAAAGTCTCTATTTCTCAAACATTAAGCCATTATGCAATGCATAACAGATTGGTTCATGTACACAGAAACAGATACAAAAGAAACTTGATATTTTCACATATAATAATGACACTGACATAATAAAGAGGGCTTTCAAAGTTTTAGTCTTTTCTATTTTGGTCTCTCTATTATATCTCTTCTACGTAGAGTTGCTGACAAATAGTAAAAGGAAACTGTATATGCTTTTGTGGCAAGTTTGCAAATGTACACACAAACCTAATTATAGCATTAGCCATGCAGCTATCTGCTAATTACTGCAACTCTCTAAAGGAAACAGAATAGGTGTGAAGCTGCCAAAAAAAGGTAGATGAAGTGATGGGCAAAAAGCAAGTCAGCCGATACAATAAAATCAATTTTAACCCAAAAACTCAATGGTTTACATTATCATTTAGTTTGATCGCTCACTATATTCACAGAAATAATGAATACACAGTTTTGATAGCACTAGTTCACTCATAAATGAAAGTTTTGAGATCATTTACTTACCCTCAAGTTACTCCAAACCTGTATAAATTTCTTTTTTTCTGATGAACACAAAGGAATATATTTTGAGGAATGTGTGTAACCAAAAAGATGGTGGTCCCCATTGACTTCCATAGTACTGCTTTCCATACTATGGAAGTCAATGGCTACCAGCAACTGCTTGGTCACCAACATCTTCAAAATATGTTCTTTTGAAAAGAAACTCATACGGGTTTAAAACAACTTGAGGGTGAGTAAATGATCACAGAACATTCATTGTTATGTGAATTATCCCTTTAAATAAAATTGCTTATAAAACCAATACATGTTCATAGCAATTTGGCTACTTCACAGAAATTTTGTATTTCATTCATATATTTTTGTGCAATCTGCTTACCAGTGTTGGGGGTAACGCATTACAAGTAACGTGAGTTATGTAATCTTTTTTCAAGTAACTAGTAAAGTAATGCATTACTTTTTAATTTACAAGAAGATTTACTTTTTCAAATAAGTAACGCCAGTTACTTGCATTTACTGATTGAAAGCTCTCCTGTCCCCATGTTGAGAGAAGTCAGGAGTAAGATGTTACTTTAATTCTAGACTAAATGTGAACATGCATTAATTCATCTCACTTACAAAAAAAAAAGTCAGTATTCCTCAAAATGAATAAAAACAGTAAAATGCAACTTAGAATATGACACAAACCTGCAATTAAATATGTTAAATAATGCAAATATCCTTCATGTATTTAATCCCATTTTACTAACCAATGTCTTTGCTGCTGGCCTTCAATGATCCATTTCAACCATAATAGGCAAAAATTACTCGATAAATTAACATTCCTTCTTTTTTTATTGCTGAAGAGTGTTGAACTCTCTTCTTCTGCATTCTACTGTACAGACGTGAATTTACTTTTCCTTCAGCTTGAAGCTTTTGGTGCGAAAGGGCTTTTATATTTGCAAAAAAATAGAACTTAAAAAAATAGAAAATAGAAATTAAAAACAAACAAGCAAGCCCTGCCCAGATTTAAAAAAGTAACACAAAAGTAACTTAACGCATTACTTTCCAAAAAAAGTAACTAAGTAATGTAATTAGTTACTTTTTTTGTAATGCATTACTTTTAAAAGTAACTTTCCCCAACACTGCTGCTTACACACTGCCATTGATGCTTCAGAGGTGGATTTTCATGCATACTCTTTTTGTAAAAATCATATATTTTCATATTAATTAAATTGTAAGAATTCATACAAAATCACAAGCTCATAAATAGTTTCGTAATGAGATGGGCAACAAAGAGTCTTACATCGGACAAGTTAGAATAGTCTTTGATAGACATCTCTTGCAGTATTCATTCCTTTTCACCATTTAAACAATGAAAATAAAGTAATCCTTCAGTATGTTAACATTAGCTGTATGCCAAGAAAGCTCACTGAAAGCATGGTATACGTTTCAAAATGTTTTCAAAAGACAGCGACAGCTGGTGATGCACAAAGAATGGGACGGCCTGTATATTGGCTCAAGACCTTGCATGTCTTTCTGCACCAACTTACAAAAAAAGAAAAACCTACCCTGTTAAACAGAAAACTGCTTTTGACTCTGATATGTTTGCAGGGGTTTAATCAGGGAGAACTTTGTTAGTCTGTGATTTCTGTGTATTGATTGAAGTCATTGATGTTGGCACACCTGAATCTGAACCTTTTCAATGACCAGAACTCTTAATATGATTTATTACACTAAAATGGCAAGTTTTCTTGGTACTTTAAAGTGAAAACACTACAGAAGGAATCAAGTCCTTGTGTGTAAAAATGACAAAAGCATTTGGAGAGCAGCATGATATGATGCTTCCGGAGTTTATGGCATGCCAATCCCCTCCTTCAACGGCAGAATCAGAAACAGACAAAAGTATATGAGCTTTTGTACGCTTGAAGCGGAGCCTTCACAGCTGTCCATATCTTCTCAGAGGGTGAGGGGGCATTCACTAACACTTGTACAGTATCTAACAGCAGCACATTTTTACCCTTAACCCTGCCAACAAGAGAATGTGTCGACAATACCTTGGAGCAATCTCTGTTCTGCTGCTATAGTAGACAAGATGACAGCTTCAAATCACCCAAAAACGTAATGTATCCAGTGACATTCCATTGAAAGCAGCTCACAGGCCAAAGCGGGTGTGTGCTACATATGCTATCAGTCTTTGCACTGATTTACAGTAAAAGCTAATTGTCCATTTTTAAAAAATTTTTTTTTACACATTTTAATTAGGATTTTAGGTTAAACTGTATATGAATATACTAAGGAAAGTGTACATCTTCGGTCCTCAAACTGATCATTGTTGTTATAACAAGTTTAAAATACATTTTAAATGGCCCTGCAGTATGACAGATGATTGTAAAAATATAAATAATATCCATGTACAATCCATGGGCTCTGTCTACTAATATTAGCTCATAAAATTAGCATATATAGAGTGACGTTCAAAAGTTTGGGATCAGTAAGAGGTTTTTTTCTTTTTTTTCTTTTTGATTAAAAATACAGTAAAAAAAAAAAAAAACAGTAATACTGTGAAATTTTAATATACCTTACATTCCTGTGATCCAAAGCTGAATTTTCAGCATCATTACTCAAGTCTTCAGTGTCACATGATCCTTCAGAAATCATTCTAATATGCTGACTTATTATCAATGTTGGAAACAGCTGTGCTGCTTATTTTTAATTTTTTTGGAATCTGTGATACGATACTTTTTTCAAGATTCTTTGATGAATAAATTTTTTAAGAGAACAGCATTTTTTAAATAGAAATCTTTTGTAACAATATACTTTAATGTTCAAAGTTTGAGTTCAGTAAATTCTTCTTTCTTTCTTTAAAAGAAATTTACTTTTATTTAGCAAGAAATTTTTAATTTGATAAAAAAAGGTGATAGTAAAGTGTTAAAAAAATGATTTTGAACAAATACTGTTCTTTTTAACTTTTGATTTATCAAAGAATCCTAAAAAAAGTATCACAGGTTCTAAAAAAAAATATTAAGCAGCACAACTAGTTTCCAACATTGATAATTAATCAGCATATTAGAATGATTTTTGAATGATCATGTGACACTCAAGACTCAAGTATGAATGCTGAAAACTCAGCTTTGCATCACAGGAATAAAGTAAAAAACGGTTATTTTAAATGATAATAATACTTTATGATATTCAAATTTTACTGTATTTTTGTTCAAATAAATGCAGATTTGGTAAGATGCATATACAGTAAATCTTTTTTTTTTTAATGGAGCTTCGGCTTTCTTTGGTTTTTCTATGTGATCGAAAAGTGTACTGCATTAATGCAATTTTCAGTCTCTTCTAAAAAGTAGGAGATGGAATATCCACTCAGAGAGTGCCTATCATATTCCATGGCTTTCTGCACAGACAGCCAACCAATACGGTAAAGAGGTAATAAACAACATATAGAATGTCATGTGACCTCATGAAAGCTTGGAATAGAAGCAGAGTGCATTATCCCACAGTGAGTACAGTATATTCACTTATCATATTTAGCTTCCTACGACATGTAAAATTCATAATTTGTTTCGCCTCAATGAGCCGCTGCAAATGTCCCAATCACACAAAGTAAATAATAGACTTGAAGGCGTTTTATTGACATTATACAAACACAGTGGTTTGTAATCTGTAGTGATGCAATGATAAGCACATATCCATCATGCAGAATGAGAGATAAGGAACTTGGATATTTTGTTTTTAATATGAAAATCAATTCATCAGAGCAACAGTCGCTGAGTAAGCAGCATTACCCTCAGGCCACACCATGAAACTGTACATTGTGCGTATTTACAATCTCGCAAATTGTTTGTGTATGTGTGTGCATACCAAACATACTCACAATCGAGTCCACTAGTAGTGGATAAGTTATCTAATTTCTAGTATTAATCATGTAAACTGTTAACCATAAATGGATGCCACACATTCCAATTAATCTCATAACAGCATCAGTAGTGACTATGTGTGATGAAAAGGCATACATCTGATTATTAATAGCTTAAACATTCAAACTCAAGCTTTAGGTACTGAGAACTACAAAATCTGTTGACCCAGCATGGTCCATCCACATACATACATGACCCTTAGACCTCAGCTGTCAAGAAACGAGGCATGTGATACAAAATGTTAAGCAAAACATGCAATGGATAAAACAAAAGATCAAATACAGTTTTTTGGGACAGTGAATATTGCATCTCTCCATTAACAATCAGCTAAGACTACTAAACTAATAAGACTACTAAAACTTTTTGTGCCATTATTTTTGCTGTATGAAATGTACAAATAAAAGTCTGTGAAGGGCCTAAAAATTCAATTTTGTAAAATAAAAAAATGTAAATGTTTGAAACCCAAAATATTTTTTAAAGTTTAAAGTTTTTTTTTTTTAAACTCATCATACTGAAAAGTAAAACAGAGCTCTTTAACGTAATAATGCATGTTGAATGCTACTGTGTTAAATGTCTGTGACCCCATGAAATGGCATGAAACTTTAAACCAGTGACTTTATGAAAATGTGTGTGTACATATCTAGCAAAAGTACTTAAGATTTAGTCACACATGGGTAACCTCCACTTTGCTACTCAACCACCTGGAATGACAACACCTGCCCAGAAAGTTTACATCTGATTTGCATATAGTTGACAAAGATAGAGTGCTCTCTGACAGATTTGACAGCGAGAGGTTAATTTTACATGGAGAGAAATACTGAATAGTACATATAGTAGTATAATGATAAAAACAGACAAATAATGTGGATATACTGTACCACAAAAAAAATGGACTTTTTAACTGCTGTTTTTGACTTGCTTTTTAGTTAAATTTTCTAAAAACAAGATCATTTTAGTTGCTCGAGAATCAACACTGCATAAGATATTAAGCCTTGTTTTCAGAGGATGATTCATGAAAGTACAAGAAGTTAAAAACAAGTTAAAAACGTATGTTCACGAGTGTATAAATCTATTTCAAGTAAACATTTTTGTTTGATTTTTTTTTTTTTTTTACTGGAAAACAAGACAAAATGATTAGGAACATGATTTTTCTGTGTAATTGATTACAATAGATAAACTAACATTGAAGAAAAGGTTCTATATTTATCTTAAATTGGTAAAGCATAATTTTGAGAGACCTGAGATGGATGGAGCGATATTTTGAAGTATATACACAGAACAAAAGAGAAAGAGAACGAGAGAACGAGAGAATGATAGAACGATAGAACAATAGAACAATAGAACAACAGAACGATAGATAGAATGATAGAACGATAGAACGACTGAACGATAGATAGATAGATAGATAGATAGATAGATAGATAGATAGATAGATAGACAGATGATAGATAGATAGATAGATAGATAGATAGATAGACAGATGATAGATAGATAGATAGATAGATAGATAGATAGATAGATAGATAGGTGAAAATACTCCAAAATGTGATTTCAGAGAATAAACATGATATGACTTGGCTGAAGCATTCATTTCATACTAACCTGAACGAGGTCAACCCTAACACATCAGATTGTGACAGTCTAAACAACATCAACCTTGCATGGCCCTCCTGTCTCGGTTTGACAAAGAATAATAGCCTGATTTCATGCAAAGTCCCATTTTTCTTTTTTAGATACGCCTGTGAAGTACAGTATCTGAATCATGTCAGCAGATCTTTTGCATAGTTTGACTAAGAGGACATTAAGATGAGTTATTGTGCCCCCATCTGCAAAATATTTGATTTATTGAATGCTATGGTAATATGTTTGCACCGGCAAATTAAGTGTGGACACATATTTACACAGAATTCCTATAAAGTGAAAAAGAGACTCATACGGGACAGCAAGAGAGATGTATAGACAGACAAAACTATAGATAGAATGATAGAAAGAACGATAGATAGATAGATAGACAGACAGACAGACATATAGATAGATAGATAGATAGATAGATAGAGAGAGAGAGAGAGAGATAGATAGATAGATGTATGATAGATAGATAGAAAATAAATAGATAGATAAGATAATACAACAAAACAATAGAACGCCAGAATGATACATAGAACGATAGACAGATAGAACGATAGAACGATAGATAGATAGATAGATAGATAGATAGATAGATAGATAGATAGATAACAATACAACAAAACAATAGATAAAACAATAGAGTAAAATGGCAAAAACCAAACAGATGCCATTGTTTCTACTGCTCCATTGTTGGTTGTTTGCATCAGTGGACTAAGATAAATTATCTAGATCACTTTGAAAGTTAAATTCAGACAATCTACATGTCCTATATTTGTTTATTATAAAAATGACTTAGATAATTTACACAGATGGCTCATTTAACCTCTGTGCAACATATGAAAATAAGGACATGACTGACTTTGGGTAGGTGTCACTTCACAAAGGATGGATGCAGGAGGAAAATCATTCAATTTGTATAGCGATTTTCTTAATATCCCACTTTACATGTACAATGGAAATACCTCTATCTCCGCCTACAGGCATAAATTATTCTGCAAAGCCCGTGTGTATCAATACTCTTACCGCACATCAGCCACTCAAGCGAGGACATAGAGGAAGGGTGGTGGGTGAAGGACATGAGCCAGCTTTCAGAACTGAGAAAGGCCTGGGTTCAAGGAACTGTAAGGGAAAAACCATAATAACAAGATTTAATTTGTGGTGTTAAGGTTAACGTGCAGCTTAGTGTACAAACTCTCAATGTTGAGCATGTGGTGTGGAATGAAGAAAGAAAACGACATTTGAATGGCTTCAAGGGCCATTCATTATGCAAGTTAATGACTTGGACATGCAAAAAAATCAAAGGTAGTTATGATGGAAGCCCCAGTACTTGCATCTGCATTTTAGGTTTTGCCTGGCAAAATAGGAAAGGAACTGCCAAAGTATACAAATTGAATAATAAAAATAATTTCAGTTTTAAGGTTCTATATACCTTAACCAATAAAATTAAACATTCTCATAGAATTGATCCCATACATTATTCACAACTGTTAAATAAATGAGTAACATCACATACTTGAGCTTAAGTTTCATTGGTTAAAATATATAAGTTATTTTGGTCTCACAACCTTGAGTGTTCAGAAAGGAAGCACGTGGCATGCAATGACGCCATTTAGACGAGCTAGGCCACACCTACGCTACAGCTCAAAAATAAATCCTAACTGAAGTCGAACTCAAAGTTTTTGCTAATATCAGGGTTTTTTTTCGTAAAAAGTTTTTTAGTATCCAAACCTGAATTGTTGCTTGCATTTTAAGATATTGCGAACAATCTCGTCAGACGACCGTAAGACATCGGCCTCGTGAATTCATTTAATGTATCTGCAATACATTAAATTAATGTAATAATAACAAATACGAAGTTAAAAAGCAATAATTCTTTCATCTTTAAAGCCATAAACAGTTATTTTTCTCTTACTTACTTGCGAACGAATACAGCGAGCCGCGAGGGTGCGCAGCGGCTTTTTTTCCTCCGTCGAAAGAACGTTTAATCTTGCAAAAAATAGTTCTTGGCTAAGGCCTTAATAATTAATTACTTAAACATCAATAACATAAATAAATGACAATTTATTTATTAATAATGTATCAATTATATTAATAAAACTATTATTATTATTAGTTTATTATTTTTATACAATTTAAGTATTTTAAATTGTTATTTTCCGGTGTGCTTTTCCAGCTATAAATGGACTCTCCTTTATAAATATTTTATCTTGTATGTTCTGAAAGGAAATAGCCTTTACGTTATCATTCTTCTCTGTCACATTTATTTCAAACTCTACACATCATTATTGCTTGAATATCCCTCACACACACCTATTATAATTTCAACAAATCATTTGCGCGGTCATTTGAAGAACTGTTGAAACGAACGTCAGATTTGAAAATATTAGGGTTGTCGAATTCTTAATTTCTTTAATCAAAAACACTAGCAAGCGTCGTTGAATCTTACATAACATTAATGATTCGTCCGTGATCATAGAAATATAAACTGTTCCAATTTAATAAAAAAGGTTGTATATAAGCCTATGTTCACGCAGTAATGACGTTGGATCTCGCTTGTATAAAACATTACAACCAATCAACTGATGGATTCGTTTAAAACAACCAGAAGACCAGAATCTTTGAGGACTCTTGGGTGTAGGACAGAGCTACAACAGTACTAAAAACTGCTCAAAGTAGCTTGGAATCTAACTAGACAATCACTTGGCACGTGAACCGACAGATAACAAATCACTGTGGGCGTTATATTGTTACCCTTTCTTGTACCACCATGTACTAATGAGCAAATATATTCGAACTTCTTCAGCCCCCCTATATTGAGCGTGGGCTTTATATGAAGAGGAAGACTTGCTCTGCATTGTCATCTTAATTAATTATTAGCTTCTCTCTTCTCCTGCTGTCCACCAACGCATGTCAAGCAATCCGAGATGCAGATGAACTCATTAGTCTGACTTACAATCATAAAGTTTGTGAAGCTTAGATGTTTAGAAACGTGCTTTTATAACCTACTGTTTTAAAACAAAAGTTAAAAACTGTAAAGACTATGTTTCTAGTTTTGACCGGCAGCTGGATTCAACGAAGAGAGAACAATTCCAGACAGAAATGCAGCAACACAAGTTTCTAAAGGCTGTGAGGGAAAAAGGAACTCGTTGGCGTTCCTTTCCTGCTCGTTTGGACTCAACAGAAGGCTTGCTGTCGGCCTAATTTCGTTTTGGTAACAGATCAGTTCAGTGATTTAATTAGACGGGTCCAAAGCCAACCCGGACCGATCTGTGAACCGTGGCGTCACTTCCAATTCGAGTGTTAAAGAGATTTCCTTCCTAAACACACATAATGAACTCTGCGTTCGGCCAGTCTTAGGCAACACTGAACATTACTCTTATTAAAGAGGACAATCGCGTAGGCCTACCTCAGCCGATTACAGTACAAAGATAACGCATTATTCACTAAGCTCGTGCGATTAAAACTAGAAACTAAACGTATCTGGTAAGTGATGAGAGGAGATGAAGAACAAAATCTCAATGCAAAAGTCTGAAACGCTCTTTCTTTATTTCTCTTTCTCTCATTCGGAGAGCCTTTCACGCAGGGTTTGACATATTCTAGCTGTTATCAGATTGATGGGCTAGTTTGATTGAAGTGGCTTTGTCATGCAAATGTCAAACGCGTGATGGATGGTCGCCGTGCGCTGACAAACTTCTGGAGGTCCCCTCACCATTGGCGCCGTGACGTCTCACGTGACCAGCAGCTGAGGTAAAGATGTGTTATAGGGAAGCACGGGCAAATACTCCAGAGGTAAGCATTTCCCCCCTTCCGCATGACATACTGTTGCGAGCTTGCAGGACAGGAGGCTCTCCCGATCTCTCAGGTTGACCCTCCGCCATTAATTGCGCATGGACAATTCCAGAATGAACTCTTTTTTGGAGTACACAATTTGTAACCGTGGGACGAACGCCTACTCGCCCAAGGCTGGATACCACCACTTGGATCAGGCGTTCTCGGGCCCCTTCCATTCCGGACACGCAAGTGACAGCTATAACGCTGATGGACGACTTTACGTAGGGGGGAGCAACCAGCCAGCAGCAGCAGCACAACATCAGCACCAGAACGGCGTCTACGCGCATCACCAGCATCAAACTCATCAAAATGGCATTGGCCTTGCCTACGGTGGCACAGGGACTACGAGTTATGGGACCCAGGCCTGCGCCAACCCGGACTACGCTCAACAACAATATTTCATCAACCCTGAGCAGGATGGGATGTATTATCACTCATCAGGGTTTTCAAACTCAAACGTCGGTCCTCACTATGGCTCCATGGCTGGTGCATACTGCGGGGCGCAGGGAGCCGTTCCAGCCGCACCTTACCAGCATCATGGATGCGAAGGCCAGGACCACCAGCGAGGCTACTCACAAGGCACCTACGCCGACTTATCGGCCTCCCAAGGAAGAGAGAGGGACACGGAACAGTCGCCACCTGGGAAGACATTCGATTGGATGAAAGTCAAAAGGAACCCTCCTAAAACAGGTGGAGTGAATTGCCTCTATGTGCTGTATTCTCAAAACAAGAGCAGATATGCCTTTCATCTATCCTTAAAGACTCCCCAAAATATACCATTAGGCAATTCTCAAATTAGAAACGTTTTTACTTTAGACAGATCTAAAGTAAAAAGACAGATAAGTTATAAACAGGCCTGTTCACTTAAGTTTCAACCCGTTTCCCTCTGCGTTAATGCATCGAACAGACATGCTTTCGTTCGCCCTAGGAAATGCACCAGCAGTGTTATCCTTAGCATGTTCCCGGTTCTCGCCGCGCAACATTCGTTTTTGTTGGCCTCCATTGTGTTCTTAAGCTTTCGTCTCCTGTCCCAGCAGTGTTTGCCTCACAACGATTTAGTGCACCAACTTTTACGCACAGGGGCCACGATTTTGACATACTGTACAAATTGAGTGGTCATAAAGCAATCTTTGGGGAGTATTGAATTGCATGTATTCCACAGACCCCTTTATGAGTTCTTTCAAAATTGATAACATATACAAGCAGGGGAAATAATGTTAAGGTTAACAAAAGTTTGCAATACCATATAACTTGTTGACTTTTTGGTATGATACTGCAATTTAAATTGTCACATCTAATACAGGTTAAGAACAAGAGCACACTTGATTTTTGTTGGTGTGTTTATAAAATAAACCAGTTTATTTACGTGTTTAATTGTCTGACAAACAGCCATCTAACTATTCTTTCATTTTGTCCTCGCAGCTAAAGTGGCCGATTACGGACTGGGACCGCAAAACACAATCCGGACGAATTTTACAACGAAACAACTGACGGAGCTCGAGAAAGAGTTTCACTTCAGCAAGTACCTCACCCGAGCGCGGCGAGTTGAAATTGCTGCCACGCTTGAGCTGAACGAGACACAGGTTAAGATATGGTTTCAGAACCGCCGAATGAAACAGAAGAAGCGAGAGAAGGAGGGACTCGCGCCTGCTTCGTCCACCTTGTCTAAAGACCTCGAGGAACACTCTGATCACTCAACTTCAACATCTCCAGGAGCTTCTCCAAGTCCGGATTCCTAACCGTGGACAATAATTTCGGGTGCATTAAACAACAGATTCGAAATATATCGTAAAGTCTATTAATTTAAGCATTCCACAATGTGCCCGAAAGTCCTTCTCGTCTTTTTTTATGATGGACAATTCGTTTTAGGAAAGACTGAAGAGCAAAGAGCCTTTTAGCACAAAAATGAACATAGTTACACCATCGGCTCAAACTAAATTTCCAATACTCCTTGGAAACGTTTGTGTGTGTTATACAGGGTATTTCTACTATTATGATAAATATAATGCACTTTCACAATGTTTACAAGTGTCTAAACGAACCTAACTGACTTTACAGGGAGTTTATTGTGTTGTTAAAATATGTGTTGTTGTTTTTTGTTGCGTTTCTGAAAATGTATTTTTTAATTTGGTGTACACATTTCATATATTTGAGTCTTGAGGATGGTAGCTATAGGGGTTTTCGGACTTCTTGCACTATGCGTTTACAGGGTAGGCCTTTACTGAGCACCAGCACAATTTAATGGAATATGTGAACGATTACTTCACAGTGTGCACTGTGATATTCTATTATTTGTCGATTTACAGCGAGAAATAATTAATACTGTGTTCCAAGTCAGGTAGAATTTACTACATAAATTTGGTTCTATTCAGTTTGTAGAAAAAAGGCAATACAGGGTTTTTAAATGTACTTTTCGTAATTCAAACATTTAAATAATTTGATCTCTTAGCCTAGTATTTTCTTAAAGCGCAGACGAGCTAAGTTTTATTAGTTATTGTCTGTATGATTCCGTAATCTAAATGTCTCAATCAAATGCTTCTGTCAGTTCTTTATCTACCTCAAATAAAAAATATTTTACTGAACCAGTCTCTGCCACCAGATGTATGCGTGAATATGTAATACAAGAATAAATATAATGCATAAATATAAAAAATTAAATAAAAATAAAGGGGGGAAATGTTAATATGGAGTAAATAATGACAACGGTTTAACAACTCTTCATTTGGAGAGTGAGAAAGCGACCACCAGTCAGTACTGTTACAGGATGCTCGGAGCACGGAACGGAATGTTGTTGAGCAATCAGGGTGGTTAAAGATGACCTTTTTACCTCGGTGTGCTTCTGGGATATCTAAACATCCAAACAAACTCTCTCGCTGAGTGGGTTAGGGGTGGCACAAATAGCACTGAGCCTGAGCAAATTAAAAGAAAGACAAGCTTTCAAGAAACGGAACAGGATTGTGGGCGGTGCATTTGAGTTATTGAGTGTTGTTATGAATGGGCTTCTTATTTACTCGCTAAACACATTAAACACTTTCGAAACCATAAATCTTGTCCGCTACATGCATTGAATTATCATTCTCGAGTGTTCAACAGCAAAAAAAGCACTCTTAAAAGTGACAAAATATCGACTTTACATTAGCTCTCAAATTCTGACGGTTGCTATATATTATTGTAATTGACAAAGATATGTTAGTCATCCTAAAAATCGCAGAATTAAAATTGTGCCATGACAGTTTGATGATGTTTGGTCTTTGCAGCAGTGTTACCATTAGGTTCAGAGGAAAACAATGCTGGGTTGCAGTGGCATTCACGCACACCAGCTCCCTGGGTGGTTCTGTTACTGAAACGCATCTCTCTCACCAGGCCAATGTTTATGTGGCAAGAAAGACAACACATATTGTAACAAGAAGTTCCTTCAAGCGAAGGCAAAAACTTATCAGGCACGTTAAAGAAATGTTCAAAAACATTTAAGCATATTTAATTATGATTAAATATCTGATTATTATGACTGAAGTGTCACTATACTAGGATTCTTAATATCCATAGAAGTTTTTCATAAGAAAAAATCCATAAGAAAAAAAATGTTGCATTTAAGAACTTCAAAATATACACGTAAATAATGTAAACAAATACAAACGATTTGGCTCAACATGCAACTGGAAATAAAGACGATATACAGCAATTGTTCTATGATTCTCTCTCGACCATCTGCTGGTGCAGATTTCAGTCACGCTGTTCGGGGCGTTTGTCCTGTACCCCCCTGAACGGGCCTTTGATCCAACCGCTACCCCCGCGGTCAACATCCGTGGTCTGCATTGAAACGTAAAGTAATGCTTACAGTAGGGGGTTTACATGGAGGTCACTGTTAACTTTACCTGAACTCTTTGACAAAAAACTGGACGAGTCTCTGACTTTTCTGTAATGTCCCATGGCAAAAACTATATATATGTATAATTAATTTTCCCCCAATAAGGTGTAAGATATATGGTAACACTTTAGTATAGGGAACAATTCTCACTATTATCTACCTAGTTGCTTATTAGCATGCCTATTTATAACACATTGGCTATTTATTAGTACTTATAAAGCAATTCTGCATGACCAAATTTTACATCCCTAATCCCACCCAATACATAACTAACTACTAATAAGCAGCAAATTAGTAGTTTAATGGGACAAAATTCATAGTTATATATATATATATATATATATATATATATAATAGTTTTTGTGGGCGTATTACTAATTACTTCCTTCACATTATATTACAGTACAGTATCACAAAGACTGAACATACATTGGGGTTTTTCCCCTTCTGAGTGTAAAAAGGTCACCTTAAAAGAAAATCTCATTGAGTAATGAGCATCACACATAAGCATCACACGCTCGCACACATCTGCTTTCTATCTGTGCGCTACTGACAGACTTTCGTTCAAATTAGACATCAGATTTTAGGAACTCTCAGTTTTCTTTTGTGCCACCTCAAAAACACATGCGGAGCAAAGCAGGTGAGCGAGAGAGGGCAAACTCCGGTGAAAGAACTGGGGGGAATGAACTCTGAGCTGGAGGGTGCTGACAAGTGGTGAAGAGAACTAGTGGAGGGGGGTCGCAAAGGTTTGGGGGGTCGTTTTCCTAGCATTTGAGGAAACGAGTTTGCCTAACTTTTTTCCCCCGTTGTTCACTCTCTTGTGGCCTCACCTCTTCCCCAAAGTTTACGCGGGCTTGACAGTTCCATTTCATCCACGACCCTCTGACGGACTACCCCAATATTTGCTCAGGCGGACAGGTTTGCCCTGGGTCCTGCCTCAAACATCCCCTGACTGCTTCTCCCCTGGCCTCGGTTCACGCAGAGTTCAGGCCAAATTAATACTCGAAATAGGCAGGTCAGCCTGTCAGAAGCTGCGGACGGGCTTCCATCTCGCCGGGGTCACACGCAGGTCTCTCCCTTCAGCTTGCGCCGCGAGCACTGTTCTGGGGCTTCACTTTGTCTCTCTTGAATTTTTTTAGCTGTTCACCCGTATCTTCCACTCTCCCCGGTCAGCACCTTTGATTCACCCATCTTTCCACCTTTTTTTCCCTTTGTAATTAAAAAGCCCCAGAAGGACTTTCGATTTAGAATCAAGTAATAGGTATTTCATATCGTTCGGAAATTAGAATATAGACGTCAACTTTAAAATGTTTCAAAAATCTGAAAATGTTAAAACTGAGTTCCTGAATGGCTTCAAAAATTATTGACATTAACATTTAATCATGGTTATAAAATTATTACACTGAATAAAAGTGTTTAATATGGCAGGTAAATTAACGAAAAATCAACAGGCTACATTATCAAAACATACCTATGCAAATACACTACGATAAACTTTTGAAATGTCAGGATTTTTCATTTAAAAAAACATAGCCTATTTAGAGTAAACTGAAGATGAATTATAGTACCTGACCTATTTTTGTTTTGACCTGACAATGTGAGCTCAGGTGCTTTGTATCTCTCACATTAAATCAATTATGAAATGAACCGGTGCAGATCTTTTGTATTTTATTTATTTAAATTTTTTTTTCAATTTTGTGTGATCGTTTTTTAAATTGTGAATACTAGATACCGTAACTTATTAATCCTACTGACTTTTGCATTCACAGCTGTTTTCTTCAATTGCATTTCAGTTGTTTTTTTTATTAGTGATTTATTTACATAACTCTTCTAAATAGCTGGAAGGAAATGTTTATTTAACAAATTATTTTAAAGCTAGTGTTATAGTTATGAAAAAAAAACAATATTTATAAATTAAAAAGTAATCTGTTTTAACAATTACATAAATTATTATTATTATTATTGAATTCATAATATTGTTGTCGATATTGGATGTAATGGTTATTGACGTTAGCCATCGCTGATTAACAATATCACATCGCATCACTGAACTCTGCACTAAATTTCACGATCGTTTCCCCTGTAGTTAAAAATGGTGTAAGACAAACTTTAAAAAAGCTTTTCTTCACAATCCATCAAAAGTGGAAAGGAGCGCAACCCACTCAGCAGGCCGTCAGGGTTCATGCAACTGAATGTGTTAAAAAATGCCGGTGAACTTACCATGACCCTGCGCTGACCAGACGCAAAGGAGAACATCCTGAAACGAGAAGAGAACTATTGGAATCTGACGAAAATTGCGCAAGTTTTGCATATCTGGATTTACAAACCCATTAATAAGAAAATAATCAGTCACGTGGAATTATTACATACGGAGAAATATTTAAAATGTATTTAAATATTTACTTAAAAATTCGTCTGTTTGCTTGCATTAAAACTAAAGGTTACAATATAATATTACCTGCTTATTTTTTTTAAATATAATAATAATAATAATACATGTCGAATCAGGTTTTTACTCAAACGAAAAAATAAAACTATAGTTTTTAAACATCAAAGATAATAAGTTCTGTCCATTTCAAAACTGGCAAGAATAGAAGGGAGAACATCTATTCTGTTTATTCTCACATTCTTGGCTGAATTCAGAGCAAAAGGTTATCTGAAAGAAAAATTCCTGTCTCACGCTTGAGGAAGGCCAGAGAAAAGGCCAGCAGGCCACCAAACAGAAGCAGGGGAATCTTCTAATATATCACAGGTTACACAACGCTTAAAGCATTTACCAACTTATACACAGAGACGCTTATTTTACAAAATTGCATATTTTATAATACAACCGATTTAACCGTATTTACAATAATGTGAAAAACTATAAATTAGTATCATATATAATGCTGTTGTGACGCAACTAAGTATTTGTTTAGATTCCAGTGTCAAGTGCGCCAACAATAAATTGCCTTAAAAACAGATTTATGCATGTTTAGCTCATTCGGGATTTAATGTAATTGCCTAACATCTAAAGCATCATATGTTTGTTAATAAACCTATCTGAGGCTGTTTTAGGAATGCGCGTCATTTATTGATGGTATTTTGCATGATTCATCTGTCCCATTTTTCTATTCTGTCACTCTTTCGCTTGTGGTATCCGATTTTAGTTAGATTAAAAGAGTAACCCTAGTACATCCCGTCTCTTTTTACACACGCAAAGTGTTGAATGAGATCTGCACAATAGCCCTGTTTACCTCATACAAACACAACATGTTGTCAGAAGGTATTTATATCTCAAATGGAGATTAGAAACCGAGAGTATCTCCCTCTCTTTCACACACACATACACCCCTTCTCTGTATAGAAACATATCTGTACAAGAATTGTGGCCTTGAGTTAAGTTATCGACTTTAACAACATATTTTTCCCGTAAGAGTGGGCGCGGCCATTTGTAAATGTTATGGGTGTGGCTTCCAGTCTCATCTGCATCCAGCTATTTTTAGCTGTACAAAACAGCTTGTTTTGTTGCTTGATATTGCAAGTTGGCGTGTTTTACCATAATATTTTAATGTATTATCTTAATTCTGAACACATTGGTTTGTAGCGCAAACAGTTTTTACCGTTTACTGCATGTTGTTATTTTTCTCGTTATTTCCCTATGGCGGCTAATGAACCGGAAGTCGCACACATAAGCTTACTTCCGCGTTGAAGAAAAAGGTGGATAAAGCATATGTAAAGAAATACAACCTCTTTTTTTAATCTTCAGTAATTGACTGATAAGTTATTTTTCACAAACAATTTGAAACTTTGTAGTACAATAAGTGGATATTTGCCTATTCGTTAATGCACAGGTGTTTGGGAAACAGTAATAGTTGAGAGCAGTTGCTTACATGTGTTTGTACGCATCCATGACGACCCCACATCTCTTATTTGTCATCCAATTCTCCAAAAATAACACACACGATTCTCATTCGCTCTGCCTGTAACTCCTCTTTAACAGCCAGAACACAACCTGAGATCAGGCGTACGTGTGTCTGTATGTGTCAGTGTGTATTAATTGGTAACCAAATGCTGAATGAGTCAGGACCTGATGCCTGTTCAGCTACAGTGTGAAGACGGACAAATGCTTTGTCTCATATAACAAGCCAGAAAGACATTTCTAAAAGAGAGCCTCCATTCCTCCAGTGCCATTCAGAGTCAAACATATTCTCATCTCAAACTATATGTTGGCGTTTGTGTGCATGCCAGGATTCTTGAGTGATCAAGACCCAGCGAGGCCTTCCTTTCATTTGAGACATGTGCGACTCCTCAGAGCTGTCAGAAACCAGAGTGGGGGTTCAAGAGGCGGTGGAGACTGCAGATTATTTTTGTGTGTGTCTGCACAGGTGTGTGTGTGTGTTCAGAGATCAGAGGTCCGGATGGGATGGTGTGGACAGGGCAGACATATTTAAACCAAAGCAGAGACTGATGAGCAAAGACTGTGTGTGTGTGTGAGGGAGACTTCTTATTTTCAGCCGCTCTGACATTCAGTATGTAGGAGTGTATTTTTGTATACGAGATAGCGATGACCTGAAGACAGGATGGAAACCCAATCTCAAACAAGAACTGTCTTCGGTCCACATGTACGCTCATGTGCTCTCCTCAAAATTGCGTAGACATCATTACCCGTCCATCACAACAGTTCATAGCGAGGGCACACCAACAGCCTTTGACCTTCAACCACATATACACACATCATTGCGAGCAGGGCTAGTGCTGAAGCGCCTGTACTCACAACTATCCGAATGAGCCATGTTTTTAGCACAACCAATCCAAAACCAGCTTGCTGTTGAAAGTAACCAGAGACTCAAGGTTACATTGGCACCTCACTGTCAGCTCAAAAAGACACTGCATGTGACACCTAAGGTCAAAAGTGTTTTTCTCCCTCCCTCCATCCTTGTTTCATCCCTACCCCCCACTGAAACAGGCCAATATGCGTTACGCTGATGACAAAAGTTGTTATATATGTGTGTATGACTCAGTGTGAGCATTCCCAAAAGAGGTGCTGGAAGTGTGAAAGACTTGATCCAGGTAACAGCTGTAGCTTCTCTTAATTAAAATGATGTTTGTGTTACTTAAGTCTCAAATGGCATACTATAAAACAATTACTTGGATTTCATTTGATACAACCTCTCTTTTTTTTTTTCCTTTCTTACTTTTTTCATGGGCTACTTGTATACATTGATTGGTTTTCTCTCCCTTGCAGTCCCTTGCTCTATACTGACAAACTGCTAATACTCAGATACTCTAAAAGAACAGTAAAGTAGTGAGGCTACCATCTATAAGATAAAATTACAACTGAAGAAAAAAAAAAGGTTATTGCGACTTTTTATTTCACAATTCTGACCTTTTTTTCCCCTCAGAATTGCATGCTATATATATATATATATATAAATGTAATTGTGTATAATATATATATAATATATATATTATATATAAATGTAATTGTGCGTTATAAGATCAGATTTCTCGCAAATGTAAGATTGTATCTCGTAATTCCGACTGTTTATCTCACAATTCAGAATTTTTCTCAGAACTGCATGATATAAACTTGCAATTCAGATTTTTTTTCTCAGAATTGTATAAAATTGCAATTGCAAATTGAGAAAAAAGTCAGCATTGCAGGATAAAATCATTCATTTGCAAGAAAAAAGTCAGAATCGTGAATTTATTTCTCGCGGTTCTGCCTGTTTTTCTTACAATTTTTGCAACTGACTTTTTTCTCGCAATTATGCCATTTTTCCTCACAATTCTGACCTTTTTCTTGCAATTCTGACTTTTATATAAACTCATAATTCTGAGAAAAAAAGTCAGGAATGTGAGTTTATATCTCACAATTCTGACTTTATAACTCTCTACTGCAAGTCTGTATCATGCAATTCCGAGAAAAAAAAATTCAGAATTGCGTGACAAACTCACATTTGCAAGAAAAAAGTCAGAATCGTGAGTTTATATCACGCAGTTTTACCTTTTTTCCTAGCAATTGCACATTTGTCGTAATTCTGCCTTTTTTTTCTCGCAATTCTGACTTTTTTTTGACAGAATTGTGTGGTATAATTGTGAGTTATAAAGTCAGAACTGACTTCTCGCATTTGCAAGAAAAGTCAGAATTGCGAGATATAAATTTGCATTTGCAAGAAAAGTCAGAAAGAAAGAAGTCAGTTCATATCATGAAATTCTGACTTTTTTTCTCACAATTCTTGCAAAACTTGTAATTCTGAGAAAAAAAGTCAGAATTGTGAGTTTATATCCCGCAATTCTGACTTTATAACTCACAATTGCACGTGAGAAAGAAAAGTCAGAATTGTGAGATAAAAAGTCACAACTACCTTTTTTTTTTTTTTTTTACATTTTTTATTCAGTGGTGGAAACGGGCTTCCATATACATATATATACATACATACATAAATAATATTAATATAATTTAATATAAATTTAATTAATATAAAAATAATAATATTTGAAAAGACTAGATTAGAGCTAAATATTTTAAAAATTCACAATTTCTATAACTAAATAACTAAATAAATACATACATTTCAAAGCTATTAAAAGCCGTGTTTACAGCAGTTCAAAAAATGACACACAAAATTGAGCACACAAGTCTATAATAGTGAACATTTGAAGTGGATCAAAAAAAAGTGAATCAAAGTTGTCCTAAGACAAGAATGGGTATTGTTTTGGTTTTAGGACAACTTTAATGAAAGGTTTTTGATTCACTTCAAATGTTGACTACTGTATATCAGTGTGCTAAGAATTGCTTATTGTGATTATTAATCAACTTATTTATGGAAAATCTGTGTTTTGCATCACACTGCTACTTAGCAATAAAAAACTTTTTTTTTTTTTGCCTTGATGCTGTTCATTAGACTATTTTCTCTCTCCTAAGTGTGCCTGTAATCTCCCTACAGGAAGTGTGCGGAACTGCAGCTTTCCAGAAAGGCTTTTGCCTGGATGACAGGAAAGGGAGGGGTTACCCACACCCCTTCTCTCTCTTCATGAGCTAATCAAGTGAAATCCAATTTAGTTTGGGGAAAATCAGGGCATTAAAAATTTACAGGAAGAAAGGAAGCAAGAAAGATGGATTAAAAATCGTACTATTTTCTACATGCCTTAAAACAGCCATTTGTACATATGTATGTGCTGCCTTAGATTTCACATGCTGTGATGTTCTTGGCAGTGGGCCTGCTGCGTCTGGGGTTCACTGCAGCAGAGTGAAACCAGGTTAATGTCACTCTGGGATCGGCTCATATGGTCTGAGGGAGGTTCCAGTTGAGAGCTCAGATTTACTTTTGTCTCCCACAGCACACTGCCTGGATCTCAGTGACAGCTAACCTCTGACTGAACCCTCATACACACACACACACACACACACACACACACCATCCTCCCTTCCTCACTGCACTGACATTATCCAGCTATAATGTGCAGACATTATAATACTCATGGCTAGACATACAAATATAGAAGTAGAAAAAAGATTCTCAATCAAATATATGCAAAGCATTTAAAGATACTAACACATTAGACTCAGTATCAGCCAAGCTCTAATCTGATTGGCTGGCCTTCAACTTCCTGTGGGCGCACAGATTTTTTATTCGTCCATATAGAAAATCAGTCATCTTTAGGAGTTACCCGGTTGATATGAAGATTATTGGGTTAATCGGAGTTACACATGAGTGCAGACTGACTTTTGAGATTGAAGGAGTTTTTTTTTCCTTTTCCCCACATTAGTATATGATATATTTAGTGATAACACATTACTTGCAATAAGGTAATTCAGCAACATTAATGCAGTAAGTATTATGAATTAATATTGTTTACTGTTTTTATTTGTTTATTTTTAATGTTAATTTATGCACACAAACATTATATGAACATATATGAACAAACATGAATAAAATAAAATAAAATAATAAAATAAGATAACATAAGATAACATAACATAACATAACATAACAACATAAAATAAAATAAAATACATTTCATGTTTTACTGCCCCCAAACAGCACATAAAAGTAAAAATTGTGGTCTCTACCCTAAGTGGGTGGTTCTTGGCCAGAATAAGCTTCACGGCTTACTCAGAAATTTGGCTATGCCATAGTACTAAACCATATTGTGGTATGGCCCTTATCTGAAAACTGTGGCTCCATTTCTTTTCTTCTTTTTGGCCCTCTACCAGCTTCTCTAATGAACCCTGACACAGAGCTCCGTCCTGAGGCCTTCACCATCCCCTGCCTCGGCAGTGTCCAGCCCACACAGTTCACTCAGGTGAGCCCCATGGTGCAGCTCTGCCTTGGGGACACACATGCCACAATTAATCAACAGGAGAGAACGCGGCAACCGCAGACTACACTGGCTCAAAGCCCACACACACACACACACACACACACACACTCTTCAGATACATGCAATGCCGCTGTATTCATACTGTATAGACACCCCCACACATTTACTTACATTTGCTTTGAAACCACAACTATGCATTATGATTCTGAAATTTCATAGCAAATGTTCATCTTAATAAAGAACTCAGTTTTAGCATGTTACTGCCATATTTAAAGGGAACTTTTAAATCTAAATGAAAATTCTCATAATTTACACACCTTCATTTAATTCCAAACCTGTATGCATTTCTGTTGTCTGCAGAATACAAAAGATTATTATTATTTTATGAAAAGTCTTGATTAATTTAACATTAACAATACAAGATATTACATTGTTAAAACTGTAATCATATTACATTAACTGCAATACTCAGTCAGTTAGCCACATTACAGCTTAACCACAACATAAAAAAACCACAACATGATTAACCTGAATAAATTCATATTTGGAGAAAGCATATTTATGAATTAGGATATGAATCATTCTAATTTTAATTTAATTTACTGAAACATTTATTCATCTAAATTAAACTGTTATCAGGGTTTCGACTGTATTTTGATACATCAGGCACTAAAACTACTTGAAAATAAAATACAGTAATTTCACTGTTTCGTAATATTGTTACATTTATTACATAATGCTAAAGGAAATGTTTTAGTAAGACTTTACTAAAAGACTTAGTGTTATCAATTAATGCATTGGTTACACCAATGAACAATAAAGCATTTTTTAATCTAGGTTATTTTAATTGCTAAAATTTGAATTATAAATATGATTATTTAATTATAATTTAATTCGTATTAATTTCAAGTATAAATTGTACATTATAATGTATATCTTAATGTATTGTGAACAAACAAATGAACAAATGATGTTTTTTATTATAAGGATTATAAAGAATGTGTTAAGTAGTGTTAAATGCAAATTCATTCATTGTCAAATACAATAATTAATTTCAAATTCAATGTTTTGAACAACCAAATATTAAATTGCCATCATATAACGCATTACCTTCCTAACAGACTATTTTGAGCTAATTAATTTTCAGTGATTTAGTTTTTTTTTTTTAAGAAGTCTCTTCTGCTCAACCAAGCCTGCATTTATTTGATCCCAACTACAGCAAAAACAGTAACAGTTTGAAATATTTTTGTTATACAAAATAACTGTTTTCTATTTGAATATATTTAAAAACGTAATTTATTCCTGTGATTTCAAAGCTGAATTTTTAGCATCATTACTCCAGTCACATGAACTTTCAGAAATCACTCATTTCAACATAATTGTTATGTTGAAAACAGCTGAGTAGGTTTCTTTGATGAATAGAAGACCAGAATTAATCTGAAATAGAAATATTTTGTAACATTATTAAAGTCTTTTTGATCCATTTAAAGCATTCTTGCTAAATAAGAGAATCCTGGAAAAATGTACTCAACTGTTTTAAATATTGCTAATAATAAAAAACGCTTCTTGAACAGCAAATCAGCATATTTTCATGTTTTCTGAAGGATCATGTGACACTAAAAGCTGGAGTAATGATGCTCAAAATTCAGTTTTGAAATCACAGGAATAAATTACATTTTAAAATATATTCAAATAGAAAACAGTTATTTTAAATTCACAATTTTACTGCTTTTGCTGTATTTTGGATCAAATAAATACAGGCTTGGTGAGTAGAAGTGACTTCTTTAAAAAAACATTAAAAATCTTACTGTTCAAAAACGCTTAATTGGTAGTGTATGCATACAAAGCAATACAGTAAACAGTTAGCCATTAACCACTCAATCGTGATAGAAAAGATTTAGTAAGAACGACCGATAAAGACACAACTTAGTCACTATGAATAAAACAGCACAATTAAGAAATCTCTTCATGATATTGCCGGAAACATATATTGGCAAAAGTCGGATGGTTGCAAATATACCAAAAACCTCACTTTTATAAAGTAAATGTCTCTTACGTACAGCGAAGAAATAAATAGCGAGACAACAGAGTACAGTACTGTATAGTAGACAGATCTTGTGTTGAGTATTCTCTGACATAAGAAATACAAAGCTATTGTTAATGACTGGCTGCTGGTTTTCCTCAAGAAAGAGAGAGATTCATCAGCCTCACGGAGGCTGAGGTCTATGCGGCAGTCGCTGGGTTAATCAAAATGATCTGTGATCCAAATAATTTGCCCGGCGGGCCGATCAAAAAACACGCAAATCAAACACGCTCACGTAAACACCCACCACTTTGCAAGCCCGTTCAAAGACAACTAAACAAATAAATCAGCAAATGTATCCACACATGCACAATTACACACACGCTTTCATACGAGTGGGCAGCACCTGGGTTTGCCCTTGTCCGAGTGAAGTACTTCGGCTGCGTTCCCAGCCGAAGACAGATGGACTAATTACAACAACCTAACCACACTTGCCACAGAAGACTTTGATTAAAGGGTGCCTCATAAATGTAATTTACAAATGTATGTACAGGGCGTCGTACACGGATACTCCTGATTGTATGTGAATTTATGCGTGCGAGTGGAAGTGTCTGCGCAATGGCTGGTTTCCAGATGTTGCTTGGTGAGAGACTGGCCTGTCTGCCAACAGGAGGTGAAGCGGTCTAACACTCATCTCCAGCTGGAATCAGAGTCAGATATTCCAGAAGAGAGAGAGAGAGAGAGAGAGAGAGAGAGAGTTACAGAGAGGAAGCTGACAGGAAAGGAGAGGAAGATGGAAGGAGAGGCTCTTGCTACAACAAAAGAGTTGATTCATTATGCAAAACAGACCTTTCTAACTCGTCAACAGCAATTTCATTTTTGTTTGCCAATTTGCTGTACAAAATGATTCATGCATTTTAGGAAAAGACCTTTCGTGAGAGGATCATGTAATGGTGAGAGAAAAAAATTAGAAACTTATTTCCTTTCAACTTTCTTCTTCAAATTCTGCCTTCCTTTAAGCTTCCTTTATCCCACCCATCCTGATATCAGTACCTCTATACCTCACTATAAATGCTGGGCAGATTACTTACAAGTTGAAGTCTGTTACTTATTCCAAATTACATGACAAAAACTGTGGTTCGTAACGTAATCCATTACATTACACATTTTAGGTAATTTAATCAAGGCTACTTTTAGATTACTTTTGACCAAACTCATTTATCACATTGATTTAAACAGGATTTTTTTTTTTTTTACCATCCACTAAAAATAAAGGTTCCAAAAGGGTGTTTTTGTAGTGATGCAATAGAAGAGCTATTTTTGGTTCTCCAAAGAACCTTTCAGTTCCCAGTTCCCAAAAGAACCATTTTGAAGAAGATTTTAAAAATCTAAAGAATCTTTTTTAATTATAAAGAACCTTTGAAAGGTTCTATGGATGTTCAAGGTTCTTCATAGAATTATTGTGCCAATAAAAAAAAACCTTTATTTTTAAGAGTGTACTGATATAAAAATACAGAGTAAGAAAATGTATTCCATTTGTTGTTATTAACAACATGAGGTGCATTTAACATCATGTCATGATTTCCCACACTGGGGTTCGTAAGTTTAATGAAAAGCTAATAATCAATTAAATCATAAAAATGTACAATTACAATACATCATTTTGAAATAACAGCAATCTAAATAAAACACTTACTAAAAAAAGTAAATATTTTATTTGACATCATAGAACCAATGAATAGGCACGTGTGACACTTAATTATTACATTTTTTATTTTAAAATTTTACATATTATATATGTAGTAAATATATAGGTGAAAGAGGTTCAGATGACAAAAAAGTACATTAAATGTGAATGGGTCATGATTTAATGGGTCATGATTTAATATAACAACAAATAAATGTGTAATTTAAAAACATTACTATGTATGCTTTCATCAATATTACATAAAAAAAGCAATTAAATATTCTTTTAAATCATTTAAATAGCATTTATGCTGATAAGGGTAAGGTTTTTTGGCCTGTCCCTCACTTTGATTTTTCTTTTTCATCAGGACATTTAATTAGCAAAATAAAGGCAAAATGATATAAAAATCACATTTGCATATTGTTCTAAATATAGTTTCATTGTTAAGCAATGTTTTTGGCATAAGTATGCTTTTTTTTTTCTAGAAAATATAAATCATTTTATTGGTGATTTCACGTCAGCCCTGTCACCTTCATCAAAAAAACCCTTGTAAAATAATGCACATTCAAGTGGCATCCTATCCTGACATTCTAGGAGGTTACATCATCTCTCAACCAGGATTCCAACATTTAAAATATAAGCATGTTTCTCTCACTCCTCTGTGTTATATTTTTGATGATTTATGAGGCTTGACATGCAATGTCAATAATGTTACCATTTTTAAAATGTTAATTTAAACAATTATTTCTTACATTTAATATAATCATCTACAAGTAAAATACTTTCAAAGTGTACAATATGTGCTTTTGTGAACTTGACTATTCGGTAGCAATTAGCAAATTTGTTTCAAATTGTCAAACCTGTTACTGTCAACCCTGTTACTTTTTAGAGTAGGTTTTGACATGTGGATAACAGGAATGACACTGATTTGCTTTGACCCTTTTTTTAAAGATTGTCTACGTAAAATTCAAACATTTTAAAGGTCACCCTTGGTATATTATTGAGCTAATGCCTATATCATTCAGTGGCATATGAGTTCTAATTAAACTATAGGATCTAGTAACGCTTATCACAAAATAATAAATTACATAGCCTGAGATGGCACAATACAATTTCTTGTCATTTTAAGCTGTCTTAATTTCATGGATATTTAAAAAAAAAATTAAGCTTATTTTATTTTTCCAAGTGGAAAAGACACCGATTTTGTGGAATGACCTGAATAAGAAATCATGTGAATTTGGGCATTTTAATGTGTTTGAAAGACAAAAGCCTTCCAAAGGCTTAGTAATAAGTGGTTAAATAACCTACTGATGAAATTAAAATAAAAATGAATGAATCAATACATTTTTAATAATGTATTGCTATTGTTTGAATAATATGTGGTCATGCAATCAATAAAAAAGTAACTGTAGTCTGATTATTTAGTAGTCTGTGTATGTAATTTAATCTAATTACAGGTACTTCATTTTTAGAATCTGATTACATAATCCAGATTACATGTAATCAGTAACTACCAACTCTAAATGAAATCTCCCTCCTGCTAGCTCAGATCACTAAACGAGCGACGCCTTGTTCCTTCACAATGAGGCAAAAAGTCACTTTCCAAAACTTTCACCTTCTCTGTTCCTCTCTGGTGGAAAGCGCTGCTAAAGTCCACCTGAATTACTGAGACCGTCACATCTTTCAAAAAGCAGTTAAAAACACCTTTTCTGCAAGCACTTAAACTATTGATTGCACACACTCTCACATTTCTTCTCTTCCCTAGCTTACTTCACAACAGAGTTGACTAAGAAACCAGGCATTGTGCATTACGAATATTGTTGACTCTTTGATGAGCGTCTTTTGTAAGCCACTTTGGATAAAAGCGCATAAATGCAATGTTAATTTGTACTCAAGCACCATTTTAACTTAAACCAAACTATAAAAGACATATTTCTTTCAGTTATCAACAACATGAAGTGTCACTGAAGATGTAAGCTTCCTAAGTGCACAGCATGTGTAACTCAATATTTTGGAGAACATCCACAGTCTCCTTGGGCTTTGTTGCTTCATCCCTGACAGATTGCACATCTAAAGGAGGCAAAAAAACAACGAAGCGGCGGCTCGATTTGGAGAAGACTGATTGAGCTAACGGGTGAATAGGATGCGGTCTCTTTTGGATGGGGGTTTTAGGCACTACACTGCTGTACGGGACAGGTTGTGTCCAGGGGGTGCGGTTGGGGTGGGGGAGAATAGGACAGGTCTCGGGCCTTTGTGACTGTGGGTTTCCATGGTGGACAAGCCCCAGGCCAGAGGGACTGCCCTCTCTCCCCCTCCCAGGCCCCTATCCTCCCTGTCAGCAGTGAGTTATTGATGGGACAGGTTGGCAATGGAGATCCCCCTCCCTTCACTGGGGCCATGAATACCACACAGCTGGATGGGGACTGTTCGGGATAGAGTGAGCGCGGACGGTGCATGTGTGAAAATTGTGATTTTGTACAATACTCTCCTTGTGCAGGAGTTTGCGGGACTGTACTGTATGACGTGTGCGCTTAGGTGGGTTAAAGGGTTAGTTCTTCCAAAAATGAAAATTCTGTCATTAATTACGCACCCTCGCGTCGTTCCAAACCATGGTTATAAACACAGTAAACAACAATTATTTCCAATGTTATGAAGCTAAAATAACTTTATTTCACTGTTTCTTTTCTTTTGTGTTGGTCTTTAGACCACTGATGCCAAATGGATTATTTTAACTACTACACTGTAAAAAACTTAAAATCACCTTAAAATAATTTGTAACCTGGCTGCCTTAAAATTTTGAGTTCAGTCAACTCAAGAAAAGTTTATTCAACTTGAAATGTTAAATTATACTAAGTGACAACTTAGATATTTGAGTTGAATCAACTTACAATTTTAAGGCAGCTGGGTTACTTACCCATCTGTTAAGTTTAGCAAACACAAATATCTAAGTTGTTACTTAGTACAACCTAACATTTCAAGTTGACTAAACTTATTTTAGTTGACTGAACTTAAAATTTTAAGGCAGCAGGGTAACAAATTATTTTAAGCTGACTCAACAAATTGTGTTTTTTATTTTTTAGTGTACCTTTCTGGGTCTTGAACATGGTAGTTGCATTGCTGTCTATGCAGGGTCAGAAAGCTCTTAGATTTCATCAAAAATGAAAATGAACGAAGGTCTTATAGGTTTGGAACGACATGAGGGTGAGTAATTAATGACAGAATTTTCATTTTTGTCTGAACTATTATTTTAAAGGTGTAGAATTGGTGTGTTGTGACTTATTTATTGGAAGTCTGCAGGTGTGCAGATAAGACTATATCATGAATAAATGCAGATAATATGCTTGTGCTGGGCAGGGAATGGCAAGCTTTTACTGTCTGTATCAGGGATTAGAGTTTAGTCTTAAATGCCTATTTAAACCAAAAATGAAAATTCTGTCATCATTTATTCACCCTCATGTCATTCTAAACCCTTATGACTTGCTTCTGTGGAACACAAAAGAAGATATTCTGAAAAATTGCTTTAGCCCTTACACAGAAAGTCATTGGGGACAAAAAAGACGCAGCTTTAAACCAATAAAGGTATTTGAGATTTCAGTGACATTATCAGTGACATCAGTGCATGCATTCACAATCTTGTATTGAGGATATTGATGCTTTTCATAAAGAGTCAAGGGCAAAAATCTAATAAAATCTGGCTAAAGCCATTTCTTTTGTCCTGCAAGTGAAGAAGATCCATATGACTTTGCCCCAGTTATAAGTTTCTAGTTTTAAAATGCAGAAGCAAATTCTTCTAAATAGGTTCCTCTCACCCCGAAGAGGAAACAAAAGCAGTTGCAAATACATTTTGGGGCTCTGTGGAGAATCACAACATGTGCTGATCCAAAAATAATGTGCTCACTGTCCAGGGGTCCTGGGGTGTTCTAGTTTGAGAGTGGTAACATTTATAGTTCAGAGGTAAAGTAACATGAGATTACTGCACTGTGCTAAATAAAAGTCTGCTGTTATTACATTTAGACCTCTCAGTGTCAGTTGCTAATTTTTGACAACACAAAAAAAACAAAAAAAAAAACATGTTTTTGATCATGTTTTTCTCAGTTTTTATCATCAAAACACATTCTGTCCAGACTAACGTCAACATCCATCCCTCTTCCTCAATAACTAAATAAATACATAAAAAATAAATTTTATTGAATAAATTCATTTCAAATGTATAATATATTTTAATATATTAGAGAATTTCAAAACTTTCTGAATAAACCATTTTTCTTTGTTTTCAATTATTCAAGCAAAAGAAAGAAAGAAACCAAGAAAGAAACCAAGAAAGAAAGCAAGCAAGAAAAAGAAAGTCTCTTTCACTTAAGATCTCACAATACTGTGCTAACAACTTAGAAAAAGAAAGCAAGAAAGAAAGAAAAAGAAAGCAAGAAAGAAAGCAAGAGAGCAATTAAGAAAAAAAGAAAGACTCTTTCACTTAAGATTTCACAATACTGTGCTAACAACTTAGAAAAAGAAAGAAACCAAGAAAGAAAGCAAGAAAGCAAGCAAGAAAGAAATATAATAATATATTAGAGAATTTCAAAACTTTCTGTATAAACCATTTTTATTTTCAAGTATTCTTCAGACGAAAGAAAGGAAGTCTCTTTCACTTAAGATCTCACAATACTGTGCTAACAACTTAGAAAAAGAAAGAAACCAAGAAAGAAAGCAAGAAAGCAAGCAAGAAAGAAATATAATAATATATTAGAGAATTTCAAAACTTTCTGTATAAACCATTTTTATTTTCAAGTATTCTTCAGACGAAAGAAAGGAAGTCTCTTTCACTTAAGATCTCACAATACTGTGCTAACAACTTAGAAAAAGAAAGAAACCAAGAAAGAAAGCAAGAAAGCAAGCAAGAAAGAAATATAATAATATATTAGAGAATTTCAAAACTTTCTGTATAAACTATTTTTATTTTCAAGTATTCTTCAAGCGAAAGAAAGAAAGAAAGAAAGAAAGAAAGAGTCTCTTTCACTTAAGATTTCACAATACTGTGCTAACAACTTAGAAAAAGAAAGCAAGAAAGAAAGAAAAATAAAGCAAGAAAGAAAGCAAGAGAGCAATTAAGAAAAAAAAGAAAGACTCTTTCACTTAAGATTTCACAATACTGTGCTAACAACTTAGAAAAAGAAAGAAACCAAGAAAGAAAGCAAGAAAGCAAGCAAGAAAGAAATATAATAATATATTAGAGAATTTCAAAACTTTCTGTATAAACATTTTTATTTTCAAGTATTCTTCAAGCGAAAGAAAGAAAGAAAGAAAGAAAGAAAGAGTCTCTTTCACTTAAGATCTCACAATACTGTGCTAACAACTTAGAAAAAGAAAGCAAGCAAGAAAGAAAGCAAGAGAGCAATTAAGAAAGAAAGAAAGAAAGTCTCTTACACTTAAGATTTCACAATACTGTGCTAACAACTTAGAAAAAGAAAGAAACCAAGAAAGAAACCAAGAAAGAAAGAAAAGAAAGAAAGAAAGAAAAAGAAAGAAAGAAATATAATAATATATTAGAGAATTTCAAAACGTTCTGTATAAATCATTTTTCTTTTCAAGTATTCTTCAAGCGAAAATAAGAAAAAAGAAAGAAAAATAAAGCAAGAAAGAAAGCAAGAGAGCAATTAAGAAAGAAAGAAAGAAAGACTCTTTCACTTAATTAGAAAAAGATTTCACAACACCATGGTTTGTTTCAGTTTGGATTTGATTGATTACCCAATAAAAGAACACTGCTTAAGGTAAATAACGCACTCAAAACATTAATAATTAGAAACTAAGATAAGGAAATGTTGTCATTGTAAAGACCTCTAATCTGCCGGTGGTTAATTATGCCTTCATCATTCACATTGTGTTGCTTTTCTACCCCATGATGATTATCATCAACAACTGACGAAACAGAAGTGCGTGTGATGCAGAGCATCTCAAGAAGACTTTCTTACTGCTTACAGTGAATGTTTCTCCCAGACAGGTGTTAAAAAATAGCTACAGCCTGCAACAGGGTTCTGCTCTCTCAGCACAACAGTTAAACAGGCAGGTCACACTTCTCTCGGCTGGCAGGTAGATCCTCCCATCCCATCCCTCGCTGTCGCCGGTGAGACCACGTGTTGGACCGGAAACCTCCCGGCCCCGCAGTGGGAGTCCTGATGTGATCTGACAGAGCTGTCAGCGACCAGGTGGTGTCTCTTCCTCCCTCTTCCAAGATCTGTAGATGTCGCTGTCGCAGATACAGATTCGCGCCCCCCATCGGTTTTCTATCTGCTGTGTGGAAGCATTGTGGAGTGTCTTAATTTCCCTGTGCGCTCTCGTTCGTTGTTCACAGCGTGACAGTGAAAAATGGTTCGTCAGCTCGGTTCTCTTTGCCGGGCGACGCGAGGCCAAACGACGTAACATCTGGCGACGGAGCTCTGTCTCCAGGGTTTTTTGGCACGTGCTCCTGGCTGCCGTTTCCACTCTGCCTCTCATTTTATTTTCCTCCCTCACTTTCTTCCCCTCTTCCTTCGCCTCACTCATTCCCTCCAGAGGTGCCGGCGAGCCACAGCAGGTCCAGGTGGGCTCTTTTACCAATGAGACTCTCGTCGACATTGCCTCAGTGACCAAGATATTAAGTCATGGAATGTTCTGGAAAGGAATAGCTCTGTTTCCATACAAGTTGAGATCAATTGACAGCAATTGTGGCTTAATGTTGATTACCACAAAAAACTAATTTTCAACTCACCCCATGTTTTCCTAAAAATCAAGATTACTGAGATTTTTGAGAATTTAAAATCAGACATTTCAGAAGATTATCATTTTATAAAAGCACTTTTTATGTTAAAACTTCTGTTTTATTTGAGCTGTAACGTTCTCATCATTTTCATGGTTATTTTATAGTTTTATATGTTGCCTTGAAAAGGCAACAAAGTTATAAAATTGGATATATTTTTTCACAGACAAGGTTATTCAAACATTAGTTCACTTACAGAATGAAAACTTCCTGATGATTTACTCACCCCAATGTCATCCAAGATGTTCATGTCTTTCTTTGTTCAGTCGGAAAGAAATGAAGGTTTTCGAGGAAAACATTTGAGGATTTTTCTCCATATAGTTGACTTCAATGTGGATCAGCGGGTTAAAGTTCCAAACTGCAGTTTCAATGCAGCTTCAAAGGGCTCTACACGATCCCATCTGAGGAATAAGGATCTTAATAAGCAAAACGGTTGCTCATTCTCTAAACAAACCCCTAAAATTTCTATGCTAGGCTAGATTTGCTAGATAAGACCCTTATTCTTCGCCTGGGATCGTGTAGAGCCCTTTGAAGCTGCATTGAAACTATAATTTGAGCTTTCAACCGTTGATCTCCATTTAAGTCCACTATATGGAGAAAAATCCTGGTATGTTTTTCTTAAAAAATTCTAATTTGCTTATTCTGGATGAGAACTAATCTTTAAGTTTTTTAATAGTATGGGACTTTGAATGCTTGAATCTAATTGGCTGACAAACGTTCTAAGGTCTGCAATTATTTTCAGGGAAAAGCACGGAGAACGTAGTTCCAGGCAGCTCTTGACCGCATTACATATCCATATCACTTCGCCACAGGATTTCATTTATTTCAAAGGTACAGCCTAAAATATAAATAACCGAAAACCACAATGACACTGGGCAAACAAATAAACACAGTAAACAACAAGGTAAAAATGACAGATTATTTCCATGTTTTTGCCACAAAATTATGTTTTATTATGTACGGAAAGCAAATACTCTATTTCTCCCACTCTCCCTTACAGACGCACACTGTACACATACAGTTTGCACACACGTTAGTATTAGCATACGCGCTAATGTTGTTAGCGCTGGTCTGACGATAAACAATTTAAAAATGAGATGATATTGCTCACAAGCGAGGTAACAACGGCGCTGTTCCTGAAGAAAATTAACTTAAAGTTTCACTATTAGTAACTTAGAGACACTGCTGTCGATCACTTTTGAGAGTGGCACAGACGCAGATGTAATTCACGTGCTCTCTGTCTGTCTGTCTGTCTAAACGTCATTATTAACTGCATTAGTATAATATCAATGGCTCAAGCGTCGTTACTAGGTCTAAAATGACGATTTGGAATTAGCAAATGGATGAGCTGCATAAGAAATTAATTAGTGCTGTCAAATGAGTAATCGTGATTAATCGCATCCAAAATAAAAGTTTTTGTTTACACAATATATGTATGTGTACTTTGTATATTTATTATGTATATATAAAAACACACATGCATGGATATATTTAAGAAAAATATGTTATGTTTATGTAAATACATGTAAAAAATTCAAAAAAGATAATTGTATGTGTGTTGTATTTATATATTATTTTGGATGCGATTAAGTTTAACAGCACTAAAATTAATCCTACTCACAATAGACAAAAACTGGACGAATGTTTTAAAAATACCATCTGATCGATGTCTTGAGGTGTGTGATAACCGTAGTAAAAGCAAAGAAAATTAGCTTAATAATTAATTAACAAATAAATTTTAACAATGCATTTACACTTTGTTGTTATACCATGGAAAAAGTGAGTATATTAACATTTACCAGTTGACCTCATTCACTTTCACTGCATGCATGCATGCATCTTACTGTCACCTTGATGGAGGGACAAATCGAAATATTTTTTGTGGTTATCAGCATAATGCCACAAGTGCTGTCGATTAAGCTTAACTTGTGTCGAATGAGGAGTATTCCTCTACACTGTAACTGTGTAAAAAGCACACAAATTAACATTTGGTCTTTGAAAAATGGAGATGTTTGACAAGAACAGAGCGAGTGCCCTCATCCCAGTTAAAGAGCCCACACATTCTGCGGTTTCTTGAGTGCCTTCCATAATTCATTAACTGATACCCAATCACTGAACATTTCACTGGTGCTGAACGTTGGCTCTTTTCTTGCCTGTGGAGAGAGTTTGGCCGCATGCCTCATTCCACCAGAGTGCATTCCTAGGTGATTCATCAGCATATGCCACACCAATACAAGAGACTCTCAAGATACCAATTATATGTTTGCTGCTTCTTAAGAAATCTGATATTAAATCTGAGTGGCACCTATTGTTCACTTTTGATCAGTATCTCGTAGAAAAACAATCATTTTAAAAGCATTAAAAAAACATTCACTGTCATGGTGGCAACAAATCTTCATTTACACAATCTCGGCGATGATCTGTGCTCTATTTACACTTACTGCTAAAGCACCTGATACTGGTTTCAAAACATTATGTGTGTGTGTACTTGTTCTTGCTACATTGTGGGGACCAAATGCCCCCACAAGGATAGTAAAACCTGAAATTGTTGACATTGTGACATTGACCCACAATGTAAAAAAAAATGGTTAAAAATAGTAAATTATCTGAAAATGTAACAATGCAAACAGGTTTTCTATAAGGGGTAGGTTTAGGGTTAGGGTTGGGTGAGGGGATAGATAATACCGTTTGGTCAGTATAAAAACTATAGAAGTCTATGGAAAGTCCCCACAATTCACAACAAACGTGTGTGTGTCCTTACTATCACTTTTTATCAGTTTAACACATCCTTGTTGAATAAAAATATATCTATATTTTTTGACTGAACCCAAACTTTTGAATGGTAGTGTTTGTTAAAAAGTTTTCTATTTCCCCCTCCCCCCCGCCCACCCAAAAAAAAAACAAAAAACAAAAAACAAAAAAAAACATCAGAGGTTCCCAAATAGATAAATAAATAAATAAATAAATAAATCAGAATATTAGACTGATTTCTGAAGGATCATGTGACACTGAAAACTAGAGTAGTGGCTGCTGTAAATTCAGCTTCGCATCAAAGAAATAAATTATATTTTAAAGTATATTAAAATAGGAAACCATTGTTTTAAATTGCAAAAATATTTCACAATATTACTATTTTTCTGTATTTTTTTAAATGCAGCCTTGATGAGGATAAAAGAAATTTTGCACAAAGGCTTTAGATTTATATGAAAACATTCACAGCTTCCATGTTAAATTTATCAGACTAAAATCTTTAGTCCCACAACAATAAATAACTGTTAAAATGGAATTTTGATTATTCTTGATCTGCACACAAGCCATATTTTCTCTATCTGAAAAAATTCAACAAACACTAAAGTGAGTCAGACAAACAAAACACATTGCATCACAGGCTGAAATGTTAAGTTTAGGCTCCAAGTAACTGCTTGAAAAGAAAAATTATTTATTTTGTCTGATTCTGCAGGTGTTACGAACAAAAGAAAGAATGCTGAACAGCAACAGCTGCTGTCAACACATTTACGTCACAACACAGTACATTAGCAGAGATTAAATAGATTCTAAACTTGTTGCCTGGCAATACAAAACACAAAAAAATAATACAAAAAAAATAAACTTATTGTTTACAAAAAAAAATCACAGGCTGAACACAAAGTATACAGAGCAATCACTGTATTCACTGTGAGTATTGTGCAACTCAATAAATAAATAAATCAATTCTGTACCATGTGTAAACTAACATTTTCACTTAATGTAGGTTAATGTAGCTGCTTTAACCTGAGTCTTTGACACTACACCATCTAATGAATTGAAACCCCTCCATAACGCTTTCAACACAGCGATCCTATTTTAAGACTACCCGAGTGACTAACTTTCTTGCTGTGCAATTTGACGATTGCTCAAGCAAGATCCAGTGTGTTACTGAGGCAATAAATAACAAAAGACAGACACACGGTCACTCAAAGTAAGCTACTACTGAAACGCGCACTAAAACGCTTATTCATATGAGCCCAGTCCTGTTTTCAGCTGCCGTAATATATGAATCTAATTTATATTCAATACAGAGAGTTTATTTTCAGACCTGCACTCTTCCTCTGAGAAGCCTTATGGGCCTCGGTCATACTTCATCGAGGATATAAATGTCAGATCATGTACTGTGATCTCGAATGATCCAAATATTGTTAGGAAATCCCTCTTGATTCAAGCATTGAATAGAGTGCCGGAGTGATTCATGTCTGTTTTGAGAGGAGAGGGCTATAATCGTAAAGCGAGGAGATTATTTTAAGAGGCAGCCGGCAGGAGGTACAGACAAGTCTGAGCTTGCTCACTGACTGAGAAACTGGCTGTAATAGCATAGTATTTATGATCTCAGGCCAAGGGGCTATGTTACACACTGTTTTTTATGAAGTCACTACTTGTAAGGTAGTAAAAAGCAGGATCATTAAAGCAGTGCACATACGTAACGAGAATATGGATTTCCATTGATCCAATTTCTCTACTGTTGATTTCAGTTACATTTTTTTGCATTCATTTATGTTAATTTCATTTCATTTATTTGTTTACCAACTGACTACTAACTTCTTATTTATAGTATCATCAGATGATATATACAATGTCCCCACTGCAAAAAAAGGCCTATCTTACTTAGTATTTTGTCTTGTTTCTAGTCAAATTATCTAAATATTCTTCAGTCAAGATTATAATCGAGATAATCAAGATATTTAGTCTTATTTTCTGAGGAACAAAATTCTACATTAAGTGAATTTTGCTTAAAACAAGTCAAATTATCTGCCAGTGGGGTCAGAAAAATAATCTTGTTTTTGGACAAATTCACTTAATTTAGATTTTCTTTCCTTGGGAAACATTGGGAATTTTCTTTTCCTTGGGCTTGTACATTTCAGAAAAAAAATTCTGTATTAATATTTTTATTTATTTTATTTTTTATTCATTCATTGATTCATATATTTTATCTGTATTTAGAATTTTGCGCTTCATTGTTGTGTTTTAGGGTTAACAGAAAAGTACCAGAGAATAGAAATTACCAGTACATTTTTTTTTTTCCTTACCCAGTGTACATGTAGTGTACTGTAGTGTATATATAAACTATAAAACTAGATTTTCATCTATAAAAACACATTTGTGTAAACAAAATTGTGTAACTTGTTTATTCCTAAAATAAATTATTGGCTTGTACATTGCCACTGTCAAAAAAACTAATAAAAAATAAAAATAATAAATAAAAATGATAACATTAAAAAAAATACAAATTATTAAAATACAATCTATTTTTTCAAACTACCATTAGAAAATACCCAAAATATTAACAATATTAGTTTGTATAAATATGTAAACTTATCATATGAGAAACATTTCCAATTAGATTTTTTACTATAAAAATCATTCTAAAACAACTCTTTAAAAAATGCTGTTTAAAGATTAATGATGTTTAAAAAAAGAGAAAACCGTAAAACATTATTTAAAAAAATTAAATACATTTGATAAATAAATATTTATATCTAATAAAATATTTATCTCTTCATTTTGTGAGGTTAGCTGCTTACAATGCAGCTTTATTATAGTTCTGGCAAGCCACAGATTCAAAGTAGCTTTCCGAACACTGAATTCTGGCAATGGAAAGCGTTGGGAAAATTACTCAATTTACAGAGCCATTAATTCAAGCCGAATGCTACTGTATGTGAAAGAGAGACAATGGCAATGTTTTATTGAGCAGAAGCCAGATGAGCCAGGAAGATTAAACGCGGCGTTGATTTCAAAACCGCCTCACAAATCCTTATTTTACGAGCCCTCTTCCACAGCGCGCTGGGATTTCGGAGCGGCGCGCTACTCCTGTGTGTGTCGTATTTACCCCCGTACGTTTTACAACGCCTGCTCTCGTTGTGGAAGGAAAATCAACCGAGAAAAAGGATAAATCTCATTTGTGGCCTCCTTTCAGCAGTTTGCTCTTCTAAGTCAGCGGCTGACGGGTTTACAAGGGTTTTGACGGGCGTGAGACTGAGTTTTCTTAGCCTGTGAACGGTTCACTTTTTACAAGGTTGCGCTGTGTGGAGGTGATTGTTCCTCTGAGACCCTGACGCTCAAAGAGCGGTAACGCGGTAGCAGTGCTGTGGAAGCGTCTCACAGGAGGAATCCAGAGCAGTAAAACCTACATTTACACAGAAACGCCTGATCCAGAGGCCCTCATTTATTAGGACTGCACTATAATGTTAATATGTTTAGACACAACATACACACACATTAAAACAAGTCCTTCTGCTCCAGAGGAATGTGTGGAGGTCTGGAGAGGAGGAAGTTTAGGCCGGGTGTCCCATATCAAACTCCCTCCACTCAGGCCACAGACTCTTCTCTGTAAGGACACGCAGCTGGACCTTTAGACCTTTGCGTTTAGTATTAAACCACGGCATTCGTGGAGTAGACAGTGTGTGAATTTTTGTGGCCTGGGTTTAACACGCTCACTCATTTAACATGTATTATAATGAGATCTTCGGAGGGTGATAAAAACTCAGTTGAGCCCCAAATATGGCTCCTCGGGGTCACGTTGTGCTTACGTTCTGAAAGTAGACTAGCACAATTCACATGCTCATTTATCACTATCAATAGCAAAGTAAAGGAACAAGAGAAAGTGACCATTAAATATATCGGGAAAAGAGCAGAGTTACACATAACAACTCTTCTTGTGTTTAACATGGTCATCATTTGGCTCTAGCGGTAACATTGTAGAAAGCCAAAGCTAATTTTCTCCATCTGCAATTCACCTAAGGGAGCACTAAAAATGCTACAAGAAAATATAAATATGTAGAATGCGTGTTAAATGGGATACAGCGATACACCAAAAATACTTTTGAACAAAGGCCCAACATGAGTAAGACTCACAATCCTTATCTGAAAGTTCACATGCTAATGCAAAGTCTGGCACTTTGGGGTTTTTAAACCAGGATCCAGAGACCCAAAAGGGACTTCAAGAGCGTCCTAGGGTGTCTGTGGAGAATTTGACAATAAAGATTTAGTAAAATTTATTTTTAGGGCTGTCAAAGTTAAAACTGCTTTGAAACAATGTTTAGTGTGCTATTCGCTAAACAAATCCATTTGAATTGAAAATGCTTTTCTTCATATGTCCTCAATGGTTTGGACATATGGATGTCATCAGTGTTGGGGGTAATGCATTACAAGTAACGTGAGTTACGTAATAATATTACTTTTTTTAAGCAACTAGTAAAGTAACGCATTACTTTTGAATTTTTAAAGAAAATATCTGAGTTACTTTTTTCCCCATTTATTGATTGACAAGTCTCCTGTCAGGAAATTGGGAGTAAACATGATGTTACTGTATTCTACACTAAATGTGAACATGCATTAATTCATCTCACTCACAAAAACAGATTCAATATTCCTCAAAATGAATAAAAACAGTGAAATGCAAACTCAATAAATATAAATTGTTTTATATTAAAAACAAAGAAGCAAGCCCTGCCCAGATTTAAAAAGTAATGCAAAAGTAACGTAACACATTACTTTCCATAAAAAGTAACTAAGTAATGTAATTAGTTACTTTTCCAGGGAATAATGCAAAATAGTAATGCATTATTTTTAAAAGTAACTCTCCCCAACACTGGATATCATAAAGGGAAGAGGAAGACACTGGCAGCTTAATATGAAGTCAATGTTTCTAGTCAACATTTAATAAATATTTTTTCTTGGCAAAATGAAGAAGAAAGCCAAAATATTAAAAATCATGGATGTATATTTACTGAGTAATCCATTATTCTGAAGAGGGGGTCAAAATGACCATTTTCACCTGAGTCAAATTACAAGGGGGTAAAAATGACTTTGGAAAGATGGCAGCATCATTATACTATTTTTACACAGAGATTCATAAGTCTATTAGTAAAATCTGTTGACTTTAGCAATCTTTGTTGCATTATGCGCCGATGGTGACCATCCAAAAATGGGGAAACAGCACTTTTCAAGTTTTTTTCTCCAAAGTTTGCATGCCTGTAACTCAAGAAGTATTAAAGATATCTTAATCCCCTATTAGATTTCGCGTTCTAACAAACTGTCCTTTTGCCATCTTCATTTTTAAGGCCCTGTATGATTCAGTTCCACAGATACTGGGATCTAAATATGGCTCCAGGAGTAAATTGTTAAATTGTATACATTTTCAGTGGTCAAAAACCAGATGTGGGTCACTTTGCATAAAGATGATACTTCTTTTCTTTTAAAGAGGGACGTATGAAGAACAAATAATCTTGACACTAGAAATGTATCTTGTTCCTGCTGTCAAAAAAATTGCATACCTCATACCTGTCTGAGTGCCATAAATATTCTTTCTCCAAAGTTTGCATGCTTGTAACTCAGGAAGTATTAAAGATACTGCAATATGATCTTAGACTCCAGTTCTTAATAAACTTTTCTTTGGAAATCCTCATTTTCAAGGACCTATATCATTCAGTCCCAGAGATATAGGAATCTCAATGCAGCTCTATATTCAGATTGTTGAATCCCCCCCTACAAAATACTGGATTCCAAATTATTTGTTACTTAATGTAAATGTTTTCCAGATAATATTTTAATCATTTGTAAACAATATTTAAAAGACGACCATTTAATTTAGCATAGAACACGTTGCATTTAAGATTCCACTTTTTCCTCACATGGACATCGCATCTTGAGGACTTCAGCGTCAAAAAGATTGGAAACTTTTGAGATTCATTTTAGATTGACTCCTTAAAAATGAATTTGCCCACATTTACTGACCAAATAAAATATTAAAATACCCCAGTTCACTTCGGTGCTTGACTTGCAATAAATGTTAGGAACATAATCTATTTACTGAAGCGGCCAATTACCAATGTGTTCTTAAACTTTAATAATGTGCCCCCTCAAACAGAAATAAGCACTGTACCAGTGTTATTTATGCTGTCAAAGGTGTGCACACCACATTAACTGTCTCCGCTCTTTGCCAAGCAAAACCACTTCCAGCAGAATCAACAAAACATATTCATCAGCCTACATTCATCAGCCCTGTAATCTTGCTCAGGGTGACGAGGTAACAAGAGCCACTGGATAATAGCCAAATGACAAGTGTTTTGTGGTCATGTTCTTTGTGTTTAGTAGCTTTTGACACTATAGGTTAGCGATTATAGGCTTTTCTCTGCCTGCCCCTGACAAAAGTGCTGTTTTTTAAACTAGGATCCTCGGCACAAAAAGACATGCAAATTGATTCGAGGCTGCGAGCCGGCCGCTCTGAGCTTTAATATACTGACTTGAGGTGATAAATCACAGCTAAGCTACAGCTAGCACGCTAACGGCCCAGCACTATGATAACAAACACAGCTCTGTGTTATGGGTCATAGAGGCATTGACATTCATTTCCCCGAAGCTGAATAACTGACTCGCTGGCCTTCACAGCGAGCGGCACTGGGACGGAACGGCGGCCATGCTTGGTTCCCTTGCTCCTGGCTCCGCAACACAGAACAGAGAAACAAACAACGCTTTGATAGAAACGCGCACGCACAGGCGATCGGTCTTATTAAATGACGCGGAGGAGATTTAGTGGAACTGCGTGCGTAAACGGCCACATTGATTTGTCCATTGTGATTTATGCTGAACACCTTCGTGAATATTCACACACTCCCGGACAAACATCACCTCTACCGAGCACAAATCTGCTCTTCATATTCAAGGCGAAATTGACCTGGAGTGTTTTACCATCATAAGACACCTCGGTTTAGAGAAATTTCCCAGAAAGACAGGTTGTGAATATAACTGAGACAAAAATAGAGAGAGAGGGAGAGCGCCAGGGAGAGAGAAGAGACAGCGGAACTCAATCAGAGGTGGGTCACGAGGGTTCAGGGCTGCAATACAGCGTCTGTGCAGTGCTGAAAAATGTGAGGTGACAGTTCATTTTCGCTGGTGACAGTCTTTGTCGCTCTCACTCGCCTGCTCGCCCTGCCAACGGGAACCGTGCCGGCAACCGTTGCCCTGACAGCGGAGAGGAGGCGGACCTTATCTCATGACAGGGCTCCGCAGAGACCAATTGGAGGAGCCGCGCTGCTCCGTGATGCTCAGGAGAGAGAGAACGAGGCCGGAAAAATCACAGCAGAAAGCCTTAAACGAGTGTCTGTGAGAGGAGCGCACACACAAGATTGTCCTCACACAGGCCTTTTACTGCTGCATCAGAATGAGTCCAGGGTAGTTATTTGTCAAAGAAAATATGGACGTTTAATTGTCCTAAGGGAAACTTCACCAGTAAATGAAAATTCTGTCATCATTCACTGATGCTGACCCAAACCTTCCCAAACCTGATTATTTTTATTTATTTATTTATTTTTGAAGAAGAAGAAGAAGAAGAAGAAGAATGTTTCAACAGTTTTTGTCCATTCAATGAATGTCAGTGGGGTAGGAAAAACAACAACAACACTGGGCCTCATTTTGAATAAACTATAGAGTGTAGTTGGTGGATATATAGTAAATAAATGTGTAGATCTAATTTTAAATTTAAAAACGTAGTACATAAATTAGTAAATAAACATGAATAAATATGAATAAATGTTTTTATGTATTTAAAAATAAATATTCATGAGTATAGTATGAGATATGTGTATAGATACTTTCATTGCATGGTTTTTTTTTTTTTTTAGTGAACTATACAGACAATATTTGGCGAGATACAACTATTTGAAAATGTGTTTTAGTAAAAAAAAAAAAAGAAAAAAGAAAATCGCCTTTTAAGTTGTCCAAATGAAGTTTTTAGCAATGCATATTACTAATCAAAAATTTAATTTTTATATATTTATGGTAGGAAATTTACAAAATATATTTATGAAACTTACTTAACATCTTCATGATTTTTGGCATAAAAGAAAAATCTATAATTTTGACCCATACAATGTATTTTTGGCTATTGCTAAAAATATACACATGACAGACTAGTTTTGTGGTCCATGGTCACATATGATTATATACATATACATATAATTTTTTTTCAACAACTATACTGCATAGTTCACTCAAATAAAAATAAACAATAATAAAAATTATTATTATATTAAAATGTATTATTATAATTTTGTCCATGCAATGAAAGTAAATGTAGTCCAGTTTCATTAAATGGACAGTCGCATATATATATGACAAAATGAAAGACAGTGGATCAAAGCATAGTGGGGGAAGGAGACCAGATTTGATCGGAGCAAAATTTTCACTTGTCATTGAACAGACACATGCTTTACGAGTGGCATGGATGATTGCTCCCTCACGCTCTCTCTCTCTGTATTTTAGCTTGCCTAGTCGGCTCAGTGGAGTGACGCCTTGGAAAATGAGAGCCGATTGGTGTCGACGTGGCAACGAATGGCCCTTAATTTGCATGCTAATTGTGCGATGGCCGCTGGGTGATTGTTTTGGGGCTGGATCAATGTTGAGAGGAACCTCAGAATGGCACCCAATTACAGCAAACACTCCCACTGCAATGGCCAGGATGACTGTTTATGTAATCATGTTTTGAAAATCACGTCCGTACCTGTCAAATTTAGCGTCGCAAATGCTGCATCAAATGCCAATGAACTCTTAATGACACTGATGTTCTTTACATTGCATTGGAAAAGAAATGCAATTAATTGTCAAACTGGAATTAAAGAACTAATTAGATTGCCTCAAAATTAATTGGTGCACGTGTCGTGGAAATGATTCACACGAGGATTTCAACATAGGTTTTCTGTGAGCAGACAGGTGATACAACTTAAGGCACTATAAGACGCAGGATCGTACACGTAGATAGATACATAGATATCGGTCTATCTGTCTTTCTGTCATTGTGTTTATCCATCCATCTATATCTATCAATTTATCTATAAATATTATTCAGCGTATCCTCATATCAGTCTTTATGTCTGTCTATCCATCTATCTGTCTATCCATCTACCATCCATGTATAATTCCATCCATCTATCCTTCTATCATTCTGTCTATCCATTCTTTTTCTGAACTTTTTGAACGAACTTTTATTAGGACTCGATCTTTATGTTTAGCCAGATCAGCCATTTTGATTTCGCTCTCTCCATTCTGATAGATAGATAGATGGATGATGGATGGATGGATGGATGGAATGATAGATAGAAAGTTAGAACAATAGAATGACAGAATGATAGAATGATAGATAGATAGATAGATAGATAGATAGATAGATAGATAGATAGAACAATGGAAAGAACGATAGATAGATAGACAGACAGACAGACAGAAAGATAGATAGATAGATAGAACAATGGAAAGAACGATAGATAGATAGACAGACAGACAGACAGAAAGATAGATAGATAGATAGATAATGGAATAGATAGATAGATTAGAGAACAAAAGAACAATAGACAGACAAACAGACAGACAGAAAGATAGATAGATAGAGGATAGATAGATAGATAGATAGATAGATAGATAGACAGGAAACAATGTGGAAAGAACGATAGATAGATAGACAGACAGACAGAAAGGATAGATAGATAGATAGATAGATGATAGATAGATAGATAGATAGATAGATAGATAGACAGATGGTGACAGACAGAAAGATAGATAGATAGATAGATAGATAGATGAGAGAACAAAAGAACAATAGATAGACAAACAGACAGACAGAAAGATAGATAGATAGATAGATAGATAGATAGATAGAACAATGGAAAGAACGACAGGATAGACAGACAGACAGACATGCAGGATAGATAGATGATGGATAGATGATGATAGATAGATAGATAGATGAGAGAACAAAAGAACAATAGATAGATAGACAGACAGACAGAAAGATAGATAGATAGATAGATAGATAGATAGATAGATAGATAGATAGATAGATAGATAGATGGACAGACAGATACAGATAGATTGAACGAAAGATAGAAAGATGAGAGAATGATAGAACGATAGAAAGAACAATAGAATGATAGATGATAGAATAATAGAAAGATAAGAGAATGATAGAACAATAGATATAATGGTAGATAGAATGATAGATAGAATGATAGAACGATAGATAGATAGATAAAAAGATGAGAGAACGATAGAACGATAGAAAGAACAATAGAATGATAGATGATAGAATAATAGAAAGATAAGAGAATGACAGAACAATAGATAGAATGATAGATAGAATGATAGCTAGAATGATAGAATGATAGATAGAATGACAGAACAATAGATAGAATGATAGATAGAATGATAGCTAGAATGATAGAATGATAGATAGAATGATAGAACGATAGATAGAACAATAGATAGATAGACAGAACGATAGAACCATAGACAGAACAATGGAACGATGATGGATAGATAGATAGATAGATAGATAGATAGATAGATAGATAAATAGATAGATAGATAGATAGATAGATAGATAGATAGGTAGGTAGGTAGGTAGTGATAAAACAATAGACAAAATTCAAATTTTATCTATCAATTCCTGTGAATTTTGCAAAACCTTGCATTCAGTACAAAGTCAAGCGGGTTCATCTCATTAGCACACATCTTTCAGAGCACACAAGGGAAGAGCAGCGTATCCTACTGGGAATTTTACCCCAATTAAAAGTTAGGTGTGCAGGTAAGCTTGAAAAAATCTTTCCAGAAGCAAGCCTGTGTTGACAAATTGATTTCAGCTCTTCGCATCCAATTTTCCGTCAGAGTCTCTCTGCAGACCAGCACCCATATGTAAAGGATGCATTTCTATCGGAGACACATGGCCCAAGCGTTCAGCCCATTGAACACCTGTTCACTAAACACCAGAGTGAAGGTCCATTTATTTCATATGGGACTCGATAGCTTAACCATCCATCCATGGAGTCAATGCTTTGTTAGCTGTGTCTAATGCTGCAAGAACCACAGAAAAACACACATGATCACACACACTGAGGGAATGGCAGATTTACAAGCCAACTTGAGAGCTGTATAGCATAAAAATCCTGAATCTAAACTGATTAGTAAGAGATTCGGGGTGCTAAGACCTGTTTTGTTCTGTATTGATTCAAGTGTGGATTGGAAGAGTCAATTAAGGCCTGTGATTCAGATTCACATGAGTCATCCGTCTTTGCAGAGGCGGCTCTGACTCGCCACCAAGCCAGTCAATTCACAGCGGAATCAATACTTAACGAACCTATAGACTGAGAGCATGTGAGCTGCTTTTGCTGAATGGCAGTCGTTTAATGGAGAGGATCCTACTCAGGATGGACTGTAAGCAAAGATCATGTTTACAAGCAGCTGTACGGCCTGGAATCTGATATGGGAAGAGATCCTCATTACCTTCCTGGATCTACCCTGTGTTCTCTCACATGTCGCTCTCTCTCTCCATCTCTCTCTCTCTCTCTCACACACACACACACACACCCGAAAGCATGTCCAGGTCAAGACCTGCCGCATCTGTTGCCATAGAAACCTCTCATGTGCAGAGGGATCTGTTTCTAAAATATTCTCTTTTGTCTTCCCTTTTTCATTATCCTATACTTAATCTTTGTACACTGACAAAGATTCTGCCTATCCATTTATCTATCCATCTAACATCCATATATCTATTCTCTATTATTCTTTTCATCAATTAATCTGTCTATCCATCCATCCATACATCCCTCTCTCTGTCTATCAATCTATTATTCTTTCTATCCATCCATTTGTCTTATTCTGTCCATCCATCCATATACCCATTTAACAACCAGCATCTACCTACCTATCCTTCAATTCATCTATCCATATATACCTAACATGCATTTATCTGTCTATCTTTTCTTCTTTTTAGTTTATCTATCCATCTATCAATCAATTCATATCTCTATCTACCTGTCTAATCACCTATCCATTGATCTATCATCTGTCCATTCATCTAACATTCATATATCTTTTCATCTATCAAACCCTGTTATTCTTTTAATCCACTCATCTTCAGTTATTCATCTATCTATCTATCTATCTATCTATCTATCTATCTATCTATCTATCTATCTATCTTTCTGTCTGTCTATCCATCTAACATCCATATATCTTTTTGTCTATCAAACCCTCGTTATTCGTTTTATCCATTCTTCTCTCTCCTTTCAACAATCTATTATTCTTTCTATCCATCCATCCATCCATCACGCATTTATCTGTCTATCTTTTCTTCTTTTATTCAGTTTTTCATTCAGTTATTCATCTATCTATCTATCTATCTATCTATCTATCTATCTATCTATCTATCCATTCATTCATCTAACATCCATATATCTTTTCGTCTATCAAACCCTCGTTATTCGTTTTATCCATTCTTCTCTCTCCTTTCAACAATCTATTATTCTTTCTATCCATCCATCCATCCATCCATCCATCATGCATTTATCTATCTTTTCTTCTTTTATTCAGTTTTTCATTCAGTTATTCATCTATCTATCTATCTATCTATCTATCTATCTATCTATCTATCTATCTATCTATCTATCTATCTATCTATCCATTCATTCATCTAACATCTATATATCTTTTCATCTATCAAACCCTCTGTTATTCGTTTTATCCATTCATCTCTCTCTCCTTTCAACAATCTTTTATTCTTTCTATCCATCTATCTATCCGCCTATTATCCTGGCTATCCATCTAATTATCCATCCATCCATCCATCCATCATGCATTTATCTGTCTATCTTTTCTTCTTTTCTTCAGTTTTTCATTCAGTTATCTATCTATCTATCTATCTATCTATCTATCTATCTATCTATCTATCTATCCATTCATATATCTTTTCATCTGTCAAACCCTCTGTTATTCGTTTTATCCATTCATCTCTCTCCTTTCAACAATCTATTATTCTTTCTATCCATCTATCTATCCCATTTATCCTGTCTATCCATCTAATTATCCATCCAACATGCTATCTATCTATCTATCTATCTATCTATCTATCTATCTATCTATCTATCTAACTATCTATCTATCTATCTATCTATCTATCTATCTATCTATCTACCTATCTATCTATCTATCTATCTATCTATCTATCTATCTATCCATTTATCTATCTTTATCTATTCTATAGATCTAGATTCTATTATCTATTTATCAGTCCATCCATATTTTCATCTAACATCCATATATCTATTTGTCTATTATTTTTATCTATTCATCTATCCGTTTATCCCTCTCTCCATCTATCAATCTATTATTTTCATCCATCTGTCTGTCTGTCTATCTATCATCCATATATCTATTCATCTATCCAACCCACTATTATTCTTTTTATCCATTCATTCATTCATATATCCATCCATCCCCCTCTCTCTCCTTCTAACAATGTATTACTCTGTCTATCCATCCATCTATGTATTAATCCATTCATATCTGTCTAATCATCTGTTCATTGATTATTCTATCTATCCTTCTATTATTCTATCCAATCATCCATCTACCTATCTGTTTATCTGTCTACCCATATACCATCTAACAACAATCTATCCTTCTATCATTCTGTTTATCCATCCATCTGTCTATCCATTTATATATCATCTATTATTCTATGTATTGTCATATCAGTCTTTATGTCTGCCTATCCATCTATCTGTCTATCTGTCAAGCTTTCATGTATCATTCCTTTCATCTATCCTTCTATCGTTCTATCCACTGTTTTTTCCATCTTCTGAATGTTTGAATGAACCTTTATTAGGACTTTATTAGCCTTTATGTTTAGCTAGTTCAGCCATCTTGGTTTCTCTGTCTCCATTCTGTTACTAAGCTCATGTCCCTCACGCTGTTACAGCAGGCGACCGTTCAACTGAGACCAAAAAGGGTGAAAGAGAGAGAGAGAGAGAGAGAAAGAGACCACCATGACAGGTGCTGTGGTGTCCAGGCAGATCACTAAATGCCCCTGTCAGTCTCAGAGCTTCAGATGGCAGCAGATCTAGGAGCAATCATCGCTGTACTTCATTACACTCCACCCATTATACCAGTGACCAGGGTCTTTTTAATTTACTGTATCATACAGTACTGCATTTACATAGTAATTTCAGTAAGGAATTAATTCATGAATAACTCTTATCACATAAAAGAAATGCAGGCGGATAAAGCTACACGCACAAAAAGAAAAAGACAGAGAGAGAGCGAGCAAAGCCTGACAGATATTTGAGGGAAAGAACATACAGGATGAAAGTGAGCAGAGTGTAATGAGAGAGCGAGCGTTCAGTGGAGGTAAAGACGGATGGAAACAAGGCCAGGGAAAGACAAAAGAAAAAGAGACGGAGAGAGAAGAGAGGAGAGCGACTCGGCTGTAATGGCTCGCGTCTCCTGGCAATCGAATTCTTGCCGCTCTGTCGCACAGGGAGCGTTAATTGACAGGCAACCACTTAAGTCTTAATTTTCTTTTAAGATTGTGGCGAAAAAAAGAAGGAGAGCGAGGAGAAAGAGAGGGTCTACGAAGGGGGAATTCTAATGAGGGAGGCATCACGTCTGAGCAGGGCCATTACGTGTGATCTCTATTCCATTCTCCCAGCAGACACCACGGGTCCGCTGTTTTAATGGCCCAGCCACTGGACGGAGAGAGCATGTCACAGCTAACTGCCTCACTGTGCAGGAATGAATTTAACACTAGGATAGGTCCTCGTACTTAGGTTTAGCATGCGTCTAATCGAAGTCTCCGGAGAGACCGAGATGGTTTACTGCATGGTTTGAGTTGAGGAATGGTTTTATGACCTGAAATCTGCTGGAATTTGAATCCCAGGGCTGCCTCAAGACGTCTTCTCTTTGGATTTCTCAAGATTTTACAGTCTAAATTGAAATTAAGATAAGGATTTCAGATTTCCTGTGGATTATAGAAGTTTGTGATCACAATAAATAAATAAATAAATAAAATATAAAGAGAAATCTGTTTGCAAGTTCTTTCGTCATACATTAATGTTTCATAGTGACCATATCTGTCCAAACAAACAAACAAAACATAAAATAATTTAGAATCTACCAACGTTCTGTCATGTTGGAACAAACACATGGCATTTGGTGTCCATTATGTGAATACTGGTACAGTATATAATCCAAATTTGAATGTAAGACACCCAGACACAAATAAGATTTCACCATTTTGGAGAAACGGAAGAATATCAGTGAATAAGGACATCAATTTTGTCTTGTTTCTATGACTATGACTATAGTTTGGAACTATGTAGCAAACAAACTGGGGAAAAAAAAAAACAAAAAACTATCCCTTTTGTGTTCCAAAAAAAAAAATAAATAAAATGAAACAAAACAAAATAAAAATAATGATAATAATAACAATAAAATAAATAATAAAAATACTACAAAAATAAAATAAAATAAACAATACAAATATTACAAAACAAAACTTTAAAATAAAAAATAATAAAAAATACAAAAAAATAAGAATAATAAAAATAAAATACTAAAAATAATAAAACATAAAATATAAAAAAATTAAATAAATAAATAAATAAATAAGAAAAAAGAAGAAAAAAGAAAATAAAAATACAAAATAAGTACTAAAAATAAAATAAGACTATAAAATAAATAAATAATATATAAATACTAAAAAAGAAAATAAATAATAAAAATAAAAGAAAATAAAATACTAAAAATACAAATAAATAAATAAAATAAACCTTAAAAATAATAAAAATTAAAATTTAATAAAAACACAAAATAAATAAGATAAATAATAAAAATAATTAAATTACATTTAATAAAAATACAAAAATAAACACAAATAAATAAATAAAATAAAATTAAAATGAAATAGGTTTGGAAAAACTTAGTAAACTTAGCCAGTAAATAATGACAGAATTATCATTTTCCGTTAAACTCTCTCTTTAAAGCAATGTAGCATTGACTGCCTAAGGCTTAATAACACATCGTAGGTCGTGATACTAAAATGCAGGTGAAAAAATGCAAACAAAACACTCAGAGATCTCCTTTTTTACCGGTTTCAACAACATCTGTACTCTTTGTTAGTGCCTATTCAAAAGCAAATTTTGGTAGTGTCTATTCAAATCCTGTCTAAGTGGTCCTTAGCCATAAAAGCAGCAATATGAACCAGATCTATTGCCGTTTAGTCAAACGTCTGGCAACCTGAAACTACACAAAGCCAGCCAATCAGACTGCAGCTGACAACTTCAGCCAGTGCTGGCCATGTTTGTGTGGATAGGCAGACACTACCTTTCATTTACTTTACATAGAAACACATCTGTTTGATTTTTTTTGTAATGTTCCTGACTGTTAGAAAAAAAAGCACATGTGGACACACAAGCACTTGAGTATAATAAATACTGACTGTCATGAAATATATCACATATGATTTGTATTAGAACTCAATGAATAGAGATTGAAAACTCAGTAGCGTTCAGCCACGGCCATTTCAAAAAGAAACAAAAGCACATCAAAGCTCTCAGTAATGACATGTTTGAGAGGATGAGTGTTGTCTGAATTATTGTTCAAGTCCCCTTTAAATCTCTCATGCTCTCTGGACTTTCTGTGCTTGCTGGCAGTGGAATGAGCAAAAATCTGAGGCAGTGCAGCTCGCCCCCTAGTGACACTGAGATGAATTACAAAAGCCCACCAGAGAAATCTCTGTGATTCACTGTTATGCAGCCCTAGAGACCAGAGTGGGTCAGCCACTTTACAGCTGTGCAGGAGCTGGATTACCGTGATTTCTCTCCAAGTTCAAAACAGACACTACACATACATATATATATTATCTTTTTTCAGTTAAAAATTGGTTACATGCATAAAAAATATGCCATATTAATGAATTACCTCTCCCATGTATGGACCCACTTTAACTTTTTAAAAAATATTAGTTTTCAAAGTGTTAAAATATCATGTGGTGCGACCGTCTGGCCATAACGGACATTGTTTTGAAAACACCTTTGAAATTGCCCTTTATTTATTCAGATTAATTTTCTGCACTATTTGGCATGATTTCCTGTACAAAATTGCAAAGCATTTGTATCTATATTTCTATCATAATATACAAACAAACTTTGTCCGATGATTTCCATTTTATGCAATAGCGTGTGGTGCAACCATCAAGAAACTACCATTTTGGGACTTTTATGCTGAAATCCATTCAAAGATAGGACTTTACATCATACACCAATTTGCCAATGACCCATGGAAGCATAAAGCAGGTTTGTAACTCTCTTTCAAATTTGGAAAAAATAACCTTTTTAACGGCTGGTATGTAGTTACCACATTTGGATATCATGTGGTATGACCTTAAAAAAACCAATGGATATCAAGTTATTTTTACAAGTATTTGTTTTTATTATAAATTCCATAGTGTGGGAAGCTAGCTTGTTTTGTTTAGGTGGCAATTCTGCGCTTGTAAATTTTGACTGAATTTGAAAATATCATGTGGTGCGACCACCGCAGAGCGTTTTCCATTATAGATATATGTCCCAGATTGGCAGTTTTTGTGCTTTTACATAATAATATAAACAAACTTTGTCCAATGATTTCCATTTTATGCAATATCATGTGGTGCGACCACCAAGAAACTACCATTTGGGAACTTTTATGTTGAAATCCATTCAAAGATAGGACTTTACATCATACACCAATTTGTCAATGACCATGGAAGCATCAAGCAGGTTTGTAACTTTTTCAAATTTGGAAAAAAATAGCCTTTTTAACCGATAGTATTTAGTTACCACATTTGGATATCATGTGGTATGACCTCAAAAAAACAATACATATCAAGTTATTTTAACAAGTATTTATTTGTATTATAAATTTCATAGTGTGGGAAGCTAGCTTGTTTTGTCTTAGCATGTAAATTTGAAAATCGATATATGTGCGACCACATATATCATTTCATATATATCTTTTTCTCTTAAATAAGTGTGCTTTGTGGGTTAATGGCTTCAAGGCGTCACTCCCTCTCATATCTTATCACGGCGGCCTCTAAAGAACCAAATGGTTGAAGTGTGGTTCTGTTATCTGTTATCACCACTGCCTCTCTTGCCCCCTCGTCACATAGATATCATATCTCTGCCTGTATCTTTCTCTCTTTCTCTCTCTCTCACACACTCGCATAAACACGTACACTCACTTCTGTTCGCACACACACACACACACACGCCGTCTCTCTCACATCTCACACAGACACACATTCATTCTCTCTCACACTCTTACACACACACACTCTGACAGCTCTGAGTCTCCCTGCCTCCAAGGTGCAAAGACCAACTCTTGGCGATGGCAGAACGGGTTAAAAGGTTATCGGCGTCACCTTTGACTTGGGCCCCGCAGGGGCCACCCAAACAGTTGCCATGGCCACCGGCCTTTATCAGAGCAGGCGAAAAGTACAGCGGAGAACTGAAACACAAGACAAAGGGCAGATTCGAGTTGTTGGGTTGGGTCCTGGATCGGTATCTAGTTGTGAAGTAGGTCAATTAATAATGTAAGAAAAGGTCATTGTGTTGGATCACCCTAGTTCTAACTATAGGTATAGCTGTCGACCGGCAGTTTACGAATCTGCTGAAGTGCCACCACACCTGTCCGGCGTACAGGTGTGCACTCAATGAGGCCGCTGGTCGTGGTGAACTATTTCGGCTTTCTGTTACCCAAAAAACTTTGTAATCTTCTGGTGACCTGTACATTTTCAGAGTTTCTTCATCTTAATCGGGTCACACGGACCATACGATATTAATTACACCGAGCAGACTTTCAAAAGTTCCTGTTCACAGTCGTAAGCTTTTCACTTCCACTGTTTTTCTCTTTGCATGTATGTGTGTTTGTGTATATACACTAAGTAAATATAGATATCTCTAGACTCACATCCTTATCTTGAACTCACAGCAGATGACAATGTTTTAGTCACAGGTTGCGATTATCTTATTGACACACGAACTGCGCAGAGGTATAAATAAGAGATCTAATCCTTGTTTAAGCAGTTGTTATCATAAGCAAAGCAATTTATGCTCCGGGTTGAAGGGGATCTGTGATACTGAGGTTTGCAGATGAGTGGAAGTCGAGAGTTGTTTACTTAGCAGATTTATGTGACTTGTGGCAGCGTGAGAATTGAAAGAGGGGAGCTTAAAATGGCTGACGTGCAGGCGCACACGCGTATGCATAAAACACACACAGTACTGGTTTAAACCGACTTTTTTAATCTACAAACAACCTAGCCAGGAAATAAAAGTGTGGCACTGTGAAAAAAAAACTTCAATTCTCGAACTAAACCTGGCTGTCTCTCAAAATGGCTGCCTCTCGATCACGCCTTAGCCTTGACTCTGACTGCGACGGTCACGTGGTGACGATCTAAAAAAAATTTCCTTTTCCTCATCCTCTCCATTCCATCTGCTCCCTCCATTCACAATAACGAAGCAAGCGATGAGAGAAATCTCATTTAGCAGACGTCACCCTGAGGCAAAGCAGAGAGGGCATTAGCTACTGGGAAATAGTTCCTAAGCGTGTGAATATTTGCAGTTGGAAAGGGAGGGAAAAAGGGAGACTCCACGCCCAGAGCGCTTTCCAGACACTTTTCGAGCCTCTTTTCTCCGTTGCTCTCTGTTGTCAGTCATCACTTGTCAAATTAGAATCAGGTTAGAGTGTTAGAGTCTTATCTTTCTTTGTGCTGAGTGTCAGTTGAGTATTACCTAAGAAACAAATCAACCACAAACTGTGCGTTTGAGGGAATGAGAGTTTAGAGAACAAATGACACAGAGAGAGAGAGAGAGAGAGAGAGAGAGAGAGAGCGCAATATGGGAGTAGTTGCTTCAAAGGAAATGGAATGGAGTGAGTAAGAAATGGAAACTGCTGAAGGTCAAATTTTAGACTTTGAAAAATTGACGGTGGAAAAAAGTGTGATGTGATGTGGTTATTAAAATAAATATGTGCTTTACATTAGCTCAGTGAATTATAGTATTGCGAAAAAAAAAAAAAAACAGTAGTAAGTAGCACAGGTATATTTGTAGCAATAGCGCAAAATACATTGTATGGGTCAAAATGATCGTGAAAAATCATTAGGATGTTAAGTAAAGATCATGTTCCATGTAAATATTCTGTAAATTTCCTACTGTAAATATATCAAAACTTTTTTTTAATTAGTAATATGCATTGCTAAGAACTTCATTTGGACAACTTTAAAGGCGATTTTCTCAATATTTTGATTTATTTTGAATTTTTTGCACTCTCAGATTTTCAAATAGTTGTTTCTCGACCAAATATTGTCCTATCCTAACAAACACACTTTGATGGAAAGCTTATTTATTCGGCTTTCAGATGATGTATAAATCTCAATTTCAAAAAAATTGACCCTTATGACTGGTTTTGTGGTCGAGGGTCACAAATAAATAAATGTTCATCCTTGAGGCCATGCATATGGACTAGGATGCCAACAAAGGTTGTTTGTATTCACATTTGTATTGTTGATTGTTTTTTTTTTTTCCTGTGCAGTGTCCTTGAGTATTATGAAAGGCGCTTATAAATAAAATGTATTATTATTATTAAAGCCACGTGACTTTGTCTAGGAGGTCATGTGACTCCATAATTCACTAAAATTGGCTACTACCGCCTCCCATAACTTTCTGACACGCTGTCGCTCGCAGGCATAATGTATCTTCCACTAATGCTAACAAACATGAAGTTCAGAGCAGTTTGTCTGTGCACTTGAACCACAAATAATTTATTACATTTAAAAAAAGCCATGATAGTTTTTTTTCCAGGTGGTTGTGACATAGGTGTTTTTATATGCTTACTGTATATTACCAAACATTCTCATTATGTAAGCATGCTCATCCGTGTGGAAAAGATATGAGTGTGAATTGTGAGGATTAACAGGTATCTCTCATCTGCTGCTCATAAACTCCAGGCTTGGTGCTCCTGATATAGCCAGAGGCGTGTGGCTGATTACATTACGACTGTTTTCCTATAGTGTCTGGTGCTGTAGCACAACCAGGCCGTTGCTATTAGAAAGTCTAAACAGACACCACACACACATTCAAGTGTATCTGTTGAGCATGCTACTGTTAGAGGGGCAATAGAATAATAGGCAGAATATATTGAGCACTGTTCTGTTTTTTTCTTTCATCTTTTTCTTTCATATATATATGAAGAAAGAAAAATATATATATTTAATGTTTTTTAAACAAGTCTCTTCTGCTCACCAAGCCTGGGTTTATTTGATCCAAAATACAGCAAAATCAGTAACATTGTGAAATATTTTTACTATTTACAATAACCATTTTCTATATATTGAATATATTTTAAAATGTAATTTATGTAATAAATGTAATTTTCAGCCTCATTACTCCAGTCTTCAGTGTCACATGATCCTTCAGAAATCATTCTAATATGCTGATTTGCTGTTCAAGAAACATTCTTTATTAATATTATTATTATCAATATTTGAGTAAGTTGAATATTTTGTTTTTTTTTTTAATTTCAGGATTCTTTGATGAATAGAAAGATCCAACGATCAGCATTTATCTGAAATAAAAAGCTTTTGTAACATTATAGACTACACCATTCAATAGCTTGGAGTCAGTATAATTTTCTATTTTTTATTTATTTTTGGGGGGAAAGAAATGATAGAAATTAATACTTTTATTTAGCAAGAATTCTTTCAATTGATCAAAAGTGATGATAAAGACATTTATAATGTTACAAAGATTTCTATTTCATCAAAGAGGTTCTATTTTTTTCTGTTTCTTTCTATTTTGAGCAGCAAATCAGAATATTAGAATGATTTCTAAAGGATCATGTGACTGGAGTAATGATGCTAAAAATTCAGCTTTGAAATCAGAAATTCATTTCAAATAGAAAAAAGTTATTTTAAATAGTAAAAATATTTGTTTTTGCTTTATTTTGGATCAAATAAATGCAGGCTTTGGTGAGCAGAACAGACTTCTTAACATTAAAACATTAAAAATCATTTTAACATTAAAAATCTTTTAAAAAAACTTTTGACTCATAGTGTACATTTATTATATTACATTTTTGAATTGTTTATTTATTTTTGAGAACAGTTTCTTCATTATTATATTATATAATAATTATTTTTGAGGACTATTTCTTAAGGATTAATAGAAATAGAAAGAAGGTTTTTCAAAGGCATAATTCACACAGCTCTTTAGGTTATGGCAAATTGTTTTTTAAAATGTTTTATTTAACTCAACTATTGCTTAAAAAGAAGTATTTTTCTTGTTTAAAATGAACACAAAATGAAAATTAACATTTATTCATATGTTCAATAAATGATCAATAATATAATTACAAACTTCTTCTTTTTTTAACCTTTTGATTTTTGCTGATGCCTCTAGTAATTACGAGTCTGATTTTTTTAATTTACAACCTATTTTGGATTCATTTTAAGCCAGCCATATAGTAATTGGTTAACAATAGTTAAGTTAAATAAAACTACCCAGATGGTCAGTTTAAACATTTCAACAACCCAATTGCTGGAATGTATTAAACCCAGCATTTTTGAGAGTGCAGAAGAATAGAACAGAACAGAAGACAAAGGCTGGAAATATACAACACATTAATGGTAGTGATTTATCCAACAACAAAACCAGATCAACAGCTTTTCTGTGCGCTGTGTTTATTTAGCTTCTGATTTAATCTTTTACAGGTTGGCCACAGTTCAGAGCATCTTTATTTCATACACTACACACCATGTTGATGAGGAATGCTTTGTTTCAGGGCACACATTCAGGCCTACTACTGAATAACCGAGAGCAGAGGAAAGCGTGGAGGTCAGAGGCGTGCAGGGATCTCCGTGGATAAACTTTTCCTCCGGATTGCACCACAATGTGAGGGTGAGGTGGCCCCCTTTGTCCTGGAACAGAATGACCGAGTGAGTGTGGAGCTGACGGAAAGGTCAGGGAGAGTTCGGCAAGAGAGCTGCGTAACACTGAGCATGCGTCGCGACCGGCTCTCCGGCGCGCGCTTGTGTTCGCGGGACAGGTTTGAATGATGATCTGAGGAGTGCTCTCGTGTTCTCCTCTCTGTGTGCTGAAGCTCCGCTGGCTCGATGCCAGGAGCGTGAGAGCTTTTATCCGAAATGGGAGACATCCCTGCCCTACTGATTCCCGCTCCTGCTGTCAGTAAGAATGCACAGGCTGAGATCTCTTGTTGTTTGGGTTCCAGGATCCACTTTAGAAATTCACCAGTGGTTTTACGCTCATTTGATATGCCCTTTTCTTCATTTGTTGACCTTGACTGTCCTGATAAAAAATGAAACCATTTTTCAATTCTTTTAAATCATTCTCGATCGTGTGGTCTTGAAGGAACCGCTGATGTCAGAGGCCCTTGTTTGAACTGCGCCATGTAGAACCAAAGCTGCTGTACAACAATAACAATTCAGTGTGGCCAGCAAAACTAAACAACTAAATTGTTCCTATTATAACAAACAAAGCTGGCTATATTCAAAGACCTGCGCTCACACTATTCTCATGCATGCCATGTTGCACATTAGCTCCAGCTATGGAAAATAAACACACATTTTACATACATAAATCGAGTCAGTTTAATTAATTATTTTATGTGTGTGTGTTATTATTAAATGGTAGTGTACACTTTATATATATATATATATCGTACACTAGCATTCAAAAGCTTGAGGAAAGATTTTAAAATGTTTTACATGAGCATAAAAGTCTCTTATGCCCATAAAGGCTATTTATTATTGATGAAAAACTTAATATTTAAAAATACCATAAAACAAAAATGATAACTTTTCTATCTGTATGTACCTTAAAATTGTTTTTATTTTTTTTAAAACATTTGAGAACATTTTAGAACATTTCCTATTATTTCTTACCAACAACTGCGCTACATTTTTCTCTTCACTTTTCATTTTCATATCAATGATAATGTTAAATTTATACATGAATACTTATTAGTTAAATATATTGAAATATATTATTTACATGAGCATATATATCTAGTCTACATATCAAAATCAAAAATATATATAATATTTGTTTTTGTTATAATAAACGTTTTTATACAATAAAAAAGTAAAACAAAAAACTAAAAACTAAATATATTGTTATATATATATATATATATATATATATAAAAGAATTGAATATATTTAATTTAAATAAATACATAATTTAAATAACTGACCTATCAGAGTAGGGTTTTCATGTATTATTAATTTGTATAAATTGCTAAATACAGTAAATAATATATTTAAATAATTATAAATTATAAACAATTTTATATATATATATATATATATATATATATATATAAAATTTATAAAATTCTTTTTTTTTTAATTTTATGAAAAAAATTATATAAAAATAAATTTGATATAAAAATTATATATTTAATGTATTATGGCTAATAATGATTTTTATATATTATATACTTCATATATATATATATATATATATATATAATGTGTATTAATAAATATTAATTTAAAATATTTAAAATTTTAAAATTACAAAAAATATATAAAAATATATTTGATTACATAAAAATGATATATTTAATGTATTAAGGCTAATGATTATTATATATAATATACTTCATATACTATACATATATTTTAAAATGTATATTAATTGATAGACTATTTATGCACAATTACATTATTTTTATTTTATATTTTTTAATCATTTTATTATATGAAAAAAATGTTACATTAAAATATATTTGATTATATAAAAAAATTATATATTTAATTATTACAGCTAATCATTTTTATATATTATATACGTCATATATTATACATATTTTAAAAATGTATGTTAATTAATAAATTATTTATGTACAATTACATTTTGTATACACTATATACTTCATATATTAAATACATTTAACAAATTTATATTAATTAATATATTATTTATGTACAATTTGACTCATTTTTGAAGAACTATTTCTTTAAGTAAGATCAATGGACATTTTCTCGCCCACATATTTCTCAAAAGGTTTTTCAAAGACGTGAGGGTGACAATCTCGATTCGACAGAATTATGTTTATTCATCTTTCTTAAAGAAATACACACAGGGCCAGAAGTTCAACAGTGCTGCTACCCTCACTATTACTTGTTCACTGAAGCCACATCAAAAATGCGGTATTGTTGTGTGATTTAAACCAATCAAAGCTCACACTTCTCACAGACATCAATTTGGATTTGGGTAACAGCATAAAATACATGTTCATCCACAGCTACAATACATCTACAACTGCTTTCATGAAGAAGAAATCAGGCCCACAGTGGCCGCAACGTGTGGCAAGATGGATGTACACACGAACAGACGACTGCAAAGCAAACCGTAAGGCTGCGGCTGAAGTGCGTTTCCGTGTGTGGAATTCTTTTTATGGCTAAAAGGCTCACTCAGGGGCCGCAGCGAGCGTGTGGTGATGATACCGTTGTCTGATTAAATTAGGCCCCTGCACTGTACTGGCTCCACAGGTCGTCTGCCAGATGGTGAGGAATGGAGGGCAAACCGAGAGATTCATCCCAGACCTCTTACGCTGCCGCGTCTGAAGCCATCCACACACACCCTGACAACCTGTCAGAGCTCCACGGCACGAGAATAAAGGGCAGAATCAAAGAGAACGTGATGTGTGCGAGAGAGAAAGGGAGACGGAGAGCAAGAAAAACACACAGCCGCACATATATCCCGAAACGAGCCTGTGATGTAAAGTTTATTAAATCAGTATTAATGTTCCACTTTTATGAGTTGGGCAGGACACTGGCTGTAAATCTGAGTCCATTTACTACCTGAACCACATACAGAGAGATGAAATGACTGCGATAATATTCGCCATAATGGCTCAGCTAATGTTTGCAGCTTTAGTAAGAAAAATATTATTAGACCCCGCAGTCCGACAGCGGCACGAGAAATATTCGGCGAAGGAAAACCCTTAAAACAACCACTTTTGACAAGTTCTGTTTCTCCTACCGCCGTAATTCATACAATGTCACACTGTCACGGATCCAGAAATGCCTCAATTTGACACGCGCTAATGTTCGACTTCTAGTAACATCCACAATCGCTCATGGGATAATCCGATTCATTTCGGTATGAATATTCAAATATTCATACGAATGAAAGAAATCTCATCAGTCCCTGTTCGTTGACCAAGTCGCACAGTTAGCAGATAGCATGTCCATTGCCCACTTAGTTCATAAATCATCCCAATCATCGTGACTTCTGAATTATGATCTATTACATCTAATTCCAGTGTTTTTCCCCCCTTTTTCTATGTCAGACCACCAGTCAAGCACAGAGAAAGAGAGAAAGAAGAACGACCTCTAATGAAAGATTAGATGAGAGCCCCTCCGAATCTATCAAGGGACATCAAGTTTTAACCGAATGATGAATATCATCTTTTTAAGTTGGAAAAAAAACTTCAACGGCAATGTAAAAGTGTCCAAGTTTAATTACATATTCTGGCAGGGCAAAAGCCCTGGACGAAAGCAAGAGACAGCATCAAACGGCCAATGAAGATCTAAAAATAAAGCAATATACAATGACACAGAAATAGCATGTCCATATATGATGACATTCAGACTGTATTACTTTAAGTTACATTAGAAATGATATCTACAGCAAGCTAGGGGGTAATACAGTTTTTATGGGCTAAAATGATGGCATGTTTGGGATAAAGACAGAAGAAGGGAAAAGCTAAACTTATGTTTCAGACAAAATAAAGCCAGTTAGTCTTTCTCCAACAATTAAAATAGCTTCAAAAGAAGCCAAACCATCAAATTTTGCGTGTCATCAGACTGGAACAGAGTCTGTCTGGAAAACAGCTAGTCCATTCAGATCAGAGTATTGTGACTAACTGCTGTCTAAAATAACATTTTGTAAACAATTAAACCCTGACGAGTGTTTTCAGGATTTTTGCACGACTTTTGTTCATACTTCGATTCTCTGATGACCTGGATGAGGGTTTTCCAAACTGGTTTTCGTAAACATTTGCTAGTTTATTGATGAAAAGCTAATTAATTAAATCACAAAAATGTACAATTAAAAATATGTGACAACAAAAACAAATCAAAAATTAGTTTAACTGCACTGTTTACCTATTAAAATCTATATTTTAATATTTATAAAGCCAAAATTTTAGGTCAAAGATCAGCTGACCTAAAGTAGGGCCCTATGAAAGTTTTATCAGTTTATCCCCAAATTCCGTTTTATTTTTTTCCAAAATCCTTTTTTTTTCCATTTTAATTTTTATGGATTCATTTTTTTATTATTATTAATTAAATTTTTTTTCAGAAATTCTGTATTATTCTACTAAATAAATACTGGTAAATACATTTTCTAGTAAATAAACCTTTGAAAATAATAATAAAATAATGTTTTAATAAGACTTTTATTAGCACTTGTTGCACAATCATTACATTATAATATATTTCTGTCACAGTTTCTTCAAGTTAAACTGAACTTTTATTTTGATGGGTTGCTGTGAAGACCTTCAAGTCTCTGTTTGTATAAGATTATGACCATAGTTTTTCTTAAAAGATGGAAAAATACTCATGAAGTGACTCTCAGAGCAGTTTTAGAGATAATGTTTATGTGTTTATGTACTCATATATTGAGGCTGAAAACAGCGTCACGTGTGCTTCAGTATGTGTGTAGTAAACAAAACTGCGCATCTGTGCCAGAACCCCGACCTGGATGACTGAGAAACTACACAGACAATAGTTTACAGCAGCGAATTACCGTAACTACTGATTTTGTTTGTAGACCGCATTACCTCATAAGCCAATAAAGGTGACATTATATCATGTCTGTAATTATGACACCACCTGAACGTCACAGGAGAGTGATACTAAATGTGCAGACAGACAACGACAGGAAGAGAATTTATGGCATCTGTCTTCACCTGTACAGGGAGAGTGCTTTCACTTTCATGAAAGAGCCTCTATTTAAAACTCTGAATGAAAAAAAAAAAAAAATCATTGATGGGATTTCATCTCTTGTTAATGTTATCTCTTGTCAATGAATGGCACAACCACCTGTTAGCTGTGTAGTACTTATGTGTCTTTATTTTTGTGGGTCAGTGTAAATACGTGCTTACGTGTGTGTACCCAAACACACTACTCAATACACAGACAAAATAATATGCACACAAACAGTACCAATCAAAGGAAGTTTGGATACACCTACTCATTCTTTTGACTTTTGAAAAGTATTCACCCTTAGTCTAGATTAAAGCTTTACACACTCTGGACAGTCCATCAACTAGCTTCATGATGCTTGTAGTACAGTAATGAAGAAGTTAGGAATGGTTGGCTGCTGTTTCTTATGTGGGCCAAGCAACCAAACCAGATCAAGCCAAACCCAAACTAAACCAAAACATAGATTAGTAAAGAAAATAACAGTTTATATTTACCTATAAAACTAATTACAGGCAAGGTACAACTGCTTTTCGGAAGATCCAGGACTTTATAAAAATTGCATCTATAACAGTTTTTTTTTTTAGATTTTAATAACACAGTTATGTCATAATTATTCAACCCCTATTCAACCTTGCTGTTTTTAAGTCATTTATTTTTATGGTGGGGAATAAAATTGTCACACAGGATTCTTAGAGATTCTCAGAGCTCTCACAAAAGCTATAAGAAACTATAGAGAAGAAATAATTTTATTACTTAATAAAGTCTAAGGCTACAATGAAGACAGCTGGCAGCCTTATTCCTTAGCTTAAAATGTGTTGTACCAAAAAACCTTTGAGGGTGTTGAAGAAAAAGCACATTATCATAAAATTTAATCAGAACAACTGAGGAAAAAACTGCAATGTACAGCCAAAGACGTTCAAGATGACCCAATGAAAGGTGAAAAAACATTTCAATGCAGAGTATAAGATGACACAAGACAAGCATGGCCTTCATGTTAAAACATCTTGACTCGAATGCCCCCTTGACCAAAAAGAACAAAAAAATGCTGACTTGAATATGCTAAAATTCATTTGGATAGAGTTCTGGAAAAATGTGATGGAGTGATGTGACCAAGCTGCGACTTTTTGAACCCATGGATCAGCAGTATGTCTGGTGCAAAAAAGGCAAAGCTTTCATCATCTCCATCATCAAACATGGAGATATGAGAGTGTTTTACTGTTGCAGGAAGTGGAAAGCATGACTGTATAAGGACATCATGGATTCTTTGAAGTATCAGGCCATTTAGGCAAGAATTGTCTTTGGTGCAAAGACTGAATCTAATGATCAATGGACTTTCCTGCAGAACAGTCATGTCAGAGTATACTGTAGACCCAAATCTACATATGCTTGGTTCAGGGATCAGTTATAGAATGTTCTTGAGTGGCCTGTTTAGTCTCCTGATTTAAATTGCATTAAAAATATCTGGTTGAATTGGAAAAAGCAGTGGCAAAGTGAAAACCAAATATTATCAATTATCGGAAAGCTTTTTCGGGTGAGGAACGGGCCAAGATTGCAGTAGAGAGGTGACAGAGGCTTCTAAGCACTTCCGAGCAGCGTTTATTGGTGGTTTCAAAGAATAAAAGATTCCACACCAAATTTGACATTTGGGGGGGTTGAATAATTTTGAACATAAATGTTTAGAGCCATTTTGATTTTTTCGCAATTCATCAACTTTACGTTCTCAGAATTACTTTTTGATTTTAATTCTTAAATCCCAAAAATGATGATTCACTCTGTTGACTGCTCTGTTGCAAAATGAAAATAAATTGAAAGTGATTTAGAAGATTGAGCGAGTGCAGATCCTTTACTTAAAGAAACACTTCACTTTTTTGAAAATAGGCTCATTTTCCAACTCCCCTAGAGTTAAACAGTTGAGTTTTACCGTTTTTGAATCCATTCAGCCGATCTCCGGGTCTGGCGGTAGCACTTTTAGCATAGCTTAGCATAGATCATTGAATCCCATTAGACCGTTAGCATCTCGCTCAAAAATGACCAAAGAGTTTCGATATTTTTCCTATTTAAAACTTGACTCTTCTGTAGTTACATCATGTACAAAGACGGACGAAAAAATTAAAAAGTGCGACCTTCTAGGTCGATATGGCTAGGAACTATACTCTCATTTTGGCATAATAATCAAGGAACTTCGCTGCCGGACCATGGGTGCAGCAGGCGCAATGATATTACGCAGCTGTCAACTCTGCCGGCTGCAACTCTGCATCTACACAACTTAGTGCCGGCCACCTTTAGGCGCTGCGTAATATTGCGCCTGCTGCACCCACAGTACGGCAGCAAAGTTCCTTGATTATTACGCCGGAATAAGAGTATAGTTCCTAGCCATATCGACCTAGAAAATCACAACTTTTCATTTTCTGTCAGTCTTAGTGCACGATGTAACTACAGAAGAGTCCAGATTTAAAAAGGAAAAATATCGTCATTATATATGGTCATTTTTGAGTGAGATACTAACGGTCTAATCAGATTCAATGATCTATGGATTTGAAAATGGTTAAACTCAACTGGTGAATTGGACAATGAGCCTATTTTCAAAAAAAGTGGAATGTTCCTTTAAAATATGATGTTACTGATTGATCTAAGCACCCAAAACGTTGAAGCGTTTGAACCAAAAAGTTGAGCATAGTGATTTTTTTTTTTCGTGAACCATAAACCTTGCAATCAGATTTGCATACTCGTTTATATGAGCAAAAAAGCCACCGTAAGTATATTTGGTTACACTTTATTTGAAGGTGTCCTTGTTACAGTGTAATTATACATTGAGTAATATTAATTAACTACATGAATGCATGCATTTACTATATGGTTAGGATTAGGGTTTGGCTTAGGGTTACTTGCATGTAATTATGCATAATTAATTGTTATTATAATAGTAAGTACATGTAACGTGTAACAAGGACACCTTCAAATAAAATGTTACCACATATTTGTAGTGTTTGCCTTGATAGCATAACTAAAAAAAGAAATCTGGCAGATTTTTTTTAAGCAAATATTTACTGGTCTCTTGCGACCAGTTCGTAATACTGAAGACATAAATAAATGTTCATAAATAATTAGAATATATATTTGGAATAGCCTAATTTTTCCTCACTAATTATTCCGGTCAAAAATATCCCTTCCAAACTGATCAAAATTCAGATGTTTTAATTGGATTGATTGTGGCATATATATATATATATATATATATATATATATATACATATACACAAATACGGATAGAGAGAGAAAGAGAGGATGGCGTTAGGGCAGAGGTGGAATCAGGGCCTCAAAAATATCTCTATAGCAGTACCGTAAAAGTACAGTTTTAATATAAACATAATAAAACACACTGCAGTTGAAGCCATTACCCCGTTTCCCGTCATTCACACACGATAACGTTCAGAGACTGCACAGACTTTGACTGCGTCCTCTGAACCAATGTGAGAGTGTCATCAGACTGACGTTGAGATGATGTACAGATAAAAGTCACAACAGCGACATTTTCCTTATGAGATGGCCCCGTCTTATAATGTATTGCTTTCTTACGCCTCTTCTCGCACAGTCCCACTGTCTTTTAGCAGCCATTTATACATTTCAAATGATCTTTAACCTCCAGTCTGCGAGAGCGGGACTTGCGGCACTCTGTCATTTTCTCTCTCCGTTTACATTTCTTCATCTTCTGCAATCCATCTCTTTCCGTCTCGGCAATTCATCTCTCTCGGTCTTTCTCCCACAAGCATTTATATCCACAGGATGCTTTTATCAATGACCAACAATGATCTTCACAACCTGTGTACATAATTGATACGTTTAAGTTCATCAATCTCGGCATAAAGGAAATGTCAGACTCCTGGAAAGGTTTCCAGCATCTTCTACAGTCTCAGTGATTACCTCAAGCACACTGCAACCAAGTGATCCATATCCAGCAACACTCATTCAGGTGTTCGCTGGCTGGTTTTCCTCCAAGCAATGTTTTAACTCTTCAACTGCTCATATCAGGAGGATTAAAGTTTTTGAAATAGGAGTTTGGTGTACTATGAAATCATTCTGTAATCAAAATTTATTTCCCAGTTCAGAAAGTCCACCTGCCGAAGCAAAGCTGTGAAAATAGCTTGTTCTGAACATATGGCGTCAAGAACCTGAAATGTTACAAATGGGCCGTCGTCATTTATGCTTATCAAGGCTAAAGTATTTTCTACGATAAAATACTATTTATAAGACATCTATAAGTTAAATCCCTTAAAAATACTGGGGTGCTTACAAAACATTGCTCAACTTGACATCCGACACAGTAGCATTTGCTTAACTAATGCTGTGGGATTTGGGCGGGACAACCTCCTTGCTCATCCAATCACAGAAGGGGAAATTTTTGCAAAACCTGTTCGAAAACAGTTATTACTTTGCAATTCTACCAGACTGATGAGTGGCTCAGAAATTACAATTATTACAACGTAATAATAATTAATAATAATTCATCATTTTTAATGCCATTTAGCACATTAACGTCAACTGTATAATAAGACTTTTTTTTTATTTAAAAATTTTAATTTATTTTTAATTTTAGCTAATTAGTACATTTTAGGCTTTTTTATATATATATATATATATATATATATATATATATATATATATATATTTAATTGTAGGTTTTAATAATTTTTATTAGTAAATTTTAAAATAATGCCATTTAGCACATTAGCGTCAACTGTATAATATTTTAAAACTGAAAGAGTTTTAAACACTTTTAAATTTATTTTTAATTTTAGCTAATTAGTACATTTTAGGCTTTTTTAATTTTTTTTTTTAATTGTTAGTTTTTAATCATTTTATTAGTACATTTTAAAATAATGACATTTTGCATATTAACGTCAAGTGTATAACATTTTAAAACTGAAAACCGTTTTAAAGGCTTTTTAAAAAATTATATTATTTTTTAATTGTAGGTTTTTAATCATTTTTATTAGTAAATTTTAAAATAGTGCCATTTAGCACATTAACATCAACCGTATAATATTTTAAAACTGAATCAGTTTTAGAGAATTTTTATTTATCTTTGTAATTACATTTTTACATTTATTTTTAAATTTTTAGCTAATTAGTACATTTTATAATAATGCCATTTAGCACATTAACATCAACAGTAATATATTTTAAACCTAAAAACACTTTTTTTTTTACGTTTTTTTTTTTTTTAATTTTAGCTTGCTTTTGCATATTAAGGTCAACCGTATAATATTTTAAAATGGTTTTAAAGGCTTTTTTGTTTTTTATTATTTAATTTTTTTTATTTTTTAAATTTTAGATTTTTAATAATTTTTATTAGTTCATTTCAAAATAATGCCATTTAGCACATTAACGTCAACCATATAATATTTTAAAACTGAAAACAGTTCTAAAGACTTTAAAAGTATATACATTTAAAATGTTCCATTTTTAACAATTTTAGCTATTTTAGCTTTTTAATCATTTTTATTAGTAGCCTACATTTTAAAAAAATGCCATTTGCACATTAACATCCACCGTATAATATATTAAAACTGAAAACTATTTTAAAGACGTTTTTTTATTTTACATTTACATTTTACATTTTTACATTTTTTTTACATTTTAATTATTTTATAATAATGCCATTTAGAACATTAATGTCAACCGTATAATATTTTAAAACTGAAAACAGTTTTAAAGACTTTTACCCCCGGTTTCACAGCCTAGTCCTAGACCAAAATTTAAGTCTGAAAATTTGTACCGACTGATCTTCAAATACATCAGTGCCTTTGTCTTGTCTCAAGATGCACAGCAGTAATATTAAAATACAAAAATGACTTAAATGTCCTAGTTGAATATGGCCTAATCCTGGCTTAGACTAAGCCCTGTCTGTGAGACCGGGCATTATTGTTTTAATTTTTTAATATTAGTTCTTGAAAACTAAATTAAAATTAAACTGGAAATAATCAATAATGAATAAAAAATAAAAATGATAAAACCCTGCCCCACGGTCAAACAGTCTGACTTTCCCTGCGCATTTCAAAGAACATCAGAGATTTCTGCTTTTGTCATCTCATTTATCCAGCCAGGACCATCGCTCACACCAAACTCTATAATCGGGCCTCCTTTATAGTTCTGCCATCCAGGACACGCTTTCTTTTTAATAAACTTAGACTACTTCAGGCGTTCATAAGGAGGCATTTGAACCTCCAATGCCAAACCTATTCTGACCTCCTTCGCCAGAACGTCTGACCGAACGAAGCTCCCCGACGGAGAATGTCAACTTCACACATACTTGAGACTTTCAAAAATGACTTTTACCTCGTATTCAAACCAAAAACGGCCAGTCATAATTCATGTCAACACTGAGGTTCCTTCCAAGCGTAAACAGGGAAAGTCCATAAAGGCAGGAGAGAGTGTGTGTGTTCCAAATCTCAGCCTCTGCATGTAACTACAGCAGCATAAAAGATTGCCTGTACGCCGGAAGCCCCGTTAGTTTCCCCTCAGGGACGCACTCCAGACTAGCCAACCCATAAAGCTAAGCTAAAAAGCTCGGTTTAAAAAGTACCATAAAGCACACAAGGGAAAGAGGGGCTTCCTTCCTCTCTCCGCCCCGCGGCCTGACTAGGAGAAAAAAATATGAACCTCGCAGCGGCGGTTTGACTGATGACGCCACGCTAAATCACGCTACTTCCTGCCGCGGCCCTCGCCGTGGTGCAGGAGTTGTGAATTATTATGATGTATTATTACCGAGCGGAGCTACGTGATATTACATTGTATGCCAAATTACGTCTGAGAAATAGCTTTATCTCATTAATTAATCATGCTAATTTATACCTTTCTGTTGTTGAGATGCACAGAGGCTGGAGTTGGCGTACGCACAGATGTGAGAGTTTTCAAACGAGAGGATCGTTTTGTACCGCGACGCTTTTGAAGGAAAGATTAATGGTGGGGTTTTGTATTTACAGCCTCTCGGTTGGAGAATCTGTTTCTGATAGCGCCAGTGAAAAGCAATAGATGGTCTTTAGTCTTTAGCGAGTATGTGGGCTCTCTCTCTCGTGCGCACACATTTTCGCTTATATGTGTGTGTGAGCGATTGGGTCACTCTTTCCATCAAGAGTCATGACAACATGCTGTTTTCATGGGGGTTGTTAATCTGGTCTTGCAGTGAGTGAGTGGTCCTGCCTCAGAAAAACCCAACACGCTGCACTGCCCCCTAATGGCCAAGACGTCCAACAGCATCTGCACAAAACCTCCCATCCCCCACTTCATAGTGAATCTCTGTGCAGCTGGGAATCTGTGATGTATGGCTGGATATAATATAAAATGATACTTTCGGATTTTCGGGTATACTTTATTTTAAGGAGTCACACATTTAAGTACTGAGTAATATTATTTAACTACATGTACCTAGTTTATGGTTAGGGATAGGATTAGGGTTACCTCCATGTAATTATGCTTAGATAATTGTTATTATAATAGTAAGTATACATATGTAACAAGGACACCTTAAAATAAAGGGTTTTCTTCAGAATTAATTTTGGAGATCAACACCAAAACTAAACTATAGTGCACACTTTATAAAAAAGGTACAAAAGCTGTCACTGAACGGTATCCTGTTAAAAAGCACTAATATGTACTATTTAGGTACTAATATGTACCACTTAGGTACTATGTGTACACTTTAGGTAATACGTACCTTTAAAGTAGTAATTGCACCCATTATGGGTAAATGAAGTACAAAATTGTACCTTTTGAAAGGGTGCCCCAGTGACAACTTTTGTACTATTTGTACTTTTATTTAGTTTTTTTATTTTTTGAGTGAAATAAACCAAAAAAATACACATTTTAATTAAAATAACCACGCAGAGATCAAATAATGTTTGCATTAGACATATTAACGAAATTAAAATACAAAATATTGATCAGCCACAAAACCTTTGATTAAATAAAAATGAGTTTCAGTAACTTACTGAACTATGAGACTGAATTTTGTTGATGACAGTTATTAAAACATGTTGATATTGTTTATCAAAATTAAACTAACTTTCTCTTTTGACATGTTCAAAATTAAATAGAAATATAAAAAAATATTGTATTGCAATAGGTTTCATTTAATTAAAATGGTTTAATTCTCAGCAGTTTTGAACAGATAACAGCAAAGTTTGTCTTGAAATCGTCCAACAAGTCATGGGGAAAAAAATGATGTTAATTATAATTTCATATTAAATAAATAACACTATATGGAAATAACTGTCTATCAATGAAGATAAATTTCTCTCATGCTATTTATATATTATTAAGAGGCATTATATAGAATATATATATATAATATATTTATATATTATTATCATTATTTGCATTTAATGAACTGTTAGTTTTACATTACAATTTCATGTAATGTTAATAAATTTACACACAAAAAAAAAATTATTGGCGTCACTTTGTTGAAAAGATCATTTCTGAAAAATACAAAATGTAAATGTAATGGTCAGTTCATACTTGTAAATGCTGTGAATTGTCTACTGCATATAATAAATTAGATTTTTTTTTGCATATTTTACTTTATTGTGACAGGACAGATGAGAATTGACAGAAAACGAATTGGGACAGAGAGGGGGGGTTAGATCGGGAAAGGTCCTCGAGTTGGGATTCGAACACGGGACGCCTGGAGCACAACAGCTCTGTATGCCGGCACGCTGCCCACAAGGCTATCGGCGCCAACACAGATTTGAATTTTGTTTTTTTTTAAATTAACATCAATGTATTATGAACAAACATGAATTATAGCCTTAATACCACTGCAGGTGAATAGGGTAAAAAAAATTAACTAATAGTTATCACCTGCCTTACCCAGTTGATTTATTACATTGATAATTACAAACATTTTTTGTATTACAAGTTTTCTAAAATTTTAGGTTTAAATATGCAAATGAGGCATTTTTTAATATGTGCTAATTTGCATACATTTCTAGTACAAAAATCTAAACACTGGATGAAGTCAGTTAATTTGTTTGACATATTAGAGTCAAATATTTTTACAGAGGGAATGTTGGGTATCTCATTTCGTCACTCCATAATTCAGAAAATACTTTGAACAGACAGAAAACAAGTTGTAAGTGCTACTGAAGTGGAGATTTATGGCTCAGTGTAGGAGAAAAAAACTCATTTTGAGAAAACGGCCTTTAAAAATATGTATTGTAAATGAAATCTATTGACACAAATAGATAAATTGCTATAGAAGAAACACTAAGCAGGGTCTTTTGGATGTTTTCTTTCCACTAGTCTGAAAAAACTCTTTATGAAAAACCAAAAAGCCCAAAAAAGTGTTTTTGCCTGCAGTGTCTCCTGTAAACTAAACTAGATCAATAAAAGTTGTACATATTGTTACTTGAAACTCACTGTACAGTCTATTTTTTTTTTCTTTTTTCTGTGATTAAAAACAAGGGCCAGTTGCAAAAATCTGTTACGATTGTGCCTTAAAGAGACGGTACGTTAAAAGTCATTATTTTTGTTGTCTTTGTACTCAAAGTATTCCTGTAGCTTCATAACATTACTGTTAAATACTGATGCCACATGGACTACTTTTAACAATGTCCTCGCTACCTTTCTGGGTCTTGAACGTGTCAGTTGTGTTGCTGGCTATGCAGGGTCAGAAAGCTCTCAGATTTCATCAAAAACATCTTAATTCATGTTCTGAAGATGAACAAAGGTCTTACAAGTTTGGAACAACATGAGGGTGAGTAATTAATGACAGAATTTAAATTTTTGGGTGAGCTATCCTTGTAAGGACTAGTCCGACCAACCAAGTGGTAGTCAATCTTTTTAGAGTCAAATCAGTCTTTTTTACGGAACTGACTTTACAACATCATGAACAGTTTTGGAGGAAAAAAAAGATGACTAACTTTTAATACTAGTCTTTTAATGCTAGTCTACCAGTTTACGCAACCCGGCACTAGATCAGACCGGCAGCTCATATTTGGGTCATGACTCACCATTTAATTATCACTGGAGCACACCAACAAACACAGATCATTACACAAAAATTAAATGGCCATAAATAAAATACTCACTATGCTTAAAATCAGCCATTACCTGCTTCAATTATGTAGTTACACAAAACCCACCCACACCTCATACCTGCAGCGTTTTGAAAATAAGGGAACATCATCTCCTGCGTCATGTATGTAGACATGCCATCCATCATTGTTGAGAACTCATTACATTTGGCTTCTTAAAGCTAATCCTCGCCATTAGACCCATGACTGATCGCAAACTCTGACTGATGCTATCTATACGTGGCAAATTACACAGCTCCCATTTGCACATTCTGGGAGTTCTGCATACATTATGCCTCATGGTGATTTGGACTCAAAACACAGTAAATCTGACTACTAAAATGGGTCCTACTGCACTTTACTGAATTTAGAAGTAATACTGGTTGAAACATTTGGGTTATTTTGCATAATCAATTTGGCCTAAATGCCCTGTAGATGATTCAACTCAAAATAAAGCATTTAATTTCATATCCTTTCATTATATTTACATTTGTATTTCTTGCAAATGCCCTTTTACCAAAGTGACTGAACAAGAAAGTTCATTTATTATCTAGCAAAAGGTACAACTACAAAGCTAAGGCTAATGTTTGTGCTAATAAAAGCACACAGTCTGTTATGGCAATGCCTGGTATAAATATGACATCAGAAGAAAAGGCAAAGACATTACATCATACTCTGGTTAAAAATTCCAAGGAAAAACGCTTTTTATTTTATTTGCAATAACATGCACCAATGAGTCGTGCACAATAAGCAGAAATGTGCATTAAGGAAAGGAAATGGGGTGAATTTGCATTTCATATTCATATTAAAGGCACCGTTTACCCAAAAAAGAAAATGGTGTCATCGTTTACACACCCTTATATCGGTCCAAACCTACATGGACCTTCTTTCTTCTGTATTGAAGATATTTTAAGAAAAGTGAAATTTAATGGGCACCAAAATTGTTTGGTTACCAATCTTCTTCAAAAACAACTTCTCTTGCATTCAGCAGAAAAAAAGAAAGTCATACAGGTTTTGAACAACATATAGATGAGTAAATGACGACAGAACATTCATTTTTGGGTGGACTATCCCTTTAACAGTTTTGTTCAGAGCCTGTTTTAGACGACAAAGGCCTGGTTAAGCAAACACTGACACAACCAAAGGGGAATAGTGGAAGACCGAATATAGAAGCTTGTGGGACGAGCTCAAGCCTTGTGGGAAGAGCATGGGACCTAAAGAGTTGACAGTAGTAGAAGGATTTTGGACAAGTTTCTTGTGCACCACAAGGTACAAACTGTACTGGAGTGAGCGGGATTGCTGATTTCAAAACATTAGGTGTTTTATAGATATGCAGTTTTCTAGATAAACAGATGAACGACTCTTGACTCTGTCAATGGTTCAGGGAGCGAAAAGGTAAACTGGATTCAATTGGCTCAAATGGGTCAAGTTTTAAGGGAGTTAAAGAAACATATTCACCAGTGGCATGCCATCCATGCGTCAGATTTCTCGCTCCTCTGTAATTTGCAGTGAGTCTCCTCTGAGATGCCATGATAACTAGGTCACCTGAGATGGAGAGGTTGAGTGTTTATGTGTGTGTTTGAGAGGTAAGGCATAAATCGGGATAAAGAAACAGAGAGAAAGAAGGAATAGAAACACTGACACAGCGAAACAACAAAACAGCTGTACACGTTTGACTACCATAACTATTTTTATAGAATATTGCAGTGTAATAGCCGGTAAACACTGTTTTCAAGTTTTCAAACGCGGCACTGTGTTCATTTACACGTGAGCAGGTCATTATCCGCCAGTGTTTGCACTGTTTTGCAGTTGCAGTGTTTTTTTTTTGTTTCATAACATTCTTCCCCTCTCCATCCCAACAACATTTCTTTGATGATGTGTACATTGAAAAGGTGGAAAAATATCCCTCCCTCGCAACAATTAGCAAATGACTGCAATCTACAGTAATCAATTCCTCACAGATAAAATCAGGTCCTGCCTGAAATTTTCATGACAACCAGTGATTTTAGATTCTATAATTACCATTACCCATCACACCAATGCCTTAAGCCTTTTTCACACTAAGAGTGAAGCTTCGTCACAAATATTTACAACTTTCAGGAGCAGGAGCAGTTAAGATAATTGCTATGCCAGAGTCTTTTCTTGTTGCACATTAACCTCACTGAGCACAGAAATCACCCCGTCTCCATCACAGACTATCACTATCATCATTACAGCTGATCAGAGGAGTTAACGCAAGTAGTTTATTGACAGTCCCAGCAAGCACAGAACATTCTCTTCGTTTAAATAATGTTTCTGGATTCATTAGGTCTTGTTGCATAAAGGTTTTTGTGTGGCACCCTAATAAGAACTTACACAAACCCAACCCTGGCTCATTGGAAACATGTGCCTCTATATAGCTACATTTCTGCAACACTGCAATTACGTACCTTACTGCACGTTTCACGGCAGTTTTAAAATGAAATGTCCAGAGACTCACACTAAAACACACGTTCGATACGTGACCATGACCTGTTTTTATTAGGTTAGTACAGGCAAGTATTGCTGAATTTTTATTACGCTGCTTGAGGTACGTATTGTGGCTGTTCAGAATTCAAATATCCAGGGAGTGTCGCTAAAGGTTAATGCTCTATCATGCTGGAAATATTCCCTACACCAAACCCAACCCTAAACCTACCTGATAGTGTTAACAATTGTAAAAGTGATACAAAAACACATTTGTTGAGGCAGCCATGCTATTTTAACTTTCTTTAGCGGATTTGAGCTGTTTTGTCGAACTGCAGTTTCACAGGTTCTTACCGGAGCTCTTCATCACTCAAGTGCAGTGCATATCATGGAAGCTACCGAGCAAACCTACTGAATACATTAAGCTGTATATGTATGTGACAACAACATTCAGAAATATCAGTTTTAAATCGCGCAAAATGTTAAAATTGTTTTGAGGCCATAATATAATCTTCTGCAAATAATAGTGTGAAAATTAGGATTTATTAATGAAAACTGTGTGTGTAAATCATACTTTGTGTGAAAAGGATCAAAAGTTGTTAGAGTTTTCCTGCCTCTTGAGTTCCTTTCAACTGGAAACTGCAGTGATTTGTACATACAGGCATATAGGTGCTTTTTTCAGTTTTGCAGAAATATATACACAGTAAAAACAACTGAGTCAAAAAATAATTTGTACCCCACTGCCTTAAAATTTTAGGTTCAGTCAACTCAAAAAAAAATTGTTGTCAACATGAAATGTAAAGTTGACTATACTTAGATATATGAGTTGATTCAACTTACTATTTTAAAGCGGCTGTGTAACAAACACAGCTTTTAAGTTTAACAACCCATTTTTTTAGTGTAGTCAACTCAAATATCTAAGTTGTCACTTAGTACAACTTAACATTTCAAGTTGACTAAACTTATTTGAGTTGACTGAACTTAAAATTCTTAAAAGGCAGCAGGGTAACAAATTATTTTAAGTTCACTCAACAAATTGTGTTTTTTGTTTTTTACAGTGTAGAGGCATGTACTTCCAAGCAGCCTATGTCAGAAACCATTTACCAATGAGCATTTTTAGGTTTTATTTTTTAATAACCATAAACTAACTTTCCAAGAATCTACCAGGAACAAAAAATGTAGGATCGAGAGGTTTTGCTTGCTGTTTGATCATGAAACAAGAAATGCAATTAAGTCCACATACTTAACAACCAAGTAAACGGTTTCTAAAAACAATTTCAACAACTTTGCAACCATGTTTTTCAGTGTGGTACTATGAGGTGAAAACCTGTTTAAGCCTGTACATCAACCTTAGAAACCGGTAAACACTGTTTTCAAGTGAAGCGCGGCACTGTGTTCATTTACACATGAGCAGCTTGTTATTCGCCAGCATTTGCAGTGTCTCAGATGAGTACATGATCAGTGTTGCCAAGTCTGTGGTTTTCCCGCGGAATTAGGCTACTTAAATGTTACCATGGGTTGTTTTTAATGTCTGCGTTTTTAATTATCCTCTGGAATGCGAATTTTACCAGCCACCGAAATGTGATTGGGCTAGTCTTGAACAGCAAATAGGCAGGGGTTTTTTTTTTTTGTAAAAACCTGGCAACCCTGTACATGATGTTCCAAATAAACACCATCTCTGCATCTGCTCTGAGTTTGGGTCGCTTTACTGTGCAACATGCACCAACCATCTTCCCAAACTTGTAATGAGAAGCATATTATGAAGAAAGATGCCTGAAGAGCTCCCTGTGGTTTTCCATCAAAATAAAAGTTTGATGGTTTAACGTTTGAAATTGAAAAAGTCATAAATATCAACACTGTACTTTTACAGCTGTAATGTAAAAAAAAAGTTAATATGTATTTTCTTTTAATTTTGCAGTAAAATATTACAATAGCTTTTTTGTTATATTATTATTTAATAATAATTATTATTTTTAGTAGTAGTAACAGTATTTCAACATACAATTCTAACCCTTAGTCCTTAGCATCTCTACAAACAAGCACAGCAAATTTTACATTTTTAATTTCAGAAAAAAATGCAATTACAGATTTACACGATTTTCTCAAAATCGTGCAGCCCTAGTTTTCAGCACAAAGTTTTGGGCCTCATTTCTAAACTTGCATGACAAAAACGCTGGAGTGACTGATGAGTTTGTAAAGTTTAGCTTTTAAGTTTTAAAGGTTATCTCAGATGAGTGTATCCATGGCAACTAGGCTTCTGAAAAAGTGTCAATTATGACAGAGAAACTAATGAGATTGATAATACATCCGCCTGCACTTTTCAGATCGTTCCTACGCCTCTGTACAGTACATCTGCATGGCTTTCTGTTTTTCTTCAAATGTGTCCTGACAGCCTCCTCTATGGTTACCTGCAGAGATCAACAACACAAACACTATGTCACTATGACTTGCAGCTTCGCTAAGAAAGTGTCTCCCAGTTATGGTAACAGTGTCTGTCAGCATTCATGTAAATGTACCTCGAGGGCTTAAACACCTTTTCTAACTGCTGTGTGTACTTACCGAGGGGTGTGGACTTACTAACAAACCGTCGATTAAAGTCCTGAAATTGATGCTGTTGTTTGGGACAGACGCAGCCAATCACATGCACCCTGAAGTGATCGGGCTACATTCAAATGCCATTCCAGATAGTGATAATAACTAGAATTGAAACTATTTAACACATTATGTCTCAACCTCACATTAAAGTACACTGAAAAAGAAAAGGATAAACAGGTGTGAGCTTGTCACTTTACTTGTTGAGTGAAAGGCAGGCATGGATTCTCACCCAGCGGCTTGCCTCGGCGAGTCTCCATGCAAACAGGTCTTTGGCAAGCTTTGTTCTCCCCCTCTCACACCTACAGGTTGATGTTGACTCTCCTCCAAACTCGATCCCTTTATTTATCCAGGGCGTTTCATTCCACAGTGTTTTTTTTTCATTCAATCAGTCTTTTCTTTCACTGTATGTCTTTCAACCACCGAATAATGACAGGGTACAAGTGCCTGTTGACCTCGCTGACAGAGTCGCGCCAAACCACAGAGCCTTAGAAAAACGACCGGGATAAATCCATGATGATTATTGCACGCCACGTTTGGTTGGATTAACTACCCCAGTGCCACTCAAAAGCTTGTTACCTCCGCAACGGGCCGACTTGCAGAGCGGCAGTAACGCGGGGAGCTTGAGCATAAACATCACGATGCCAGCATGATCTGGCAAGAAACGACAGATCGATGCTTTGTTACTGTTTATTTTCTAGAACTGCTCTTAAAACCCGCCAGTCAAGCTTTGCAATAAGAGCGTCATGAAAGTGTACGGTAGCTGACACTTAAAGACAGCACTGAAAGAAAATTAACTGCTTATATAAAAGGTTACCTCACACTTGGACATGCTGGATTGACACGAGAAGCAGGAAACATTACGTAATAAGGCTCAATTTAACATAGTTTAATGAGTTAGTTTAAGTTTGTCCATAGTACATTAACTAATACTAATCTGTATTTATATTTTAAATAATTAAAAAAATGCTGTTTTTTTAAACCTTAAAGGGATAGTTCACCCAAAAATGAAAATTCTGTCATTATTTACTCACCCTCATGTCGTTCCAAACCCGTAAGAGCTTCGTTCATTTTCAGAACACAAATAAGGGTATTTTTGATGAAATCCGAGAGCTTTTTGACCCTGCATAGACAGCAACACAACTGACACGTTCAAGGCCCAGAAAGGTAGTGAGGACATCTTTAAAATAGTGTTAAATAGGCGTTAAAACGATGCATGCACATGGTGCTGCTAACGTAGAACATGCATGCACTGCGACTCTGAATAATGGCAGAGGACGGTGACGTAAAAGTGAAGACTTGTTGAATAAAATAGCTATTTTTGTTTTCTTTATGCACAAAAACAATTCTTCTCATAGCTTCGTAAAATTACAGTTGAACCACTGATGTCACATGGACTATTTTAACGATGTCCTTACTGCCTTTCTGGGCCTTACAGGTGTTAGTTGCATTGTCTATGGAGGGTCAGAAAGCTGTCGAATTTCATCCAAAATATCTTAATTTGTGTTCCAAAGATGAACGAAGGTCTTACGGGTTTGGAACGACATGAGGGTGCATACACTGTTAAAAATGACAGTGATTTTAATGGTAAAAGCCTGTTTAAAAATGCTACAGTGAAAACCTATTAATTGGTTAACTGTAAGTTCCCCTACTATATACGGTGACAAACTGTATTGGACATTACATTTTACGGTAATATACCATTTTTGGAAGTGGAAAAAGAACGTATAATTTACAGTGAATAACCATTAATTGATATTTCCAGAAATCCCTGCGGTACATTTCACATTTGATGTTCTTTAGTTGAAATAGCTGCTTCTTAGTTTTTTCTTATCAGTTGTGCACATTAGTTTCATGTGTGTTATCATGATGGTGTTTAGTGTTTGTGTGAATGACACTGTGCACCTTCTATACATGTTCATATTTAAAAGCTGCTTGTGATGGGCTTTGGTTCATCATGTGACTTTCTCATCACCACCTGCTTTTGGTTGTTATCAGTGTCTGTGAGAGACATTTCCTACATTTTTTAAAAATCCTAACAAATTTTTTCCAACAGAAGTGTAACTTAAAATGCTCAACCTGCATATGTAGAATTAAAGTAATTTTAGATATAAAGCAATATTTTTTCAAATGACGGCATTTGTGGCATCACATTGTTACAATACATCATTTGGACTTGTCCCTTTTTCTTTTAAATAAGCAAAAATCAGTCCACTTACAATTTCTTGAATATCTCTGCTCCCAAACACTAGAATATGGAAATCATTTGTGCTGTACTTTCTGATCACACTGCAAAAAGTAATGCTTTTCATCTGTATTTTTTTCTTGTTTTCCAGAGAAAATATCTGCTTTCTAAAATCAAGATACATTTACTAGAGATGCACAATGACAGAAGCTATGAAGTCTTGTTTTCTGAGAAACTGATGAAAATAAAGCAAGTTTATGATTAAAACAACAGCAAATATCTGCCAATGGACTCAACAGGAGAACATGTTTTCAATCCCTATTGACATATTTGTTCCTGTTTTAAGCATAAACTTTACAACAAAAATACCATGGAAGATATACTTTTTTTTCTGCTTTGTAAGACCAGCACAAACCCCGATTTGTCACTCTGGCACAGATTTTTGCTTTATTTGAAGAAAACGATGTCGAAAAGCCGAAATAACCAATGTTTTAACATTGTGTCACAAGTGCTGCTGAACGAGTTTAACTTGAATTGAATCTGCAATATCCCTTTAATAAATACTGTAAAAGTTCGTAAAAGTTGTTAGTTCACGATACCTAATGAAATTTTACTCAACTTTCCTCAGATTTACCACTTCAGGTTAGCAAGCTTATAATCACCAGCACACATTTTTAGTTTGTCAGCGTCTTCTGCCCCTAGTGGTCGGTCGGCCTCAAGAAAGCAAGAAAAGAAATCTGTGAGATTTATCAGGGATGACATGGAAAGCAACACTGCACACCCATCAAACAAACAAAGATATTTCCTTCAGTGCCTTGATATAATGCCGTTATTTTCCAAACAGACAGAATGTGGTCAAACCAGATAACATATTGCTGAAAGATGGTTTATCTAACATTACGACAGGATGCATTTGTAATGGTTCATAGCGCTCTGAAGCAGGCTGTAGAGGAATGCGGAGGGGAAAACCATCTCACATCTGAAGCCGACAGCAGCGTTTATTCGCTCCCACAGCCGCTTTTGACCAAAAAATATGTCACAGTATCTGCTAACGGAGAACCCCAAGGACAGATTCTGCCGGACGGGACCACCCAATGTTGGCCTAAAGCTCGGAGCCGTTTCTCTGGGGTTTTCTCTTTCACTGCCTTTCTTTATTCTTTTCCTTCATTTTGTCTCTTGTTTCCAAACCCGCAACATCCCTCCGGGTGACTACACGAGCATAACTTGCTGAAATGTGGAAAGGGCTTGATGTTTTCATTAGAGGGTCTTTTTTTTCGGATACCTTTCAGTGAGATCATGCCCGGGGGAGGATGCGAGCGTCCCGCTTAGAATCGACGCTAGCCACATCGTTAATCATCAGCATCAGAGCGTACTCATCTTCGCTAGCTTTACACATGGAAGTCCCATTTCATTCGCTAACGGCGGAGTGACGGGGATTCATCCGGTGGAGGGACAAACTGCCACCGTGGAAGAAACAAAAGTGGGAGAAAATGACAAATATGTTCTGATAGCTTGTGGGAAATGTCTGCATTCCTGTCTATCTCTAAATATAGCACACACACACACACACACACACACATAATCATTTAAGCATTTATTCCCCTTGAGTTTTTTAGTGAAGCAAAGTAAAGTAACCCATAACAGAATATAACCTACTGTTATCAAAAATGTCACCCTGGACCACAAAACCAGTCATAAGTAGCATGGGTACATTTGTAGCAATAGCCAAAAATACATTGTATGGGGCAAAATTTTTGATTTTTCTTTTATGCCAAAAATCATGCAGGTAAAGATCATGTTCCTTGAAGATATTTTGTAAATTTCCTACTGTAAATATATCAAAACTTAATTTTTGATTAGTAATATGCATCGCTAAGAACTTCATACGGACAACTTTAAAGGCGATTTTCTCAATATTTTGATTTTTTTGCACCCTTAGATTCCAGATTTACAAATCGTCGTATTTCGGCCAAATATTGTCCTATCCTAACAAACCATACATCAATGGAAAGCTGATTTATTCAGATGTATAAATCTCAGTTTCAAAAAAATGACTCTTATGACTGGTTTTGTGGTCACAAATATACTTTCAGAATTTGATAACAGAATGCTTTAACATTGTAACAATTTTTCTGTAAAGCTACTTTGAAACAATACGGGTAATGTTTAACAATAAGAGTCCATTTGAGAATCATCATTTACAAATACATTATTCAAATCAAAAGACGTATCAGTTAATATTATTTGATGGATTTGAGTTAATATGAACTAATAACAAACAAAAAAACTTCTAAAACATTGATTTCAACATATACTAACACAACTCAACAGTTATAACTGTTAATATTATTTGTTAACAGAAAAGTTATTTCTGTTAATATTATAATGCATGTGTATTTAAAATAGAATAATATAAAATAAAATAATAGTTAATGTATTAACTAACATGAATGAACAGTGAACAATACATTTATTACACTATTTATTAATCTTTGTTAATGTTAGTTAATAAAAATAGTTGTTTGTTCATGTTAGTTTACAGTGCATTAACTCATGTTAACAAACACGCCTCATGATTTTAATAATGCATTTACACCCCCCATTTTTGAACATGGACATTAAAGCGCAAATTGTTTTATTCATGAACGCTTTTGAAAACAGACCTAAAGTTGGTCTCGTTATTTTAAGATTATTAAGTGAAATCGTTTAAAAAAATGAAACTATAAAAAAGTTACAGAAGTTTAAACTTACTGTAAAGAAAATATACAGTACATATATACAGTATTTTTTATTTTTATATAAAATAAATATTTCACAAAATAGTTTTTAATCTAAAATTGCTATAAAATGAAAGCCTCCTGTTATGATGTAGATTTTTTGAGGTACACTCTTGTTGTAAATTAACAGTGTTACTGTTTCTACATAATTTTGAAACAAAAAACAGTGCTAAAATATCTATTTAGGAGTCTTAGATCTTTCCAACGATATATAGTTTGTCATGATTACATTTAACTGTAATATAGTGAAGTCGTCCCGCTAGCAGAAATGGTGACAGTTAAGGGGTTAAAAAGCCTTTATAGGGACTCAAGATGCAAATTATCATATGCTATACTTTCTCTGTGTACAATATTTTCCAGCTTTCTCTGACTAGAATCATGATTTATGAAATTAAAGTCAATGGATACACATGGTTACTCACATTTAAAAAAATATTTTTTTTTTTTTGTTTATCACAAGAAAGAAACTCATACCGGTTTTAAACAACTTGAGAGTGAGTACATGATTTTTGGTGAGCTATCCCTTTAAAAAATGTGACCTTATTCTAAAGTGTTACCACAATATGTATTTAGATACGCGTCACACAAAATAAACTTGATTTGAATACATTTTCACTACTACACAGTGCATTCTGCAAAAAAAAAAAAAAAATACCCGACGCTCAATCTCAAAGACCACAGGTCTCAGAACAGTCTTAGCTTGCTCCCCACAGCATCAAGCATCTGAAACAGAGGATGGGAATCGGACCAGAGATCAGTTGCAAGCGTCATCCTCTCCCTCAGGTTCTGCTACGAGCTCTCAGTCTCTGGCTGTCCCACACTGCCCCCGCAGGTCACACAGCAGACTCGGGATCTCAAGTTAATTTTGTCTACAGGGTCAAATGTGGGGTCAACCTCACTGCTTTTCTGACATTCAAAAGTGAAACTCACTTCAAATGTTTAGAATCATTTTTTAAAGCATCCCTATGTGCCAAGAAGGCCTAAACATAAATAAAAACGCTCGGTTTCAGTTTTCTGAACGCTGGATAAAAGACTGGCCTGTTTCTGGTCAGTTCTAAACGAATCCCAATGTGGTGGGACGGGCTTAAGAGCTGCATTCGAAGCTCTCTGAACGCTCTCCAAGTCAAAACACTGACTTACTGCGCGGCACCGCTCCAGGACACCTTTTATTTTCATTGGACTCATAACTGTCAGTAGTAGATTTTATAGGCAGACGATCCTAAATCACTTCGCTCGGGTTTTTGTGTCTGCGCAGTCTGCGACAGAATACCAGGACCTCCTCACAACGCTACCATGGGACTGAAAAACATTAAAAATCAGCAGTTAGCATTACTCCAGCATGCAACTCAAGTTTAAAGAAGCCAGTCAACACATGTTTCCTGGCTGTGAAGATCTGAGGTTTGCTTAAATGCAAAGAAATCTCAGTATTAGTGTTATTTTAGCATTGTTTATAGTATGTATTCATATTTGTAATTAGCTTTTATGTTTGTATTTTCATCTAATATTTATTTTAGCTTTATTTCAATGACCAAAACCATCTAAATAGTTTCATTTTACAATAATAAAACTGATTTGCACAGACTCGCTCTATAATATAGGAATTTAATTTGCCCCTAAGTGCAGTCTCTGCACGGTGCTATGATCGTGGAAGAGTCAAATTCACGACTGTACTGGCACGCCTCCACGGCCCCCCATTTTGTTTGTACAAATCCCCAGGCCCTGGGGCCCCTCTGCTCCAGAAACTCCTCCTTCCCTTGGGATGAGGGATGACTTTGGGAACTCCCAGACAGTTGTTTATGCAGTGAGGACATAACTCATTTTTCAACTAATCAAGAGCAAGATAACAGCTGAATAATAGCTTGAAAATACTGATGATATCGTCTGAGCTGTTTGCTTTAAAAGCTTGTTTGAAAAAGGGAAAAAAAGGAGGGGGAGACGAGGCCTCGCCGTCGGTTTGCATTCGCTAAGGCTAAGAAATGCAAACACTCGAAAGGCTATCAATGACCGCTCTGCTCGGCAATCAATCCACAACTGATATGGTCTTTTCTTTTTACCAAATTAAGGCTGCTTCAGGTGACTTTTTCTTTGCGAGAGAGAGAGAGAAAAATATTCAAAATAAAGATTAAAAAAATAAAAGCTAAAAAAATGCATTCCCAAAGGATGGACTTAAATAGCCTCTCATTCATTATCACATTGATTCCCACATCGCTGTCGTTTTGATAAAGGTCAAACAAGTTTCGCAAACAAGCGTGTAAACGACAGAAGCATACATAAGCGATGGGCAGCGTGCGGCTTATCAGGAAGTGGGATTAAATACTGTCAGTAAACAGTTCATTGTGTCAATAGCAGCCAATCGAGTTTCATTGCACACCAGTGAGCATGATATTTATCCAGATGTCAACAGAAAGCACAGGACAGCTGGAGACGCATCTCGTAAACGCTTCAGATTAAACAGCTCTGCATGTGTGACTATTACCACTGGACAATCATGCCATGCAATGCAAACAAACACAAACAAATCTTTATACTGCCTTCACAGGTTTACTTGCATGTTACACAAATCAGCTACATAGATTTTGTTTCCTTCTGGAGATTATAAGAAAGAATAATACTAGCATAATATTTTCATACTTGTTTTATTTTATCTTATATTTTTGAATATTCTTAAATATTTTTATCAACTAAGTTAGCTTACACTGTAATAATAATAATAATAATTATAATTATAATAACAATAACAGTAATATTTTTACATTAGTGGTTAATATTAATGGATTTTCTTGAATATTACTAATATACTTTTATCTATTGAATAATAATAATAACAATAATTTTACAATAGTGGTTAATATTAATGCATTCTCTTGAATATTAATAATATATTTTATCTACTGAATAATAATAATTATTATTATTTTACATTAGTGGTTAATATTAATGCATTTTCTTAAATATTACTAATATACTTTATCTATTGAATAATAATAATAATAATAATAATAATACATTTGTACATTAGTGGTTGATATTAATTAATCATTTTCTTGAATGGTAATAATATACTTTATTAAGGTACCTTATAATAATTATAATAATAATAATTTTATATATATTTTATTGTTAAAAAATTACATTAGTGGTATTATTTTATATTATGTTATATTTTGAATATTCTAAAATATTTGTAACTATTAAGTTAGCTTATACTGTAATAACAATAATAATAATAATTATTATTATTATTTTTATTATATTTTTACATTAGTGGTTAATAATGCATTTTCTTGAATATTACTAACATACTTTATCTATTGAATAATAATAATAATAATAATAATAATAATAATAATAATAATAACAACAACAACAACAACAATAATAATATATTTTTACATTAGTGGTTGATCTTAATGCATTTTATTGAATAGTTATAATATACTTTATTAAGTTACCTTATAATGTAATAATAATTTTATATATATATTTTATAAAAAAAATGTTACATTAGTGGTATTATTTTATATCATGTTATATTTTGAATATTCTAAAATATTGAATCTATTAAGTTAGCTTATACTGTAGTAATAATAATAATAATAATAATAATAATATTTTATTTAAAAAAAATTGTTACAGTAGTGGTATTATTTTATATTATGTTATATTTTTAATATTCTAAAATATTTTAACTATTAAGTTAGCTTACACTGTAATAATAATAATAATAATAATCATAATCATACATCTTTACATTAGTGGTTGATATTAATGCATTTTCTTAAATAGTAATAATACACTTCATTAAATTGCCTTATAATGTAATAATAATAATTTTAGATATATTTTCTAAAAAAGTTTTACATTAGTGGTATTATTTTATATTATGTTATATTTTGAATATTCTAAAATATTTTATTTATTAAGTTAGCTTATACTGTAATAATAATAACAATAATAATAATAATAATAATAATAATAATACTTTGTTATATATATTTTATAAAAATGTTACATTAGTGGTATTATTTTATATTATGTTATATTTTGAATATTCTAAAAAAATTATCTATTAAGTTATCTTATACTGTAATAATAAAATAACAATAAAAACAATAAATATATATATATTTTATAAAAAATGTTACATTACTGGTATTATTTTATATCATGTTATATTTTGAATATTCTAAAATATTTCTCTATTAAGTTAGCTTATACTGCAATAATAATAATAATAACAATAACAATAATAATAATAATAATAATAATAGTATATACATTTTATAAAACTTTTACATTAGTGGTATTATTTTATGTTATATTTGAATATTCTAGAATATTTTTTATCTGTTAAGTTAGCTTACACTGTAATTATAATAATAATAATAATAATAATAATAATAATAATAATAATACATTTTTACATTAGTGGCTCATATTAATGAATTTTTTAGAATAATATAATATATATAAAATAATATACTTATCTATTAAGTTATCTCACAATGGAAGAAGAAGAAGAAGCAACTTATTATGTGCTTATATATAAACACATTTACATTTCACCTCTGTAAAATAGTTTACTTCAAATGGATAAAAAAACAAGCACATTTGAAAGCATTTTGAGTAATTCCTTCCTTGAAACCGAGGTAAAACTATGAAACCAGCCTACAAAACAAACACACGCACAATTAATCTCACCTCTGCCAGGCTGCTGTTAAAGGTATTAGCGGTGGTTATGGCACCATTAGAATTCCTGGTACCTCTTGAGTCTCTGGCACGCTGCCCTTCCACAGATTAAAAGGGATTTAAGCAAGAGGTTGTTATTAATGAGACCCATTACTTCTGCCTACTTCAACCCACAACCCCTGTCATTAAAAGAAACTTAGAGCCACAGGAAAGTCATGGTACGTCTTGAACAGTGAGCTGAACTGATAAAATACCAAATTATTCCGACATTATGCAACTGCATGAGAAATTAAGGTATAAAAATACAGCAACGGTTTCTATTTTAGTTCAGGGTTGAGCAACAAGACTCCAAAAGTAATGATCTATCCATAAACCGCTTTAGCGCTTTGTTAGAATCTTTACAGCCGCTTTAAGGCACGTTCATCTCGATTTGCTCGTTTAAACTCAACTCCAACTTTAATTGCATTCAATTACAGATATTGTACCGTGTGATCCAAAGCCAAAGCATTAACGGTGCTAATCGCCAACGCTCCTATACCTCATGTTCAGGGCACAAATGCATGCAACTGGATCCCAGCGGTGACACGGCTGCATCATCACTTGTAATTTATGTGATGTTAAGGCGAAGTGAGATGTTCTGGTAGACACGGCCTGTAATTAGTCTTAGTGGCTTCAGTATTATCAGCAACATACTTGAGATAAGTCGTGCTAACAGTGGGGTATTAAGTCCAAAGCTTAGCCTGACCTGCTTTTCTCTGACCCACACTCATTCTCACACCCCTGTGGTCAAGTGGTGCTCCCTGATATCCTATTTGTTGTCATCCCGCAAGATCCTAATAAGACATGTCAAATAGTCTCTGTGTCTCCTTGATGACAATATATCTATTTCAAACCCAACTAGATTACTCACAATCCCAGAAATGTGATACTTCAACCACAGCAGTCCCACTTGAAGCATTTCAAACAACAGATGAAATCAAGAAAACAGCCAAAATACCAGAGAATGATTCAGGGAAATCAAACCAGTAACCTACTTGTTCAGATATCATGTCATTAAACTCATAGAGAGCCCAAGTAACTCTCAAAACGCACTTGATTTATGATTTGTAGTCATCCGGCCCTGAAACAGTTAAAGTAAAAAACCAGCAGAGGCACGTTGTGGTCTTGCTTGCTGCAGTGCAGCCTACTGGTCACTCTGAGGAACTGCAGGTCGTTCGAAACGCGTCTGTTTCTATAGCTCATCTCTGATTGGCTGTGACGTACGAGGATGACCAGTTGGGAATATGAATGTTGTAAGTGATGAATTACCAGGAAAGGAGCAACTAACTGGAAAACTTCCATTTGGCGATAGACTGGGGTTTTCATTAGTGATTACAGAGCTAGAAATCATCTGTATTTATTGAAGTGCAAAGAGACTCTTGAACACACACACACACACGTACATACAAATAGGAGAGAGTATGAATTCCTAATTACACATACGGCGCTTCTTATTTAATAAATATTACACATTTATATAACAGATTTTTTTAAGAGTAATGCATAATGCATAGTCTATGTTAACAAATTGTGTTTGTGTGTACTTTATTCATTAAACTTGCAAGTGCATGCATGTATTCACATTATATAGTGTACTTATGATTTATATCGGTAAATTATAAATTTTTTTACAGACATAAACGTATTTCAAAATATGTTAAAAAGTTAATTTATCCAAAAGTACCCTTCTTCTATAATAGGGGTTTTTTTCTAAATATACTTTTATATGTATATTTAATAGTTCTTTAAACACCTGTATTATATATATATATATATATATATATACACACACACACACAGACACACACACACACACACACATATATATACATATATATAATAGTTTTTTATTGTTTTTTGTTATATATGTATAATACATTTTAAATATACATTATTTTTTATTATACATATATTTTTGTTATATATACATATATATTCACATATTTTGGTAAATATATCTAATTAATTTATTAAATATTTCTATATATATATACATATACATACACACACACACACATGTCTGTGTGTGTGTATTAACATTTTTAATATATAGAAATGTTTGTAAATATATGCAACTAATTTTAATGAATGCATATATAATGTAAGTATTTTTAACACACACACACACACACACATATATACTACACATATACATATATATATACTACATGTATATACACTTTTTTGTAAATATATATAATGTATTATATATATATATATACACACACATACACACACACTTAAACACATAAATATACTTTTAATATATATACATATTAATATTATATATGAAAAACATTTATATATATATACACATTTTTATAATGTATATTTTATAAATATAATTAATTTTAATGAATGCATATATAATGTACATTTTTTAATGTAAAAAATACATAATAATAATAATAATAATATATATATATATATATATATATATTATCTATCTATATTGTTATCCAATAATATTGATGAAAAAAAACATTATCGAAAAAAATATATCACTCTTTTCAGTGATCTCTGACATTCTTGATGCAAGTCGTTAGTTATATAAATATTTTTTTTTCCAAAAAAATAAAAAATAAAAATAAAGGTACGTTTTATGTGTTGGAAAACAGCAGCAGGTCTAGGCTTGTTAGTGTGTATGTGTCCTCACTGTATATATCCGTAAATTACTAATGGGATTATTATTGCCCTCTTTGAACAGACCGTGACCTTTTTTGCATCTGAAAAAAATGTTGTCTCTTTATGGCCTGTGGTTTCAGCTAGTACGTATAAAATGTGTGTGTTTGTATAAGGTTTAACATCTGATGACTCATGTCTTGAGAATTGGGCGGAGCCCGAGTCTTCCAAAGATATGATTGGCAGCTGAATCACACCTCTTTTTCTTCTTCTTCCTTTTGCTGTGTCACTCCTTTATTTGCTCCTTTGTCACTCCTTACATCATCTCAAACATGCTGCTCTAACCGTGTGTGCACAGTTAATAGGCTAAAGTTCATCTAAACCTTTCCTTGACCTATATTGAATTGTAAAAGTAGGCAAATTAAAATGTAATGTACAAGTGCATAATTCTGTACATTAATAATAATTATTTTAATGTGTCTGCACGGTAGCATCATAAAGTATATAAATGTATTAATATACATAAGCCACTATCCACCTTATTTTTCAATGCGGAAGTAAGCTGTTTTCTGGTAATGTGTGAGACTTCCGGTTCATAAACTGAATAAATATGAAATATGAGGCAAATATGAATATAGAAGAATAACAAAGTGCAGTAAACAGTAAAACTGTTTGCACTACAAACCAGTGTGTTCATAATTAAGACAATACATTAAAATAACATGGTAAGACATCAATTTGCAATATCAAGCAGCAAAACGAGCCGTTTTGGACAGCTAAAAACAGCTGGATGTGGATGAGACCAAAAGCCAGACCCTTAAAATTTACAAATGGCCGTGTCTGCTCTTTCAAAAATAAGTTGGATAGGCCAAACTAAAAACACCGCACTCAACAACAATGCTACACAGCGATTCAGTAAAGACACAGGCTTTAAACATATATGAGATGGTGACATCTGACAGAGACAAATGATTGTGGACAGGTTTGAGACCGAAATGGCTTGTACCTTGACTCCAGGTTGAACCTAATAAAGCAAACATTCAACAATACTCCTAATCCAGTGTTCAAACTCACGGACTGCAGAAACATCTAGCAGATTGAATCTGCAAGCTAAAATTCAGTATGTTTATCCAAATACTGACATGTTTTCTGACTATAAGGTTTAAAACAAATTTATGCTCATTAGATAAGCATATTAATCATATAAAAACAATGCAAAGTAAATAAATAACAAAACTGAGGCAGAAAATAATATACAAATAACAATACTCAAACTACAGTTCTATTTAAATCAAAATGTGAAGATGTAAAGGTCACCTTTAACCAAGAACTGATTATGTTTGGATATCAGAGGCTGTTCTCTGAATTTAATTTAATCAGTCATTTTAACAACAGGAACTGGAAGAAACTTGAACCCAAAACGTTCTTAAAGTGACAGTTCACCCAAAAATACAAATTCTGTCATTAATTACTCACCCTCGTGTCTTTCCAAACCCATGAGACCCACAAATTAAGATATTTTTGATGAAATCTAAGAGCATTCTGACCCTGCATAGATACTTTTTGTGCACAAAGAAACCAAAAATAATGACTTTATTCAACAATTTCTTCTCTTCTGTGTCATTTCCCGCCGCCATTCATGAGAGTACCACTTTGTGTATTGAATAAAATTATTAAAAACTCCCATCTCATTTTTCTTCTCCAATTTCAAAATCATCCTACATCGCTGTTTTACCTTTTTTTGTAAAGGGTGTCTGACCTTCTTTACACGTTCACTTTGTAAACACTGAGTTGGTACTTCTGCAGCGATGTAGGACGATTTTGAAGTTGGAGGAGAAAATGAGATGAGAGTTTTTCGACATACCCTAACTGTCTTGACCCGGAATACACAGAGTTCACACAGAGCTAGACAAGACAAGCATTTGAGGTTAAAAAGTATATAAATTGTCCATTTTCTTAGAAAACAACGAGTTGTTTTGCTAGATAAGACCCTTCTTCCTTGGCTGGGATCGTTTAGAAAGAAAGACATGAACATCTTGGATGACAAGGGGGTGACTACGTTATCTGTAAATTTTTGTTCTGGAAGTGATCGTCTCCTTTAATGCTGTCCTTACTACCTTTCTGGGTCTTGAACATGCCAGTCGCATTGCAGGGACACAAAGCTCTCGGATCTCATGAAAAATATCTTAATTTGTGTTCTGAAGATGAACAAAGGTCTTACGGGTTTGGAACGACATGAGGGAGAGTAATAAATGACAAAATTTTCATTTTTGGGTGAACTATCTCTTTAAACTCCTACAGAAAGTAGTATCTGTCTTCAGTAGGTTAGTGGGCCATGAAAGGGTTTCCCTGTCCTGTCAATCTTTTTTTTTTTTTTAATCTAGTAATGATAGGTGGTCCTTCGACTTTTCCCATTAATCAGGGTTATGAATAATGAATAACAACACACACTTGGAAAAACCCAAAATGATAAAGGGTCTGCAGATAAATTGAAGCATTCATTGAATTCCACAGCTTCTCTCCTCCCTTTCCTCCATCCCTCCACTGTACACAGACACATTCATATGCATCAGGTTTATAGTTTGGACAGAGATTTCTTGCACTCCAACAAGCTGGTATTTGCTTTAAAAACATGGCGGTCACTCCCGGTGGATTTGGCTCTGAATGAATCCATTTAGAGCTCGACCAATAGCAATGCTTTTACTGGCTGGTGGTGTCTTCATCTGGACCGGAAGCATCGCTGACCCGGCCGATTCGTTTTAATTGCATTGCTAATGCAGTTTATAACGTGGTTGAGTGGGACGAAAAAAACCCTTGAGAGGCTACCGAGAGCGCTGAAAAGCCTGTGTCAGAACCTCACAGGAATAAATTCGACGTGCTAACTCGCTTATGTGTTAGGAAACACTTCCGCAGAAATATTGGTGGGAAAAAGGAGAGGGTAATCTTTTAGAGCGCTTCCCTCAGAGGAAAACTCATGAGGCGGCTATTCTCACCCCACTCAATTAAAGCCAATCCTGGCGTCAGTCACACTTTAGGACTGGACTGATATTTGATGGGAGTAAAAATGTAGTGTAAGAAAACGTTAAGGTTTTGAGGTTTAAGTTTTACTTTTATGGTTTTTGCAATATTTATTATAGCATGTCTACTGGTCTATTGGTTTTGAGTATCTGAAAATAGCCAAAACAAAACTACAAAACAAAAAACACCTAAATGAAGCATGCCTACATTTTAAACAAAGCACGCTTAAATATAAATAATTAATTAATGTCCACTCATAGGTTCTTCCTATGCAAACATATGATAGCAAATATATTGTAAATAAAGTGTCTCTCATAGACACATTATATAAACACATTCATCACAGAAAAAAAAAATGTTCAGATGGATGGATGGTGTGTATATATATATATATATATATATATATATATATATATATACACAATAAATAAATGATATAATACAAAATAAAAACTTTATTGCATATTTCAATATATATAATAAATAAAAAATAAACAAATAAATAAAATAAAGGGTGGTGAGTTTATTGCATATTTCAATATATATAATAAATAATAAATAAATAAATAAATAAAATAAAATAAAGGAAGTTGAGTTTATAAATATAAATAAAATAAAAAATAAAATAACACTAAATTTAAATAAAATAAATTATATATATATATATATATATACACACACACACACACACACACACACACATAAAATAAAAAAAATAAAATAAAATAAAGGATGTGAGTTTATTGCATATTTCTATATATAAAATAAATAAAACATTATAAAATAAAATAAAAGGATGGTGAGTTTTTTTGCATATTTCAGTATATACAATAAATAAAAAAAATAAATAAATGAAATAAATAAATAAAAAAACAAAATAAAATAAATGAATGAATGGATGGTGAGTTTTCTTCACTAAAATAAAATAAAATAAAATAAAATAAAATGATGGATAGATGGTGAGTTTACTGCATATTTCAAATTTTTTTCACAAGAAATGAATTTTTAATACAACAATATTAAAATGTAACTCAGAGCAAATCACCACAATAAGCAAAGGCATTTTAGTTAGTACCTAAAGTATCTAAATCCATTAAATACCCAATACTGCCTGATACTGATATATTTTTCAAAACTCAGCATCTGACATCCGTGAATAAATGTGCTGCACATCTGAATCACATAACTACACATTGTCACAGTTTACAGATATAATCCACGCAGTTCCCACACAACAGCTATTGCCACAATAATCCTACCATTATCACGTGTCTCGCCATTTAAACACGAGGGTGGTGTATTGCACAAACTTGTTTCAAAATGAGCATTTTCTTCAAATCATTGTAAGTCTAAAGTCAAGCACAGTTGTCATGCTCCATACATACGCTTATTGCCTGGTCTTAGGGTGACTGAGTAATTGCTCTGGCAGTGAAGGGAATGAGCCAAGATGGATGGTGGAGGGATTAGATCCCTACAGCAGTCGCACTGTGTATCTTTTCATGCATCTCAGCCCACCATCCATCCATCTGAACAAATGTTTTTTATTTCTGCGGTGCCAGACGTGGAGAGTCTCACGTGCACACAGACACCTGGAATGACCTCTGAACTGACTAAACCATCAAGTCTTTCAGGTAGTTTCCACACAATATGTAGGTCACGCGTACAGTTTCTCTCAATGTTAAAGGTAAAGTGTGTCATTTCTGTACTTCTAGAAGCAGGCAGCAGACGGAAATGCAAAATAATACATTTTCAAACTGGTTTCTTGAACACTCTGCCTCTCCACTATTAGTCTTTCTAAACCAATAGACACATCCCCAACCTAAAACATGTTTTTCAAAATGCCACAGTTTTAATACTTTTTAAAAAAAGAAACCTATACAATTTTTTCCATATTAAAATGGGATGAAATATTTGCAACAAATCATGTGTAACGAAAATAAAATGTAAATGAATGAATGAAGAAATAGTGTTATCCAAATCAATAAAACAAACCGTACTATCCATTACGTGAAAGAATAATAAAAAAAAAATAAGTTCACATTTTGCAAATAAATTATAAATTAATACAAAAAATTAACATTTCTAAAATTTTAAATTGTGATTAGGTGCAGGAGAAAAACAATAAATAAACAAATATTATAGTGCTATGTGTAAACATATGTAAAAAACTAATAAAAGGAAACAAAAACAAAATTACTAAAACTTTGACTAAATTAAAACAAAAACAGAAAACAAACAAACAAATAAACAAATGCTATATTGCTATATTTAACTGTATGCAACATTAAAAGAAAAACTAGAAAAACTAACAAAAACGAAATTACTAAAACTTAAAACTAATAAATAAATACTATATTGCTATATTTAACTGTATGTAACATTTTTTTTTAAAAAAAAACTATAAAACTGATAATACAAAATTACTAAAACTTTGACTAAAATTAAAACAAAGACAGAAAATAAATAAATACTATAACTATGTAACGTTAAAAAAACAAACAACAACAACAAAAAACAATAAAATGGAAATACAAAATTACTAAAACTGACTAAAATTAAAAATAAAAAGGTGCTATCCTTGCATGAAAGAAAAGTGTATACATTCAGATTTTTTAAAATAATACATTTCTAATTTTAAAAAAAATGTAATTTGTAAAGAAAATAAATGGGAAGAAATTAAAGGAGAAAATAAATAAATAAATAAACAAATAAATATTATATTGCCATATTTAACTGTATGTAACATTAAAAAACGAATAAAACTGACAAATACAAAATTACTAAAACTTAGCCTAAAATTAAAGCTAAATAAATAAATAAAACAAAAAAATAAGAACAGTGTACAAGTTGTGCAATATGTGTACAATATGTTTTTTTTAATTAATGTAAAAAAAAGTAATTACTTTTTTTTAAAAAAATGTTAAAAAAAATAAAAAAGTAAATAAATCTGACACAGGGTTACTAAAATATAATGCTAATATATAAAAATATAACTAAAACTACAACCATTAAAAAACATTTTCGTTGCTTAAACTAAACTAAAATATATCTTAAAAAAAACCTCGTAAACTGATTTTACGTCAGCAAGGCAACATTTGGACATTTAAAATTATAAAAATAATAATATAAAATATTGACAAATTAAAACGGAAACAGAAAACAGAAAAATAAAAACATTCAAAATATTAACGAACACTTATAATAGTATCTCAGTGATACTAAAATAACCCTGACCTGACAGCAAATCTGAGATTTTGTTTGATATGAGAATATGAGCAAATGAATATGAGAGTAGTGGTAAAAATGTAATGGGAAATGAAGCATAGAAAATGACACTTCATGGAAAATATCCTAGCCTGGACTTATAAAGCAAGAAACTCAAGTCAAGGAGCAGCGACTTGAACGTAAAAGGTCTGTCTTGGTCGGTGAGTGTTTGTGTTTCCTCAGGGTGGTCTGCATGAGTAGGCAGAAGCGGAAGAGAGTGATCTCGACATCATCCTCCCGTGGCGTTTCGGCGCGGGCACAGATCTCTGCTCACACGCCACAGATATTGAGTTCCCACAAAGCAATCATTACTCCGGCCCCACAGCGATCCGAGCCCACAATTGAGCTTCATTATATTCTAATCCAATAAAGCGGGATGGGACCATCAGGGTTACCGGTGACACCGCTCGTGGTTTGGAGGTACGGATCGAAGGATATTACTTACATCATGAATAAATCAATCGACAGCCGAGCTGGTGATTGAGCCATGTCGGAGTTGGCACGACACGCCAACGTTGACAGCTCGAGTTGAACGGAGAATGTTTTATTGGGTCTCTGGGTTGTTTTCTCACCTTGCATCATTTAAGCTGACAAATCGCACTTGACACGGCATGCTACGATATTGACAAAAAGGATAGTCATCTCATTTATCTGATTCAGGCTTCCAGCGCATTTCAGCTGGACACGAACGCAAACGGCAGTTCAGAACTGTTTGTTTGTTTAGCGTATCTATATCTAAGACTCCGTCTACAGTCGTAACCATGATTGTGTGTTTGCATTCAGAATGAGTGAGTGCCTCGTTAGCTGTTATGTTAAATGGGTCTCGCTCCATTAGCATTCAGGCCTTTTGTTCGTTCTCTAAACAAAGCTAAAGTGCTGGGTTGAGCTCTGTGATCCCTTGAAAATCATTTTAAAATCACATTATCACTTTTTTTTTTTGACTTGATCTGATCATTTGGGATTATTAGTTGAATGAATAAATAAATAAGGGGCTATACATTAGGTAAAATAGAAAGTGTATATTTTTCTAACATTTTTAAATATTATTTTTATATTTTAATCTGGGATTATAAATAAATAAAAAATAAATGGTGTCATGTATTATGTAAAAAAAAAACAAACGTATTCTAAGTGTAAATAAATGAATGAATATATAAATACACATTATACATACACATTACAATATATACATGTTTTAAATGAGCAAATAAACATTACATTTAGAATATTCACTTTGAAAAAAAAAAAATAATAAAGCAAAAAATCGTGAAAATCATTTTAATATCGTTTTCTTGATTTCATCTAATAATTTGGAATTACTATTTAAATAAATACATGAATATATAATATTACTGAAAATATATGAATATATAGTTATTATTATTAAATATTATAATTATTTTATAAATAAATTAATATATAAAATTTGAATTTGCAAATAAACGTTAAAAATTCTAATATTCATTGTGCAAAAGAGAAAAACAAAAAATACAAATGCCAAAAACTTTTGAAAAATCATTTCAATATCACTATCACTTAATAATAAATTAATAAATAAATACATACATAACCAAACAAATAAAATCTATTAAAAAAATGCATACAGACACACATACAAGCATGCATTATGTAAAAGAGAAAAAGCAAGAAAAAATGAAAGTCATTCTAAGTGCATATAAATTTTATATTTTATAAATAAGAAATTTTAAAATTAAAAATAAAAAATGGTGATATTCATTGTTAACAAATAAAAAATAAATAAATAAACACAAATAAATAAATAAATAGGACCTATCAATTATGTAAAAGAAAGAAAGAAAGAAAGAAAGACAGAGAAAGAAAGAAAGAAAGAAAGAAAGAAAGAAAGAAAGAAAAAGAAGTTGAGGTTATATTGTTATAAAATTTAAATTTGTAAATCCTGATTTGATCTGTTAATTTGGGATTATCATCCAAATAATTAAATAAATAAATAAATAAATAAATGTTGCCAAGTACTGTGAAAAAAAAAAATGTCTAAAACTCATTCTAAGTGTATATTTTATATATAAAGTGTATATTTTATAAATAAATGAATATATAAAATTTAAATTAGCAAATAAATGTTAAATTGGATATTGGATATTGACTGTGCAAAAGTGAAAAGCAAAAAAATCTTTTGAAAATCATTTTTAATCACTTTGATCTGATAATTCGGAATTATTTGATTTTAGAATTATTTTGAAAATGATTTGATCTGATTTGAAATTATTATTACAATTACATAAATACATAAGTTAACAAATAAAATGTGTTAAATACATACAAACATACATACATACAGACATGCATTACGTAAAACATAAAAACGTTTTTTGTTTTTTTACTCATTTTAAGTAAAAAAAGCCAAATGAATAAATATAAAAATAACAAATTAAATTCTTACAATTCACTTTAATATCACTCTTTTTGACTTGATCTGATAATTTGGGTTTGCTTTGAATTTATAAATCATTTTTAGCTCCCAAGTTCTCTAAAACTTCCAAAACCACCCACGTGGAGGTCACCCGGTTCTCCAGTCACAATGCCGCAGCGTAATATAAATGGACCCGTTACAGAAAACCACTTGAAGAGCAGAAAGACAAGATGAGGGTTTGTAAAATCATTTCCTGAGGGAATTTTATAGTGTAATGACCTGAAAGGAGATGAGCTCCCGTGGATATTCATCCTCAGCCTGACAGAGTTATTATTAAACTTTCTTCACAGAATTCCTCCAGCTTCTTACGTTCCCGCACATTATCTTTAGCACCCAGCGAGAAAGCAAACACTATGCGGTCCATTCATGCTGCTGTAATTATACCTGCATCGTATTACAAACCAGATATCCCAACACAATGCGAATCATTCCAGCCCTAAGCGGGAATAATCCCATCTAATCCATCAATAAACCACTCAAACGCAGCTAAATGATCTTTGGGTGAACGCACGGTGCCAAAAGCCGTGAGCCATCCTCTAAAAACAGTGACGGATTGGGACGGAGGAGCTCAAGTACGTGTTCGCACCGAACAACACCTCCTGCCGGCTTTGCATCTCGTGTAAAATGGCTGCCGTCCTTGCCGTGCGCCCCGTGGCTCATCCGTCAGTGATGAACAGAGCAGAATTGATGTCTCACACCTGAGTACCTGTGATTTGGAAGCAGGTGTTACCCCTCCTGTCTTCCATCTCTCCGCCCTCCTAGCCTTGTGTCTTTCCCAGAGTCCCCGGGGCCTCGGGTGTCACGGCCAGGACACATGCACCCCATTGACACACTGATGGATGAGCCAAACCGCGTGGACGCGTGAGTGTACGTATGTGCATTTGTGTTTATGTCCTTCTGTGTGAGAGCGATTCCAGAACGGAGGCAATTATTTCTCTCAGACTCACACTTCACACACATCTTATTTAATGGAAAAGAAAAACAATCAAAAGCAAATGTGGTTTATAGATGGAAAATGACCAAATAAAGATCTACAGGCAGATAAATGGTAACAGATTGCCTTTAGTTTACAGATAAGCTTGAGAACAAAAAGACGCACTATGTTCAGAATAAAAGTCTAGCAACATTATTTATACTGCATAATATGTACTATATGGAAGCTTGTTTCCACCATGGGTTAAAAAAACTTAAGGTAAAAAAAAAAAGTAATTGCGACTTTTTCTCACACTTTTTTTTCTTTCAGATTTTCTTTCTCAGAACTGTGAAAAAAATATAACTCTGAACTGCAAGATATAAAGTCAGAATTCTAAAAAAGAAAAGAAATACAAGATGTCAGCTCAGAATTCTGAGTTTACATCTTGCAATTCTGTCTTTTTTCGAAACTCAAAATTGTCAGTTTGCTATTTCTACTCTAGTATGGAAAGTTACCTTAAATGTTACATTAAATGTTTAATTCTACTAGTGAGTTTGCTTCTCAATGCTGAGAAGAAAAAAGTTCACATCTTACAATTCTGACTTTTATCTTGCAATTATGAGTTTACACCTCCCAATTCAGTATTGTGAGATTTGCGTGAAACTCAAAATTGTGAAAAAATAAACTCAGAACTGTAAGATATAAACTCAGAATTTTGAGAACAAAAGAAATGGGATATGTTAACTTAGAATTTTGATTTTTTTACTCAGAATACAGAGTTTACATCTTACAATTCTGGCTTTTTCTGAAACTCAAAATTCAGAGATACAAACTTGCAATTCTGAGAGAAAAGTCAGTTTGCAATTTCTACTCTAATGTGGACAGTTACATTAAATGTTAAATTCTGCTAGTGATTTTACAGCTGTGAGATAAAAAGTTGCAATTTTTCATTTTTATTCTGTGGAGAAACAACAAAAACAACTGCAAGATGCTGACTCAATTCTGAGAAGAAAAAAAGTTTACATCTTATAATTCTTACATCTCGCAATTATGACTTTACATCTCACAATTCAGATTTCCTTTCTCAGAATTGTGAGATTTGCATAAAACGCAAAATTGTGAAAAAATAAAAGAACTGAACTCAGAATTCTGAGAGCAAAAGAAATGGAATATGTTAAAAGAGAAGTTTGTCATCCAAGATGTTCATGTCTTTCTTTCTTCAGTTGTAAAAAAAAATTATGTTTTTTGAGGAAAACGTTTCTGCATTTTTCTCCATATAATGGACTAATATGGTGCCCCGAGTTTGAACTTTCAAAAAGCAGTTTAAATGTGGCTTCAAACGATCCCAAATGCGGTTGTAAACAATCCCAGCCAAGGAAGAAGGGTCATAAAAATAAAAAATTATCTTCATTAAAATAATACAATTTATATACTTTTTAATGTCAAATGCTCATCTTGTCTTACTCTGCCTGAACTCTGTTTTATTCCGGTTCATGACAGTTATGGTATGTTGAAAAACTCCCATCTCATGTTCTCCCTCAACTTCAAAATCATCCTACATCACTGTTTTACCTTTTTTGTTAAGGGTGTTTGATCTTCTTTGCATGTACATTTTCGCAAAGACTGGGCCGGTACTTCTGCAGTGATGTAGGATGATTTTGAAATAATTTTTGAAGTTGAGGGAAAAAATAAGATTGGAGTTTTTCCGACATACCCTAACTGTCTTGAGCCAGAATACACAGAGTTCAGGCAGAGTAATACAAGATGAGCATTAAAAAGTATTAAAAAGTATATAAATTGTATTATTTTTTATGAAAATAACTGATCGTTACGCTAGATAAGACCCTTCTTCCTCAGCTGGGATTGTTTACAACCACTACGACGGAACAAAGAAAGACATGAACATCTTGGATGACAATAGGGTGAGTACATTATCTGTACATTTTTGTTCTGGAAGTGACTTTAGAATTTTTTTTTTCTTAGAATTCTGTTTACAATTCTGAAAGAAAAGTTAGTTTGCAATTTCTACTGCAGTATGCAAAATGGTGTTTTTTATTAAATGCAAAGTTACATTAAATGTTAAACTCTGTTAGTGATTTTACAGCTGTGAGATAAAACTTTAGTTGCAAAAGTTTATATTTTTTATTTTTATTCTGTGGAGAAAAAACAACAACAACAACAACTGCAAGATGCTGACTCAATTCTGAGAAGAAAAAAAGTTTACAAAATTCTGACTTTTATCTTGCAACTATTGGTTAACATCTCCCAAATTCAGATTTTCTTTCTCAGAATTTTGTAAGATTTGCGTGAAACTCAAAATTGCGAAAAAAAGAAAAACCCTCAGAACTGCAAGATATAATCTCAAAATTCTGAGAACAAAAGAAATGCGATATGTTAACTTAGAATTCAGATTTTTTACCCTGAATTTACACCTTGAAATTTGGGCTTTTTTTGAAATTCAAAATTGAGAGATACATATGTGCAATTCTGAAAGAAAGTCAGTTTGCAATTTCTACTGCAGATGCAAAATTACATTAAATGTTACATTAAATCCTCCTAGTGAGTTTTCAGCTGAGAGATAAAAAGTCACATTTTTTTTATTCTGTGGAGGAAAAACAACAACTGCAAGATGTTGACTTAATTCTGAGAAGAAAAAAGTTCACATCTTACAATTCTGACTTTTATCTCGCAATTATGTGTTTACATCTCCCAATTCAGATTTTCTTTCTTCGAATTGTGAGATTTGCGTGAAACTCAACATCTGGAAAACTCAGAACTGCAAGACACAAACTCAGAATTCTGAGAACAAAAGAAATGTGATATATTAACTTAGAATTCAGATTTTTTTTTCCACAGAATTCTGTTTACACCTTGAAATTTTGGCTTTTTTTAAACTCAAAATCGCAAGATACAAACTTAAAATACGCGAGATACAAACAGAGTCAGTTTGCAATTTCTACTGCAGTATGCAAAGTTACATTAAATGTTACTTTAAATGTTAAATCCTGATAGCGAGTTTTCAAGTTGTAAGATAGAAAGTATTTTATTATTATTATTTTATTCTGTGGTGGAGAAAAAAAGCAGAATTTCAAGACGTTGAATTCTGAGTAAATCTTGTAATTAATGTATTTCCGCCACCACAGAATAAAAAGCTAAATTAATAAGGACTTTTAATCTAGCAATTCTGACTATTTTCCCTCAAAATTAGAAATTGGTAGATACAAACTTGCCATTTAAATAAAAAATAAATAAATAGCAAGATGGTAGCACTCTAAACAAGCTTCCATAGTAGGTACTCAGCTATGCCAAACATTTCTTAAATATTTGAAATGTATTATGTAAAATAAAAAGCATAATAAATAAATAAAACTTCAGTTCATAGTAGTATGTACTCAGCTATGTCAACCATTTCTTAAATATTTGAAATGTATTATGTAAAATAAAAAAATAAAATAAAAATAAGTAAAATAAATAAATAAAACTTCATTCTAAGTGTACATTTAGTATATAAATTGCATATTTTATGTGTGTGTATGTATACATATATATAACTACACATATATAATATATATACGCACACACACGCATAAAATTAAATAAAAAATACCATTTAAAAAAAAAAAAAAATAAAAAATCTAAAATTTGGATATTCAGTGCGCAAAAGAAAAAAACTTTGGAAAATCATTTTAATATCACTTTTCCTGATTTGATCTGATAATTTGGAATTATTATTCAAATAAATATATACATAAAATCTGTTAAATAAATTAGAAATACATACATACAGACATGGATTATGTGAAAGAGAAAAAGCAAGACAAAAATAATGAAACTCACTCTAAGTGTACATAAGTATGGTATTTTATAAATAAACATTTTAAATCTGAAATGATTTTTTTATATAAAATTGTGATATTCATTGTTTAAAATAGAAAATGAAAAACATTTAATTTTAAAAATCATTTTAATATCACTCTTTGTGACTTGATCTGATAATTGGGATTATTTTCTTTTGGGATATCTGCTTAGAATTTATAAATCATTTTTGGTTCCCATAAAACTATAGCAAGTTTGAAAACACTTTAAAATTACCCACATAGAGGTCACCCGGTTCTCCAGTCAAAATACCGCAGCGTAATATAAATGGACCCACTACAAAAAAACCACTTGAAGAGAAGACAGACAAGATAAGGGTTTGTAAAATCATTACCACCCACCACAGAATACATAACACATAATACATAAAGTAATTGTGACTTTTAATCTAGCAAATGTTTTTTTCTCGGAACATTTTTTTCTTCAAAATTAGACATTGTCAAATAAACAGCTGCAATTCTAAAAGTAAATAAACAAATAATTGCACAAATTGCATGATGGTAGCACTCTAAACAAGCTTCTATAATAGTATGACTAACACTTCAGTACAGGGAACAATTCTCACTATTAACTAGTTACTTATTAGCATGCCTACTGGCTGTTTATTATTACTTATAAAGCATCTATTCTGCATGACCATATTCCACATCTCTAACCCTACCCAATACCTGAACGTAACAACTACCTTACTAACTATTAATAAGCAGCAAATTAGGAGTTTATTGAGGCAAAAGCCATCGTTAATGGTTTGTTAATAGCGAAAACTGGACCTTAAAATAAAGTGTGACCAAAAATGGTTGGTGATGGATTGAGATGAATTATATATAGTATGCAGCGTTGGGAAGGTTACTTTGGAAATGTAATAGGTTACAGATTACAAGTTACTTGATTTAAAATGTAATAAGTAGTGTAACTTTTCAATTACTTTATTAATGTAGCTTATTACTTTTGATTACTTTTTGATTACTTTTCTAAATGTCTAATATTTTCAACTGTTAATCATTTTGAAACATTTAAACCAGGCAGATTTAACCTTACAGTAGCACTCAACACTGATTACTGTCAGACTTTCAAAATCCTTTAGCACTTGAATTAAGATTATAATAAGTAAGGGATAACATACATCTTTATTTTGCGATAACAACTGGCTGAATGTACATTATCTCACTTATTACACTGCTGCTTGATAGATTATTTAGACACAAAACACTGATCTGAGTTGAAATATTTGAACGCGAAGCTTCCTTGAAGAAATCAGTTGCTAGCAAACGGCAAGTTCAAACTAGAAATTTTAGGGATACAGTGCAGTCATACCACTTTTATTACACACAATATTTCACCATATAAATAATTAGTACTAGCTTGTTAGTTATCTTATAATCTATTACAGTGTACAAAAAGCTGTGTTTATATGAAACGATAGAGCGAGTCCACAATACCAGGATGACAGAATTAAGAAATTGTACACATAATATTGAATTGAGCTTTAATATTTTATTAGCTAAACAAATGCAAAGCTTCCGCCAAGAAAAACTATCATATAGCACCGACTTGTTATTATCGGGGAATAACATATCTTGGAAATCTTAGAATGTCATGACTGACCAATCAGAATCAAGCATTCCACAGAGCCATGTAATAATTTAATTTAAAGCACAGCCACCACAAATTCAGACTTTTTTTTTTCTTACTTTTTTGGGGGGCTTTATATGCCTTTTATTGTGATAGGACAGTAGAGAGATGACAGGAAAGAGCTGGAAGGAGAGAGGGGAGCAGGATCGGCAAAGGACCCCGAGACGGGATTCGAACTCGGGTCGCCGTGAGCGCAGTTGCGCTATATGTTGACGCGCTAACCACAAGGCTATAAATGGTTTAATAGCTGTGATACTGGGTTTGAAATCAATGTTTGCATAGTTATGACAGGAAAAACTGGCATCTAACAGTGCTTTGGAAAAAACAATTAATCTTAAAAATCTTAACAGTTATCGAATAAGCATGTGTCCTATTCTGTGTCCTAAACTCCTGAAACATTGGTGTCTCATTTTAGAGCAGTCAATGCAATTTATGAAAGACGTCAATTAAATCCGTAAGTGGGGGTGTATGTGTGAAAAAATTCAGATGTAATTCCCTTTGTAATCACTGGCATTTTTCAAAAGTAACTAATTTAATTACACATTTTTTCTCAGTAACTGTAACTAATTCCAATTACATTTATTTTGTAACTAAATTACGTAATTCCGTTCCATGTAACTAGTTACTCCCCAACACTGATAGCATGTATATCAAGTATATATAACAGGATATAGCCGGTATTCCAAGCATACAGTACTTTGCATACTATCCACAGCATATATACACTGTAGAAATAGCAGAAGCAGAATAGTAGTATGCTATTCTGAATACAGCCAGACAGTGTGAAAATAATATGGAGTCCAGAGATAGATTTAAATATGGGATCTGCTGCAGTGGGTTGTGCTTTCACAGAAATTTGGAAAAAAGACAAAAAGACAAATTTATGGAAACCGAGAAAGAAAAGGCCAGAATTGAGAAGTTCTCGTCAGTCATCTGTCAGCCTGTGCTCCACAGAGCCCATTAAAAGCGTCCCTGGCAGCGGCGGCTCTCGCGGGCAAGTTCAGCTGGCACGAACGCCAGGTCCTGCCTCGAGCTTATCGGGGGTTTTCGGACGCACGCTATCTCGCTTGCACCCGGTGCGGGGGAGCGGGCTCCTGTAAAACCAGAGATGCTTTATGGAAAGCGATTTGCTGAAAGAGCTATCAAACGTAATTTACTTGTGCACCTTGCACTGTGTCTAGTGCCAAAAGCAAAACACACAAATGTAAATGAAGCGAGGTTTACTCAAATATGTTGAGCTCATCATGTTAAATAAACCATTTAATGAATCAGTTTTACAGCGCGACGCAGGTTCAGGCTTTTTAAGGCTGATCTAATGTCAGTTTCAAAGCCGTTTAAAAGATACACCATGCACTAAAACACTATTTGCAAGCCACTGGCTTTCTGAATGACGTTTAAGCTACAGTTATTAACAGAGGATGTCGGTCAGTTCATGTACTGATTATATTTGTGATTAATTATAACATTATGTACATAATTAATTAAGGAGGGGATGATATCTGGCGCTGCTACTAGAGTGGCCATTCTGGCCAGTTTCCTGCACTCCCTCATTGATTTAATTCTCTTTTTAAATCAGATGGGACGCCAGCAGCACTTGATCTGCCAACTGTTACCAAAAATGTTGGCAGAACGGTCTAAACCCATAATGAAAGTACGCCATGCAGTGCCAAGAGAAATAGACACTGAAAAATGCATAATTAACATACTGACAGCATCTAAAACATAATATTTTACATATTACTATTTTTAATTTTAACATTAACACATGTGAATAATTTTCTAGTTTAACGGCATTTAAAATATTACATAACTTAATATATATAACTTTAACACTGCTGCCACGGGTTGTTTTTCATGTCTGCGGGTTTAAGCAACCCCAATAACGTAATATTTAGCCCTCAGAGTGCGAATTTACCAGGGGAATCCTTACAACTGTATTTTATACATCAGAAAGCCATTTTTAGTGGGGGACCCCCTTCGAAAAGCTTCTGGGCTAGTTTTGAGAAGCAATTGGGTGGGTTTTGTTATGAAAACCTGGCAACCCTGCTCAAAACTGCTGTTTCTGTCTTGTAAGATCAGGCTGAAATCACAGCCAAAGCTAAAAACAGTAGGCTAAACAGTTGTGTGTGGAAAAGCACAGAGTTTGATTCAGCTTAAACGAACTGTGCCCAAATCTGTCCAGAAGACAAATGTGCTTTTGGTATATTTGATTGCGTCTTTCCTCTGTGATATGGTGTACTAGCAGACGGCAGGCCCTTGTGTCACGGTGATACCTTGGGAACCGCTCATATTCGGTTTTCCGAGGTTTGACCTGTAACCTCTGCCTCCTGGGCACAAGATACTGGTGCTCTTTGAATCTAAGATCTCGGGGTCAAAAGCAGGTGCTCTACTGTCCAGGTGCCCAATCAGCAGCCTTAGGCTTTTTACCGGTGTGTGCATGTATGTGTGTCTGCATGGGTGTGTGCTGGCATATGTGTTTGTCCGGTTATCATCCATCATGCTAGAATACACCTGAAAGCTTTTGTTTCTCTGGTCAAAGTTCACTGTGTTTTTTTAGATCCCAACCTACAGCGCCCCCAAATGGACAGAACTATGGCACTTTACACACACACACACACACACGCACGCACACACACAACTGTTTGCTCAACTGAGGTCATGCAAGATTCATTTGCAGCCTTGGACTTTAATGGGAAGTGTTATAGGAACTGGTCATTACTGGACGCCAAGAACAGTTGACAGAAAGCTTCATTCTCGAAGTCTTGACTGAGAGGAATTACCGTTTTAACATTTATGTTCTACAAATTGCTGTTTTCAACATAAAAATCCCTTATTGATCCCTTCTTCAATTTAAATGAATACTATTTAATACATTTTCAAGCATTTCAGATTGAAAGACTTTATATATTTACATTTAATTTTACTAACAAAAAAGGTCACAATTAATGGGTTACTATGGTTGTCCTGAGAGAACAGTAGGGAAGACGTGAACTGAAAATACAGATATCCAAAAATAAATAAATAAATAATAACAAGAAAAAGGTTAACAAGTTAACAAAAATGTGAATAAATTTATATATATATATATATATATATATATATTTAGAGCAGACAACAGACAGAGCACTGCTGTTGTGCAGATTTGTTTTATTTTTAATAATAAAAGATTTTTAATAATACAAAGTGCTGCTTAGTATGGTTTTCCTTACCGTCCAGTGAGGAAGTGGTCTACTGAAAAATAGCAACAAGCCTAACAGCTGTTTTCGGTTTAAAATAGCTAACCCCTTATTAAAAGGAAATAAATTCGGCAATATTTTATATATATTTTAGAGCAGATTTAAAGGCACTACAGATAAGCAGAATTTTTATATTTATTTTTTTAAGAATGAAATAAACAGGTTACAGAATGATGGCTTACTGTGGTTTTTCTCACAGACCAGTAAGGAAGTGGTTTACTAAACCAGTGGTCTGAAAAATATCAACATCCCAAGCAGCTGTTTTCCACAACAAAAACAATCCCTCATTTATCCCTTTTAAAATATTTAAATAATTGACTTAATATTTAACTAAATTTAGTGCAGATATAACAGCACATTAGATGTGCAGATTTTTTTATGCCTGTTTTTAATGTTAAAAATATCAACAGGTTACAGAATGATGGCTTACTATGGTTTTCCTTGCAGACCAGTAAGGAAGTGGTCTACTAAATGGTGATTTACAAAAAAAAAAAGCATGGCTAAAACTCTCTAATTTATCCCTTTTTAAAATATTTCAATAAATTCCTTAATATTTAACAATTTTAGTGCAGACGTAATAGCACGTTAGATGAGCAGATTTTTTTTTTACATTTCCTATACTTATTTTTAATGTTAAAAATATGCACAGGTTACGGAATGATGGCTTACAGTGGTTTTCTATACAGACCAGTTAGGAAGTGGTCTACTAAACCGGTGATTTAGTTAAAAATATCAACATGCCAAACAACTGTTTTCAGCATTTAAAAAAATCCTTGTTAAATTATTTGAATAAATTTCATAGCACACATGAGAGCACTGTAGATGTGCAATTTTATTATTTTTTTTATTTATTTATTTTTGATGTTATATAATTGGTTTACAGAATGATGGCTTACTATGGTTTTTCTATACAGACCAGAAAGAAAGTGGTCTACTAAAGGGTGATTTACTAAAAAATATCAACGTCAAAAAGCTGTTTTCCACAACAAAAACAACAAAAATGCTTCATATATCACTTGCTATAATATTTAAATAAAAAGCTTAATATTTAACATAATTTTAATGCAGACATAAAAGTAGGTTAGATGTGTGGATTTTTTAATGTGCATTTTTTATACTTATTTCTAATGTTAAAAATATGCACAGCTTACAGAATGATGGCTTACAGTGGTTTTCATTACAAACCAGTTAGGAAGTGGTTGAATAACCAGTGGTTCTTTCATCCCAAGCAGCTGTTTTTCCACAGGAAAACCACAAAATCCTAATTTATCCCTTGTTAAAATATTTAAATACATTCCTTAATATTTAACAATTTTAGTGCAGACATAACAGCACGTTAGATGAGCAGATTTTTTTATATACTTATTTTTAATGTTAAAAAAATGCACAGGTTAGAGAATAATGGTTTACTATGGATTTCCTTACAGACCAGTAAGGAAGTGGTCTACTAAATGGTTTCCACAAAAAAAACGACAAAACTCTCATTTATCCATTGTTAAAATATTTAAATAAACTCCTTAATATTTAACATAATTGTAGTGCAGACATCATAGCACATTAGATGAGCAGATTTTTTATTTACATTTCTTTTAACGTTAAAAATATGCACGTTACAGAATGATGGTTTATATGGTTTTCTAAACAGTCCAGTAAGGAAGTGGTCTACTAAACTGGTGGTCTCAAAAATATCAACATACCAAGCAAAAATCCTTCATTTATTCCTTGTTAAAATATTAAAATAAATTCCTTAATGTTTAGAGCCGACATAATGGTACGACAGATCCATATTTGGTTTTATTTATAAAAAAAATCTAATTTTTAATGTTAAAAATACAAGAAGGTAAAAATGATGGCTTACTCTGGTTTTCCTTGCAGACCAGTAAGGAAGTGGTCTACAAAACCGGTAATTTACTAAAAAATATCAACATGCCAAACAGCTGTTTTCAGCATGAAAAGTCCTCTTTAACCTTATTAAATTATTTTAACCAATTTCCTAATGTTTTCAGAGCACACATAAGATTACAGTAGATGTGCAATTTAATTTTTGCCTATTTATTTTCGATGTTATAAATACAAATCGGTCACAGAATGATGGCTTACTATGGTTTTCCTAACAGACCAGTAAGGAAATGGCCTTCTAAACTGGTGGTCTGCTGAAAAACGTCAACTCGCCAAGAAACAAACCTGTGGTGCTGCACCTCCAAGTTATGTTTGAGCAAAACCAGCCCACACAAAGCTGCTTTTGTACCCCGATGTTTAAATGGTTTATGTGGCCTGTTTGAAATCGCTCTGCGTGTGTGCATTAAGGGAAGGTGAGTTAAAGGAGGATTGTTTGTATGTGTGCTGAAAGTGAGGGCAGGTACACAAAGAGCGAGCGAGCGTCGCTCCACCCACCACGTGTCCGCGTGAGACGCGGCACGGCCCAATCAAACCACTGACTGAATTTGACGGTGACGTCTGTTGCGAAGGTCTGTTACAAACACAAAGTGCACGTACAAGCACACGTGAACACGATTTGTGACACCCAAAAGCCAAACTATCCAAACACTGCCACCTAACGGATGAGCCGTGCGGCGTTTCGCAATCCCTCCCCTCCTCTCTCTCTTTTTGCTCTCCTCCACTCCTTCATTCGCTCTCATTTCCCCCCTCCAAGCAAATTCAATCTGACTCACGAAAAAGATGCAGGAAAGATGGCATCATTAGGACGCCCACTAGCCCTCATAAGACACACACACACACCCTTTCACAAAGGGCAAACAGAGTTCAGAGTTCATCCGTTGTTCACCACCCTCAGCAAATGACTGATCCGTGTTTGAAGCCCAACCCAAGGTATCTCATTACAGACGCTGCATGGCACAGGGATGCAGAGGAGATGTTCGCGAAATTCTCAAATCCCAGAAATTCCATTTCGGAACAATCCCGGTTGCAGATAGAATCCTAGACAGGTTGCGGGGTTAACGAATCCTCATTAGTTTTTCCCAACAAAAACATTCAAATTGGAAAGCGTAATCGAGGGTGATTGCAAACCGCACGTGTGACCTGTTGACCTGTTGATGGTGGCCCAACGGTGACCGGTTCAAGTTCAGTTCATACGCTCACAATGGCTCTTAGTTCTTCCTCCTTTAAAAAGCTGCATAACTGGCCTCAACAATAAATAATAAGCTTAAAAAAAAGCACAAAAGTCAACATTTTACTTCAAAAGCGTGCAAGAAATCCAAATAAAAATGGCACCATGATTCTGGGATGAGAAATGCCACATCTACCTAATTGCACAACAAGGTCAAAACTACCCGAAAGGTCGCTACTTAAACACTAAGCAATCCTGCAATCTATTCGGCCTGACGGAGTAATGCACGAAGAAGGCAAGACAGACAGAAAACCAATCATCCAAATAAAGGAAATTACTGGTCGTGGCTTTGTTTGGGAAAGAGACCGGAACAGTTGACGTGCTTTGAAGTGAGGGCAAAAACGATGTATAAATCGGGGGTAAACGCAGTTCACGGGTTCACCGGCTGTTCACCGATCCCCTCTCTCTCTCCTCGCTAATCAGGTATTTATCACACTTATCGATGTGCGTGTGTGTTTATTTTCGTATTCGTCACAGCTGGAGGTGTGTGCGCACCCGATGTATATTGGGATGTCTTTGAGCGACTGCGCCTGGCTGTTTGTTTGCGTGCGCGCGTACACGCCGGGTCCGTCCGTACCCGTTCCTGTACCGCGAGGAAGAATGGCGGGCGTCTTTATCAGCCGTGCTTTATCCTGCTAATGGCGAGGCCCTGTCGGCTCCAGCCAGCCGGGTGACAGCAGATTTGTAACGGGCGACAGGAACAGATGGAGACGCCATTGTGGTTCTGAAGCCAGGCCTGGAGCTTGGAGCTGCCCCGCCCGCGCGTATGCTAATGTGAACTCCGTTTCACCCGCTTCCCGGCATCACTGACCTGCCCGTGGCCCTCTCTCTGGGCTTTACACAACACGGAGGCGTACGCGGGAGGATACGCAACAATCAAAACGCCGTCGGCGCGAGCGTCCTCATCTCGCATACCACACCAGGGGCCGTTCGAAGAGGTGCGCTTGTAATCGCCAAGCACTAACGAAGCTTTAACAAATGGATGCGCACATCATAATTGGAGTCAAAGTTGCAGAGTTAATGGAAGAGGTCACGTGAGGACCGGCCTCCAGCCAGACCTGAAGACGTGTCAAGTGTAGGACGAGGGTGGAAGGAGGAAGGACTTTGTTTGCTTTGCCAGTGAGTGTTTGTGCTGTTAGAAAGAAGGAAACGTAAAACATCTCCACTAACTTATTACATATTTAATCAGACCCGGATCGTTTTAATCCAAACAGATTAAGGGAAAGACGAGCGAGGAACACCTGACACGTGATTTATGAGGACTTCCTAAAAGCGAGGCTCTTTAAAACCCGCCACGTGGGGAAATTTTGCAGAGCCCAATTGAGTATCATCATGTGTTTTAGATTCATCTTTATTCTTGCTCCGATCTGGATGTCATTTTAAATTAAAATTACAATTAGCTTTTTTTTTTTTTTCCTCTCCCCCCGACTATAATGGGGCAAGTTTTACGGAGACTTCCCAAACTGGCATGACACAGCATTCGTCAAAAGTGGAGCGGTATTGCTCCTAACGTCATTTGCGAAATAAATGGATAGTAAAAATGTTCATTTTACTGATGTTTCCTACATATGGCTGACCTTAGTAATATCTGTAATAGCAACATTATTTTCAGCACAATGATATTCAGAAAAGAAAAAAAACAAAACAAACTCAGGTATTCATCTGCATTTGTCTGTATGAACAATTTTGGCTTTTGAGTTCAGCTTGAGTTCTTAATCGATCAGTATACAAACCAGACTGATATTCTACATAATAATGATAAAATAATATTAATAATAATCACTTAAGCTTAAAGGAAACACTACTCTATTCTAACTCTCATTTTCATATGCACACTGCAACAAAAAGGCTTATCTTATTTAGTATTTTTATCTTGTTTCTAGTCAAAATATCTAAGAATTCTTAAATTAAGATGCATTAACTAGATAAGCAAAATGACATATGATACTTAGTCTTGTTTCTAGAGGAAAACACTACATTAAGTGCATTTTGCTTAAAACAAGTACAATTATCTGCCAGTGGGGTAAGTAAAATATTCTTGTTTTCAGATTATGTTACTTGTTTTAAGCAAAATGCACTTCATTTGTGACCTTGGACCACAAAACCAGTCTTAAGTAGCACAGGTATATTTGTAGCAATAGCCAATAATACATTGTATGGGTCAAAATGATTGATTTTGCTTTTATCCCAAAAATCATTAGGATATTAAGTAAAGATCATGTTCCATGAAGATAGTTTGTAAATTTACTACCATAAATATATCAAAATTAATTTTTAATTAGTAACATGCATTGCTAAGAACTTCATTTGGACAACTTTCTCAGTTTTTTTTGCACACTCAGATTCCAGATTTTGGTTTTGTGGTCCAGTGTCACATTTAGTCTTTTTGCTTATCCAGCAAATGCATTTTGACTTAATAATTTTTAGATATTTTGACTAGAAACAAGCTTTTTTTGCAGTGCATCATTTACTAATTATTTCAAATGCTCAAACAATCATGAAAATATGGATCTCAGTAGGAAACTGCTGTTTAAACATTTTTGATGCACAATAAAGTGGTTTGCAATAACTCCAAATGTGTTTTACATTTATGTCTCTCTCTGGGAGAGCTAAACACATGTAATTTTTGTCATTTATTTGTTTAGTTAAAATAATGTATTTGGGAATCCTCTTTATGGAGAATTTAAATGGTAATTAATTTAATTCTCAAAAACACAATAATGAAAATTGATATGCCATTTAATAGACAGAAATGCAGAGCACGTCGTATAACTGAGTCGGAATGACTTTGTAAAGATCAAACAACACAAACAAATAAAGCACAAAAGAGAAGCCGTCAACCTCTTTGTAAACCAACAAAGATAAATAAAGCCATAAAACGTCATCGTTACTTCTAAAATAAGTTTGTACGTGTGTTTGGAGGCAGATTTGTGCAAGCGTCAGTCTCTCGGTCCGAACAGTGGCCGGCAATAAAGCAGACAGAAATGTGGCCATAAAAATGATATTTTTAATGCATTATAGACACCTTACACTCACTGTAAAAAATGGCAGGGTAAATTGCTGAAATTGCTCTGTTGGAAAACATAATAGTTATTATCTGACACACAATTTGGAGTTAATAAATTGGCCCCTATCTGATTTTTTTTTCTTTTCTGGCACATAATGAAAGGTAAACATGATCTTGAACAGCTCACATAAATATTCTATTATACTATGCATTATTGTCCTAAATTATATACATAGATTTAAGAAAATTTTTTCAGGAATTTTAAAAGGTTATTTAACAAATAGATTAAATATCTTTAAAAGTTATTTATAAAATAAAATAAAATAAAATAAATCATTATTAATCAATTTTTTTTGTTTGTTTGTTTTCATGTCTGTACATGTAACAGTAGGGAGTTTAAGCAGAAGCAACCTGATGGAGGAGCGGCAGAGGAGGATGAACTTTTGACCGGGGTCGCGGCCTGACCTGTCTGACCCCTGACTGGTGTGAGTGTGTCTGAGTGGCTGACCTTGCTGCCATGACGACGACAGAGATCAGCCGGCGTGGAAAAGCAGCCAGCAGAGCTCTTTCAGGCCTCCATTCGTTCTCGTTCTTTCTGTCTGCGCTCTCAATCTACACGTTCTCTCGCTGCTGCTCCTGCGAGAGGCAACTTAATGCTGTAATGTCAGCCGAGCTTCAATGATGTCATTGTGCTCCCGTGATTTCCCTGATTAAACTAAATAAACCTTTACGCAGCTGCTTGCAGGGCAAGCGTAAAAATAAGCCCTCGGACGGAAAAGCGAGGTTAGCCATCGGCGAGCACCTGGGTTTCTTAAATATAGTGAAGGATAGTTTTGAAAAATGATTTTTGGTTTCATCTCTCTTTGCAGACTTACTGTCCTTGAGCCTAACACTACTATACTTACATAGTTTAAATTTATCTCTTAAAGTCTCTGCATATAAAAATAAAATAAAATAAAATAATAAAATAAAATAAAGATTGGGGGCTGTTTTAAGGTCGAACTATAAGGTCAAAAATTCAATATAGACTCGATGTTTTCTCTCTATATTTTTGGTGAGGATGGTATGTAATTAAATGAACACAATAAAATCTGACATACATTCAGAAAAGAGCCATTTAAGAAATGAAGTTAGATTTTTCCATAAAGTCAGGGCAAGTTGAGTAAAAATGCTTAAAATAATATATACAATTTATTAATTACAGTAGTTAATATATTATATCTAGCTTTTACTCTTTTTGCCATTTCGTAATTGTTAAACAAATAGTAAATAATAAATATGTATATAATAAATTAATTACAATTGTTAATGTATTTTATTTAGATTTTTTTTTTTTTTTTTGCCGTTTGATACTAGTTAAATGAATACTAAAAAATCTTACAAAATCAATTATTTTTCGTTTATTTGTTTGTTTCATAATAATATTACTGTTTAATATTGCTTAAATGTTTATTTAATGCCAGGTTTTTGTGACAACATGCCCTGCTATTGATCAATGTCTGTTAATCGCCTGCTGTTTCATACTAGTTAAATAAATAGTAAATAATCCTACTGAATCAAATGTTTGTTTATTTTTTTGTTTCCTAATAATTTTACTGTTTCAATTTTGACTATATGTTTATTTAATGCCAGGTTGTGTTGTGACAACATGCCCCACTGTCGGTCAATGTCTGTTAACCGTGTGTTTCATACTAGTTAAAAAAAAAAAAATACTAAAACGTTTTTTTGTTTGTTTGTTTTTTTGTTTGTTTCATAAAACTTCTACTGTTTGAATTTTGCTTAAATGTTTATTTAATGGCAGGTTGTGTTGCCCTGTTATCGATCAACATCTTTTAACCGTGTGTGTTTCATACTAGCTAAAAATAAATAAATAAATAAATAATCCTACTAAAACATTTTTTGTTTGTTTGTTTCATAATATTACTGTTTAAATTTTGATTTAATATTTATGTAATGCCAATTGTGTTGTGACAACATGCCCCGTTATCGGTCAATACTTGTTAACCATCTGCTGTTTCATAATAGTTAAATAATAAATATCCTACTAAATCTTTTTTTGTTTGTTTGTTTGTTTGATAATAACTTTACCATTTGAATTCTGCTTAAATGTTTATTTAATGGCAGGTTCTGTTGTGACAACTTTGCCCCACACGGTCAGCGTCTGTTAACTCTCTGTTTTTCATACTAGTTAAAAAAAAAAATCCTACTAAAACAATTTTTTGTTTGTTTCATAATATTGCTGTTTATATTTTGATTAAATATTTATTTAATGTCAGGTTGTGTTGCCCTGTTATCGGTCAACGCCTGTTAACCATCTGCTGTTTCATAATAGTTAAATAAATAGAAAGTATTCATAACAATCTTTTTTTGCTTGTTTGTGTGTTTCATAATAAGTTTACTGTTTGAATTTTGCTTAAAATTTTATTTAACGGCAGGTTGTTTTGTGACAACGTTATGGGTTAACGTCTTTTTTATTTATTTTTTATTGTTGTTTTTGGTTTATTTGGTTTATTTGGTTTATTTGATAATAATTTTGCTGTTTAAATTTAGCTTAAATATGTATTTAATGGCAGGTTGTGTTGTGACAACATGCCCCGCTATCGGTTAACGCCTGTTAACCATTTGCTGTTTCATACTAGTAAAATAAATACTAAATAATCCTACTAAATCAATTATTTTGTTTGTTAGTTTGTACTGTTTAAATTTAGCTTGTTAATGTCTTTTTAGTATGTTTTTTTTTTGGCTTATTTAAAAATTTAAAATGTAAAAATTTTGCTTAAATATTTATTTAAGTTGTTTTGTGACAACATGCCCTGCTATCGGTCAACGTCTGCTGTTTCATACTAGTTTACACTAGTAAATATACTATAAATTAATACTAAATAATCCTACTAAATCAACCATTTGTTTGTTTTAGAATAATTTTACTGTTTAAATGTAGCTTAAATGTTTATTTAATTGCAGGTTGTGTTGTGACAAAATGTCCAATAGCTTTTTTTTTGCACCCAAGATTAGAAAGCGCCTATGCAAAAAATGACTTTGATAAATACATAAACCCTGAGAAATTTACTGGAGTGTGACAACTAGCCCCGGTCACCCGTACAGTATATAAATTTAAGCAAATGCTGTCAGTTGAGTCAGTATCACCCGTGTTCGTTAGAGCCTCTCTGTGCTGTGCATTAACATTTAACATTCAAAGTGGAAGGTACATTTGAGTAAGATGTTAAGAGACTGTGACAGTGTTTACATTTTGTGCTTTTACACTCGGTATCCCAACAGCGCTAGTTTACAAGTACACCTGTTATCAGCTCGCTCGTCCCCAAACCTAGGGTGGCCTAAGGTTACGTATAGAAGACGACACACACACTAATAGAAAGCAGAGCAGCAGTGAGATTTATCAGTGTATATTGAGCGTGCTTCTTTAGTTAAGTATAGCCAAGGGAGGATGGAAAGAGAGCAAATGTTGCGTCTCTGTCATTGCACGGGACTTACGCTTAAGTACATTAGTATTCTGCTATTAAGGCGATGAGAGAATATGAAACCAAAACAGTCTGAGGATTAGACCACCCTTACTGTGTGTGTGTGTAATACAAGACTATAATATACACACCATTACTAAAGTTTGTGACGCCAACCACCTGTGTACCAACATTAAAAAAAAAAACAATACACACAATTTGTGCGCATCTGTGTAAGGTACCAGTGTCACATGACAGACAAAAGTCACAAAAGAAAACGTAAGCGACATGTAGGCCTCTCACACCCTGGACTCTGCCATTAGATGTGAGGAAATGGTCGTCTGACCGGCTATGGCTGTTATGACTGGAAATTTGACATGAGAGAGATCCGTCCACACCCTCTCAGCAAATCCCTGCGAGACGCCAGGAGAATAAAAGAGACTGATATCTCCCCAGACCTGCAGTTCAGGCCCGCGCTATTTCATTTCCTATTCTGGGTTTGTATATAATGAAATCAAATGGATTTGGCGTGTGGGGTCCACTGTACTCTTACAAAAAGACCATGATAATCACGGTTTCTGCCAAAGTAACACAGCCTCTACAATAAAAAAATAAAAAAGCTATTATTAGCTTACGCTGTCTTGAAAAAGAATCCCAAACCCCACAGAAAAAGGCAAAAAGAAAGTGTAAACAAATGTTTAAAGGAAATTTCATATACAGTTCTGCATCTTTTAAAGGGATTTATTAAATTGATCAAAAATGACAGCCAAGACTTATGTTGTTACAAAAAAAATGCGCCTTGGAAAGAAGAAGAAAAAAAAGTATCATGTTTCCATAACAAATATTAAGCAGCTTCCAGCATTAAGCGGTTCAAATACTGATTATAAGAAAAAAAAAAAAAGTTATATATCAAATCAGCATATTAAAATGATTACTGAAAACGATATCAGTGACAAATAAATACAGTATCGTTACAGACTTCTTTGAAAAAAAGATGAACAGGAGTGTAAATTTATTTGTATTTTAATAAAGAAATTGCACCAACTGCTATATTGTATTGTGGATGGAATTTATTTATTTGTTTGTTTGTTTGTTAATTGTATCTGAATATTCATTAGTTTGCATTTCCAGAAAAAAAAAAATACTGTTTTTACTGGCATTGTTAAAGACTTCTTTAAATAAACTAAAATAAAAAGATGAACAGGAGTGTAAATTTATTCTAATAAAGAAACTGCACCAACTGCTGTATTGTACTGTGGATGGTATTTGTTTGTTTGTTAATTGTATCTGAATATTCATGCATTTCCAGAAAAAAAATACTGTTTTTACTGGCATTGTTAAAGACTTCTTAAAAAAAAAAAAAAGGAGTGAAAATTTGTCCTGTTTTTATAAAAAAAAGAAAAAGAAAATGCACCAACTGTTGTATTGTATTGTGGATGGAATTTATTTATTGTTTGTTTGTTTGTTAGTTTTGCATCTCAATATTCATTAGTTTGCATTTCAAAGGAAAAAATACTGCTTTTACTGTATTTTGATCAAATAATTACAGTATTGTTAGAGACAAATTGCTGTATTGTATTGTGGATGGAATTTATTCATGTATGTATTTATTTATTGTTTATTTGTATGTATATGAATATTCATTACACTCTTAAAAATAAAGGTGCTTCAAAAGGTTCTTCAAGCGATGCCATAAAAACCATTTTGGTTCCACAAAGAACCATTCAGTCTAAAGTTCTTTAAAGAACCATTTCTTGCTTACATTTTTATAATCCTAAGAACCTTATTTGCCACAAAGAACCTTCTGTGAAAAAGGTTATTCTATGGCATCATGAAGCACCTTTATTTTAAAGAGTGTAGTTTGCATTTCCAGGGGAAAAATATTACTGCTCTCACTGTATTTTGATCAAACAAATACATTGTTTGAGACAAACTGCTGTATTGTATTGTGGATGGAATTTATTTATTTATTTATTCATTCATTCATTCATTCAGACAATTCATTAATCTGCATTTTCATATTTACCCTGAAAATGCCACTCCTCTGTTTTTGGGAGTGTTGAACTATATTTTGCTTTACTGTCTGTAACGCAACAGTTTTGTATGTGCCACAGCTTCAGACTGATTAGAAATATTATTTACTAAAGTGATTGGGAATTACTCCACCCACCACTCACATATCATTTAATATGTTACTTAATAAATGACAAATATACAGGAAACATTTGTTCAAAACATCAAATAAAACACATACAGAAAGGCACTGAACAGACTGTGTTAGTCACTCTAAACTCCTCCACAAGTCATCTTATTTCTTTCAATCTTTATGTCCAGCAGAACTAAACCGTAAAGTGCACAGTCCTCCCTCATCTGTTCAGCCATGATATTGCTAGCTCTCAACATGCAGGTGAAAAGCCTGTGCGAATGTTATATATCAAATATAACAAGAGAACCTGCTGATTCACATGAGCCCAGATCTGTCATTTAACACCCATTAACATGATCACAAATCACATTATAATCCAGACGTGAAACTGCACTTTCTTTACTTCAGCACTCCTGAAAATCCTTGAGATTTTTCTCAGGGCATCTAACAATGATGCTCACGCATGATTGTGATTTCAGACCGCCAGCTAATTCGTAATTGGTTCAGGACACCCCACTCTTATTTATTAAAGCCCATTTTTCTTTACCACCCTTAGCCACTCACTTTATTCTCGGCCATATTAATAAAGCTAATTGTAATCATATCGCTCTTTTCCGGATGCTAGCCGATGGGCAGTAAGCCTCTTGATTATTTTTAATGAGTTCAGCTGTTTTCCCCCTACGACATATAGATGGATGTCCGGTCTACTCTGAATGCGAGACGAGTGTAAATATTGGCAGCCGTCGGTGCAGTTATCATGCTCAAGGGGTGCATTCAATCTCGCCTCCTTCAGCAGCGAATGGACGGTCGCAGGTTGCTACGACAGGGGGTGCGAGTCCAGTCAATGAGACGATTACCGCACGTGCGGCTCGGACTTCGCTCGAGCAGCGGGCGAATGCTAAACGGACAAAATTATCGCCTGCCGCGGCCTACGGGCCAAATGGGGCGCGGGGAGCGCGCTCGCCCGTCGCTTGTATTCCCGCTTTATTTATTGCACACGCACTGGACGCTGTCCAACGCGCACATTTGTAATTGGACTCGTTGGCTCGCGCTCCAAGGCCATTAGCTGAGAGCAAAGAAAGTCTAGGGCGGGAAAAAAGATGTTAAGGCTGCTAAAATATGTTGCGCTACGACACTTATGGGCTCCCGTGTAACCGAGGTGCTGTTTTTTACTGTCAAATCTATTAATCAGTAAATCTAGCCATAGAAAGTCGTATTTGTACTCGTCTGCTGATGAATGCTCGCTCCGGTCATTTCTCAGACACTGAACACTAGCGCTGGAAAGAAACGCAAGACAGCGTGGTGAGGAGCAAACAGCATGGCTCATTAGCAAAGTATGAAAATCACTCATTTTAATATTTACTGTGCACTCTTGATTAGTTTCATCATGCATTTCTGATTGGCACAAAATGAGATTTTCCTCCGAGCCCATGGGCTCTCTGATTTATTATTAAACTGCGCCATTCAAAACTGAAATATGGACTATATATTTTCACTCTCATTTTTGGTTATTTATGTAACTTTTTTTTTTGTTTCATCCAAGGCCATTTTTCATCAGAAACTTCTCACCTCACACAGTAATTATTACACAAATAATACAAGCTTTTTTTTGTAAAATACATGTGACCCTGGACCACAAAACCAGTCATAAGTAGCACGGGTGTGTTTGTAGCAATAGCCAAAAATACATTGAATGGGTCAAAATGATACATTTTTCTTTTATGCCAAAAATCATTAGGATATTAAGTAAAGATCTTGTTCTATGAAGACATTTTGTAAATTTCCTACTGTAAATTTATCAAAACTTAATTTTTGATTAGTAATTCCATGCATAACGGATTTCATACAGTTAAAATATAAAATTCAATATAAATATAAAATATTCAATAAAAAAAGCAAATGTCTAAATTAATACCCAATTTAAAATATTAAAATATTTAGATACATTCAAATATTATATTATATATAAAAAGTAACACTGTTAACTGTAATCATTGGCAAAAGTCTAAATTAATACCCATTTTATAACAGTAAAATAATACAATAATAAATTTAAATGAAATATTATGTATTAAAAGTACCACTGTTAAATATAATCTTTAGCAAGTGTTAAAATGTTTTTTTTTATACTGTACATTAAAATGCTATGAAGCCCAAATGCTCTTGTAGCATTTAAAAAATGGAATTAATGTTTAGTATATTTTTTTAAAAATGTAATGGTATAGAATTTTAATATCACCGATATTATCAGTTCAGTTTGGTGCATCCATAACATCCATGATGCACTTTTGTTAATACAGTTCATACTATGAGTCTGCAAAACACTGCACGGGCCAGTATGTGGCTATTGTGATTAATAGCAGTTCTATGCATGTAAAGTGCAATGTTAAAATAATATCTTAAAGGGTTACACCCATACACAGAAGGCAAAAAGTACATTTACAGTATGGCAAAGGTTGAAATAAAAGAGCTGATCTTATGTGTCCATGCAGAGCAACCCGTCAGAAGAAATTAAAAGCATAAAGATGAATCAAAAAATGTTTTTCTCCATCACGAAAAAGAGCAGCTGTGAGCTTCATTAGGTCATTTTAGACGAGACAGCTGTTTGGCTGTACTGAGAGAAAGAGAGAGATGAAGAGAAACGAAAAAAGCGAAAGTGTTTTACTGCAGGAATGAAAAAAAGAAATAAAAGAAGCTAGCAAAACAGTACTGTTCACTTTGAACATGCCAGAAACTACTTTAAAGAGACTGTTCACCTAAAAAAGAAAGATCTGTCATCATTTAGACACCCAAGATGATATTTTTAAAAATGTGTCAATGTTTCTTTGTCCAAAAAATGAAAAATGGGAAAGAGAAATAAGAACGTTTTAACTGTTTTTGTGACAAAACACATTGGACCCCACTGAACTTTACTGTGTGGACAAAAAAAAGGTTAAAACATTCTTTAAAATAAAATCTTATTTTGTATTTGTGACCCTGGACCACTGAAAGCTGAATAAATTAGTTTTCCATTGATGCATAGGACAATTTTTGATAGATACAACTATTTGAAAATCTGGAATCTGAGGGTGCAAAAAATCAAATATTGAGAAAATCACCTTTAAAGTTGTTCAAATGAAGTTCTTAGCAATGCATATTACTAATCAACAATTAAGTTTTGATATATTTACGGTAGGAAATTTACTAAATATCTTCATGGAACATGATCATCACTTAACATCCTAATGATTTTTGGCTAAACAAAAGAAAAATCGATCATTTTGACCCATACAATGTATTTTTGGCTATTGCTACAAATATACCCGTGCTACTTAAGACCCTGGTCCAGGGTCACATTTTATAGTAAAAAAAAAAATAAATGCATTTTACTTGGGAGGTAAATGAAGTCAATTTTCCTGTTGGAATGCACTATCCCTTTAAATGAACTGAGCTTTCCAAAAAAAGCAAAACAAAACATTGTTATTTTCAGTGATGAAAAAGACAAAGCACCTCTATCTGACCTACAACATCCTTCTGATCTGCAAAATGGTTTAAAGTTCTCTTAATTTCTTACACCTATGAACCGTAAACACTTGAACACACATTTAAAAGCTCACTAGGAGTGAGTGGGTGCAGATTATCTTCAGGAAAGTGTGTTTCTCATACTGTATCATCGGACCAATCACATTATCCCCAACTTTTAATCAGTTAAAGCGAGCCAGATAAATAGTCTGCACTCTCAGATAGGTATATTATAGATTGATTCGCTCATTTTCTGCGAGGATACAGTAAACAGAAGCTAGAGAGATTACGAGTGTTTACGCGTGTGTGTTTGCAAGCCGAAAGAGAGAGATGGAGAGAAATAAGGAGCAAAGAAAGGACAACCTCAAATCACATTCACAACCAAGATACAGTAATCAGAAGGAGAGAGAGAGACTGAATAGATATTAATATTCAAGTGGGCGCATTCGTGCATGGATCCAATAAGATTCCGAAGGTAGCATCCATTTGCCAGAGCATGCGGAGCGTGCTAAATGACCTGTGCTTTTTGCGGGAGACGCCCCTCCTTTCCCTGACCTCCCTCCATCCGCTCCCTCGTTCCCTGGCGCTAATGAATTGAAAGAGGAGGTCTGAAACGGGAGTGTCCTTAAGTGCCGCCCACTCCTCTTAACATGACCTGGGTTCAAAAGTTCACGCCGCACCCTGCAGGCACCGATACCCACACTGACTCTCTTTTTCTCTCTCTCTCCTTCGTTTTCTCGTCTTCGGTTTTTCATCCTCCATTTTTCCCCTTCTCGCTTTATAGTTTTCACACTCTGATCGTTTGTTTCTCCAGCCCTCGTTCGCTTCGCCTCCAGCTGGAGAGGTGAAGAGTGAGATGTCTCATTCTCTCTGTGGATGTGTGTGTGTTTCGTATCTGTCGCTCACACACATCCACAGAGCTTGAAGCTGACAGTGGTCATTACTAAGGGAAAATTGTGCCTATTTGCAATGCAGGTCTACTGCTCTATAATTCCATTATTGATTAGACTGACAGTTATTTGAAGTTATGACGCACCTCTTCCCATGATGCAGTTAGAACCTTCTTAGGTGCGACTACCAGAGTAATGTCCTTCAGTCAGTTTACAGTAATGCCCCTCTGTTTTACCGTAATCCATATCTGTTACTAATGTACCCGAGTAGCTCTACAGTAAAGCTTCCATCATTATATTACAGTAATACGGATCTATGCAACTTTTTGGGGCTCTCACTGCCCTACACAAAAAGAATTAGACAGAAATAAATACTTTTTATTTTTATGGAAATATACTAGATAAATATATGTCCTTATAATATATATTCATCCCTAATGAATATATAGTGTTACATTAATATGATCAATGCTTATTAATAGTAATATATAGTAATGCTTATTAATAGTAATACATTGAAAATATGTATGGAACATTTTAAAATATTATAGTGATATTATAGTAAAATTATATTCATAATAATAATATAATATAATATAATATAATATAATATAATATAATATGATATAATATAATATAATATAATATAATATAAATGCTAGTAAATAGAATATTGTTGCATAAATATATACTAAAAAAAAAGCCGGAATATTATTAAAATTGTATATCCATATTTTCATATTTTATGTATACACACACACAAACATCATATATACAATTATACAATATATATTCCATATGAATATAAAAAATATTTGTTATTTAAAGAGCTGTTATAAAGCGTATAGAAAGAGTGTAATATTGCATAAATTGCATTAATAATAATTATATTTTGTTATAATATAATATAATATAATATAATATAACATAATATAAATGCTAGTAAATATAATATTGCATAAATATATACATTGTTAAAAAATGCTGGAATATTATTTGATTTGTATATCCATATTTTCATATTTTATGTATACACACACACAAACATCATATATACAATTATACATTATATATTCCATATGAATATAAAAATATTAGTTATTTAAAGAGCTTTTATAAAGCGTATAGAGAGAGAGTGCAATATTGCATAAATTGTATTAATAATGATTACATTTTGTTATAATATAATATAATAATATAATATAATATAATATAATATAATAAATACAATATAAACAACTCTTAAAGCAAGTTTACTTTTATAGTAAATCGAATATTGTTGCATAAATAATAATAATCATCATCATCTGAATATTATTATATTAGTTAACCAGTATTTTCATATTTTATGCACACAAACGAATATAAAATATATTTGTTATTTAAAGAGCTTTTAAAGCGTATAGAGAGAGTGTAATATTACATAAATTGTATTCATAATAATAATAATTATATTTTTGTTTATATAGAATATAACAAACTTGTTTAGAATAGAATAGAACAGAATAGAATATGAAACAAACATGGAGATACACTGTAAAAAAATATGATCAGTAAATGATAGTAACTTACGATTTTACATTAATTCATCAAAATAAGTGAAATTCAACTTGATTTGAATTTGCATTAATGTAATTTAAGCTGAAATGACTGGTAGAGCCAAGTTTTATTTATATTTTAATATGGTCACACTATTTTAAGCTCCAATTCTCACTTTTAACAAACCATTAACTACTTTTGCCTCAATAAACTTCTAATTTGCTGCTTATTAGTAGTTAGTAAGGTAGTTGTTAAATTTAGGTATTGGGTAGGATTATATGGTCATGGAGAATAAGTGCTTTATAAGTACTAATAAACAGCCAATATGTTATGAATAGGCATGCTAATAAGCAACTAGTTAATAGTGAGAATTGTTCCCTATACTAAAGTGTTACCTTTACAATTTAAGAGCTCAACTAAACTTAAGTTTTTAAGTTGAAACAGGCGAAACATTTTTATACTGTACAGTCTGCAAAGTTGCAACTCAGCTGGACTGACCTTATGCATGTTTAGACAAACACATTTACCAACAACCATCACACTAGATGCTTATTTCGGAAGTTGCGTTCGAAATCTGACCGGGCATTTGGAAATGGGCACAGTGATAACATTCAGTTCACCTACACTCTTACAAATAGACGATCCAACCATTACAAGAAACTGTTTCACAGCCGCATGGCAAAAGAGGACATTATTAAGTTCTTCAGATGCCATAGGAGAGCATTTTCATCTTGGCACGGCTCTTTAGAAAGCCATCTATGCAGTGAGGCGTTAAAAGAAACCAGGAGGGCTTGAAGAACCGATTTTTAAGAGTTCACACTGGTGTCTCTCAGTATGTGAATGTCTCCGTTTGCTCCAATTACCAGCGAATCCTAGCCTTATGAAAAATCAAACTTCAGGACCACACCTGGGTCTTCAACCTGCCTGATTTGTGATCAAATATTCACTGCCAGACATTTTCCAGTGATTAGCTGCATGATGGGGAGCTAGAAAAATCATTTGTGGTGTTAAAATACCAACTGAAGCTGCTTCCACAGACACCCCGAGACGAATCGATCGAAATTCTATCCACTTCCCGCCATTACCAACGTGGCAACATGACTTATTTCCAACATCTGACATTCAGGATTTACACAAAAAAGGAAGGGCCTGAAAAAAAAACAATGGAAAACAAAATCAGATCCTTCAAGAACTGAAAGTTGAAAACCTGACGTAGTGTCATATGATCTGATATCACACAGTGAGATTGATGCTGTATTTTCACATGTGCAGAGCTGTAGAGTTCAAATGCGAGAAAAAAAAAATCAATTTCTAATTCCTCCGTCTGCTCTGTATGAAAGGGAGGAGCACTTTGACTAAAATTAAGGAATCATGACTCCGAAGATGTGATTCCACATCCAAATACAAACTTAAGAAGTCAAGGGGACGGATCAGAGAAAGAAATATATTCCTTTCCCCCTCACGCACACGTACACTCACACTCCTCCATCTGCAGAAATAGAAAAATGTCGGCCCAGCGGTTTCCAATCAGCCCTGTTTGCTGTCTGCTCCTCAGATTAATGACCAAACACAGAACGGCTGCAGGTTCAACTGGAGGTCAGCCTTCCTAGGTACCCCCCCTCTTTCTCCTTCTTCATCCCTCAATCGCTCCCTCCGTGGGCAAATGAGAATTTGATTTTTCTCTGCACTGGGCAGAGCAGGATGAGATGGATGGAGTTAGAAATGGAGAACCAGGTGCCCCTGCTGCTTTGTTAGGGAAATGAATGAGAGAGCTTCCAGAACACAAGCAGCCACAGATATAAAGTGCAGAATATAGAGAGTGTCAAACACTGTATATAGTGCTTAGAGGAGACATGATGGACAACAGAGCGTGTGGAGCTTTGGGTTGCTATAGAAAGAGCAGGGGAATTATGGGTTAGTGGTAAATAGAGTATTAATTCAAGAGGAAAAAATGGAATAGTATTTTAAGAGCCACCTAATACAGTATGTACTTAATTTCAGAATAGAAACAGAACATAGTACTGGGTATACATTTTACAGCACAATATGCGGTGGTCCTAAAATGAAATGAAATGAAATGTAATAAAATAAAAAAAAATTAAATAAAGTAAAATTAAATAAAAACAATAAAATAAAAATAAAAAACAAATATAAAATAAAATAAACTAAACTAAAATACAATAAAATGAAAAAAATAAAAACAAACAGAAAAAAATAAAAATAAAAAACAAAATAACAAAAATAAAATAAAAATAAAACAAAAATAAAAGCATAAAATAAAAATAAAAACATAAAATAAAAAATGAAATAAAATAAAAGCAAAAAAATAAATAAACTGAAATAAAATAAAAATAAAGTGAAAACAAATAAAAAAATAAAATATAAACAAAAAACTAAATAATAACAAAAACATACATAACATCAAATAATAAAATAGAATAAAAAATAAAATAAAAACAAATAAAATAAGCTAAAATAAAAATTAATTAAAATTAAAAATTAAAAAATAAATAATTCAATATAATTAAATAAAATAAAGCAAAACATGAAATTTAATGTAAAAATAAAATAAAAAATAAAATAAAATAAAAAACTAACCAAAATAAAAAAAAAAAATTAAATTAAATTAAAAATAAAAAAATGAAATAAAATAAAACAGAAGCAAAATAATAATAAAAAAAAAAACTCAACAAAATAAAATAAAATAAAATACTGTGAAATGTTACCACAAAAAATAAAAACTGCCAAGTTTCTGGGCCCTTTTTGCAGTATGAATATATTCTACTATTATTTCACAACCATCAACTATTCACATTTTTGTCTTAAATATTAAACACATTATTATTTATAATATATTTAAAACTTCTGTAAATGGTTAAAAACTTCAGGTAAAACTAAATGGTTTTGCTTAAAAAGTGTGCATGGGCTAATTTCTTGAAAATAAATGCCAGTTTGCTTGATATTTTTATATACTGTAATACTATTAAAACACCACCATACTACATAAAAAATGGCACACATAATGTTATACAGTATACTATAGTTTAATGGTGGCTAAAGTGTCCACATACTCTTTTAGAGTCCCTGTATATCCTAAAGTGCAGATTACACAACAAAGAGAGAGCGGAACGTGAAGGATACGTGAATAAATTTGATATTGCCTCTATTTTGAAATGTCATGCGTGCAACAACGTGACTATTTTCAGATTTGAGCAAATGTGAACATATGCATACATACATGATCTCCGTTATCAATATCATGGCAAAGAAGTCTAACATCCGAAACTCAAGCTTTAGTTTAAAATGCTCAAAATGGTCATAAACTAATGTAACATTCAAAACTGTGCAAAAGCCTCTGAAAGAGAGACTGTTTATTGCTCATACTGTGTTTGGAGAGAAAAAAAAAAAATCTTATTACTGAAGGATCACGTGGCAAAACTTCAGAATTGTATGCAAACTCGAAAGCATCGAACAACAATGTTCTCATCAGTGTTACTTCTACAAGTACATCTGTGGCACTTCTGGGATCCCAAATACGAATACTTCAACCTCGAATATTTAGCTTCAGTGTTTGACTAATATCGTGTGGAGGATTGTTTCTTGACATTCTGATCTAACAGCACCAACACACACATGCGGTGAATGCTGACACAGCGGTCATAGCCTATTATGGGAACATTCGTCCTTTCTGTCAGAGGAGAGTAATCACTCATTGGCCTGGTTTGTGTGTGTGTTTGCCCATGGCCTAATCATGGCAATGACCTGTCTTCTTAGACAAACACAAAGTGGCTTGAGCAGACTCGGTGGTTAATGAACTCGGTGTGAGGTTAAGTTCAGGGCTTGAGTTTCAAAAACAGGTTTGATTCGGTCTCTACATGTTCCTTAAAGCAACAGTTCACCCCGAAAATGACAATTCTGTCACTGTTTACTCACCAAACATGCATGACTTTGTTTCTTACAAAGAGCGCGTTTATTTTTATGCATTTGTAATAAAAGCTGTTGACTTTAGATGATTTGGAGTACGTCATATAAACGACTTTATGGTACTTTTATGGCTTCAATCTCCATTTACAGTAATTGCATGGAGAAGAGCAACCTGAACAACAGGTTTTGTGTTGTGAGCAAAAATATCTGTTGTTTTGAGGTTCTGATCTGATGAACACAACACAATACTCGCTTTCATGCGTGTTATTTTTAAAATCCATTTTCTTTATACTCAGCCACTGGTTTGTTTTTGCTTGTCAAGACGTGTGTATGTTTTGTTTTAGGTTTGCTCGTGTTCGACCTACCTGCCAGTGGCCTGTGCTTGTGTGAGGGAGTGCATGTGTCCAGATTCGGAAGTGTAGACAACTGCGCTCGCATGTGAGCCCTGTACCCTGTGTGATCAGTGTCTGTGTCCGGTCACAAGGGAAGTTCAATGAGAGGCGAATGTGTGTGTGTGTGTGTGTGTGTGTGTGTGTGTGTGTGTGTACACTGTGTGTCGTTTCTTTCCTTTACACTGACAATGGGGAGGTGTGTCACAGACTGTCACACCACTGAAAAATGAACTTCCTGTTCACTTACTAACACCAGGAAGTCCCCATCTGATGAAGTGTGTGTGTATAAGATCAGAGTGTTGAGATGTTGAGAAAGAGGATCTGCTCCAAATGGAATACGACTCTTTACTCAATACATGTGCAGAAAATACAGTGTGAACGGCAAAATTAATGTGCTAATGATTTTTTTTTCTCACCTTGTAACTTTTAACTTTTTTTCTTTTTGGTAAAAACTTTTTTAAAAATTCTTTAAAAAAGACAGATCCATTTACTTGAGAAGCAACACATACGCACTGTAAGATATTCACATTTTCAGAGAATGTGCCATTGATAGAAGTGTATTATATATTTATAGTTTATCTATGCTGTTTCTCAAATCAATGTTTCAGTATTTTTTTGTTGTTGTTGTTGTTGTTGTTGTTGTTGTTGTTTTGATATTTTAACAAATTCAAGAAAAATACTTTTGGATTTTTGTGTAGCAGTGTGTATACTAATTTATGTATTTTAACAAATGGTATATAATAGCATAAAACAGAATGAAGCATCAAGTGGTGTACTACTGAAAAGGAAATACATATATATATATATATATATATTTGTTTTGTTTTGTTTGTTTGAGAGTTAAAGTCTGCATTTATTTGACTGAAAGGGGAAAAAATACTGTGGAATACAACAAATGACTGTTTTGTTTGTTTATTTATTTATTTATTTATTTAGAGAATTATTTAGAGAATTATCTTATGTTCACCAAGGCTGTAATTGTTTGATCCAAAAATACAGGAAAAAAACAAAACAAAACTGAAACACATGTTATAACAAAGGAACGTTTTCTATTTTTATTTATTTTATTTGAGTTTTTGTATTTGATTATTTATTTATTTATGTATTTATTTATTTATGAGTCTCTCAGGTTCATCAAGGCTGCATTTATTTGATCCAAAAATACAACAAAAAAAGACTGTTTTGTATTTGTATTTATTTTAGTTAATTTATTTATTTATTTTGAGAGAGAGATTAAATCTCTAATGCTCACCAAGGCTGCAATTATTTGATCTAAAAATACAGAAAAAAATTAAATACTGTGAAATATTAAAACAAACCACTGTTTTCTATTTAATTTAATTTAATTTAATTATTTTATTTTATTTTATTTTATTTTATTTTATTTTACTTTACTTTACTTTACTTTACTTTACTTTACTTTACTTTACTTTTATTTAATTTTATGTTTTTGAGAGATCAAGTCTTTTATGTTCACCAAGGCTGCATTTATCTGATCTAAAAATACAGAAAAAAACTGAAATACTGTCAAATATTAAAACAAAATGATTGTTTTTCACTTTAATTGTTTTTGAGAGTTTAAGTCTCTCATGCTCACCAAGGCTGCATTTATTTGATCCAAAAAAATAAAAACAATTGAAATACTGTCAAATATTAAAACAAAATTACTGTTATTTATTTATTTATTTATTTATTTTATTTGATTTTATGTTTTTGAGAGTTTTAGTTTCTCATGATGACCAGGGCTGCATTTATTTGATTCAAAATACAGAAAAAAAGAAATACTATCAAATATTTAAAAAAAAAAAAAGAGTCTGTTTTCTATTTTATTTTAATTTTGATCCAAAATTACAGAAAAAACCCTGAAATACTGTGAAATATTAAAACAAATGACTGTTTCCTATTTTTATTTTATTTTAATTTATTTTGAGAGTTCAAGTCACTCATGTTCACCAAGGCTGCATTTATTTGATCCAATACAGAAAAAAAAACCCTGACATACTGTGAAATTTTTAAACAAATAACTGTTTTCTATTTATTTTATTTTATTTTATTTTATGTTTTTGAAAGTTTAAGTCTCTCATGCTCACCAAGGTTGCATTTATTTGATCCAAATAATTCTATATACTGATTTGCAAAAGTATATTAGTGCAAAAAGCATTTTGAATTCAAAATCTTTTGTAACATTATAAATGTCTTTATTGATTAATTTAATGCATGCTACTTCTAAATTAAAATATCACTTTCTTCCTTTTTTTCTAACTAATCCCAAACTTTTGAATGATAGCGTATACTTACAAACTCTGTATGCTTCATGCTGCTGAAGTAGTAAGAGCAGTAGTGCCAGAGTCTTAAAACACAGTCCTTCATTAGCCTGATCACATGGTTGAATAATTCAAAAACTCTTATGAATCTCTTACGGATTATAGACTATAATGTGTTTATAGTGGCTCGGCATCGTAATTACTCTCTAAAATTACAGTTCCTACCAGCTGCTCTCATCCAGGTGGGTATTACACACTGGCAATATTATTAGCATGTTTTATTGTGTTTTTCAAGCACCCCATACATCCTTTTATTGTTTTCGAATTTATCACCATAAATTTGCAAATGCTAATCTTTCTCTCTTTAAACGCTCATATGTTGCGCTCCAGATTTGATCCCTTGGCTTTCACGGCCCCTTTTTCCCCTCTCTTAACTCTGCGCCACGGAAAGAGACACAGAGAGAGAAAATGAAAACAAGCGAGAGGAAGACACGGAGACAGAGATAAAGAGAAAAGAAAGGAGAGAAGGATGAAGAGAGAGGGAGGGAAGGAGGGGTCTGAGGTGAAGTGCTGGTCACAGTATCACAGGGCGAACATCGGCGCAGGGGGCCGAGGGTGAACCTCATTTTTCAGCCACTGTCTATTCTCTGTCTGTCCTCTCTCTCACTCTTACACATGCAGACGCACACACAATATTTCGTAATTAATACACAATTCATTTGCAAACATTATTTGACCACAAAATAGCAGTCCTATAAAATGCAAGTTTAAGAAGTAAAGCTAAAAAGGGGGGGAAATGTCATTTTATTTCATTATTTCATTGTTTGACCTTTATAAATGTTCTATTTTCAAGCTTGTAACTACATAAACTATTTTAGAAGTACACATGAACATAAAAAAGGTTTATATCATTATTATTATTATTTATTTTAAATTGTTTATAATTAATCTTGATCTGTCTCGTCATGAATGAACAGTGACGGTAAACCGTTCATGTCTTGTACATAATTCACACCTGTTTCGTTCATCATGAATGTGAGTTTAATGTTAATTAGCAGAGATGGGAATAATTTCTCTGTGCTTGAGTCGAACTGTTTGACAGAATACAATAAAATGTGGGTAGATGAGAAAGAAGCGCTTTATCACGAAAGAGGAATCTCTGACCCACCTGCTTTACACACACACACACACACACACACACACACATGCAAGAATTGTAAATGGATTGATTATAATGAGAGCGAAAGAAAGCTGAGAGAAAGGAAAGCCGGCGTTTAGAGAATTGAGGAATTAAGCTCTTCATTCATTCATTAGCAATTGTGACTTCATTAGATTCCTAATATCACACCAGTATAATTACGCCTGAAGCGATAATAGGGATGGAGGTAAAGAGAGATGCACAGAAAGAGAGAGATGATGATGATGATGATGATTGAGACAAAAGAACTGAACAGGCCGAATGGAAATATATCTGATGGTTAATGAAATGTCTTTGATTATGTATGTGTGCATGTATATGCATGCTAAACAGTGTTTCGCACAGGTATGCCACACGTACATACATTTTGTTTGCATCTTTGTGTTGCTTTTGGCTGCATGTGTGTTTTATTTGTATGATTCCTATGGAAAATTAGAGCATCTACTGTAAACGTAAATTTACTGTCTCTACACCTGTTAATACGATGATTGAGATAATTCAGTCAACCTGATTACATGCAAAAGTAGTTTAGGTAAAAGACAAGATATACTCTAGAAATATATACAGTATATAAAAAAAAATATTTGAAGAGTAAAATCACATACTAGTCAGATCTGCTAAGGGGTAATAATGAAACAGATTCCACATTTTCATGGGTTTAAATCAAAGATTTTTTTTACATTTGAGAATAAAACTTTGTGCACCAAAACCACTTCTTTCCTTGTAAAATAAAATAAGAACTTGATTTTTAAAAGTCAACAAATTCTATGAGAGTCAACAAATTCGTGACAGTTGAATGTAACATTTTATTTGTCAAAAAACACTTAACACATAGAAGTTTTTACAAGAAGCCTAAAATAAAAAAATAAATAAAATAAAATTCTATAAAATTTGCAACAATATTTTGTTTGTCAGAAAATGTGCTCAATACAGTTTTTACAAGAAGCCTAAAATAAAATAGAACAAAATAAAATAATGTAAAAATTCTACAAATTTGTGAATGTATTTGTTGAATGTAATATTTTGTTTGTCAGAAAAATGTGCGTAATATTTTGTAGTATTTACGAGATGCCTAAAATAATAAATAAAATAAAATAAAATAAAATAAATAAAATAAAATAAATAACTTGTTTTGTTAAGTCAACAAATTTGTGACAGTTGACTGTAATATGTGCATAATACACAATAGAATTTACGAGAAGCCTAAAATGAAATGAAATTAAAAATAAATAAATAACTTGTTTTAAGTCAGCAAATTTGCGACAGTTGAATGTAATATTTTGTTTGTCAGAAAAATGTGCATAATATTTGGTTGTATATATGCATAATATGTGCATAATACACAATAGAATTTACAAGAAGCCTAAAATAAAATAAAAGAAAAAAATAAAAGAAAATCATTCAAAAAGTCTACAAATTTGCGACAGTTGAATGTAATATTTTGTTTGTCAAAAAAAATGTGCATAATATTTGGTAGTATATGTGCATAATATGTGCATAATCCACAATAGAATTTACGAGAAGACTAAAATAAAATAAAATAAAATAAAATAAAGTAAAATCATTTAAAAATTCTACAAATTTGCAACAGTTGAATGTAATATTTTGTCAGGAAAATGTGCATAATATTTGGTAGTATTTACGAGAAGCCTAAAATAATAAAATAAAAGAAAAGAAAAAGAAATAAAAATTCTACAAATTTATGACAGTTGAATATTACATTTTGTCAAAAAAATGTGCTTAATACATGGGAGTTTTTTTAAGAAGACAATAAAATAAAATAAAATAAAATAAAATAACAAAAAACAAAACAAAAAACAAAATCAAACTTGGGAAACTGAATATAACATTTTGTTTGTCAAAAAATGTGCTTAATACACAGAAGTTTTTACGAGAAGACTAAAATAAAATAAAATAACGTTTTAAGTCAACAAATTTGAAACAGTTGAATGTAATATGTGCATATGACAGAATTAGACAAAATAGAATTTACGAGAGGCCTAAAATAAATAAAATAAAACAAAATAAAATCAAAATAAAAAAAAAAAATAAAATAAAATGAAATAAAATAAAATAAAATAAAGTAAAATCATTTAAAAATTCTACAAATTTGCAACAGTTGAATGTAATATTTTGTCAGGAAAATGTGCATAATATTTGGTAGTATTTACGAGAAGCCTAAAATAATAAAATAAAAGAAAAGAAAAAGAAATAACAATTCTACAAATTTATGACAGTTGAATATTACATTTTGTCAAAAAATGTGCTTAATACATGGAAGTTTTTAAAAGAAGACTAAAATAAAATAAAAATTCTACAAATTTATGAAAGTTGAATATTACATTTTGTTTGTCAAAAAATGTGCTTAATACATGGAAGTTTTTTTAAGAAGACAATAAAATAAAATAAAATAAAATAAAATAAAATAAAATAAAATAAAATAACACAAAACAAAACAAAACAAAACAAAAAACAAAATCAAACTTGGGAAACTGAATATAACATTTTGTTTGTCAAAAAATGTGCTTAATACACAGAAGTTTTTACGAGAAGACTAAAATAAAATAAAAACGTTTTAAGTCAACAAATTTGAAACAGTTGAATGTAATATGTGCATATGACAGAATCAGACAAAATAGAATTTACGAGAGGCCTAAAATAAATAAAATAAAACAAAATAAAATAAAATAAAATAAAATAAAATAAAATAAAATAAAATAAAGGTTTTTACAAGAAGCCTAAAATAAAAGTGTATTGTGCAAAAAAAACATGCACAGTACACAGTAGTATTTACGAGAAGCCTCCAGAGGTCTGTCAGATATAATACATGACACACGCAAGTATAAATCTGTTCTTCACTCACTGAAACTGACAGGTGATTATTATAAAATGTTTCACTACCTTCTCAGTTGTTTAAAGATTAAGGCAATTATAAAAGTTTGATAAAATGTTGTTTAATTTTCCAATAAAAGATTATATATTTTTCAAGACTTGTTCTATTGAATTACCCCTTAGGAGATTTTGAGTCATATATATCATTTGCAAACCAATTAGTGCTTTTCCACAAGGACTTTGGTGTTACCTTTATAAACCAACTCAGATTTGTGTGTATTACATGCAAATATGTTAGATTTGTATATGATTTGTATTTGTTATAACAATGGGATTGTGAATGTTTTTGTGAAACTGTTTGATTATTACCATCTTGCACATTATCATTTTTGTTTTACGTTGCTTTTGTTTTACTAGTTTTATTCCTCACATCTGCCCAGAAACTACATTTGCGTGAACATTTGCCGAAATGCCTCAACTGGCACATTTACAGAGATGCTTATTAATGTGCACCGTTCCTGTAAATCTAAACTTGTCGGTGTAAATGTAAACCAATTAAAGCAAAGTTTGTTGGTGTGATGCCGGGTTTGTGAAGTTGCGGATGGATCTAGTTTTTGTTCACATTAAGAACGAGGATTAACACACACATGCTGCTGTCAGCTGCTAACCAGATGCTGCACAACGCAACACACATGTGATAATGTAATGCGTTTGAGTGATGACCCTGTGTGTGTGTGTGTGTGTTTGTAAGGGTGATAGGAACGGAGAGAGCGAAAGCTTTAGATCCTCTAGTAATTTCACACACATTTAATATAAACACCCTCACAAACGCACGCCCGCTCACATCACTAGATGTAAGGGAGTACGAAAACCTCTCTGCGAGGATAGAAACATCCATCAAACAGAGAGGAGAAAGTGACTGATGAGGGGAAAAGGAGAAGAAAGACTGAAAAATGAAAAAGATGTGCTTTCTCTCTCTGATAGCATATGGATAACATTCTCACCAGCCGAATAGCAACTATACGAGCCGCCTACAAATACACTCTCGCACACACTCGCTCTCAAATGTCTGACAGAGACTTGAAAACACAGGTGTTTGCCATCCTGTAGGTTATCACACACAGGAATGCTTTGGACTGACACACATACACCCAACGCTAAAGCCAGTATTCCTTAGGATATCACAGACACAAGTGGAAGCAATTTTAGAAGTGAAAACTGAATGAAAAACGGTGATAAAATGCCTTATAAATAAATGCTACTAATCAGAGACACTGCAAGTTCTACTACAAAACTCCAGAACACACACAGAGACACACAGCAGGTGTGACCCGTCTCAACACCTAATGTTTGCCCTCTGTCTGTCCTGACTTTGACCCCTACATGACCCGACCCCTAACCTTGAGGATGACATCAAGAAGAAGCAACAGTTTCAGGATGGGATGATGGAGAGTCAGTGGGATCCAATGCAGTTTGGTTCCCGACGTTCTTCAAAATATCTTTTTGTGTGTTACGCAGAAGAGAGAAAATCTACTTCCAGAACAAAAATTGACAGATAATGTACTCACCCCCTTGTCATCCAAGATGTTCATGTCTTTCTTTCTTAAGTCGTAAAGAAATTATGTTTTATGAGGAAAACATTTCAGCATTTTTCTCCATATAGTGGACTTCAATGGTGCCTGTGAGTTTAAACTTACAAAATGCAGTTTAAATGCAGCTTCAAATGGGCATAAATTATCCTAGCCAAGGAAAAATGGTCTTATCTAGCAAAACTATCAGTTATTTACTAAAAAAAAATTACAATTTATATACTTTTTAAACTCAAACGCTTGTCTAGGTCTGCCTGAACTCTGTTTTTTCCGGTTCAGTACAGTTAGGGTACACTGTAAAAAATAAAAAACACAATTTGTTGAGTCAGCTTAAAATAATTTGTTACCCCGCTGCCTTAAAATTTTAAGTTCAGTCAACTAAAATAAGTTTAGTCAACTTGAAATGTTAAGTTGTACTAAGTAACAACTTAGATATTTGTGTTTGCTAAACTTAACAGATGGGTAAGTAACCCAGCTGCCTTAAAATTTTAAGTTGATTCAACTCAAATATCTAAGTGGTCACTTAGTATAAGTTGAATAAACTTTTTTTTTGAGTTGACTGAACTTAAAATTTTAAGGCAGCCAGGTTACAAATTATTTTAAGTTGACTCAACAAATTGTTTTTAACAGTGCATGTCAAAAAACTCTCATCTCATTTTCTCCCTCAACCTCAAAATTGTCCTACATCAATGTTTTACCTTTTTTTGTAAAGGGTGTTTGATCTTTGCATGTTCACTTTGTAAACACTGGGTCGGTACTTTTGCAGCGATGTAGGACAATTTTACAGTTGGTGGAGAAAATGAGATGAGAGTTTTTCGACATACCCTCACACAGAGCTAGACAAGATGAGCATTTGAGGTTAAAAAGTATATAAATTGTACTTTTTTTAAGAAAATAACCGATTGTTTTACTAGATAAGACCCTTATTCCTTGGCTGGGATCATTTAGAGCCCTTTAAAGCTGCATTTAAACTATTTTGGAAGTTCAAACTCACAGGCACCATTGAAGTCCACTATACGGAGAGAAATCCTGAAATGTTTTCCTCAAAAAAACTATTTCTTTATGACTGAAGAAAGAAAGACATGAACATCTTTGATGACAAGGGGGTGAGTACATTATCTGTACATTTTTGTTCTGCAAGTGAACTTCTCTTTTAATAAATGATGACAGAATTGTGTTTTTGAGTGGACTGTCTCTTTAAGCTAGTAGTGGACAGATATAGAATAAAAAATAGTGCTAAAGTAAAGACCTTTCAAGAACACAGACCAGAAATTGATGAGTTTGAATCCAGACCAAAACCACTCTGGAGCATGAAAAGGATTATGACAAAATAGAAGATGACTAGAACTTAAGAGTTAAGGACATCATAAACATGAAAGTTAAATGTATATATTTTAACATCACATTAGTACTAGTGGTTTAAGCTTTATTTAAACATTGCGGAACAAGTCTGCCATCAAACATGTTAGTAGGCTGGATTTTGTGTGTCATAACTCAAAACGTTAAAGGGATAGTTCACCCAAAAATGAAAATTCTGTCATTACTTACTCAACCTAAAAAAAAGACTTTTGTTCATCTTCAAAACACAAATTAAGACATTGTTGATGAAATCCAAGAGCTTTCTGACCCTGCATAGACAACAACGCAACTGACACATTCAAGGCCCAGAAAGGTAGTAAGGACATCGTTAAAATAGCCCATGTGACATCCACAGCTATGAGAATTTTTTTTTGTGTGTGCAAGGAAACAAAAATAGCGACTTTATTCAACAACTACTTCTCTTCTGTGTCAGTCTTTGAAGCACGTTCACAAGAGATTTTAACAACATCCTTATTATCTTTCTGAGTCTTGAACATGTCAGTTGTGTTGCTGTCTATGCAGGTTCAGAAAGCTTTCAGATTTCATTAAAAATATCTTAATTTGTGTTCCGAAGGTCTCATGGGTTTTGAGTGACATGAGAGTGAGTGTCATTTTTGGGAGAACTCTCTCTTTAATTATACCAAGTGGACAGCTGAACCACATAAATAAATATATATATAGTAAATGATATATATTTATATATTTTTTTATAATAGTCATTAATTTTTTAAAGATGTATTTTTTTTGGCATTTTCACCTTTTATTATAACAGGACAGAGCAGAATGGACAAGAAACAAAGAGGGAGAGAGATAGGGGGTGGGATCGGGAAAGCTCCTCGAGTCGGGATTCGAACTCGGTACGAACGTAGCGCAACAGCGCTGTACATCGGCGCACTTCCCACAATGCTATAGGCACCAACACGTTTTTTTTGTTTGTTTTTTTTTCTAATTTAGAGTATCGGTTCATTAAAAAAATACCAACTGAACAAAAAGCACATTAAAGTGATGGTTTAAGAATTTTAAAAATCAAATCAAAATGTTTTGATTACTATTGAAAAGAAAAAATTACACAGAAGGTAAGTCATACGGTCTTGAACTTAGGTAGTAAATTATGAAATTTGGGTGAACTATCCCTTTGCATTATTGACGCAATTGTAATTGCAGTGTAAATGCATTCATGTCACCTCTGAGCTGCAAAAAATTGTGAATAAGTCACGGCTGAAGGGTGTTGTTCACGTCGTGCCTAATAACACCCTTCAGCCGTGACTTATTTACAATACAGCACGGCCTCTCGTAGCTTACTGCTTTTATAAAGTTTACCACACAAAAAATATTGAAAACAAAAATGTATGTATTGATACATTACTTTTTTGAAGCAAGATTCCGCTAAAAATAGTTCCTGACAGCAACAGTAAACACCAAGAGAATGTTCTGATGTTTTATGGAGCTCAAATAAAAACAGAGAAACATATGTTTTCCATCTAGTTTTTCCATATTAGTTTTAAAACAGGCTGATTCGCAGCATAGCGCGAGTTTGCAAGCGCCAATACAGTGTAAACTGATGGACACATGGACATACAAAGTCATACCTGAAACAGAAAACTAATAAATACAGTAATAATATACATGCCCTAATAAGGGTGGTTACTAAGGGTGTTGCGCATTGATACACAGAACCGTTGGGTGAAGGGGTCATAGCCGTGCTGTATTGTGAATAAAAGACAGCTGCTGACCAATAAGAATCAAGGAACGGGATTAACCGTTTTATAAATATAATTTATATCATTTTATATACACACACAGAGTACATAAACATTTATAAACGCACACAGTGTATTGATAAGGTCATAAAATAATTACCTTCTATAGCAGAATGTAAATTTGTCAAATAGCTTCCACAAGGAAGTACTAAATAAACAAAATGCTGTTTTTACGACGCTCTTATGTTGTAAAAATGACAAACATCTGACAGATCCCGCAAGGGAAATGTAAACTCATAAGGAGAAATGTTATGTCCGAACGTGCCCAGACTGACCCACTAACTCACTTTTTAGTAACTGCTAAAAGTTTCAAATAACTCGAGGGCATGTTTAGTCTCCCATAATGCAGTTCACCCAGTAGCCTAATACATACTAGAAAGAGAGAGCGAGAGCGAGACAATACGGCTGAGTTATGGCCGATGTTCCGCTGTTTCCCCCGACACATCTGCGTTGTATAAACACTAGCGGTGGACCAGTGACCCCCTACCACAGACGCCTGTATCCGTTCCTCCTCCATCCTCACTAAAACGCTCATTCAGATTAGGAAGCCCTCACACCACTTTATTTTTCATTTATTTTCATTTACAGGTGGCCTGCGTGTGTGCGCTAGCAAAGCTCTTCATCTCCGTGTGTGTCGCTGTGCTTGTTTAGATCATGCTCAGACTCTCATGTATACGGTAAGTGCTGGCCAGAGTACACTGTGTGTGTGTGTGTGTGTACGTGTGTGTCGTAGATATTGGGCTCATTCGGTCCATGTGTGCAGTGTGGTGTCTGCGACCGCAACGCAGCCTCAGTTAAATTCCTGCTTTTACCCACACGCCATCAATATGTCCAGCACAAACAGCGGACTGAAAGCTCCCACTGCATATCTCGCAAACGCTGCCACCAGTCCCCCTTAAGCCATCGAGCGCCCGCATTAACCTTGAGCTGCAATTGCTTCAGGCTGCTCCGTCAAGAACACTAGACTGTATTCAGCCTTAAAATACTCTTGAACATCTGCAAATTTGACCGGGTTAGAAACTCGGATTGGATGAGCCATTTCTCATCCTCCAAGGAAGATTAGAGATGCTAAAAGGCAGGTGCAACATGCACAAGAGATGTTCCGAATTTTTTTAAATGAATGATTCAATATTTCTGTTAAATCACATAAATTTTGAACTAAATACTGAGGGTATTTTTACTGTACTGGAAAATGGATTTTGCTTCATGTATACAGAATATGAAGCCGGTATACTGGATTTGAAGTCAAAGTGTTAAATTAGTTGCAGTTATGACAAATATAAAGTCACATTGTGAAACGTTAAATCATAATTTTGAGAATGAGTCACAATTGCAAAATATAAAGTCACAATTTTAAGAAATAGTCACATCTGTGAGACAGTCACATTGTGAAATAGTCGAATAATGGCATAACTTGTGAGCAATTCTGCAAATTATGAGAAAAAAAATTGGAGGCGTGAGATATAAAGTCACTGCAAAACTCACAATTATGAGAAATCACAATAAGAGAAAGTTAGAATTTTAAGATATGACGTTGCAATTGGGTAGCAACAAATGCAAGAAATAAAAGAGCAGTCCTGAAAAATATTCGTAAATGTAAATCACAATTTAAATAAAATTGCAAGTGTGATATATAAAGTTAATTTTTTAAATGTAAATGCAGTTATGAGAAAAAGTCGCAATTTTAAGATTTGAAGTCATAATTATGAGAAATATGGTTGTAACTGAGATATAAAAACTGCAATGTGAGATTCAGTACACTGAGATCAAAATTACTGAAAAAGTAACAACTACGCAATATATAACATAATAAATATGAGCAATTCTACAAAATGGACATCATTGTAACATACAAAGTCACAATTACAAGAAAAAAATGCAAGCGTAAGATAAAATCATCCTGAGATGCTGCAAATAAGCCTAATTCTGCAATATCAAGCCACAATTTAAAGATTTCACAATTTCAGCTAAAAGAAATTTAGCTGCAAGTCTGAGATATATAGTACAATTAAGTAAGAAATTAAATAACAGTTACCATTTTATTCCATATAAATCTGTGTCAGAAGTCAAGCTTGAATTGCAGCACAAAAGAAAAGTCATTTGACAAACTTTCACAAGTCCATTCCTCAAGTATTTTTATTTTGTCCACTTTCACTTTTATTTAGCAAGACATTACAAAGACACAAAGAGTTGCGTTTGTTCACACAGTTATTACTATCATATTTTGACTACTGCAGGTGTGATATATAATGTCAAATTTTGTAATGTTAATGCGCAAATACAAGGAAAAAGTCACAAATAAGAGTCAAAATTGAGATAAAGTTATAAATATGATAAAAATTTAGGAGATATAGTTACATGGTATAGTTACAATTAAGAAATAGTAACATTTTAAAATGAAATCACAAATACACAAATATAATTTAAACTAAGACACAGAATAATTAAATAATTGAAACTAATAAATAAAACTAAGCGTGAGATCAAATCGTGAGACAAACACAGTCGCACAGAGAAAACACAGAGAAGGTCTCAATTTCGAGATATAAAGTCGCAATTATATAGCTTTTAGATATATAGTACAATTAAGAGAAATAAAGTCACAATTACCATTTTATTCAATATTAATCTGCATCAGTAGTCAACATACTCTTGCAGTGCAAAAGAAAAGAAAGCTTTTCACCTTTCACCTTTAGTTAGCAAGACAGGACACTAAGAGCTGTGTGTGTTTACACAATTGTTACTATTTTTCTTGAGGGAGAAAATATGATTGGAGTTCTGACAAACCCTAAATTTCATGAACCAGAATACACAGAGTTCAGGAAAAGCAAGACAAGACAAGAGTTTGAGATTAAAAAGTATTTAAATTGTATTTTTTTAATGAAAATCATTTGACACATTGTTTCGCTAGATGAGACCCTTCTTCCTCGGCTGGGATCGTTTACAACCACATTTGGGATCGTTTGAAGCTGCATTTAAACTGCATTTTGAAAGTTCAAAATCGGGGCACCATATCAGTCCATTATATGGAGAAAAAAATGGTTTCCTCAAAAAACAATTTCTTTATGACATCTTGGATGACAAGGGGATGAGTACATTATATGTGAATCTTTGTTTTGGAAGTGGACTTCTCCTTTAACTAATATTAACAAACACAACTTGTGATTTTAATAATGCATTAGTACATGCTGAAATTAACATTAAGATTAATAAATGCTGAAGAAGTGTTGTTCATTCTTAGTTCATGTGAACTAGTTGACAATGAACATTACTGTAAAGTAATGTTTGAGATATAAAGTCACAGTTGTGAGATGCATAATACAGCTGTGACATATATAGTACAACAGAGAAATTAAGTCACATTTTATTTCATATAAATCTGCATCAGAAGTCAACATAAACTTGATTCGGACATCTTTCATCTTTATGTCTTTTATCAAGACACAAAGAGCTGTGTTTGTTTACACAATTGATACCATTCCTCATATTATGACTACTATAAGTGTGAGATACAAAGTCAAATTTTGTGATGTAAATATTATGAGGAAAAAGCCACAAGCAAGCATAGAAATTAACAAAATTATGAGTAAAATGGTTATGAGCTTCAGAAATAGTAACGGTTTTAACGTGAAATCACATTCATCAAGTAAATGACAAGAAATAAAACAGTAACATTTTACAATTAGGTGTCATTTTTTAACATTAGTTAATGTATTAATAGGGCTGTAACGATAATCGCACGATGTCGTGAGGCGCGTTTAGTCAGTGAAGCCGGTACTTTGATTAGTAGTAAAGCTCCATCACGTGCGTTCAGCTGGAGCGGCAAGTAATACACAGAGCCGTAAAGCACTGACAAGCTACGCCAAAATCGCGCGCAAAATCGAATTCGATTTTGGCGTAGCTTGTCAGTGCTTTACGGCTCTGTGTATTACTTGCCGCTCCAGCTGAACGCACGACATCGTGCGATTATCGTTACAGCCCTATGTATTAATATTACAGCATTTATTCATCTTTGTTAATGTTAGTGAATACAAATACAGTTGTTCATTAGTTATGTTAGTTCACAGTGCATTAACTAATGTTAACACAACGTGTGATTTTAATAATAGTAAAATTAACATTAAGATTAATAAATGCTGTAGAACTATTGTTCATTCTTAGTCCATGTTAACTAGTGTAGCTAACTAATGAGCATTACTGTAATAAAACAAAGCATCAGATCAAATCGAAAGACAAACACACTGTAATGAGAAAAGTAGCAATTATGAGATGCATAATACAGCTGTGCGATATAGTACAGTTGAGAGAAATAAAGTCCCAATTGCCATTTTATTCCATATAAATCTGAGTCAGGAGTCAACGCAAACTCGCAGCACAAAAGAAAACAGTCATTTGACAAGCTTTCACAAGTCCATTCTTCAAGTATTTCTGATTGCCGAACATCTTGAAACTCAGCCAACGACTAATCTTTTCCCTTTATTTAGCAAGACACTATGAAGACACAAAGAACCGTGTGTTTGTTTACGGCTGTGTGTGTCAAAACTCCTGTAACATTCCAAGCGAGGTCACGGCTGGGTTAAGGAGGGGTCAGAGGTTCCCTGTGAGTGTGTGTGTGTTCAGCAGAAGAATGTCAGAGGCCCACTGCCCATCAGTCTGCTAGGGAAGGAGGGACAGACTGGAGGGGAGCGGAGGTGAAGGATGGGAGTTCGGGGTGAAGGGGAGGTGAGGGGGCACTCGGGGAAGGTCAAACGGCGGTCAAATACAAAACACACACACACACACACACACAGTCGAACCAGTCGGCCCAGCTCGTCCTACATTCCTACTCACCAGAAGACCATTTCCTTTCCACAGAGCCTCTCCTCTCAGAAAGCACACACACACACACACACAATCAGAGCTATTTTTGGTGTTCGTACAGGAAGAAAACCAGAATGCATGGGTATGTGGGTGGCAACTCCCACGGTGCCCCGCGCACCCCTCCGCCTCGCCCCGCACAATGGCAGCGCCTGAATCCCGATGAATGGGCGGTCACAACACGGGGCGCGCATCCTAAACTGGGATCAATGCACAAAGCGTTGTGTTCTACTCCAGACTGGCACCTACCAGAAGACCCCCACTGTCCTTAACACCCCCCAACCACCCATAATCTGACCCCCCCAGCCCTGATGGCTAAAAAATGAGACCGACCTTTGACCAGAAGTCGTTCTCTCTCTCCGTGAGCGCAGATGACAGCTCACAAATCAGGCGTGCCGTGCCAAGCGTGCGTAGGAGATTCCACTTTACTAGAGCCTTTGGTACCTACGCCGTGTTAATCTGGATTAAGTGTACCTAAATAACGCGTTCACACTTAATACCTGTGTACACACACACATTTGTCAACGGTAAAGCCTGAGAAGGAAACATTTCTGAAAATGAAAGTGCTTTTAGTACACTACACTGTAAAAAATACTAATTTTAATGGTAAAAAATTGCTGTTGATTTGGGAAAATCCTTAATTTTTGAAGGTTTTAAGAAAAACATTTTTTACAAAAACATGCCATTGTAGCTTTTTACTTCAAAGTTTTGTTTAATTGTGTTACTTACCAATTGTATTTATTTGTGAAATTTACTTTTCACAGTTAAGAAATAATAACAACTTTAACATTACAAAATCACTATTACAATAAAGTAAATGACAAGAGATAAAACTACAGTAAGCGTGTGATCAAATTGAGAGACAACAGTATTGAGATATCGCAAATAGGGGAAAGTCAAAATTTTGAGATACATTTTATGAGAAATATAGCTGTGAGTGAAAAATATATAGTAAAATTGAGAGAAATAAAGTCAGAATTACGATTTTATTATTTATAAATCATGAAAATGCCATTGCAGGCTTTTTACTTCAAAATTTACTAGCAAAGAGTAAATTGCTACACCGATTACACCAATTGTGTTTCTACACAAAATTTAACAGATCTATTTTACATAATTTTCAGTACAATATTTACTTTTCTATTTACAGTTTCTGGAAGTGTAAAAGTAGTTAATTCATATAATTTATGATTCATACATTTTAAAATCATACATTTCCAGAATTCCCTGTGTGTGTGCGCATATATACACACACACACACACAGGACTTAACTGCGTTGGTATTTTAACATTATTTAACATAACATAATTTAGTTTAGTTCTTCTTTTTTGACATTTTTACAAAATTTAAATATTTCAATTTTTGTTTTTTGTAAAATGTGTAAACTATTTATTTATTTATTTATACATACACAGAAAAGTTCTGGCAATCAGAGCTGCTGTTTTTTTTTTTACTTCAAATTGATTTTGTTTTATTATTTTTATTTTATGTTGTTAAATTAATGTCTATTGCATTATTTTAGTGTTACCATGACTGGGTTTATAAAACGTACAAAACTGATTTCAGGATTTAACTAGGTTGGTATTTTAACATTAAATCAATTAACTGAGTTTAATTTTTTTTTTTTTTTTTTGGTAAAATTTTTACAAAATTTAAACATTGCTATCCTTTTTTTTGTAAAATTGGTAAACTCTTTATTCAGTCATTCATTCATTCATTCATTCATCAGCAACCAGAGCTGCTGTTTTTTTTTTTTTTTGTTGTTGTTTTGGTTTTTTGTTGACTGCAAATTTTTATTTTATTTTTTATCTTTTTTTTTTTACATTTTATTTTATGTTGTTAAATTAATGTCTATTGCATTATTTTAGTGGTACCATGATGGGGTTTCGTATTTTTGGTGGTATTATAGATGTACAAAACAGATTTCAGGATTTAACTAGGTTGGTATTTTAACATTAAATCAATTCATTTAGTTTTTTTAGTTTGTTTGTTTGGTAAAATTTGTAAAAAATTTAAATGTTGCTATCTTTTTTTGTGTAAAAGTTCTGGCAACCACAGCTGCTGTTTTTTTTAACGACAAATTCATCATATTTTTTACTGTGTACTACACACAAAAAAAGTAATAAAAACCTGAAATTAAAGATTGTAACTCAGTTTGTCCCATAACAACTTGCTGAGTTGATATTTCTCCCAGTGCTGAATGAGTCATAATACGGTGTGTGTGTGTGTGTGTGTGTGTGTGTTTTAGACAGTAAAAACAAAGGTCTTTTATTGTTCTAGTCTGTAAGGAGCAATAGCTTCGTCATTTCTAACGTTTGGTGCACGCCGACGACGACACAAAATGTCTTTGGAGAAACGGAGGGAAATTTCCACTCCACGTTCACTAATTGTTGTTTACCTCTGGCTTTTTCCTGCTGCAATACGTATCTGTCAGGTGGCATATATGTGCAAATGTTACAGGACGCTCTCATCACCAGCCTACGTGTGGCGTGTGGATGATGATATGAAGTGCACCCACACACTCCTCTGCAGGTGGTCTGTTATGCCAGTACACAAACCTGTTGTGTTCCCACTCTGCTATGGCAACACAGTCAGAAACAAAAGGATTTTCTACACAGAAACTCTCTCCGTCTCAGAGATGCACACCTTTATATACTTGCGAGCGGCATACACACGCCCTTCCAAAGCAGACACACAGGAGCCAGTCGGACAGAGTATGAAGAAACCCGTTCCACGCCATATAACCTAGACCTGAATCCTCAAACACACACGGTGGCAAAGAAGTCTAAATCCTCTTGTGTGCACAGCGTACATGCACAAACCAAGACGCCGCATGTTGTTGCATTTTGGGTAAAACATCTATTGTACTGACAGTCAATCCCATAATGCCTTTTTTCTGGCGCACTGCCTCATTTTAAGGAGCTAATTTTGAGAGCAATGCTGAAAGTGGACAGCAGACAGTATAAACACAATGACTGCACTAATTTGCACACCCCCCCCACCAAAAAATCATCATCATCATCATCAGTGTGAGACAGATAGAGAAGACTAAACCCTGCTGCTAATAGATTTAAACAGCACAGCACGGAGAAAGTTTGCGGTGCTTTATTCTCAGAGAATGAGCCCCCTGCTGTTCAACCGGGAGCCGAATTACAGGTTGGTGTAAATTTAACTTGGACTAATTTGTTGGCAGTGTTGTCATGTTTACATTTTACATGTGAGCGAGAAAGGAAGCTAACAGAGAAGTTCGGAAGCGTTTTTGCACCGGAAACAAACATATGAATAATGAACTCTTAGGCCTACTTCTCAAACGTATTACTGAGACGCTGCATTTGTTACTGCAGAATCCTCAAATAGCCTAAAATGCCAAAGAAAAGCGGACAACCATATTTTTTTCTTTTGTGAGACTGTCATGATTTATTTAAATTAAATAAATAAGTAAATAGACTACAGCCTATATATAATCCACGTATATAGGCTGCAAAACGTGACATTTAGAGTTTTAAAGCTTGCAAATGTTGTAAATTATTTTATAAAATGTGCCGGAATGCAATTAGGCTAGAAGTTTATCAAAACAGTTTAGAAATATAATTTTAATTTCTTAGAAACGCGCTCGAACGCCTGACGTAAGATAAAACGAATTAAAACTCTTTTAAAGCGAAACAAAAAAGACCGAAACTAAGTGTTATTTTTCCCAACTCGTATAAACTAAATAAAACGTTTTATAGAAGTTTTTCTAGCAAAACTATTTGCACAGGAAGACGAGTTTTATAATCTCTAATTAATTAATCTCAAGAGCATTATGCGTTTGCGCTCATAAAGTAAGCAGGATCAAAAGTCTAACGATAAAAATGATTACTTAAAGACTTGTAAACAAACTCAAATTCAACTATAAATAACGCATCGGTTAAATAATTATTTTATGACTTTGTATATTATATAAAATCATATTTTAAACTGAAAACGCTTCAGGCAACTTTGCATATCTTTATTCCAAACAGTAATTTAAATATATAACTTATTAAAGATGTCTACTTAAAAATGATAACAAAAATATAATATTTTACTAGCTGTAAAACATAATAATAACAACAACAACAGGACCAATCGTTCATGACCATCGTCACCATAACCCATAAACCTCACGTTCCGATTTATTAAAATTAATTTACATGCCCTAAAACCGCATTACACTCAGGGGAATTAGGCTATATTTTCCCAAAACGCGGACAGGTAGTCTAACAACAGAGGCAATTTGACAGTTTTTAGGACTTGAGGTTTTAAAAATTAAACCACACAAGTAGAAGGCGGCTGTTTTAATTCAAGTATTTCTAATTCTGACTACTTTTTCACTGTTACTTTTCAGCTTCTAGTCGACAAACAGTTTAAGAAACTGGAATAATCTCTGCCGACCGCTTCTGACAATTGTGGCGTGTAGAATCCCGTTCTTTTCATTGTGTCAGAATCTCACAAGTGTCATTTCCCAAGGGAAAGACGGCGTCCATGTGGTGTTGCAGAGCTGACGTCCTCCAATATCAACTCGGTCAGGCTCTGGTCTCAACTGCGCCACCTGCTGTTCATTTAGTTCGACATCAAACCCTCAGAGAGCACACTGCTTAGCGAACAGACAACCTCTCAGCTAACAAATCAAGCCCCGATCGATGAAATTAATTATTTCCTATCTCCAGATGAACGAATGAGACGTTTTCAAATTGGACTTTTTATAATCCGCAACGTTGTTTGAGTCAAAGTTGATGCTCCGCCACGAACACACTCCAAAACATATTTTACCCTTCGGCTTCATTAGGGACTCATAAATATTTCAGCCCTCAGAAATGTGGAATGTCAATTCATCAGGAGTGACAGACTTCTCTCTCAGCTCTTCTTTTTTGATATTCCCTAATTATCACCCAGACACAATGTTGATTTATCGTTTCCGACAAATGTCACGCGTCCGGATCTTTTCGGCTGCTGATCGACGACGTTATAAATAAGTCTTTCTGAATTACAGTAGGCCTCGTACTGTCTGTGTTTGATCACTCAGTTCCCCGCGATATCTTCTCACCTTCACTATAAATTACAGTCAGCGACGACGACAAAACTTTTCCTCTTAAGTCGTTGTAAATTCTCATGAATTTATGTGCGGTTTACAAACTGTAAGAACAGGCCGTGTGAAGCCAAGGAAACTTTTTGATGTTTTATTTTAAATGACTACGCAGCTCCAACTATTGCAGATTTATAGATTATGAGCTTGACGTAATGGATGTTCCTGGATAAATTAAAAATTTACTCTGCGTTATTTAGGCTTGTGCGGATACGACAGCATACTGTTCATGTAAATCACTATATGTGTTTAAATCTTTTACTTGTTGTTTTAATAGTTTAATAATTATTGGCGACTTTACTGTAGCGCAGGCCTATTTTTAATTTGTTCGTAATGGTAAAAAATAGAAAGTTTAAAAATAAACAAATACAGAAAATCGTTCATAAACAGCACAAGAGCAGTATGAAAGCCAGATAAATGTAAAAACATTTCAGATAAAGAAAAAACAAACAAACAAACATATTTTGGTAAGTCTGTGTGAGTGACACCAAACTGCAAAGTACAGAACTACGTTATAATTTTACACGCTTTAATTAAGACAGATTGACACCGCAGAGATAGACCCAGGCCTAACGTGAAGCCAAAACTTTATTTCGGAAGCCTTTAGGTAATTACTTATCCATCACTGATACGTCTCGATTAGTGTGATCATACAGGAGAGATATCATTTTAAGTATTTACCCTCACTATTTGAAAGTGAAAAATCAAGCATAACAGAAGCGCAAAAACGATATAAAAACCGATCAGTCTATTTTATAGTGGGAATTATCTTTAAACGTGTGTCTCATAAAACTAAAAGACTGGCTAATTATTGCCCAAACGGCGATAGGGAGTGCATAACGTTCAATTATTGTCAGACAAAGCACTTACAGCACGGGATTTTTTTGTTGAAATGAGGCTAGAATTTACACTTGTCATTCTCCTAACTGCCGAACACGTTCATTTAAATTCACTCGCAAATATAAATAGCATTATTGCTTGTTTGACGTTGTTTCAAAGTCACACGGGAAGATAAAAAACAATTTTCCGAAATGATCCGGAATTTTATTTACATATCTTTCGAAATGAGAATTGATTTAAGGTCTGTATCCTCTGTTAACATCAATCATGCTAAAATTAGTATTCATAATTAAAAAAAAAACAAGTAAATTCTTGTATACTGGATCGAGTAAGCAGTATTTTAAAGAAAAAAAAATACTTATATTTATAAAAAATAGTTGTGCTTGTTTAATTATTCATTATATATATATATATATATATATTCGTTGTGCTTAAATAGAAAATAATATATACACTGTCAAAAAAAGTTAAAAGGCATTCCTGGAAAAAAAAAGGTCGGCATAAGCAGTTAAAGCATAATCTATTAGTATTAGTATTATTTCTCAAAATTAACCAGTGGATCGGTTTTTTTTAAATATATATTATATTTGCAAAAACGTTTCCCAGTCAAATTAAAGTCACTGTAGCGTAACGCGCAGGGAGCCATTTTGTTGTCATGTGACAAGAAAACCTTAAAACAGAAGACACTTTCAAACCATCCTGACTTTAAGACAATATTTTAACATTTTTATGAAACTACACGTTTTGTCCAGATCGAACTGGATAAGCGGCATAAGAATGATAGTTTCGTTACTTTTACACGCTTACTACACTTCACGTTTTAAAAGTCTTTCCCCCCTTTCTTTTTTCTAGAACTGAATTTTGGTCAAACTTTTTAAAAAATATTTTTAGCGCGAATACGAATAAGCAGCTACTTTTCTAAAAAAGTGTGCACTCGTTATTGACTCTTCTACGTCAGAAACGGCTTCAGTAGAAACCAAGAACAGTAGCAAACAATTAATTTAATATAACTATTTATCAATGCAATTTTTGTCTATGAATTTTCTCTTTTAACACACACACACAAAAGAGAAGGAAAAAGAGAAGGAAAAAGAAAAAGAAAAAGAAAAAGAAAAGAAAAAAAGAAAAGAAGTACAATATCAGTGAATGTCCTAAACCTGCTGATTTGACAGTGTCCAACACAAACAGATACAGGGAACCGAAGGCCAGACAGTTGAAGTGCAGTCGTGATTTCCGTGAGGAGGGGGGCTCGAGAGGGGCGCTGAGAGACCGCGGATGAGGGGACTTGATGTCAAGGACTTTTTTCCTTCTTACCGAGAAAGTGAACAACACCCGTTGCCGTCGAGCGACTGCTGAAAAACTTTCTGCACGTCTCGAGTCTAATGCGCTCTCCTTCCCAGCCTTCAGAAAGCGGGTGGAAAAAAAAACGAAAGAAAGAAGAGAATATATCGATCGCCTTGTGTGCGTTCCCGAGGTCGCGTTTCACCGGAGGAGCAAAGTGCTTTTGTTGTTTGGTAAGTGTGGTCCGTCATCCATATAGCTCGCCTTGAAACGGACATCAGCAACTTAAAATCAGCACAAGTCGGACTGACTCAGCTATACTTTTTAATTGGTGAGGTCTGTTTATTCAATACGACGATATAATCCTGTTGCTGAGGGAAATAATTTATGAGTTGCAATGTGTAGTTCGTTTCTTGACAAAGGAAATCTTTGCTGATCCTCTCTCACTGAAGTTTTGGGGTTTATGGCCTGCTGATTAATGAAGCCTGTATGTGTCCCCAAATGGTGTCTCAAAGTCCTAATTAATATTGCTAGGAATCTACACATTGCATAAATTATGGCAGTCTGCTTTTATGTATTTATTTTAAATGTATTATATCTAACCTGCACCACTCACTAATATCAGGATCACTAAAAGTCAGAATTTGCAGAAACATTTAAAAAAAAAAACTTTTTTTTATGTTAAGTATTTTTGTGTTTTGGTCTCATAATTCAAATGCTATGGTTTCATAATGATTTTAATAAATGAGAATAATAAAATCATTAAACATAAATAAATAAAGTAACATGATACTAAAAGTGGAAATTAAAAATGCTTCCCCAAAAAGTATTTGTACCAAATTTGTATGTCACTAAAGTATTTCACTTTGTTATACTCGAATTGTAATTCTTTTTTTCCCCTTTTAATGTAAAGTTTCAAGACGACAATGTAATCAAAGACGCCGACCGTCTTTCTAAAAACACATTTCTCTTTAATGTTTATATATAAACATCTCTGTAAGTCACCGTGTATGGCGCTTGTTCTTTCACAAAGTTCAATAACGCAGAAGTCAAACAGTCTTGTGATTAATAATGTTGACAATGAAAAACAAAAGCTGAATTTCAGGGGTGTATCGTCCGACTCCAGGCAGGTATGGGCAAGTGATAGATCTTTTTCCTCCTACATAACATAACTGGCATTAGCAACATCAATGAACGGTAAAATATTCTGCAGGCAAAGACTTCAATCCCTCTGTATAAGCCCAATGTTACTGCAAAGCCATCTGAAAGCTAATAAATGCTCCCATTCCACAAAGAACTGAGTTGTCTTTGAGATCTGAGATTACTCTTGGCTTAATTTCTGGGGTACAACTTTCTCGAGGCAGCTGAAAGCCGAACTGAATCAAAGATATACGGCCTGCGGCCTTTTGTGAAGCGTTTGGAAAGCGTCAGCCCGTGTGACTCAGAGTTACAGAGCGCTGATATTCAGGCAGCCGTGGACATTCACTGTGAATGTTGGCTTCTCTGAATGGCATTAGAGCTGATAAGAGCTCGGTTCAATGACTGACAGTATTTTACTGGGTTAGCTTGATGCATGGTACCATGGAGAGCAACAATCTTCAACTGAGATCACATTTAAGGTATGGATGGCCCATTAGGGTGGATTCTCACTAATGTAAACACATATTCCAGACCTCAGGAACAGACAGTTTTACCAATGTGTATCATGCACAAGAGAGTGTTCACGCGACGATATACAGTATATCCAAGTGTTTCAGCTGTTTGTACTTAACTGTTTGTGTTAACACGTGTATACAGTGTGTGCGTCTATATATGTGTGTGTGTATACAATATATATACACAAGAGTTCAGATGCAAAAGCCTCTAAATCCATAAGACGTATTTCTTTAAAACTCACATTTCTTTCTGGCTACTTTGTATAGGTTTCTATGTAAGTACTGGTACTTCTGCTGAGGCTGGAATTTAGCGAGTTTGAAGTAAAAGTATTTGATGGACGTATACTATGTCAGCAGCATTCACTCACTATCATTATCTCATTTTTGACCGAGATGGATTTTAGCTGGTTTTGCATCTGAACTCTTCATAAATATATGTGTGTGTGTGTGTGTATATACAGTATGTGTGAACGTATGTGTGTGTGTGTATATACACACACACACACACACATATATATATTTATATATATACATCCATACACATATAATATAAATATCCATTCATATAATATTATAAATAATGTCATAAAAATTGTCATTTATATTACACTTTATATTATTATATAGTATTTTTATTTTAATATTTCTGTTTTTATTTTGTTTTAGAAATACATATATAATCTATAATATAATCTTACATAATATAATCTTTATAGCATACTTCATCATACAGAGAAAGTGTGTATATTGTCATTTATATAATGTATAAATATGTGATTTTAATACTCATAAAGAAATATCAATTTATATAATATTGTATTATAAATAATATGAATGCTAAATGTATTAATTATATTGTCATTTATATTATACATTTATTTAGATATTTATATTTATATTATGTTTTATGCCTGTATACATAATAGCCATATATATATATATATATATAGATAGATAGATAGATAGATAGATAGATAGATAGATAGATAGAGATATAGATATTATGTGTACATCCATTATATTTATTTATTATAATGTATTTAGCATATTTATATGATTTATAAAACGTAATATACATATCGAAAATGTAAAAATGATATAAATACCATATATGATTTTTTTATAATATCATATATTCAAAGATAGATAAATAGACAGATAGATAGACACATTTATCACACGTGTGTGTGTGTGTGATTGTAACACAAACAAATGTGATTATAACGTCATCTATATATCTGTCTATCTTTGAATATATATTATGTGAGATATATATATATATATATATATATACATACATAGATAGATAGATAGATAGATAGATAGATGTATATGTATATATATAATATTTATATTATTTATACATTTTTATGTTAATGTTTTATGTTAATTTTATGTTTTTATGATATTTATATTAAGTTTTATAAATCATATAAATATGTTAAATACATTATAATAAATCTAACAGATGTGGCTAAATGTATGTAAATGTATAAATAGGAATAATATGAAGAAAATCATATTGTCATATTTCTGTTATACATTTATTTAGATAATATACAGTAGTCAACATTTGAAGTCGATCAAAAAAGTTGTCCTAAGACAAGAACGGGTATTGTTTTGGTTTTTGGACAACTTTGATGAAAGGTTTTGATCCACTTCAAATGGTGGACTACTGTGTGTATGTATGTATGTACGTATGTACGTATGTATGTATGTATATATATATATATATATATATTCATCATATAGACACACACATGTGTATATGTGTGTGTGTGTGTGTGTGTATATATATATATATATATATATAACTCCATTTTTTAACATTTTCAAAAATCGTTTTTAATTTTAATTATCGTTTTTATTGTGTTAATTGAAATCAAATTGAAAAAAAAAAAATATATATATATATATATATAGTATTGTACTGCATACACACATATACACACACTCACACACACACTATAGTATAGTATTATAGTATATCACAGAATGCAGTATATGAAATCAAATTATTTGTCATTTTCATATTACCAAAAAAGTATTTCTGAAAAAGTGGCACATTTGCATTTATACATGTGTTTTTCCAGCTAGTTGTTTTGACTACAAGTATTTGTTTATGCTTCTAAATTGTAAGGTAATGTAAGGTAATGTCGGTTTCAATTTCAACATCTGATATCCACATTGCTAATTCAATTTACATGAAGGTAAACTCAGACTTCAAAAGGCCATCAGCCACACCCCTCAGCCAAAACACAGAAAACAAACACTTCCACCTGCACTCAGACAATAACGTCAACAAGCTCACCTTCTGTCCCCACTCTCAACAAACACAAAACAGAACAAGGAAGCAAACAAAGAGAGGCTCGCTGGTCATATTAAACGGGATGATTCAGTTAGCCCCCTGCCATCTCCCCTTGAAATGCTGCGATTCCACCTGAGAGTGTGGTGATTTGGGTCTAATTACCCACCTATGATGGGAAAGGGGGGGTCAACATCTGTGCTGGTCTACGCCGAGCTACAGCCACCGACATCTTGGCGCTTTATGGCTGCGCTCACGTCTGTTTACGAGGATTTTTCATGAGTCTTTCACCCCAGCTGTGAACTTCTCATCTCACTTCGTCAAAGCTGATTCTCTCTCACGCGTCGTATTTTTCACCTTGCTCTTCATCGAGCCGCTCGAGAGGAAGGAGGAAGTCTCATATGTGCATTAGCTGCGATGAAGCCATTAGCAGAAGCTCACACTGTTTCCACGCAGACACAAAGTCATCACGGATACGCGAGATAAATCGCTTTACAGGCCATTTTTTTCTATAATAATCTCATTAACACATTGAACATACAATAAACGCTCCCTTGTTTGTGGATTTCAACTGTTGTGGTCACACTTTTGCTATGTGTAAACACATTACACTACCTCCATTTGTCTCTCAACGCTTTCTCGGATGTGAAAGTCGAATGTTACATAAAAAGCTATGTTTAAAAAAATTTCACACAGAATCAGCAACACGTACGCATGACAATCCTCCATATTTTATATTTCACAGTTTCTAACATAAGATATGACGTGTGCAATCTCCAAGGGTTCACTAACTTTATCTCATCACCCTTTGTTACACAAAATTAGAAAGCGGTTAACGCAGTGGCTTAGCCAAACCGTGTCAGATTCAAAATGACATGTTATTATGAAGCTTCGAGAGCTGGGCTCACATTTGGGCGTTTCATCTTTATGACCATCTAGGGAGTACGTGCAAGAGAAAGACAGACGGATTAAGCGCTGCGCTTTCCTTTCGGGTTCTGGGTGTGTTCTTAAAATGGACGGAAAGCATGTGTTGGTGTAAATGAGAGAGAGAGAGAGAGAGAGAGAGAGAGAGTCAGTCAGACAGACAGAGGAGAAGAAACAGCACAGCGTGATGAAATGTTTGTGTCTTGGCTTGCTAATTACGCCTCGTCGAGAAAAACTTTCCGCTCTTATCCTTTCAGCGCCCGGCTCTGCCCGAAACCAGCCCCGGCCAAATGAGTTTCCACGCACTCGGTAATTTAAGGCTGATTTCAACTTTTTTTTTTTTTTTTTTGGTTGAAACTATGGAAAACCAGGCTCTCTTTTCACACAGTGCTAATTTCCCCATGCCGTACTTTCCACAAAGGCCCTTTCAAAATCCAAAGGCGAATAAAACGTCTCCGCACGTATGAATTACAGTGCATCCAGAGTGTTCCCAGAGTGTAAATACATCCCCACGTCTTTAAACCCACGAACCGAAATGAGGGATTCGGGCGTAAACCGTTAAAAATAAAAGTAAAGAAAAGATTTATTGCAATTCGACATGCTGTAATATTCCATTTTAGACAATGATAAAGAAGTTCACCCTCTTTAGCTATAAAAACATCAACAGTGCCTGTCTGAGGACAGAAGATTTCAAGACCACCACTGGAATTGTAATTCAAATCTATTTCTTTTTAGCTTCAACCACCCATAAACACAAGCGACTGCCAAGGTGAAAAGAATGAACTATGACAATGGTTTACCTGATTATATGTTGTAGAAAGCGGTTGTCTGTTCATCTTTCATAATGACTTTACATCATCCAATTATACCGTCTTCAAATATTGATGACAGAGGAACGTAACCAAGCAGACCAGAAGAAATGTGTGTTTTTGCATTTAGCAAATTGGAGCTGGGTGATAATATAGTTGCATTTTGTGATTAAACAAAATCAGGCAGTTGAGATTTGCTATATATAGTATGTATCTCCCTATGAAAATGTATATATGTGGATACAATTTGACATATATATACAACTTTATATCAAGAGCTGGGCAATAATATAGTTACAATTTGTGATGAAAAAAAAACAAGCAGTTAAGATTTGCTATATGTTATATATCACTTTATACCAGTAAATAAAGTTGGACGTGCTTATATATCCAACATTTTATAAAGAGCTGGGCGATAATATATAAACAATATGTTGTTTATGTTGCTTCACATGATTGTACTTTATGCTTCAGATAAAGTTGGATATAATATATATTGAACTTTTAATATACACTACCAGTCAAAAGTTTTTGAACAGTAAGATTGTTTTTTAAAGTCTCTTCTGCTCACCAAGCCAGTATTTATTTGATCCAAAGTACAGCAAAAACACATATTTTTACTATTTTTTACTATTTAAAATAACTGTTTTCTATTTGAATATATTTTAAAATGTAATTTATTCCTGTGATTTCAGAGCTGAATTTTTAGCATCATTACTCCAGTCACACGATCCTTCAGAAATCATTCTAATATGTTGATTTGCTGTTTAAGAAACATTTTTTTTTTTACATTTTAGGATTCTTTGATGAATAGAGAGCATTTATCTGAAATAAAAAGCTTTTGCAACATTATACACTATACCATACAAAAGCTTGGAGACAGTCAGAAATGATAGAAATTAATACTTCGATTTTGCAAGGATGTTTTAAATTGATTAAAAGTGATGATAAAGACATTTATGTTACAAAATATTTTTATTTCAGATAAATGCTGTTCTTCTGAACTTTCTATTCATCAAAGAAACCTGAAAAACAAAATCTACCCAGCTGTTTTCAACATAATAATAATAATAATAATAATAATAACAATAAATGTTTTTGAGCAGCAAATCAGAAAATTAGAATGATTTCTGAAGGATTGTGTTATTGAGTAATGATTCTAAAAATTCAGCTTTGAAATCACAGGAATAAATTACATTTTAAAATATATTTAAATAGAAAACAGTTATTTTAAATAGTAAAAATATTTCAAAATGTGACTTTTTTTGCTGTACTTTGGATCAAAATGCAGGCTTGCTGAGCAGAAGAGACTTCTTTAAAACAGTCTTAAAGTCAAAAAAACTTTTGACAGGTAGTGTATATACTCATTTCTGATCATAAATAATCCATTAATTAATATCTGAGTGCAGATATTTGGACCACACTGTATGCTGATTTTAAAATACATGCAGTAAACTCACCTTAATCGGTATGTACCATAGCAAATCTCCACTACTTATGTTGTCAAAAAAACAAAACAAAACAAAAAAAAACTACACTATTGCACAGCAGTATAATAAATATAGGATTTATAGTACATCCTACTTTACCTTCATACATACAGTATAATCACATAAAGCAGTAGATAGTATATAGCAATTCTTGGCCGTGTGATTGTTTACATCACAGAAAAATGTAAACTGTATAATCTCACAGCTCTATGTAAAGTTAGATATATACCGTAGTTTACTCAGGTTTATAATATAAATCCAACTTTATATATAAGAGCTCCGTGATAATACAGTTCACATTTTGCAATGATATAATCAAGCTGTTGAGATTTCCTATATAGTATATATATCCTTACATATATCCTTAAGTACACTGTAGGTATGAGGATAAAGTATATGCAATATATTCATATAAAGAGCTAAGTGAAAATAGTTACATTCTGCGACAAAATATAGTCAAGCAGTTGAGATTTGCTATGCAGTATATATTTATGTATGCAGATAAAGTTGGACATAATATCCAACTTTATATAAAGAGCTGGGTGATTATATAGTTACACTGTGTGATGAAATAAGTTAAGCAGTTAGGTTTGGCCATTAAGTATATATTGTTTTACATAAGTGTACTGTATGTAAAGCTGAGTAAACTACGGTATATATCTAACTTTACAAAGAGCAGTGCGATTATACAGTTTACATTTTTCTGTGATGTAAACAATCATCCAGCCAAAAATTGCTATATGCTATCTACTGCTTTATGTGATTATACTGTATGTACGCAGGTAAAGTAGGATGTACTATAAATCCAATATTTATTATATTGCAGTGCAATAATACTAGTGCAGTTTTTTTTTTTTTTGACAACATAAGTAGTGGAGATTTGCTATGGTACATACTGCTTAAGGTGAGTTTACTGTATGTATTTTAAAATCACAATACAGTGTGGTCCAAATATCTGCACTCACATATTAATTTATGGATTATTTATCAGAAATGAATCTGTGGCTTTCTAAAACATGAATACATATATGCTTCTTGAGACAAAACTTCTCTAATTGTCCTTTGAACAAAACCAATCTGACAATGTTTACACAAAGAAAAAAAAAATCTTATTTAAAAATGTAAAAATGTCAAGAGTGTGAATTAATTATAAATGGGATGTGAAAGAGCAATCCCAACAAGAATATGTTTACAAGTGTGTGTGCGTGTGTGTGTTTGAGACACAAGAGAAAGGAAGGCAAAGAAAGGAAGAGGAATTTACGATCACGTATTGAAGGAGAGATGGGGGAAGGAGAGTTTGCATCTCGATGCCGTGCTGCTGTCTTTTCTCTTCAGCCATTTTGAATCCATCTGCTAGTGGCCGTTTTCCCAGAGTTCAGGAGAGGTGTGAGTTTCTGTGTGTGCGTGTGTGTGTGAGAGAGAGCGAGCGAGGCAGGCCTCGGTGGGGAGCCAATTAGAGGATCTGGAAAGACGTGTGACATTGTCCAGCAAAAGGAAGTACAGCTGCCTGACTTCTGACCTCAGGCTTGGGTCATTTTGCACCGAAAGCATTCCCTGTGGAAAACATCACCTTTACAGCCACACTTATTCAAATCTAAACTATTATTAAAAGCATAACGCTTTAACGCTACAAATTTGTACTTATTAAATGCATAGTGCGTTGGTTCTGTTACACCGTGTAAATTCAGTCATTTAGGATAAGTCTGATGCCATTTTACATGACCTTACACCATTTGTACACTGTAAGCGGCGTTTTACGCACCATACTGTAACAAACCAATCAGCTTTAAACTCACTGCTACATTTCGGCAAAAGTAAAATACTGAAATAATAAAAATACAATTGGCAAAGTTGTTTTAAGAGAACTAACATTTACAACTGCTACTTAAAAAAAAAATACTTAAAAAAAATATAAAAATAGGGATGCATGACATCAATACCATATTAAATATCGGACAATATTACACATTTAATTCACTCGTATCGGCCAATATTCAGTATTTTACTGTGCCTGCTTATTTCTTTTATACTTACATTACTTGTACAATTATCTAACACACTTAATATTCAAATTTAAAACTTAAAATTAATTTTTACTTAAAAATTCAACTAGTAAATAGGAATTTAACATCTAATCATTTATTAATACCTTTAAATTTCAAAATGAATAGCTTGTCTTTATGTTTGATGCTAGAATTCACTCTACATTTAAAATTTCATTTTTAGCACTTTATATATTTATGTATTTAGACAAAACAGCACAAACAGAATTTTAATATCTGAAATGTATTATTTATCCTTTTTCTCAACATATAATGATGTAATGTCACATCCTAATCATAAAAGCCTCTACAGTAAGCAGTGTCACATGGTAAAAACACAGTAATAATAATAATAATAATAATTATTATTATTATTAACATTAGTAGTAGTTGTAGTGAGATGTATTTATTTATTAAAAAAATAAATAATAGTTATAAGCTTTTCATAATAATAATAATAATAATAATAATAATAATAACAGCAATAATATAGAAGTAGAAGTATTTATTTATTTATTTATTGAGGGTTTTTCTTAAAATTATTAAAGCATACTACTTCTACTACTACTACTACTACTCATAATACCAATCCTTCATAAATTAAAATGAATAATTTGAACAAAAACAAATATACTAAAACATTAAACAGTAATAGTTTTTATTATTAATCTCAATATCAAACACAATGTAGCACTACTACTACTACTACTAATAAAAATAAATAATACATTAAATAATAAACTAAGATACTATTGAAAAACAAATAACAGTTATAAGCTTGTAATAATAATAATAATAATAATAATGAATAATGAATAACTTTTTTTAAATAATAAATTCAATTCATACTCATTTATAACACATAAATTATTATTAGTAGTAGTAGTAATAGTAGTAGTAGTAGTATTTATTGTTTTCCTTAAATAGATATAAATACAAAACACAGATTGTAAAACTTTCAAATGCAACAGTTTTGTGTGATTTAACATTTAAATTAATAAAGCATAATAATAATAATAATGTCACTGTTTTATTAAACATAATAATTAATAAATTAAAATGAATAATTTTAACAAAAATAAACATACTGAAAAATAAAACAACACTAGTTTTTATTATTAATCATAATATCAAAACAATTGTACTACTACTACTGATAAATGTAAAAAATAAATTATTGAATAATAAACTAAAATACTATTGAAAATATTATTTTTTTCTAATAACAAATTCAATTCATACTCATAAAAGCCTCTACAGTATGCAGGGTCACATGGTAAAAACCCAGTAAAAATAAAGAAATACTCGTGGCCTCTCAAACATCGGTGCTACACGGGCCGACTCTTGTGCCAGGTGAGCGATGTCTGTTCAGCAGCTGATCTCAGAGAGACTGCCTCTGGTCTTTCAGCCACTATTGATGTATTTTTACAATCGTTTCAAATGAAGAGGCACACAGACGTCTGAGAGTAATTGCAGCAATAAATAACATGGAGTAATTTGGATAGAAATGCTCCGTTTCAGTCCTTATCCTCCTTTCATGCGTTCCTGATTTTCTCTCGCAACCGCACATGGTGCGAGTGTGTGTGTGTGTGTGTGTGAGTCGTAGTGATTTAGTGTGTTTGTGTGTGCTTTTTTAATTCCTCCTGAATAGTTGATTCAGCTGAGGCGAGCTCAGCATCAGCTGGCTGCTCTGTGTGTGTGTGTAGGCTGATGGTGATTGTGATAGTGATTGTGTTTCTGGTTACTCGTGTGAATGGGATGACCATAAATCTGTAGGCAGAGATTTAGGGAGCTCTCGGCCCAGTGCCGAGCATGGTCAGAGGGGAGCTTTTTCTCTTACACACACACACACACATACACTCACACTCTACCAAGCGACACCCAATCCGCCAGGCCGTAAATTCTTTTCAGTGTCCCGATCAAACGTAGCAAGCTTGGCTAAACTCCAATTCTCTTTCTTTCACATTCTCCACCCCCCATTTCTTATGTCTCGCTAAAATACAGTTTGTGAACGTGTGTACAGATTATATTCCAATATGTTTACGAATGCTGTGAAGCTGGTTTTACACACTTTCAGCACATTCACAGCGAATTACACTTCATTTCATCACACAAACGCTACCAGTCAAAAGTTTTTGAACAGTAAGTTTTTAATGCTTTTTAAGAAGGCTCTTCTGCCCACTAAACCTGCATTTATTTGATCCAAAGTACAGCAAAAACAGTACAGTTTTGAAATAATTTTACTATTTAAATAATTTTACTGTTTTCTATTTGAATGTTTTAAAATGTAATTTATTCCTGTGATTTTAAAGAAGAATTTTTATCATCATTACTCCAGTCACATGATCCTTCTGAAATCATTCTAATGTTCTGATTTGCTGCTCAAAAACATTTATTATTATTATTATGTAGAAAACAGCTAAGTAGAATTTCTTCAGGTTTCTCTGCTAAATAGAAAGTTCAGAAGAACAGCATTTATCTGAAATAGAAATCTTTTGTAACATTATAAATGTCTTTATCATCACTTTTGATCAATTTAAAGCATCCTTGCTAAATGAAAGTATTAATTTCTATAATTTCTCTGATTTTTGGATCTTTCTGTTTATCTGTTTAAATGTACTCAATTGTTTTAAATAATAATAATAATAATAATAATAATAAATATTTCTTGAACAGCAAATCAGCATATCAAAATGATTTCTGAAGGATCATGTGACACTGACAACTGGAGTAATGATGCTGAAAATGTAGCTTTGATCACAGAAATAAATTACATTTTAAAACATTTTCAAATAGAAAGCAGTTATTTTAAATAGTAAAAATATTTTAGAATTTCACTGTTTTGCTGTACTTTGGATCAAATAAACGCAGGCTTGGTGAGCGGAAGAGATTTTAAACATTAAAAATCTTTGACTGGTAGCAAAAACTGACTTCTGCAAAAACCACTGAATTAAAAAAAAAAAAAAGTTCTATACATTTTGATGCATTTTAGACTGATTTGTGGTCTTTTTGTGTGTTAAACAGACATGGAAAACCACAGAATTTCAGTTAAGCTGCTTTCTAACTTTTCTAAAGCCGAAAAGTTTCAATGCACTATTTTTGTAAACTCCAAAATCAAGATTTCACTAAACATTTGATGACAAATCACTGTTAAAATGATGAGTTGAGTAATATTTTGGAGAAAACTCCCAAAAAAAACACAGTTTTTCAGCTGTAAACAACTTTTGTAATCGAAAACCAGGGCCGCCTGTGTTCTCCCGTAGCCATCAGGAGTCCAACCTGTGTAATTATCGATCACGCTCGGAGAGGGGAGACCAAGTGACCTCTCCTTCAATCTGATTACATGGACACTTCATTTAAACTCAGAGTGTGGAATGATTTGGTTTTCTGTTTCCATTAGAAGAGACTAATGTCCTTTTTTGACATCCCACAATTCCTCATGGCTGCATCCTGGGGACACCCTTCCTAATGAATTCAATTTCCCCATTAAGATCTGTTACATACAGTATGGTCATTTTCAAAGGCACCAATTTAACTCTTTGCTACATACAAAGTATATTAACTTGATTATTTGAGACGGCAAAAAATGGGGTTTTGTACCTTTAACACGATTACTTACTTCTGGAAATTGTCTCTACGTCATACGCTAAAGTTGTGATTTATAGGAAATTATCACATGATTGTAATGTAGGGTTTACCTAACACAAGCAAAATTATAGAAATATCACACATGTGATGTGATTGTTTGGTGTGAATCAACATTTTAAATTAAAGCATAAGAATTGTTATTATTACCAATCATAATAAATAATTACAACAGTATAGAAGAACAAATACATACATAAATAATAGCTAATATTATAAATACTATAGTTTTTATGATTAATAATAATAATAATAACAACAGTAACTATAATGTTTATTTGTTTGTTTGTTTGTGGTTTTCCTTAAAATGATAGAAATATCACACAGGCCGTAAAGCTTTCACATGTAATGTGATAGTTTTGTGTGATGCAACATTTTAAATGATTAAAGCATATACAACAAAAACAAATCCCACACACTACAGAAATATGAAAAACGTATCAAAAAAGTTATTACAACGTTTCAGTCGCATGACCTTTCATCAGGTATTTCATTTCATCTAAATGATTAAAGCATAAAATAATATTTGTATTAATCATAATAATGATAATAATGATAATATGGAAGAATAAATAAATAAATAAAATATCTGTTATTATTGTAAATATTATTGTTTTTGTTATGATTAATAATAGTATTATTTCTTTATTTGTTTGTTTGCTGTTTTCCTTAAAATGATGAATGAAAATATCACACAGACCATCACATGTATCACATGTAATGTGACTGTTTTGTGAGATTCAACATTTTAAATGATTAAAAATATTATTGAAATATTTAAGCATTCAATTTTGTATTATTATTATTATTATTAATAATAATAATAATAATAATAATAATGATGATAATTATGGTAATATTGAAGAATGTATGTATGAATGAATGAATGAATGAATGAATGAATAAATAATACATCATATTATTATTATTATAAATATTATAGTTTTGTTGTTAGGAATAATAATGATAACTTATTTATTTATTTATACTAATTTATTATTATTCGATAATAATAATAATAATAATAATAATAATAATATGGTAATATTGAAGAATGAATAAATAATATATATTATTATATACATTATTACTATTATAATATAGTTTTGTTGTTATGAATAATAATAATAATAATAATCTTTATTTGTCAATACAAAAATAATAACTATTAGTATTATTATTATTATTATTATTATTACTTATCTGTCACATGTATTGTGACTGTTTTGTGTGGTTCAACAATTTAAATGATTAAAGCATACAAAAAGTTATTATTATTAATCATAATAATTCTAATTTTGATAATATTGAAGAATAAATTATACCTATTATTTTTATTATTATTACTACTATTATTATTAATAGTAATTTTATGTGATTTAACATTTTAAAACATAATAATAATAATAATAATAATCATAATAATAATGTTATAACGGCTTTATTAATTATAATAACAATAATAAATAAAAAAATAATAATTTAACCAAAAAACAAATATACTGACAAATCAAACAACTATAGTTTTTATTATTAATCATAATTCACAAGTACTAATGATAATAATAAATTAAAATAAATAATACATTACTAAAATACTATTAAACAAAAAAAGTTATCAACTTTTAATAATAATACAAATAAATAGAATAAACAAATTAATTAAATGTCTTTTTCTGTAAAAAATAAAATCAATACTTACTTAATTTATTTGAGCATTTACATTTTTTATTATTAAAAAAAAATAACTTCAAACCATTAGCAGTACTGATACATTTCTAGTATATACTATTACATATTTGCAAACACATTTGCATTGAGCGTCTGCAACGTGCATACATTTAAATGTTCAAAACAGATATTCCAGCATTACAACACTGAAGCTCTTGATTTGTCACTTTCTTGTTGTTCCTTTGCACATCCTCTCTTTTTTGTGTTACAAATCTTTTTCCACGTCGTTATCTACAAATCAGAGCTCTCTTCTCGCCCCAGTCCTGCATATTTGCCTATATGGTGTTTGGTGTGTATGTGCGTATGACAGCAGCCACCTCCATTAATGAGGAGAGATGTGTGTGGGGTGGAGGCCCCATCAGCCGGATCACATGTCCCTAACGAGCAACCTGGCGACCGCGGCCCCGGCAGCGGCACTCACTCTCTGTCTCACACTCCCCCCCGCTCGCGGCCTTCTGTTTCACCTCACCAGCACAGTTCATCCAGGGGTCACGGCCCTGCCTCGCACTTCCTGTGAGCGCGGACGGAGACGACGACGACTAGCGAACTAAAGGCTGCTGGAAGACGGATAGAGAAAGAGCGAAAGAGAAAGATAAGCGCACTAACCCCGGGGCTGCGTTCGAAATAAAAAAAGTGAAGGGAGAGTGAAAACAGGAGAGAAGGAATGGTATAAAGAGATAAGGAGGAGGCGCAGGGATCAAGGATGAAAAAGAAGGCAAACCTTAAGTGGGAGTGAAGGAGGGGGATCACATCTGATCTGTAAAAATGAGGGTACAAAGAGGCTAGTATGAAGGAGGGGGGTTTCCACATCCTCTCCTAAAACTGTAAATCACATCCTGTGTACACAAGTACTGTACATTGCACACAAATCACGCACCGTATTTCACAGTTTACGCTGCTGCGCACACTTTTCTTTCGGAGCATGAATGGAGCAATGGAGCACAACCGGTGAACATTTATTGCTCTTTCATCAAATAAGACAAATTATAAAAACAGATAGGGCAGGTCCTGGATTCTGATTGGTCAATACATTGCAAGTTACATATAGTATACCTGCCTAACGGACTAACTTTTTACTATATCACAAACACAAAATGGACCTTACAAAATGGATTTTTTAACATATTTTAATTGTACTTTTTTTTTGTTTTCTTAGAGTTGCTACTCTGTATTCTGTTGAATTGTATAAAATGATAACTTAGATGTACGCATACAGTATGTATCCTGGAAGTTTTTTATATGCTGTTGACAGCGTATATTACATTTTTAAAATGTAATAGCTAAAATATTTTATTTTGCAACAAAATAGTAGCCATATGTCTCCACAAGTCACATATAACAGACTGTGTGTAATATCTCAGCCAATATAACTTTCCTCTATATAATCTCTCATAAGCGCCATCACAAAAGGACTCATTTCTGGAGGTAAATATCCCTTGAAAGTCGTTTTCTAGTCTTAATATTAGGTCTACAGTCTTTGTAGAAAACCCTAAAAAAATAACCTCAGTTTCAGTCAGAATATTGTAGTTTATTGTAGTTAAAGTTATTGCTACTCATGTCAAATTTTAAGAAAATTTATACTGCATATCCTTGAAGTAGTGTAAAAGCTTTCTGAATTATACTGTTTAATTTGATTTATTTATTTATTAATTTATGCATGCATGAATGTATATAGTAATAGTAATATAATAATAATAATAATAATAAGAAGAAGAATATTAAATGTAATAGTAAATGGATCATAAAACCAGTCATAAGTAGCACGGGTATATTTGCTGCAAAAAAGAAAAAAAAAAAAAAAACATTGTATGGGTCAAAATTATCGATTTTTCTTTTATGCCAAAATTCATTAGGATATTAAGTAAAGATCATGTTCCATGAAGATATTTTGTAAATTTCCTACTATAAATATATCAAAACTTACTTTTTGATTAGTAATATGCATTACTAAGAACTTCATTTGGACAACTAATGGCGATTTTCTCAATATTTTATTGTTTTTGCACCATCAGATTGAAGATTTTCAAATAGTTGTATCTCGGCCAAATATTGTCTTATCCTAAAAAACCATACATCAATGGAAAGCTTATTTATGTATAAATCTGTATTTATAATCTGTATGTATAAACCTCAACTTACTAAAAAAAGAAAAACTGACCCTTATGACTGGTTTTGTGGTCCAATCATAGCCAGTATCAATAACTATTTTCATGTTTTAGTTAATTTGAAAGATTTTAAGATTTTTTAAAAGAAAATCTGGAATTATTTAAAAAAATATTTCTTTTTACATTTATTTTCAATTTATTTCTTAAATAAAATGACAATGATTTTTAATTTTTTTTTTTAAATTTGTGTTAAATTATTTTTCAAATAAAATGACAACCATTAAAATAAATGATTTTAAATGTTACAACTGAATTTAGGCATGACTGCATTGTAGTGTACAGTATTAGAAAGAATTATTTAGTATTATTAATTTAATGTGTTAATGGTGAAGACCATATTTTTAATGTTGTGCTTTTATTAAAAACTTTTTTTTTTTGATGAACTTCAAGTGTTAGATGGCAACAAAGGTAATTAAATATATTTAAAAAGTTATTCACAATTAAATACAGATAATACCACAATAAAATAAAAATAAATAAAAAATAAAAAATAAACGTCACGAACAAACAATACAGTATATACTGTATCCTTTTTTTTTGGTAACACTTTACAATAAGGTTCATTAGTGAACTACATTAGTTAACATAAGCTAAGAATGAACAATACTTCTACAGCATTTATTAATCTTAGTTGTTAATTTCAGCATTTACTAATGCATTAATAAAATCACAAGTTAACATGAGTTAATGCACTGTGAACTAACATCAACAAGCAATGAAAAAGCAATATTTTTATTAACTAACATCAACAAAGATTGATAAATAGTGTATTAAATGTATTGTTCATTGTTCGTTCATGTTAGTTAATACATTAAGTAATGTTAACAAATCACACCTTATCTGATGGCAGTAGTGGTTAAAACCACAGATTTCCTGAGATTTACTGTACTATAGTAGCCACGACATGTTGACTTGCTGTTTGGAAATTAGTACATTTGTAACACCAAAAAATTTGTAACCTAACAAAAAATTAATATCCCAGATTAATTCAATAAATACTGTAATAAATGTATTGTCTGTTGTTTATTCATGTTATTTAATCCATTAACTGATGGAACCTTACTGTTAAGCTGTTAAGTGTTATCTTTTTTTTGTTTTTTGTTTTTTTTTAAATGGGAGTAGTGGCTAATACCACAGATTTCCTGAGATTTACTATAGTAGCAATCATCAACAGTATACACAGCCACGCTCAAAAAAAATGCTGGGTTATTTTTTTAACCCAAATGCTGGGTTCAGCCCATTGGGTCATTTTATTGGGTTGTTTTTAATATTTTTACCCAGGTGCTGGGTTATTTTTTTTTACTCAGAAGCTGGGTTTTTAATAATTTGTACCCACACAGTAAAAAATGACAGTGAATTTAACAGTAGAAAAACTGTAAAAATGCTACAGTAAAAACATGTTAAATGGTTAACGGTAAAAGACTAACCGACTAAACGGTAAAAGAATAACCGTAAATTGCCATTCCCAGAATTCCCTGTCTTACGTTTTTTTTAATGTGATATATTTTGTTGAAATAACTCTTTCTTCTTAGTTTTTTATGCTTGTATGTTATCTAATGTTGTTAAATGAATGTTTATTGCATTATTTTGGTTTCATGTGTGTTATCATGATGGTGTTTAGTGTTTGTGTGAATGACACTGTGCACTTTCTATATTATGTTACTATTTAAAAGCTGTTTGTGATGAGCTTTGGTTCATCATGTGACTTTCTCATCACCACCTGCTTTTGGTGGTTAATCAGTGTATTACAAAGGTACAAAACAGATTTCAGTACTTCAATAGGTTGGTACATTAACATTATATCAGTTAATGAAATTACAGTATTTACCTGTAAATTTAAGTGAAAACCGTAAACCATAAAACGTTGCTACCGTATTTTTTACGATAAAATTCCAGCAACCACAGCTGACGTTTTACAGATTTTTTATTTTTATTTTTTTTTTACAGTGCAGGTGCTGAGTAGTTTTTTTGTAACTAAGTTGCTGGGTCATTTTTAACGCTGGGTTATTTTTTTTTTCAACAGCCACGGTCTGAAGTTTGCAGTTACCCTGGCAAACAGCAGCCCATCATTGGCTCAGATTTCGGTGACACACCAGCACAAGAATTAGCGCTATTTCAGTAAAAAGCGATTACAGAGAACGGCTGATTCTGCTATTAAATGTTACAATTTTTATGTCTAAAATGCTTGTTAAACAAGTTTAAATGTATGTAATATTGTGAACTATGCTGTATTCACCCAAATAAATTCAATTTGTCTTGTATTTGGTGCATGTGTTCTTGCTTAATAACAAATGTTTATCTTTTGATTATTGCTGTTGCCTCTAGTAATTCTGTGTGTTTTTAGTTCCAGTCCATTTTAAACCAGCAATATAAAAATTTTTAAACAATAGTTGACTTAAAATAACCCAGCATGTTGTCCAATACACTACAAAAAACAAAAAAAAAAACACAATTTGTTGAGTCAGCTTAAAATAACTTGTTACCCTGCAGCCTTAAAATTTTAAGTTCAGTCAACTCAAATTTAAATTCAAAGTTTAGTCAACTTGAAATGTTAAGTTGTACTAAGTGACAACTTAAGATATTTGTGCTTGTTAAACTTAAAAACAAGGTAAGTAACCCAGCCGCCTTAAAAATTTAAGTTGAATCAACTCAAGTATCCAAGTTGTCACTTAGTACAACTTAACATTTCAAGTTGAACAATTGTTTTTTGAGTTGACTGAACTTAAAATTTGAAGGCAGCCAGGTAACAAATTATTTTAAGTTGACTCAAATAGTTTTTTACAGTGTATTTACCCAGCACTGTGTTGCCAAATAAGTTGGGTTGTTTGTAACCCAGCATTTTTTTTTTAGAGTGTATGATATTATTTCTTGACTCCTACAAAAAATGTCAATTTACTACATCACAACAACTCAAAATATCAAGTTCGCGTGGGCAAGGAATGCGCACGTCCTTGAGCCGCCGCATTAGCTCACGCTATGCTAATGCAGTCATCCCTCACGGTTCCTCCTGTGCAGCTCACATACCTCCGTCTTCCCCATCCAAACCTGACTACCTCCCCACCGCTTCTCTCTTTCTCTCTCTCTTTCTCTCTCTCTCACACACTTCCTTCAGCTGAATTTAAATTGGGTGGAACAGCAGAATTTGTAACAGCGGCGACAGTAATGCTAATGGCGGGTAATAATGGCCGCCTCGGACACGTCAGCATTAGTGAGGGCGCTAGCTGAAATATAGCCCGCGACGAAGATCTAAATCTGCTTAGCATCGATTTTGCTGTTTTGATGAAAATGCACACTGGACCTAGAGGGCTCTCTTAAATCAATTGCGCTCCTCAGAGTGGGACCCCGCGGCAATTTGACGGACAGGCGGCGCAGCGAGTCTCCAGACGGCCTAATCGCGGCCGGCAGCGCTTAACGACGCCGCCGGTGTTCATGTTACACGCAGATATTGTGTATGTATTGAACGCCACGCGTTTACCTGGTCTAAGTGATGGGCGCGAGAAGGTAGAGCGCGTCGAGACCCGGCGTTTCGGTAGCGGACAGGAAGACGGCCCGACTGAGAGGTCGTCTGCGAGCGAGAGAGTGCCCACAATTATCTGACCATAGGAGTTGTACAATTATGAGTGAAATATGGTAATTGCCCGGGCCAAAAACGATTTCCAGTGATTTATTTTTATGGAAAGCATTTTTAGTTTTTTTTGTTTTAAAATGATTCAGACATTCGAGCGCCCATATGCTGAGAGCGCCAAGGGTTTATTTGTACCCCGGTAGAGAGATGGGCTCGTGACCTTGCAGTTACCCTTCCATGTCGGCGACCTCCCGGTGACCCCCGCGGGAAGGATAGATGAGCTTCCGCGAAAGAAGGGAGTGAGGGGAACGTCAGAAAGAGGAGCGCGTAACGCCGCGCAGACGCCATTGTCTCCATACCTCCCCTCTCACCCACTTTATCTCACTCCACACACACTTACACACACTTTTACAGTTTATACCTGAAGACATTTAACCAGCTCATTAATTTTAACTGGAGTTGTAAAGGGCACATTTTTAGTGTCTAGTGTTACAAAAAGACATACGCTGCCTACTGTCTAAATATTGTATCAAATGGCTGTGCAGACACACGGGGGAATTACACAGCCCCGCTAAAAAGTATGAGACGTCGAGGTCTGTCTCACACACACACACACACACACACACACACACACTTTACTGTCACAGTAGCTTTGTGTAGTGTCTCAAAGGAGATTCTTCTGTGGGAGACTGTTAAGGTTTGTTGAATGTGGCAGCCGTAGTTCGTCTTGTTACAGCTACAAAAAGTCATACAGGTACAATGACGAAGCCGTTTGTCTGAAAACACACACGTGTAGGTTTTATCTGAGCGAATCTGGAATAATATCAATATTATTCCAGATTCGCTCCAGTTCCAGTGAGCTAATGCGGTTGTGATGTAGTAAATACACTAGCACTACTGTACTTTATTTACTATATATTAGATAATCACTTTATTGTAGAAAATATTTTTAAAAATATTGAAATCTATTTGAATTAAATAAAACTTAAAGAAAATTAATGTATAATAAACAGCATGTCGTTTGTGTATTTATTTATATTTATAACTGCTGTATATTTACTCTATATTAAATAGATAAACATTAATTACAGTAAATCTAAAAAATATAAATATTAAATATTAAAATGTATTTCAATAAATTGAAATATTTAAATAAAATTAATTTATAATAAACAGCATGTCATGTGTGTGTATTTTATTTGTTTATTTAATTAATTCATTAATTTATTTATTTATAACTGATATATATTTACTCTATATTAAATGCTTTCCACTGGAGAAAATTTATTTAAAAAAAATAATAAAATCTATTTGAATTAAAATAAAATATTTAAATTCAATTAATATTTGCTGAATAGAATGCGTGTGCGTGCATTTACTCTAACTAATGTATATTACTTACTATAGATTAAATAAATACCTTTTATTAAAAATAAATTTAAATTAAATATATATATTAAAATCTATTTAAATTAAATAAAATATTAAAACAAAATTCATATATAATATGTATGTATTATATATATATATATATATATATATATACACATGTATATGTATATTGTATATGTATATGGATGGATAATATACACATTTATGAAATGGATAAATACTTTTATTTAAACATTTGAACCACAAAACCAGTCATAAGTAGTACGAGTATATTTGTAGCAATAGCCAACAATACATTTTATGGGTCAAAATTATTGATTTTTCTTTTATGCCAAAAATCATTAGGATATTAAATAAAGATCATGCTCCATGAAGATATTTTGTAAATTTCCAACTGTAAAAAAACTAAAATATGCATTGCTAAGAACTTCATTTTGACAACTTTAAAGGAAATTTTTCTGAATATTTTTTTTTTTTGCACACTCAGATTCCAGATTTGCAAATAGTTGTATCTCAACTAAATACTGTCCTAGCCTAACAAACCATACATCAAAGGAAAGCTTATTCATTCAGCAAAAAAAATTATGACCCTTATGACTGGTTTTGTGGTCCAGGGTCATGTATTTCATTCATTCATTCATTCATTCATATTCTTCCTTTAATGCATTTAAAGTATACTGAACTATAAAATAGCAACACAAATTTTCCTTTAGTTATTTGGTGTCACAAATTTTTATTTTCAAATTTTTAAATCACCCTAATAGACGTCTTTTCTTTTTCCTCTCTCTACATCTTTCAAAACTCAAATTTCTACTTCAGTTAATCCTTTTTAAATGAAACGAGCCGATTTGATGTTGACATTTTGAAGATACCATTATTTGCTCCTGCGCTGATAAACAGTGCTATTTTAAAGCGTGCGCCTCTGTGGTTGCGTCTAACCGTGATGTTAAATCACTTCACGTCCCCTGACTAGCTTCTGATTGACTTGAAGCTCAATTAGAGACGATGCCGTTAGTCCCCTGAGTGGGTTTATGTAAATCAGAGCCTCAGATGCTGACAGCACACTATGTATGCGTGTGTGGGGTTGAGTAGGTGTGCAAATCAAGTGGTGTGCCAGCATGAGTGGTCTAATTAATCAGGGACTGTATGTGCATGTGTGAACCGCACTGACAACTCGCTATATATACAGCATGTGTTTGTGTGTGTGCGAGCGCAGGCGACGTGTTTCAATATGAACATCCTAATTATCTTTGTCCTCCACTTCTGTGGGTCTAAGTGCGCATGTGGGTTGGTTTTCTTGTCAAACGTCTAGTTGTTTTCACTCCAGATGAATCTCAAAGTAGCTGCTCCTGTTGTTAATGCAAAAATTTAGGTATTTTGCTGCAATGGTCATGATGTGCCTGGTTCACTAAAAAGAACCACTTCACAAGAGTCATTTGTGAATCAGTCTACGCCACTACACCACGTTTTTTTAAGTACAGTTCATAAAGACAACTCAATAGAAAGATGTCATGCCATTATTTCACGGTACATTGTCTTCTGCCGTGACGCTGAACATTCAGCAGTGGTCATTTAGAAACTCAACGCTACAAAACTGACCTTAAACGCTGAAATTGATGTCCACACTTCATTTAACATATCCACAAAACTCATTACTTGATATTGACTGGGATTCATCAAATAAACACAGTTGCTCTTCTCCGACCTCCAACCAGTTGTTGAATTTATGAAGGGCATTTGTTATGATGAGAAAGCCACACAATACTGACTACAAATTTAGCAATACGATTAGTGCAAAAAGGTGAACATTTTAAAACCACTCTTTATTATTATGTTTAGTATCCAAACAAGGTTATAATGATTGTATTATCTGCTGCTAAAGGCCATTTTAACACAATATCAAATATTTAGGACGCACAACACTGTAAAACAGCACAAATGTGGTAAACATGAGGCTATAAATGTACTAATCTGAGTTGAATCAGCATAGCGCCCTCTACTGATTAAGGCTCAACTGATGGCTGCGTCCGAAATCATATACTCTTGAGTATATACTTCTTTTAGTGGCTGTACAATAGCATGTTCTATATAGTATTAATGCATGCAGAATACACTGTATGCGAGTGTCATGTCGCGTCACAAGTAAATAGAAATTACAATCACTGCCGCTATCTCGTCTACACTGGATACAGTTTACAGTATTCTGACACAGTCCACACGCTTCATTCTGTCGTCAATAGGACAGATGGAGTGAAAAAACGTTCGCTTTGACGCGTTTGGTTTAAACAGCTTTTTCACATCTTTGTATAGATATCAGAAGGATCCCAGCTTAAAGGTGAGCTCCACTTCCAGAACAACAATTTACAAATAATTTACTCAAACCCTTGTCATTCAAGATGTTCATGTCTTTCTGTCTTCAGTCGTAAAGAAATTATGGTTTTTGAGGAAAACATTTCAGGATTTTTCTGCATATAATGGACTTCAATGGTGCCCTGAATTTGAACTTCCAAAATGTAGTTTAAATGCAGCTTCAAAGGGCTCTAAAAGGGTCTTATCTAACGAAACGATCTGTCATTGTTTTCAAAAAATAACAATTTGTATTCTTTTTAAGCACAAAAGCTCGTGTAGCACGGGTCGTTCTTGAACAATTCGTTCAATTTGAACGTTCAGTCGCACATGCGCAACATCCTATTAGGTTCTGTACTGGAATTAGTTCACCTGGTTTGAGTCTTCGGGTTTGTCGAGTCGTTCGTTCATCTTACGGGGCTGATGCTGATTTTGCTAAAATGAACGATATGATTTGAAAAAAGATCCGTTCATTTGCTGAACGAGACTCAAAGGTCAGAGTCGGTAAAAGGATCCAAACTTCCCATCACTACTACAAATCAAGTCTAAGTTCATCATCTGTGTACTCTGGCTAAAAAAGGTCGAGTATGGCGAAAATGTTATTCCATGTTATTTTCTCCTGCAACTTCATTGACATCGTTGTACCTTTTTGTTTGTAAACAGCGTTTGACTTACTTGAACTTTCTTAGTCTTTGCGCGTTCGCTTTGTAAACACTGGGTCTGTAGATCCGCCTACGTCCACATGACCTTTTGATGTGATTCAA